>OW804096.1:12210787-12861028 GCA_942159475.1 Sthenelais limicola | reverse complement strand
AAATGCATTTTTGTGCTCCCAAACACACCAAATGCCCCAAAATTGCACTGTAAATTCCATTTTTTCCCAGGGGGGCATGCCCCCTCACCCCCCCTAGTGGCCTTTGTACCTTCAGGACTTGCACAGCCAGGTACACCCAGCCTAGAAATACCCCCCCCCGTGATACACAAGCCTACGGGCCTGGACATGTCATTGTGAATATCTATTATTTTTTTTAACATCATCTGTAATGTAATAAACAGCAATTCCAAAGGTAAAAATATTGTTAAAATACATACACTAAAAAATATGCTCATCTGCTCAAAATGCAGCAGAATTCACCATCTAAGGTGAATGTTTTTAAAAAATCCCCAAAGGAGAACCCTCCCGGACCCTCCTCTGGGGGGCTTCATGCCTTCAGCGCTCAGTCCCCAACATGTGCCCTTTTCTCAGACTTGAACCCCCCCCCTTCAGGAAATCCTGGATCCGCCCCTGCTCTCTCTCCCTCCCTGTCCCTGTTTCTCTCCCCTCCCCCTCTCTCTCCTCTCACTCTCTCTCTCTCCCTCCCCCCTCTCTCGCTCTCTCTCTCTCTTTCGTCCTCTCTTGTACAATCATAATATTCATCATTCAAAATTCATCATTATTCAAGATATAACATTAACAAATATGAATATAACAATATACCTCAAGGTTTATTGTTATTGGCACAAGTAGAAGTGAATATTACGTAATATTAGGTAATAACATGAGGAAACTTGATATCACAAACAGAAACCGTAATGAAAATATCAACATTTTTCAACCAGAATTAAACAAATAACTCAGTTGTCTGCTTGAACACCTCCCCACCGCCTCAACCATTAGGGTAGCATTATTTAACGAGGCTGCATGATCGTAAATCAGAAATCAAACAGACATCAATATAAGTAGGGGCATCCATTGATCTGTACTCTACAGGCATGTAATAATTATCTCTATTATTGATTATTGATCAAATAGCGCTGCATTGCTAAAATGCGCAGCCCTATTAGCTGGCTACCTCAGGGTGGTTTGTGTAAACTGGCTTGGCTGGACATTAATATATTTTTTCTATAGTTTGTTTGTATCGTTATACAAATAAATATGAGTCAGATTTTCAGAAAATGTACAATAGGCAGCTGTATACATTTAGAAAACTCTAAATTGAGCTGCAATTTGTTCAATGCTAGGTAAATCCGAGAATAGTTCTAGCATTGATTCTAGCAATCTGTTTGGTTAGGTTGAACTGAATTTTGAACTTTATTTTCGTCTGAAATTTGGGTTATTTAAAAAGATTGGCGAAGGTGAGTTGTACATTTTCTGAAAATCTAACCCATATACATGTATTATTCTCAATGAAGTCTCAATGTGAGTGAAGTCGTCAACAAATGTACAATTTGTCTTCACCAGTCATCTCAAATCAAATTTAAGATAGAAATGATTCTATCTGTTGAAATTCATCTAACTCTTTCCATCTATTTCCTCTAAAAACTTATTTAACTTGTTTACTTACTAATCCATGTATCTATTATATATTATATAATAATTATTTATTGTTAAATATAGTCTAGAAATAGTCACAAGTTAGCTTGTGAAGGTGATTGGGCTGTTAAAGGTTATTTCTCAGGAGGGAAATGAGATGCCATTTACAGGGAGTTAGGCAGCTGGTTTAAAATGATCCCTTTACCCACTACACAGTGAGCGGACGGCCCTGTGGGAGTTGGGTAAAGTAAGAAGTCAGAATAAAGCTATCCTTCTCTAGCTTAGGCCCAAATGGGACATGCCAACAGGGCTCAGCTTAGAGCAGTTTCCTTTCTCTCCTCCCGCAGTGCTTAGAATAAATGGCTTTGTTCAGAGATATATGTACTAAAGGGTTTGTTCAGAGATATATGTACTATAAAGGGTTTGTTCAGAGATATATGTACTATAAAGGGTTTGTTCAGAGATATATGTACTATAAAGGGTTTGTTCAGAGATATATGTACTATAAAGGGTTTGTTCAGAGATATATGTACTATAAAGGGTTTGTTCAGAGATATATGTACTATAAAGGGTTTGTTCAGAGATATATGTACTATAAAGGGTTTGTTCAGAGATATATGTACTATAAAGGGTTTGTTCAGAGATATATGTACTATATAGGGTTTGTTCAGAGATATATGTACTAAAGGGTTTGTTCAGAGATATATGTACTATAAAGGGTTTGTTCAGAGATATATGTACTATAGGGTTTGTTCAGAGATATATGTACTATAGGGTTTGTTCAGAGATATATGTACTATAGGGTTTGTTCAGAGATATATGTACTAAAGGGTTTGTTCAGAGATACTATGTACTAAATTATGAAAGAGTCTCTCCCAAATAAACAATAGTTGTAAACATATTTCGGGTTTAAAATGCAGAATGTATTGGGCAGGAATCTGAATCCATACTGAAATCTGTATTTTTCTTAGGCAAAAAAAATGTCGAATATCCCCAATTTCGTCAGAACTATTCAAAAGTACTCAATATCTTAGTGGCTAAATTTCGTCAAAATTGTCAAAATCTTAATTTCTGGTCATCAAAATGTCTTGGAACCAATTTCAAAATATTCTGCACATAATCATAGTAACAACCCTAAATAAAAGACAAAAATGAAGTTCAAAATACAGTTCAACAGATCCGGACAGACGTTTTGTATTTACACAATACCAAGTATGCTTAGATATCTAGTATCTAATTGAGCAGAATTTGCTAAGTTTGTAGCAACAATTCCCGATTATTTCCTCCTTGTATGAGAATACTGCTAAGTGTGAGGTCCAATATCATGCAATATATCCAATACACTTCCAAACTAGTTCATAACACTATTTGAGTATGGTTAATCTCGCAGCCCACAGATTGTACACCACTTCTCAGTAGAACTCATATATTACATGTCGCTTCAGGCATGTCAGGTATATATTGGTGAGATCGTCAGAAAATGTACAATTCACTTTCACTATTCCTCTCAAATAACCCAAATTTCAGACGAAAATAATGTTAGAAATACAGTTCAACCTAACCAAACAGATTGCTAGAATGATTCAATCAGTGCAATGCCAATTATACTCGAATTTACCTAATATTGACCAAATTGCGGCAGAATTTACTAAATGTGTTCAGCTACCAATTGTACATTTCCTGAAAATCTGACCCATATGTCGCTTCAGGCATGTCAGGTATATATAATATATACGCCTGCAGTATGAGTTGTCACCTCAAGGGGAAGGGACTTGGTGATTAATTGGATGTGAAATAAACCTGTAAGAAACAAACATACATAAATACATGCATACATATATGGGTTAGGTCGTCAGAGAATGTACAATCACCAGCTCTACACATTTGATAACTTTTGCGAGCTTGGACTGATAGGTATACTAGTAGGTATATGACAGTATCTTTGGTATTAACAACTGTTTTTGGTCAGGATGAACTGTCCTAAAATTGTATGTTGAACTTTTCGTCTTAAATTTGGGTAATTTGAGGATTGGTGAAGGTGAATTGTACAACATTTTTTGAAACGTTGCCCCACGTACAATTCCAGAATACCTTGCTGATATCTAAGCATTCTGCATGAGTTGTAACCTTAAGGTGATTGGAATAGGTGTAATTCTAGAGACATAATTATATCTACAGGTCAGATCATCAGAAAAAGTGCAATATCCTCAGATACAATTAATTCCGCAATGTTCGTCAATTTTAAATCCTAAGACAGTACATTATTTACCCCGAAAAAGTAGTATACTACCTCCATATACTATACTAGCTATTGTATAGCAAGCCATGACCCTTACTACTGCATTCTTCACTGTAATATTCAGCCCCACCTCCTGCCCTGGCGGCCATTAGATGTGTTGCGAGGAGTTATTCACAGAGGGCGCTGGTCTCAGATCCATGTATTATGTTCCTATTAAGATATAATAATCATGGTCAATAGGTATTTAGGCCCTCCTAATGTATTAGGGAGTCGGGGCTTAAGAGCTGAGGGGGGGTGAAGGGGGGGGGGGGGGGTTTCACTGGAGGAGAGAACAGCCTTACTTACATCCAATATGGGATCAGAGTATTAGAAAATGTACTCATCAGTCTAGGCCCAAAGATCAGAGCGTCCCTTCAAACGAAGGGAAAGCCTCTCGCCTCAAACCACAAAGTGCCATTATAATTTGATTAAGACCGCAAAATGCCATTATATTCCCATTTAAACGCCGAGTTCTAGGCTAGGAAACTGATTAGCGAAGTAGGCTGACATACCATTATTATCTGATCTGAGGGTTTGTACCTAGAGTGTATATTTTCTTGTGAAATCTCCAGAAATTCGCCTTCACCAATCCTCTGGCTCTCAAATAAGTGTCATGGGGATTTGAGACCACTGTCTATTTACATGCGATCACTGTTAAATAATCCATGCTGAACATAACATGTTTTCTATAGCTTTTACACTTGCATACACCTCCCATAATTCCATGCCAAACATGATTCAAGATGGTGGACATGATGTACATCCCCTATTGGCAGCTCTACACAGTTAGTAAATTCTGCTAAATGAGGCTGAACAATAATTATATTCAGTATTATGGAACAGGGAGAATAGAGAGTGAACGTTGTAACCTCATTTGTAAGGAGGAATTATAGCAAAAGCCTGCCTCTTAACAAGCAACAAAATCATTTAATAACTTCAAAGTAGGCAAATCTTGTATGAAGTCTATTGCTTTGTGTACTAAAGACCCCTCCCCCTCTCCCCCCCCCCCCTACTCCCCCCTCCCCCTGGAGGTGGGTGGATGGGAACCAGTGCCAATACCTATTCTGGCATGCATAAAGGCCAGCATGGAGTTATATAATTCATTATATCATATTGATTCCCGTCCTTTCTTCCTCTACCAACACAATGTGCCGCCTGTCTGTGGACACGTAGTCGGGAGGAGAGATACCATATTCTGCCATCTCTTCCCCCCTCCCCCCTCCCCTCCCCCCCCCCCCCTCACTCCCCCAACCCTCACTCCTCTATCTTCCTTCTCAGTTCACCCTCTCTCAATATTGCAGGTTTAATGTTATATATACACGTTTGAAAATTGATTAGGTTGCGTGAATATCATGCGATGTTATTAGTTCATTTAATAACCTATGAGGAACATTTTATAGCTCATTTTGTGAGTTTTCTTAGGAAGGCAGTGTTACATATATCACTCTACTAGATATCTCCCTTCTCAGTTCACCCTTTCTCTGAATATTGCCGTATATACAGGTTTAATATATATTATAATTATATGTTAGAAAATTGGTTTAGGTTGCGTGAATATCATGTGATATTATTAATTCATTTAATAACCTATAAGGAACATTTTATCACCATTTTGTTGATTTTTCAGGAAGCAGGGTGGCATATATCACTCATGGTATACGTGTATGACGTATCTCACTCTAGATACATTGTTTCTCATATCAAATCATATAATAAAATCAAATTTCACACTTCATTTATCACCCGATCTTTATAACATAAAATCATCATATGGGTCAGATTTTCAGAGAATGTACAATTCAACTTCACCAATCTTCTCAAATAACCCGAATTTCAGACCAAAATAATGTTCAAAACACAGTTCAACCTAACCAAACAGATTGCTAGAATCAATGCAATGCCAAATATACTCGAATTTACCTAGTGTTGACCAAATTGCAGCCTAATTTTGCAGAATTTACTAAATGTGTACAGCTGCCAATTGTATATTTTCTGAAAATCTGACCCACATAACAAACTTTCACAACCTAACCCAAGGTGACACCCTATACCCGTTGGGCCAGTTTTTGGTCTCCTAGCCAATGTACTGTACCCTAAACAACTATGAATGAATGAACATATTTCTAACCAATGTTGTCTCTACTCTTGCAGCACAATGTCGCCTGTCGCTGGGCATGCAGTCGGGAGAGATCCCAGACTCTGACATCACCTCCAGCTCCTCCTATGATGTAGAGAGTGTTGGACCAAAAAATGGAAGGTATGTATAAATCAACTTTATTTAACTTTATATTTTGTTCATCAAATTTATTTGTAAAGTATTGAAACCTTTGTGATGTACAATTTATCAAATATTGAGCAAAAAAGACTTTCCTTTGTTTACTTTTGATGTGGATAGACTGGACCCGGACAATGAAGATTTCTTTTTTTCTCCACCAAACATAAATGTGTTGTTTCTTGAAAAAATTAATGCCTTCCAAAATGCATTGAATATGGCTTGTGAAGACTCATATTTAAAGTGAGTCTTCAATGTGTTACGAAATATTGGACCTATTGCATATTGATAAGATATTAAAATGTTTTTTCTCCTAATATGAGTATTAGAAAGGATTTATAAGATATTAAAATGTTTTTTCTCCTAATATGAGTATCAGAAAGGATTAAAAAGATATTAAAATATTTTTCTCCTAATATGAGTATTAGAAAGGATTAATAAGATATTAAAATATGTTTTCTCCTAATATGAGTATTAGAAAGGATTAATAAGATATTAAAATATTTCTTTTCCTAATATAAGTATTAGAAAGGAATGTGTCTTGTAAGATACTCTGGGGAGTACGAAATTATGATCAATTGCTCTCCAAATGTAGAAATAAATCCTGACATTTAGGTCCATTAGGGTGACGTACCAAGAAAGAGTGGTATGAATAAAATATGATTATGCGTTCCCCCTTTTTGTTTAAATCCGTAGAATTCAGGTTTTATATGATGTAATAAGAACAAAATTTGAAAGCATTCTTGAAAATCATTGTATGTTTGTGTGCGTTACAAGTAACATCAAGTCAAATACGCCAGTCCTTAAAGCATACGGGTCAGATTTGCAGAAAATGCATAATTGCCAGCTCTACACAATAAGGCAATTCTGCTAAATTTGGCTACAAAAAGATTAATACCGGGTATATCTGAGTGTATTTGGTATCGTATTGATTTAAGGTATCAGTTCTGTTATTGAAGCATATGTGTGCATTTGCTTCTATATGTTTACTGAAAAAGTCCCGCCGGAAGTGTCCGCCGGCATATCAGGTTACAAATCCAGGGTCCCCAAGGTTGAGAAGAAAGTTCAGATTGCAGAAAGTATTAATGGTGCAGGGCTGATTTTTTTTTTAAGATTTAATTTAACGGCACCGTGGAATGCTGTTAGAAGTATGAGTTCCCAGGATTTTAATTCTCTGCAATAAATGAAGATTTAAATCTGATTCAACACACGCCTTTGATCTCCTCTTATCAGGCCTTATCTGATGAGATGTGGGCCTTATCTGATAAGGTGTGGGCCTCTTCCCTTGCGCCGATCTCCCCAGGGTTCCCGTCCAGCCCCGTCCAGGCTAGGGGATGGTGGTGTTCCCCCAGTGTAATAAATTCCAGATGTCCACAGTCCAGATGTCAAACTTTTTAAATTAAAGGATGTACACAAATAAGCCCTGTGTAAATATATTCTCCTTAACATAAGAAAACTTTTGGTCTTTATTCCATAATTCTATTTTGTTTAGAAGCCAAGATAATATTTTAGACATTCTGAATAGGAATAAACCTCTACCAAAGTTGTGAAGTTTCTCAAACTTTATAAGTACATCCTACATCACGCCGCTTGACCGCCCCCTCTGATAACGCCACTGATATCCACCACTGCCCCAGCTGTGCCAGCTCGTTTTTGGCCGCCAGGATTTCGTTTTTGGCCGCCAGGAGTCGGGGAGTAGGGGGCGCTTTGACACCTCCTCCTTTCACATGGTGGTGGTGGGCTGTTAGTTACTCCTATCGGCGTTAGGGGCGCTTTCACTCCTCCTCCTGTCTCACAAATTAGTCTGGCCTTGACAAGTAAAGTTGATGTGAGAGGATGACCAGGACAAGATGTACTGGTATTACCATTACCTAAGATGTTTGTCCTATTTACAGTATGTGATTGAAGTAATTACTATTAAACTTCATATACAATGAAAGTAGATCAGATCAAGTATATTATCAGACTACCATGGACATTGTATATTTTCGTATATCTCACCTGCTATATTCACTCTCATTTATATCAATTAATTAGTTCTATCAAAATTAAAGGTAACTGTCGGTAGAGATGGAACAAGCCAGTTTCATATAGACATGTAGACCTATTTGTCTCTTCTTTATGTACCATTCGTATTATTCATCCTCAAGACAAATAAAAGATTATCTTATCTTATCTTATCTTAAAAGAAGTAATTTGGCTTCTAAGCATGCTAGAATGATGGGACAAAGACCAAAAGTATTTTTATGTTAAGGAGAATATATTTACGCATAATGCCATTGAAATGCTCCAAACCGCAAATGTCATTAAAATCCCATTAGGACGGAATTTTTTTTTTCATCTATATAGTCTAGGGCCTGATTACCGAATGGTCATGGACGTTCTATCGTTCTATATAGTCTAGGGCCTTACTGCAAAATGCCATTGAAATGCTCCAAACCGCAAATGTCATAAGAATCCCATTAGGACGGATTTTTTTTTTTATAAATTTCATTATTCTAGTCTAGTTGCTATATGTGATGTCATCCCCCTGGTGTTCAGAAAGACAGGGCCTCTGCCTGTATGCCTCTGTGGTGATGATGGTGGTGGTGGTAGTGGTGGTGGTAGAAGGAGGGATGGCATTGATAGCGACCATCTGGGGCTATAATATAACAACCATTATCTTATCAGCTATTTAGGCCCCATTAGTAACTGAGAAAGATTGACAGACAGCTTGTCCAGTACTTCTTTCAATTTTTAAAAATCTATGATTCTATGAATCGATTCTCTTAAGGTTCTCTCTTTCTCCTCTCTCCTCTCTCCTCTCTCCTCTCTCCTCTCTCTCGGACATCCTCCTCCTCCTGGGTGTATGAATGTATACATGGTGTCTGTATGTATGCATGGATGTATATGTATGCAGGTGTGAATCCTATTACTTTCTTGGCGTCCCTAGTTCCTCTGTCCCCAACCCCCGACACATATGCTTTCATACTAACTCCAATAAGAGTTAGTATCCAAATCTTTTACACTTTTACTTGTGTTAAACTGCATTTTGAGGCTCATTTTTGTCTTAAATGTGGGTTATTTGAGAGGATTGGTGAAGGCGAATTGTACATTTTCTGAAAATTGACCCATACGCTACTTTGCCAACACTAAAACATAGCAGCAATAAGCTAAATAAATAATGTAACATAGGAAACACATGATGATAGTACAAATGTGCCACTCATTCAATTTGTAAAGTCCATTGTTATCAGGGAAAGTTTTATAACGTTATTATTACCATCGCTCTGTATTTTATTCATTTTTATAGCTTCGTTCCGTTTTTCCACCTTTCGACAACAGTTCGCTTCTTAGTTGTCCTAATAAATGTTACACATGCTGCAAGGTAATTTATTTACCTGCCCCATTATTGTCGGAGTCTCTTCTATCAAATACATATAACGGGTCGGATCGTCGGAATGTGTACACTCAACTTTTACTAAAATAAAGCTGACGACGGTAGCAATAATGTGTGATGTGTTCCAGTAGAATAAGTCACAAGTCGCAAAATGGATATTGTTCAAAGTGTTTTTTTACAAGATCTCTTTATTGAAATGTTCTGATTTTTGGAGGGTTTAGTACTCATAGCCATATCAATCCATGTAACAAATTTCGCGACATTGTAATAAATATATCTTTGCGTTTTGAAGGCCTTCATATGGAGTATATTTAGTTACTTTATTGGTCATTACCCACCAAGAAACATTGCAAACTGTTTGGTTTTGTTTTCAAAAATTAAAATATCAAATGTAAAATATAGAATTACTTGTTAGGTGTCCTAGAGTTTACTATCATTGGAATCAGCTTGATCCCCTCTTTTCAAATATGGTGATATCTCAAAATCCATATTTTGTGACTTGTGACTTGTTTTCCTAAAAACGGATCACAAATAGTATTAGAGGTTATTTATAAAGGAGTCTGAAAGAAGGTTAAATGCCATGAGCATAGTAACATATTTCAATAACTCAATTTGTGAAGCCTTTAGGGGCTGGAGAAGTTTTTTATCTATTTTTACAGAGATGTTAGAAGACCCTCCAGGGCAACTTACTATTTTTACAGTCGCTAAATATCTCTTCGCATTTATATTGCGTATAATTATCAGAAAGTTCTTGTCGAATGGTTTTTGATAAAAAAAAGATGCGATTATTTCCAACTTATCATAACAGTTACATAGGAAAAAGGTCATGTCAATTTCTGTGCGAACATAGATCTTCCGAAAAAGATTAAGTGGATTCCAACGATGTTAACATTTAGGACGAGTATTTCTATATTTAATGTCTTATTTATTTCATAGTGAAAAAAAGAGCCTGCACTATTTCTCGGTGTACAATTACTAATAGTCTTACAGTAACGAAATAAACTCCATATGGTGACCCTAGAAACCCAGGCAAATATTTAAGCTTATACACTTTCTTGAATTTAGTAATTGTATTCATACGACTTATGGGTGAAATCGCCAGAAAATGTACAATTTACCTTCACCAATCCTCTCAAATAACGCAAATTTAAGACAAAAATCAGGTTCAAAATACTCTTCAACATAACGAAACAGGCTGCCTGAATCAACACAATACTAAATATACTCAGATATACCTATAGTGTTGACGATGTTTCAGTCTAATTTAGAAGAACTTACTAAATGTGATGATCTGCCAATTGTGCATTCTCTTGTGCATTGCTATAGTTTTGATTCAAACAATGTGTTATGTAGAATTATATTTGAAATTTACTTCTCTATTAAATCTCTTTTGAGAGGATTGGTGAATGTGAATTGTACATTTTCTAACGCTCTGGTCCGTGTAGTAAGCCCCTACTCTTCCCATCGTCCTATAAAAGTCCTTCTACTGACTGCAGTAAAAGTGATTTAGTGCTCAGGTAATAACGGTGAGGCAGCATCCAATTCCTATTGACGATGGATTCATGAATAGTGTATCAACCACCGTATGGGTCGGGATACACGTTCGTGTACAATTGACCATTTTAAACACTTTCTTACAGTTTTATTTACACTGCAGGGAAGCATAATTGGGTCAGATTATCGGAAATTGTACAATTGGCAGCTGTATACGTTTAGTAATCTCTGCTAAATTAGGCTGCAATTTGTTCAATGCTAGGTAAATTCGAGCATATTCGGTATTGAATTGATTCTAGCAATCTGTCTGGTTAGGTTCAACTGTATTTTGAACTTTATTTTCTTCTGAAATTAGGGTTATTTGAGGGCATTGGATGATGAAAATGAAAAAATGAAAAATGAAAATGAAAAAAATGATGAAATAAATAATGTGCAGTATTGCCCATTCTGCATAGATATACAGCTATCAAGGGAAGAATATTAGTTGGAAGAATCCTTTTAATTTTGTTTACAAACCTTTTAAAAACGTTTTATTTACCCTGGGTTGACAATTCCATGGTTTATATATGGTTGAAAACCGGAATTCATTAGAAGTGCTGATTCCGAATAAACTGAATATATCCAAATTAATCCAAAATAAAATCATGTTAGCCTGAGATAAGTATTTAATTGATACCGAACCTAATTTTTAAAACTTATTGTAGAATTTGAATTGCACACAAAGTTTATTGCAATGTAATCAATGCAAATACCATCAGGAATGCTGACAAATGATTATTTATAGGAATCTGTGAAAAAAGAAGAAATAATAACTAACGAAAACATTAAATTCAGTGGTTTATGTCGAGTAAAATAATTGTACTAATTACATATTACAAATGTTCAAAATAAATACCTTATGTTTTAACTTCAAATTTCTAATTTGAAAACTGCCCTGTCAGGCATATTTTGGCGACCAGACCAAGATGCATTATTAATAGTGAGGCTTCAGAAGGACCCCTATACTGATATCAAAACCTCGTTTTCTCTTTTAGCATTCATTGCTTTGAATAAAGGAGAAGCAGTATTGTCTGAATACAAAAGATATGATGTTTGCCCTGATCTTAAATCAATAATACCGCCTTATAATAAAACACGAATCCATTGAAAATAATTTCTAACATAAATAAAAATTGATTAGTGAATCAATGGAAAACAAACCTAGTTAAAACAAATGTATTATAAAGGAACATCATTGTCAGCCATTGTATATCCCAAATTCGCTATTATATAAAAGCGTTGTCTGTCACAAGTCTGTCCTAATAGCTGCCAGTATGGCTCATCTAATTCATAGAAAACGAGCAACGATTGAACGAGTTCATTTGAAAGTATTAATCAAATGTTCAATAATCTAACAATTTAGACAATCAATCTCAATCATCAATTGTGAACTGCCATATGGATCTCTTATAGATACGGTAGCAGCAACTTGTAATGACCGTTGCCTATAAAATGGATGTATTGCACTGCAAGATATACACTATTGAGTATATCTAGTGACCAGTGCTACGAGTGGTTTGATGTATTATGTTTAGGGAACACTTCTGCATTCCATATAATATCCTTTGCAAATTACCAAAAAAATAAACTCAACATCCTTAATCCCTTCTATTTCAACTTTTTAGAAAATAAATGTAACATCCTTAGTCATTCCTACAACCATTTAAATCGTTTTAGTCTCCGTTTAGACCGATTACAATACAACATATTCCCCAGGAATTACCTCCCACCTCCCTCTCCACCACCACCCCACCCCACCACCACCACCATAACCCATCTCTCTAAGGCTTCCTAGAGCCAGGCCAGGGTAGTAGTATAGCAAATTAGAGCTTTGAGACAGGCAAAAGATCACCACCGCCTCCCTTTGTTTGCCCAAATCCCAACAGCTGTTTCAACTGAAGCGCCATTAAATTTTTGTTTATTCCTTAAAGGATCCGAACGGAGATAAATGGAGGGGCGTGGTGCCCACATCAACAGGTCTCCAAGGACGTCTACGAGTGGCTGGAGATTGACCTTCAAGAGCTCAAGGTCATATCTCTTGTTGAGACGCAAGGTCGTTTTGGAAATGGACAGGTAGGTCACTTTATCGCTAGTATTTTGTATGGTGCAGTTGATAGTGAATGAATAGGCGTCCAATCACTGACCATTCTTATCATTTACTAGAATTGCATGATTTATGATAGTGTATCATATTATATAATAATATAATAATTATATTATAGTATATTATGATAGTATGCATAGTATGCATCCAGTTATCCTGACAATTTGGTAAACTAAGAATAAATACGAGCAGAAACGATGAGAACAGCAGGCAACTTCTATTTTAAGTGTATTCCAGCTTAAATATAATACACTCTAGGTCCAAACCCTCAGATCAGATAAGAATGGTATGTCAGTGAGACGCCTACTTCACTAATAGGTTTCCTGGCCTAGGACTAGGCGTTCTAATGGGAATATAATGACATTTTGCAGTCTTAATGGAATTATGCAATATAATGGCACCTTGTGGTTTGATGCGAGAGGCTTTCCCTCCGTTTGAAGGGACTCTCAACTTTGGGCCTAGACTGTTGCAGAGCCATTCCAATTGTGGAAGAATGCCAGCTGGGACATTGCTTGTTGGTAGTTGTTTAAACACATGATTTGCTCTGATAGTTGAGTTATGTAAATAGGCTGTTCAGGAAAAGGGTCATGGCATCAGATAATATAGAATTAACAGCTATAAGCATTTAGTAAATTCTGCTGGATTAGGCTGAAAAAAGTGGATAGATATTGGATGAAAAACAAAATGCTCTTAGTCAAGCGGCTTTTTGAGCTTTAAATCAATTTAAGTATTAATTCTGCGCATATCGACAACACAGCTGCATTTTATAGATAATTAAGAGAGTCATTGTCCTTCCCACTGATAGATAGCATTCAGGATGAGATGATCTATCTTTAATCCTGTAATATATATCATCTGGAATCGACAAAGGCTGTCTAAATCATATGTATTAATGTACTATTCATATTCAATTGGATGTGGGATATGTGTGTATGCTGGCCTCTTTGTGTATAAGGTTGTCAGGCTGTCTTTTATGTTATCTATATGTGAGGATCTTATATGGTCCAGATATAAGGGAGAAATATAGGTCAGAAGGTCAGAGTGTCCAAATGGTGGGTAGAGAGGAGAATGAGAGTGAGTGAGAGGAAATATAAAATGCTAAATGGAATAAGGCGTAACTTAAAGCTGTACTTTCAGCTATTACGAAAAAAAGAATCTATATAGATATAAATGAAACATTTCTTGTAAATTTCCTAAAAAAAAAGTCCTGTAGCAAAAACAACCGGAAAGAATCCTCCAGAGTTTTGGTCAACTGACTTTTAGATGGGTTGGAACAAATGGAACATAAAGTATGAAATCTTTAGTTTTGATGTTTGCTGAGGGTGCAGATCTATAGTTATATGACCTTTGATTGACCCGGGTCTCTGGCCTGCGTTTCTATCGTGAATAGGATAGATTTAGAAGAATATGCGTCAAAACTAACTCACTGGCTAATCACCTTTACAGTGAAATATGCAGGAAGGATATATATATATATATATATTGACTGCACTATTGGGAAATCCATTTTGTCGCCATGTATACTGTATTAGTTTTTAAGAATATAAAGAATCAATTGCTCAAACGTAGGTCAAATTCAAATTTGAAGAAAGGCAGAAAATAAATTTTACCTAATCTTTCACAATTTTTGATTCGCATCAACACCAACGCCTTATGATTGAATTGTCCAAAAGGGCATCAGTACAATTCCCCTATTGCAACAATGCCACACAAGGTGACAACAACCAAACCAATACCTGTCGTGTATTATTAACCCATTATGGCAGAGTAACAGACAGCCAACATCTAGCAAACTGCTATATTGTAGTCTATACATTGTAACAAGATTTGCTGCGTCCATAAAGCATTGATCGCGCAGCTGTCAGTCTGGCAAATCTTAACCCAAGCGGCCTCATGCGGCCGTTTGTGAACGTGACACGAAACCGGAAGTTTAATGGATCTCAAGGGGCGGGGCTTAATCCTTCAGCACCACCTAGCGGGTATTTCTCTGCGGAGTCATTGCGGTACAGCAGCAGGCAGGCTTTTGTTAAACCTTTTAGGGTATCGCTGGTTTAAATGTTAAACACCTTTAAGTAAAAACATATATTTTTTTTGTATTTATTTGCAATACCCAAATCCTCACGATAATATCTCCGTTCTGGGACAGATATTGTTAAAATGATCTGAAAAGGTTACAACATCGTCTACATATGTATGAAAGTTATGGAAGTGTGATCTTTTATCAGAAATTACAAGGAAAATTGACTGGAGAATTCGGTCAGTTAAAGCAGTAGTGGGTTGGGCTGTAGGTGGGGTGGGGGGAGGGGGAGGGTGTTGGGTTATGGGGGTCGTCTAATGAGATTGAAGTGGCAGTGGCAGTGAAAAAGTGAATAGGGTATAGCTCCCCATCACTGTCGTATAGTGAGTGGGAATATATTCAGGGGTTTCACCTGAAGGTGTTCCTTTATGGGATTCGATTTGTTTGCGGTATCTGGCTCAAGAGATATTTATACTTAAATATCAGTAACTGTTACACTGGTATAAAATGGTTAAATTGAGATTAATCAACATTTCCATTTTTCTTCAAAGAGAATACCCCACCCCCCATACCGTCAAATCAGTGCTCCCATACTGTAATACACATATATCAGTAATCAATGAGGAATGCAGTTTGTAATTTTATTTTTTTTAAATTTCATTTTAAGGCTAATACAATTTAGTTTCAAAACTAACTCCAGCTGGGTTATGAAGACATTGTTTTGGGTATCTGGTTGGTCTGCCTGTGTGTGTGTGGGGGGGGAGGAAAAGCAGGGGTGGGGTTGGGTAGGGTAAGCAGTTGGGTCAGTGGGGTTCACACCAGGTACCTAAGAGCACACTTACCACCATGAAAGCTTATCACATCCCAGCAAGAGAGTATTAAATCTGTGCCAGCATATAGCACATGCCCTCAGGCACATGGGTGGGGGTTAATGGGGGCTTCTCTCTATCCCTCCCAACCCTTTAAAATCTAGTTTTTTGTTGGCAAAGAACTTACCGTATACAAAAGGGTATTTACGGTGTCCTAGAGGTTGTGGGACCGTCTGTACGTCGGGTGGTTTATTACACCCCTGTGCTGTTGCTTCCTATACCTTCAGCATTGTATGTCACACTTGGTCAAAGTGGTGCATAACATGTGAGTTATGTCACCCTGGGGACATACAACAAGTAGGTCCGCCCAAAACGTAAATTACTTCTTTTATTTTTAATTATTTATATTTTTTATTTATTGATGGGGTGTAATAAATATGGAACAAAGCTCGGGTGAAGTCTGTACACTTGTTAGTGACCTTGGGAGCACAGAAGATCTCGGGCTAACGCCCTCTAACTTCCCGCGCTCCCTCGGTCAAGTGTACAGACTTCCCCCTTGCTAGGTTCCATCTATGTAGTGGCAGGGGGAGTGGGGAGTTGTCATAGGGTTCTATACCACTACGACTACATTTTAAACAAGTTGACTTTGATTGATTTTTGATACTCATATAAAAATCAGGATAAACGTCTTTTATCATAATTTCATGTGATACTACAGGTTTGCATTCTCCATCCACACAAGATATCAGCAATATTGAAATATTCTAATTAGTTTGTCTAATTTGTCTATGAATGAAAGAGAAAGAGAGAGAGAGGGAGGTAGAGAGGGGGGGGGGGAGAGAGAGAGTAACCTTTCAAAGAAAATCTACTAATACATGATTATTATCATTATAATTATTGACTGGTTTTTGTACATCATTAACAAAGTTAAGTTGTAACTTATTTACATCATTTTTACAATATCTGTCCCAGAACAGAGAAATTAGAGTGAGGACTAGGTATTTGCAAATAAATACAAAATATAAATATGGCTCTTTCCTAGTTTGATAATGGCTTAATATATATGATAAATAGTACTTGACACCAAAACGCAGATAACAAAATGATATCCCTCTTTGACCAGGGATCAGCATACCCCCGGCCCTCCCCCCCCCCCGGCCCCAACCCACCCACCCTACTCACACACACACACACATCTACCTTAGATCTGTCCTTGAATGTCCTGGCTTAATATATGATAAATACTATCTTACCTATAAAAAAAAAGTAGAGAACAAATGATATTTCTGTTTGACCAGGGATCAGCATACCCCCGCCCCCCCCCCACCC
Organism: Sthenelais limicola; assembly: GCA_942159475.1. Taxonomy (NCBI): domain Eukaryota; kingdom Metazoa; phylum Annelida; class Polychaeta; order Phyllodocida; family Sigalionidae; genus Sthenelais; species Sthenelais limicola. The sequence goes on along the minus strand of OW804096.1, from coordinate 12,843,828 downwards.
CTCCCCACCCCCACCCTGCTCACTCACACATTCACACACACACCCACAAGTCTTAGATCTTCAGAAAATGTACAATTCACCTTCACCAATCCTCTCAAATAACCCATATTTAAGACAAAAATAAGCTTCAAAATGCAGTTTAACATAACAGAACTAATACTTTAAATCAATGCGATACCAAATATACTCAGATATACCCGGTATTCTTAATTTTTCAGTCTAATTTAGGGGAATTTCCTAAATGTGTACAGCTGCCAATTGCATTTCCTGAAAATCTGACCCATATACACCCCCACCACCGATCCCCCTCCCTACTCACACACACACACACATCCCCCTTAGATCTGTCCTTGAATGTCCACACCACCTGCCCACATGTCATGTCCAACACCCGCAGTCAAAAACTGGGCCTTCTCTAAAATTGCCTTTTAAGGATCAGTGGAGAAGCAGCAGCCTTTTGCCTTATGTTGGAAAGAATGAACCATTCTAAACAAAGCGAGCCGTGTTGTCTGAACGGGAGTAAACTAATTAGCAAGAATTGCTTTACAGTCTAGGCCCAAAGATGAGAGAGTCCCTTCAAACGGAGGGAAAGCCTCTCGCCTCAAGCCGAGGCATTAGTGACTCTAATATATGGTAGTTTCTTAATTGTTTTGAAATTTCATTTTTGAAACATAAAATAATCACTTATTCTACAAGTCTATAATGCACTAACCAATCTGTTGTTAGGAGTCCCAAACATATCAACACTATGCTACTTTCATCTAAAGTCAATATAAGGATATGAAATGTACAGTACACTTGGTTTATAGTATCTTTGAGTCCTACTGCATGAAACAATGCCGAACTGCAAGCTGATTGTGCAATTTAGTTTTGTCAGGAACCCATAATTATAACACTCATTTTTAAGAGCAAGTCAATCTACGACTCAAAATCGCTTCCCAGATATAATGAAATAACAATTATATTGCCAGTGCAAACCTATATGTATAATGTATGGGTCAGATCGTCAGAAAATGCACAATTCACCTTCACCAATTCTCTGAAATAATCCCAATTTCAGCCGAAAATAAAGTTCAAAATTCAGTTCAACCCAACCAGGCAGATTGCTAGAATCAATGCCGATTATACTCGAATTTACCTAGTATTGGCCAAATTGCAGCCTAATTTAGCAGAGTTTACTAAATGTGTTCAGCTGCCAATTGTATATTTTCTGAAAATCTGACCCATATACTAAAACGTCACATTCAAACCAACACCATAACGATTTCTTTCCCCATTGTGCAACATAAGTCTAAATTAGTTATTCTTTTCACAACACTTTTTTATATACCCAAAACATGGAAGTACAAGTTATCGTTGTTGTACCACACTAACCAAACTGTGACTAGTAGGGGAAACACACGATCATTACAAGGGTCAGATTCTCAGAAAATGTACAATTAGCAGCTGTACACATATAGTACATTCTGCTAAATTAGGCTGCAATTTGGTCAATACTAGGTAAATCCGAGTATATTTGGCATTTCATTGATTCTAGCAATCTGTTTGGTTAGGTTGAACTGTGCTTTGAAGTTTATTTTCGTCTCAAATGTGGGTTATTTGAAAGGATTGGTGAAGGTGAATTGTGCATTTTCTGGAAATTTCACCCACAAGCCTGGCCTATCGATCGCTACAAGTGACCTCGCATGTGAAAAGATAACATGTTAAACATGCTAGGGGCACATGCTCCCTGGCAATGTGATGTTCCTCCATGGTGGCCGTGGATGGAGGTAGTAGTGGTGCTAGACCTTATCTTTCTGGTGCAATCTTTACTACCCAAAGTGATGGCCTTGTAGAGAAAAGTACAGGAAACATGTCATCTATGCCATTTAGCGTTCGCCACAGCTTTCCTTTCATAGCCCGGGCGTAGACCACCTTTGGTTGGAACGCGTAGGTTTTTGCCTATTTGAAAATTTAATTAAACATCGCCAGAATCAAGAAATAGTAGGTTTTCGGTCTAGGCCCAAAGTTGAGAGAGTCCCTTCAAACAAAGGGGCGCCTCTCGCCTCAAATCGCAAAGTCCCATTTTAATTCCATTAAGACCGCAAAATTTCATTACATTCCCATTCCTAGGCCAGAAAACTGATTAGCGAAGTAGGCTGACATACCATTCTTATCTGATCTGAGAGTTTGTACCTAGAGTAGGTTTTCTTACTTCATTAAAGCTCTCACTATAATATGATTTTCTTTTCATATCTATGAAAGATACATTTGTGGAGTCTCAAGTGCATAATATTTTGTTAATTGTATTCGAATTGAATTGAATTTAACTAAGGTTTGTTTAGCAATCGTAATTGAAGTGGCCTTATCAATATAAGTCAGTATATAAGCTATCACTTCCATGCTGCATGGCCTTGTATAGAAAAATATTATATACACAACTTGTCATCTATACCACTTTACCCTCCTCCCCGCAACCCCCTCCCCTCAGAAAATATGATAAAAAGGTCAAATCAATTCAATATTGATATAGAGAAAGATCATTCTTTATTAGTCAGAACAATACTAAATCGGGGCACCACACATATAGCATCAGGGAAACTCAGGCCTTTGTGTTTATACAGGTCTTTGTGTATATGTAATTAATTAGTAAGATAGACAATACTTCATTTGTCAAAAAGCACAAATTGCATCACCTAACCAGAGTACACATCTGGAGGAAACAACAATCCAACACTTTATCCTCCATTTGTCAGTAGAGCGCAGTGAAAAAAAACATACTTTTTTCCCAAATCTGGAAAAGAAAGATTTCGTGCTGAGAATCGAGCCATGACAAACCTCCTATAGGCGGCGCCTGGACGACAAGTGGGTCAGATTTTCAGAAAATGTACACATGGCAGCTGTGCACATTTAGTAAATCCTGCTAAATTAGCCTCCAATTTGGCCAATACTAGATAAATTCGAGTATTATCGGCATTGCATTGACGCTAGCAATCTGTTTGGTTAGATTGAACAGTAGTTTGAACTGTATTTTGGTCTAAAATTCGGGTTATTTGAGAAGATTGGTGAAGTTGATTTGTACATTTTCTGACAATCTGAGCCAAGTGTCGGTGGAAGATGGCCGCCGTGGTTCAGGTACTACAGGTGCTAATAGCTACTGCCCCTCCTCCTCCAGTGAAAGGTCACCTGTCCCTTTAGACCTTGGCCTGAGTGCCTAGCTTGTCTATTAGCTCGCCATGCATTTAGCCCCACTTTGTCCTCCTCCTCCTCTACAGCTTGGGTCCGTCCAGTAACATGTGTACACTCTATATGGGTCAGATTATCAGAAAATGTACAATTGGCAGCTGTATACTTTCAGTAAACTCTGCTAAATTAGGCTGCAACTTGGCCAATACTAGGTAAATTCGAGTATAATCGGCATTGCATTGATTCTAGCAATCTGTTTGGTTAGGTTGAATTGTATTTTGAACTTTATTTTCGTCTGAAATTTGGGTTATTTGAAAGGATTGGTGAAGGTGAATTGTACATTTTCTGAAAATCTGACCCATGTGCGTCTTGTAGGCAGCGGTGTGCCATAGCGTTAACCATAGAGGGTTTTGATGTTTACTGCCTACAGGATGTGTATATATTGTACCTTGTAATCCCAGGGATTCTTTTTTAAACAAATCTTTATTCAGGGAATATGAGCTGGCTTATGCCATAGCTGTTGGTTTGTAAATAGATGGAACGTAGCAAGGGGGAAGTCTGTACCCTTGTTGGTGAGCGAGGGAGCGCATGCAGGAAGTTAGAGGGCGTTAGCCCGAGATCTTCCACACTCCCGAGGTCACTAACAAGTGTACAGACTTCACCCGAGCTTTGTTCCATATTTATTATACCCCATTAATAGATAAAAAATAAAAATAATTAGAAATAAAAGAAGTAATTTCAGTTTTGGGCGGACCTACATGTTATGCACCACCTTGACCAAGTGTGGCATACAATGCTGAAGGTTCAGGCAACTACAGCACATGGGTGTATATGGTTCCGGCAAGCCCGGTCTTGCACCTTACCCTGAATTTTCGCTTTTACATATCAGTATCTATGCAAGTGTTTAGTGTTTGTACTGAAATGCATGGTATTTTAAAATGAAAATAAGGTCAAAACTTCCGTGGGAAGTCTCAAAATGTGATTTATTTTCACTTTCACTTTCCTTTTGGTCACGACATTTTGTAGTCCTTGCACAAAGACGTGTAACATGTATTCTCCCCATACACAATCAATATTTATATTATTGATATTTTGAAAAATGAGAAATAGGGTAAATTAAGGTCTGCATTGTCCCCCAACTAAAGCCCAAAATAAGATTAACGTCCGCAAGTAAACAGTGAGAGTAAAACAGACACAGACAGATGGAGACCACCCCTCTATTAGGACCAGTTTCTCTCAGTCCCGAATTGCTTTCCTATGAGACCAAAACTCTTTCAGTCCCAAGGGTGGTCTCAATACAGAGGTTCCACTGTATACAGGTAACAGAAATACATGAATCAGTTAGGAGGCAATTCATGTATAATACATTATATATAAAGAGGTCAACAAATTGCAATATTTTGTCATTTGCAAGATACAAAATAATGAACATTGTGAGAAACGGTCATGACTTCCTGGAAAACGGGAAATACAATCCGCCATTCTTCTCTACATGAACATTATTGGGTCCTGACACCAAACTGTGTATATTGTTTGATCTTCACCCATGCACATTTAATATTGGTTTGATTTGGAAACGTTTTTCATTCATCAAATTGGGGGTCATTTAGAAATACATGGATCTTTGTCCTTCATTTCTTTTCAAATCCTCCGTACCTTAATGTTAAAGCTTACTCTAAGAATGAAATCAATAATGGTTTTGGGTCGATTAAGCTGTAAAAAAACAAACATTTACCCAATTAGACCATGATTTAAGCTAAATTATCAGCCCCAACGCTACCCATTTTGTAGTCTGTACCCAATATCCCTCTACAACAGAAAGGTCCCTCTCTCCTCGTCCTTCTCTTAGTCCTGTTTCTTCCCTTTCTCCGAAATCCAATTTAAAATTCTATCAAACCAATTTTGCTCGAGACGCCGCTGTGGAGAATTGAATGAATGCGGGGAGGAAATAGGAGCAAAAATGTCTCATTTGAGATTATTTTCTTACATATTTTTTATTTTTATTTTTGTCCAGGGTCAGGAGTTTGCCGATCAGTATTTACTGGACTACCAGCGGGAACCAGACGGGAAGTGGTTCCGTTTCCGGAACAGGAGAAGTCAGGAGGTAAGATTTAATTTTAATAGATATTAAATAATTTAATAGACAGGAAAATGAGTCATAAGTTTCAATAAAAGATTTTAGATACCATGATACAAGAACGAACGTGATTGGTAAATTACAATCATATTAACCTTTGGGACATTTAATAGTTACTTCTATATTATTATGTCTTTATGTTTGAAAAAGGTTAGTGACATTTCTGGATGGACAATAACTGTTAAAGTAGTGAAATATATTACCTTTGGATGACTTTAGTATAGTACAGTCTTGGCATCTAGTGTATGTAGACCTATTTATTCGGCGAAGATGGCTAGGCATGATCTAAACATTGGTTCAAAGAGTACTTGAAAAATCTCATTTTTTCGACTTTAGCCTCTGTTTCTGTGACATATCACAACTCTTACAGAATTCCCTCATTTTCTTACCTATACGACTGAATTTATCAATATTCTGCTGCAGTTTATACAATAATTTGAAATATATGAAAGTCGAAACGGCCGAGAGAAAACAAGTAATGATAAGAGAAAACACTTCATCGATTTAGGCTGGCCGTGAAACTATTTAAATAAGTCCTGCAGCAAAAAAACCCACGGTGAAATCCTCCACACCTTGGTCAAATGACTTTGAGGTGACAGCCATGACCGCAGTAGGCGTCCAATCACTGAACATACCATTCTTACCTCATCTGAGAGGCTGTGAGCCTAGACAATGTATCCTTCAGCAATCTGTCTCTTGTCCTTGCAAGAGCCTGTATACAAGCACTGCTGATACTCACCTAACCCCTCCATATTAATGTCATGTAATCCATTCATCCTGGAGCATAAATCACCAAATAATTAAATGGCATTAGGAAATTCATAGCTGGTTCTATGACCAAGCCCTTCTACCCTGCCTTTCCTTGGTTAAGGGTCAGATCTTCAGAAAATGTACAATTGGCAGCTCTACACATTTAGGAACTTCTGCTGAATTAGGCTGAAAAATGATGAATACCTGGTATACCTGAGTATATTTGGTATCACATTGGTTTAAAGTATCAGTTCTATTATGTTGAATTGCATTTTGAAGCTCATTTTTGTCTTAAATGTGGGTTATTTGAGAGAATTGGTGAAGGCGAATTGTACATTTTCTGACAATCTGACCCTTAATCCCCTCCTACACCCGCTAATGATTCACAATGGGGCTGTATTCAGCCCACTCCGGGTTCAGCCCCATCCAAAGCTTCCTCTCCTTCCCCTGCTCAGCCCCATTAAGGAAATGTTATATGGCCTGGTGCCTTGATTTTAGACCACCCCCACCTTGTATTCCCGCCTTTTTCAAGCCGCCCTAATTGGCAGGGGCGAGCAATTACGCTCATTAAGACATGGTTGCATGGAAAGCCATAAAATGTTGTTGCCAGCCGGGAGGAAATTCTATCGGCCATGTTCTCCATTTGTGCCATGGTTAATTGTTGATACTAGCAGACTGGGATGGCGGTACATTTTCAGAAAATGTACAAGTTGTCTTCACCAATCTTCTAAAATAACCCAAATTTCAGACGAAAATAAAGTTCAAAATACAGTTCAACCTATCCAAACAGATTGCTGGAATCAATCCAATGCCGAATTTACTCGAATTTTGCTAGATTTGATCAAATTGCAGACTAATTTAGAAGAATTTACTAATTGTTTACAGCTGCCAATTGTACATTTTCTGAAAATCTGACCCACATAGTCATTACCTTATTTGTGGTCTTAACTCGGGGACCTGGAGAGGGTGGGGTGGGAGAATTACAAGTATATGAGTGACGTCAGATATCGCCTTCATCAATCCTCTCAAATAACCCAGACAAAAATGAGGTTAGTTAAAACACAGTTCAAGATAGACGTATTAATTCCTTTAATTCAAGGCAATTCCAAATATTTAAGGTTTTCCAACGACATGTTGGAATTTCTTCTGTGGGTAGGTAGTAATGCTTACTTTCGCGGATCAGGGTGTCACAAAATGTACGATCGGCAGATCTACACATTTAGTAAACTGCTACTAAATTAGGATAAACAATGATGAATACTAGGTATAATATTAGTATATTTGGTATTGCCCTGATTCAAAACGTCTGTTTCGTTATGCTGAGCAGTCTTTTGAACCCTTTTCTCTCTCTCTCTCTCCTATATTTGGGTTATTTAAAATGATTGGTGTAGAAAAATCGTACATTTTCTGACGTTCTGCCCCATATATCTGTTGTCCTGGAATAAAATATCAACTACTAAACTGTTATTGAAATGTTTTCCCTTGCGAAGAAGATGGTAAGGAGCATTTTAGTGAAGGACTTTGCTCTGAGGACAATGCTAATTTTATAGTCTTATAGCAGTAATTTGCAGTTAGATCTGCCATAGATTCAGAAGGGTGATGTGGTAGAATGGCAGTAAAGTATGTGGTAATGCCTAGGTAGTGGCAATATGATGTAATATCATTCCTCTACCACTATCCCCACATAAAGATATTGTTTACTGCAACTAGCATGGTCGGTAGGAATACATAGATTGTGCAGGTATTAGGTGAGGGGGTGAGGAGGGAGGGAGAGAACTGAAGAGAAGGGGAGGGAGGTGAAGGGGAATGGAGGCAGTGGGAAGAGGAAGGAAAGGAAGGAAGGAAGAGATAAGGGTAGGGGGAGAGGAGCTGAGGAATGAAAAGGGAAGGGAAAGGAAAGAGAGGCAAGGGAACAGGATTTGAAGGTAGAAAAAGGGAGAGGATAGGAGTGAGGAAGAGGGTGGAAGGGGAGGAGGTGAAGGAAGGGAGGAAAAAGGAAAGGGAGGGAGGAAGAGGAAAGAAGAAAGGGAAGAGGGGATGAAGGAGAGAGGTACCTACATCTTTTATATAGCGAATGACTTATATACTTTCCTGACAACCACAATTTAATAGATCATACAAACAAGGTCAAATGAAATGAATCATCATGTACCATACAATTCTGATAAGTTTACAACCGCTCGTTATAACAATTTCCCTAGATTTACGACCATCCCTTCACCGTTGGAACATTGTTTAAAATCTGCCCAGATCTTTTTAACTGTTTGAAGTGTACTATATAACATGATTTATCTACTAAAGGACATAATAGTTTCTGGTAGCAACCTGTTGCTTCAAAGGTAGTAACAATAGCTTCAGAAAGCAAGAGGGACTTGCAACAATGAGTAATAAATTGTCATTCCACTGTCGACATTTAATCAATATCGATGACGTAGAAACTGGCATTCTGGGTCAGATCGTCAGAAAATGTACAAATGGCAGCTCTATACATTTAGGAAATAAGGCTAAATTAGGCTAAAAAAAGATTAATACCGAGTATATTTGGTTTTGTGTTGGTTTAATATATCTGTTCTGCTATATCAAACTGTGTTTTGAACCTTATTTCTGTCTTAAATCTAGCTTATTTGAGAGGACTGCTGAAGGTGAATTGTACATTTTCTGAAAATATGATCCTCTCAGATCCCTCGATCCTCTATTGCGAATAAATACGAAAAGGGAGAATTGCTGGAATTCAGCATTAAAGACGGCTGCACTAAAGTGCATTCTGACTGGGTTACTCCTCATAACCGCCTTAAAAGATACTTTGCTAATTTTGAAAATAAATAAGTGAAGTACTTGTAGATGCACCTGGGTGAGCAAGTGAGCAAATGGGTTGTAGACAAGCACAAGAGCAGCTCTCTAATATAACTGGTGCATTAATATCACTGGTGTAGTTATCTTTCTCTATACAGTCTAGGCCCAAAGATGAGAAATTCCCTTCAAACCGAGGGAAAGCCTCTCACCGAAAAGTGCAATTATAATTCCATTAAGACCACAAAAGGTCATTATAATCCCTTTTGAACGCCTAGTCCTGGGCCAAGAAACCGATTAGCAAAGTTGGCAGTTTGGAGCGAGAGGTTTTCCTTCAGTTTCGATTTCAAATCAGATCCTAGTCTCTTTCAGGGTTATAACCATTCATAAGATGATTTTATTCCATCTATGAGAAATTCTTCTTCGGGTGAACATGCCCATCCTAAATAAACCTTAATGAGCAAATGAGCAAGTGAACACATGAGGGAAGTGAGCACATGAGCAACTGAACAAGCCAGGGAGAGCAACTCGCTCTCTATCCCTTCCAGGGTACAGCAGCAGCCTCTATAGGAGCAGATATTGGAGTAGAGCTCAGGTGCTGAACCTCATCTCAGGCAATAGATTCGCCCGATTTTTCATGTTATCTGCGAATCCCAAGTCGCTGGATGGAACTCGAAGTTATTTTTTTTCTTCACTTACTTCTTTCTTGGGAGCCAGATGACTCAAGACTTGAACAGACCCCTCGAGGCGCGTTATTTAGGTGGTAACAGGTGGTGCCAAGGCAATGGGCTCAAAATTAATTAATTAGTGTCGGTTGGACAGAAGGTTGTAGCTTAAAAGGTGCGGGCTATGGTCTGTCTCTGAGATCAGGGATTCAGGGGAATTTTACAATTTCACTGGCATGGATGAATTCGTCAGAATTCGCCTTCACCAGTCGTCTCAGTCCATGTCCAAACCCTCAGATCAGATAAGAGTGAGTGAGGAGTGAGATTGGTTGCTTTACTCCCTTATCAACACATTTAATATGGTTCTATCAAGGGCGGGAGAGCTGAGAGGGAGGCAGTTTATGATCATACCCAGGGAATAGAGATAGAGAAGAAGGGAGAGAGAGACAGAGAAAAGAGACAGAATGGCACTTTATGGTCATACACAGGACCAGTAAGAAATGTATGTCAGTGATTAGACGCCTACTTCGCTAATCGGTTTCCTGGCCTAGGATTCTGCGTTTTAATGGGAATTTAATGACATTTTGCGGTCTTAATGGAACTATAATGGCACTTTACGGTTTGAGACGAGAGTCTTTCCCTCTTGCTTAGGTTGGAAATTACTGCTGCAAGACTATATTTTTAAAATTAGCATTGTCTTCAGAGGAAAGTCCTTCACTAAAATATCCCTTACCATCTCCTTCGCAAGGAAAAATATCTAAAGCAGGAAAACCTCATTTGGGTCAGATTTTCAGATAATGTACAATTGGCAGCTGTACACATTTAGTAAATTCTGCTAAATTAGGCTGACATTTGGTCAATATTATTGTAAATTCGAGTATATTTGGCATTGCATTGATTCTAGCAATCTGTTTGGTTATGTTGAACTGTATTTTGAACTTTATTTTCGTTTGAAATTTGGGTTATTTGAGAAGATTGGCGAAATTGAATTGTACATTTTCTGAAAATCTGACCCACGTAAAGATTTCTTGTGCAACGGGCCCCATGGGGAATTTCCTTCAATAGACTGTAGTATGCGCTTGTTTGAGTCACTCTCCTGTATCAGTGACTATTTAAACAGACCCTAGTTTGGGACTACATAGAAATGTTGACTTGGCGACGGCTAAGGACATTACTATAACTACTTGGGCGATAAACTAAATGAGTCCTCCAGTCCTCCTCCAGTAGCTCCCCTAAAACTGCACCAGTAGCTTTTATTGACTTTGATAGAATTTGTTATTAATTATTTAATGCCATGAAATGGGGGTATGGACTGTTACGTAACGTTAATAGATGGGACTATTGAAGTGAGGTAGAAACATTGGGATGTTTTAAGAACATGCAATGTTGAGTACGTAGCAGTGGTGATGGGAGGTTCAGCAGGTCTAAGCTATGCGTAAACGTATCCGTATCTCTGATATGCAAAGGCGGAGTTCATGTTTACAAAAAGAACAAAAATCTATGAGAATGTTGCACATCCAGCATCTTTTTAAGCCTTAAGCATCTATGCTATGTTTGTTCTAGATTGACTGGCTGTTAAACTAATTGATAATACAATATTATTGTCTCATTTTTGTACCTACTGGACAGACATTCACGAGTCTATTAATTTGCATACTAAAATCATGACAAAAGGAACAAGCCTAGTGTTGTTAGTGATACAATCAATTAAAAAAAAGGTTCAGAAGACCTACCATCAGACAATTAAATTATACCAAATTAGTTTACATTTATTCCTGATTTCAAAATATCCCATTACCTATGTTTAGTTTAAGGGCTCCCTAGTAGATCTCCAGTGCAGAAGGAGTTTGCCATCTTCTTGTATATGTTTGCTGAATAAAAGTTATATAATAATGACAATAGAATAATATAACATGAATTAAAAAAAATCAATTGTATCATTTTGTAGATCAATGCTAATCCTGTTCCTATTATGTTGCAGATATTCCAGGGTAACACCAACACGTATATAGCGGAGCTGAGGGAGGTGGATCCACCCATTATCGCCCGGCGGATTCGCTTCGTACCCTACAGCGATCACCCGCGGACCGTCTGTATGAGGGTGGAGGTGTATGGATGCACGTGGAAAGGTGACCAGAATTAATTCTTATTTTTTATTTTGGTTATTACTGGTATTGATATCTTATTTCGGTGAAATCGTTAGAAAATGTACAAATTCACTCATCCTCTCCAATAACCCGAATTTAATATGACAATTAGACTATATTTTCAAAATCAGGTTCAACATAACCAAATCAATTCTTTGAATCAACATAAATATACCAATTATATACCTAGTATTGACTAGTTTTCAGTGTAATTCAGCAGAATTTTCTACATTTGCCAATTGTACATTTCCTGACGATCTGACCGCTATAATACATGCCTATGATACATGACTTTAAAAAATTGAACCTTCAATGAACTAAAGAAAATATAATGTCTCGGTATACAAATTTCTAAAATAAATTTACGCAGTATGATATGAGGATACTGCCCTATAGACAATGCACAACAAACTAAGGAAATAATTGATTAATTCGGTGCACATGGATTAGATTTCCAAAAAATGCACAATCTACATTTCTACACATCTATCAAATTCTGCCAAATTATAGTGAAAATTGATAAGTATTAGGTATATCTAAGTATATTCTGCATTGTATTCATTCAATAAATCTGTCTGGTTATGTTGAACTGTATTTCGAACATGATTTTCGTCATAAACTGGGATTTTTTGAGAGGATTGATGAAGGTGAATTGTACATTTTCTAGTGATTTCACCCATACAATAATTCCATTAACTAATACACACTATGATTAGCATTATTATCATCTATACCATGCACCACAGATGTAGTTGACAGCATTACCAATATTTACCATCGGTTCTCTTGATTAAAATTTGTGAGCGCCTCTCTATGTATACTGTAAACGTATTTATTTTCGCGCAGATACATTTTCGCGCACTAAGTATTTGACACCTTTTCGTGCTGATTTAAATTCGCGCTGCAATGAAGTCTCACACCTTGTTTGTGCAATAATTAATATACCTTTCGCGCAGGTTTTATTTTCGCGCACTGAACGGTGGGTGCGCCAAAATAAATACTGCGCGAACATTAATACGTGTTGGGTCAGATTTTCAGAATATGTACAATTGTCAGCTCTACAAATTTGGTAACTTCTGGCAAATTAAAGGGGAATATTTCAAATGCTATGCATATCCAAGTACCTTTGGCATTGTGTTGATTAAAAGTATCTCTTTCTTAGTTTTAAACAGCATTTTGAACGTAATTTGTCCATTAGATTTGGATTATTTGAGAAAATTGGAGAAGGTGAATTGTACATTTTCTGAAAATCTAACCCGCTTACAGTACACACACGTCTAACCACTGACTATCGATTGTTCCAATATTATTCCAGATGGTGTTATATCCTACGATATGCATCAGGGCGAACGACGAGGCAGTGACGTTGACCTGTACGACTTTACGTACGACGGTGACGTGAAGCACCACAAGTTAACGGGAGGTCTGGGCCAGTTAACGGACGGTGAGGTGGGAGAAACCAACTACCGACTCGACCCCAAGGGCATCGGTACGCGCGGCTACGAATGGGTCGGCTGGAAAAACGACTCGCACAAAATAGAAATCATCTTCAAATTCGATGATGTCAGAAACTTCACAAGCATAAAATTACACTGCAATAATATGTTCAGTAAGGACGTGGGTGTTTTTAAGAAGGCAAAGCTGTCGTTTAGTATAGGAGGAGAGTTTTATCAGTCGGAGCCCGTGCAGTTTATGTACATGAGAGATACGTTGATAGAGTTTGCTCGCCATGTGGTTATCCAGTTGCACCACCGTATTGGCAAATATGTCAAGCTTCAGCTGTGGTTCGACTCCAAGTGGATCATGATTAGCGAGGTGCAGTTTGAATCAGGTAATTATGATGTTTAATCAAGCGGCTTATGCTTTAACCTTAGGTTGTGGGAGTTAATAGGTGGGTTCAGCAGAGGCGCGTAACTGCGGGACGTAAGCGTTAACGTTGTGGCTGAAATAATTGCGGTAGTTAGTTCCCTTTGATCCTTATTTTGAATGAATGTCCGCTTGTTATCAGAGGAAAAATCTGTAACCGGTGGATATTAATTTTGATTAATAATTTTCATTCAGGACATTCGGTTAGTTATCCGGCTGAGGGTTTCCCGCCACGAATCGGTTAAATATTCCGCCCAGATTCCATCATTGATTGTCAATTAGATTTCGTCAAAGTTTCAAAAGTTAAAATTCCGCAAAATTTCGGCGGATTAAAATATATGTCCAAATATCACCTACAAATATTATGTACCGGTTATAGCGGTCATAAATAATAAAAATTCACTCTCTTTTTGTGAGCTTTTTAAGTATTTTTGGCATCACCTGACTTATATCCCTGTTTCCTACCTACTCCAACAATAACAAAACCCAAATTCCCAGCCGCTTGCACCATATTGACAAGCACTTCATAGCACACAACAATATTAATGCCAATAATTTATCTAAGGCATTTAAATTCCATTTGCCTTGCCTTTCACTCAGTATAAAAGCTATTTAATCCAAAACTAAATATGAGCTTGGTTCCAACTAAATCGATAGCTATGCTAAATGCTTGATTACGGTTGCCAATTCAAATGGACTCAAATGCCATGGAAGGGGAGGAATAATTCACTATTGGATTAAAACAATCGCTTCAAGCATGGTTAGAGTCCACACTGTGTGACCTTTTACCATTTCTACAGTGTCTTTAATATGGGAGCGTGTAAGTGGTGGGTTGGCCATAGGGGAGTTTGCATCGCGTTGTTTTGATTGTTGTTGATTTGCTATCGTTAAAAACAAGGTCTTAGGGGGTGAAATCGCCAGAAAATGTACAATTCGTCTTCACCAATCCCCTCAAATAACCCAAATTTGATACATAAATCAGGTTAAAGATTCGGTTCAACCTAACCAGAGAGATTGCTAGAATCAATGCAATGCCGAATATATTCGGATTTAGCAAGTATTGACCAAATTGCAGCATAATTTAGCAGATTTTACTAAATGTGGACAGCTGTCAATTGTACATTTTCCAAAGATCTGACCCTAGGATTCTTGTACTCTCAAATAGATCTAACCCAAATTTCAGAGAAAACTGAGCTTCAAAATACAGTCCAACATAACCGAACAGACTCTTTGAATCAACGCAATACCAAATATATTCAGATTTACCTAGTATTTATTATTTTTCAGCCAATTTAGCAGAACTTGCTAAATGTTTAGAGCTGCCGATTATACATTTTCTATAGATCTATCCCTTCAAGTTTGTTAGTAATACCAGAATTTCAGAGCTATTCCATTTCAAAGCTTTTCTCACGGATATTTTCAACTTTTTGTCTTTTGTACAGAATTTGCTGTGGGTAATTTCACCCCAGAGTTGGCGCCTACGACTGCGGTGCCCATTGTGCCCAAGAGTGCCACCACAGAGAATCCGAATGTGGTGCAGGTCATAGACTTACTGCCCAACGGCAAGCAGAACAAAACTGCCGGCTCTAGACGAGTCCCTCCAACATATGGTACTTATAGGCCTCTTCCACTACGCCGATTCTCATGCGATTATTCATGAAGGTCCTAAATCGCATGAAAATCGTCTTCTCTGTATTTTATTAGCTTTTTCTCATGAAAGGGTTTATCTTTGTTTTTGCCTTTTAACTGGGATTTTCTCAGGATTATGAGGCCTTTTTATAAGTGATATTTTATTACTGTTTATCATCATGTCAATGTGGTGGAGCTTCTGTATTCAAGTCATCCTCGGCTACACCTGTAACAAAATTTAAGAGAATTCACAAAAACTATTTTCTCTTTCATTATACAGAACAAAATGAACTGCAAGTTATTTATACAAAAAACAAAAACATTATAGCTCTGATATGATTATTACAAACTACAAAATATAGATAACACTTATTATCAATTTTCAGATAATATAAATGGAGTCAGTAGCAAGCCCATCGCAGCAGGCGGTGAGGACAAGAAGGGTCGAGTCGACCCCGAAGGCGAGGACTCCGACTCAAGAGAGAAGAAAAGTTTGGACGAAGAATACATCGGCATCATAATAGGTGCCTTGGCAGCCCTCATCATCCTGCTCTTTGTCGTTATCGTCATCATCATCATTCGGCAGCGACGCCGCAAGTTCAACAACAACCATCAAACACTGAAATCATCCATTGACCCTCGTCACATCACACTTGATTTGAATGATCTCCAAGCAAACGGCTTTAATGGTAAAATTCTCTCAAATGGAAATACTTACAACGCAGTTCTGCTCTCTCAGTCCCCCACTGTCGTTGCCACCACCATCACCACCACAGAAAATGGTGACGTCACTGGCGTCGTTGACGGCGAGTGCTGTGACGTTATAGGAAACGTGTACAACACGACGCATGCGCAGCAGTCGAGTAATCTGTTCATAAATCCACTTGATGAGCTGCAGCAGCGGAAGTTGCCGGCACTTCCGGCCGTGAAGAGAGGTAGGGGAAACGGCTAACACCACAGGAGCCATTAAAACCTAGTGCAGACTTAGGACACTAATTTACTCTTTTATTAAGTGTGCGCTGAGTGATGTTTATTAAGTTGGGATTGTTAGAGGAAAGCTTGTAAAGCAAGGCTTGGATTAGGAGGTTTATGCAGGGCAAGTTCACTACGGATATGATAGGTGGATTTTGGGTTTGGGTGGTATTCTCAAGTTACCAAATACAAAAATTTCTCATGAAGTGAATTTCCAAATTGATTAATTAATATTTGATTAATGTTTGAATGGGAACGCTTTTGGATTAAAAAAGAAAGTTGAAACTTATAAACTTTTTTGACAGATGACTAGGCTCAATTGCTAAAATTGAATTAAGGAAAAAATGTTATCAATAGATTTGATCCAACTGAATATTTCCTAGATATAGTTAGGCTGATACTAGTTCTTAACATAGCTATGAACCTATAGATTAACCTTATATTCTAAGTTAGGCTTATTCAACATTTGAGATAACAATAAGATTACCGATCCTAGGGAATAATTCTAGGTTTTGGGGAAAATATTGTTTTGCTTATTTTAAGTTCAAATTTTGTTTAAAAAAAATCTGTTCTAAAGTTTTTAACTATTTTAAGATTCCAGTGAGTTTGAAATGATTTTTATAGTGATTCTTGTGATGATATGAATTTTTCTCCTATTATAATTGCTTTTCATAAAGATATATGTTTCTAATTTTCGCAACAGTTCAGAAGAATCCATTTTTAGAGTCCATGTTTTACTAGTTCATAGATATTGTGTACGGTTTCTTAGTAAAAGATACTAGCTTGCGAGGTGGGAATTGAACCCAAGACCTCACATTACATGCTACAAGAACAACTTTGCTCCACGTCCAAGAGTCACTACAGATGATTTTTGTTTCCATTCTCTTCATTTGAGTACACATGGTTCCCACTGGTTCATAATTTGGACTTTGTAACATAGATAATATACTTACAATAGAAATTATTTGTATATTTTATTATGTATATAATTTCCTTTGTTCACATTCATGTATTAATGTATACATGCATATATTTTTATATATTATTGCATGTGTACATATAATCATACATGTATGTGCACACACACATGTACGGTATATGTGTATACATGTATATGTCTATATGAATATAGAGAGAGACAGATATATTTTGCTATGTATCAGAAGCAATGGTAGCTCTCTAGACTAGGCCTGTGTGGTGGTGCACGGTTCCCCTTACCCGTTCATGCCCTGCGTGTTTTATAGACTAACCGTTTACTCCTGCATTGTGTGAGAGATCATCCCCCTTTTCTGTGTTGGATTTGGATGGTTGGCTGAGCTAAAATAGCCCCCCGAAATGATTTCTTTACCGTTATTATCTTTTATGAATGATTTATTTGGTATAATGAATTCCCAGATGGTTATATTTACACATTGTATGTATTGATATTTAAAATATTGTACTTTCCCTGTACATATTTTAACTTTTATTTATTGCACAGCATTTTAAGCAGTTTTGTGGAATTTACAGAATTTAAAAAATTGGAATGGAAGTCTTAGATATTGTTAATTTTTTTCTTAAAGCAAAAGTTATCAATCCCCCACCCTCCCCGCCATTCCACCATTTATATCAAAATTTGGTCAAAATTTTCTAAAATAAATATTCTCCGAACTTCTTTTGTAACCATCTATCTTTAAAAATCAGTTGTAAATCTTCTTTGCATGTAGTAGAGAGCCCAAATAATGAGAATACGTATAATGGTCCTTTGAATTCAGACCACCTTTTTTCTCCCAAAACCTTTTCAATATTCTTGGAATTACCCGCCTCGAAATTCAATAAAAACAAATAATAATCTTGTATTCATAAACTCTTCCCCAAATCCTACCTTCTTACAACCAAAATTTCATCAAAATAACACATACACAACAAATAGTAGATAGTAGAAGCTATAAAAATAGGGATTCACTCTTTTTCATTTCTGCACAATTTTTAGCATGCTGTACAAATATCTTTTTAAACAAATTTTACTGAAAACACTTTCATACACAACACAACATATTCAAAACAACAATAATATCTCATCTTATTCATGTCTTCTATCATCTATATTTCCAGAAGGAACTATTTGTAGAGACTATGCCGTCCCAGACATCACCAAGTCATCCTTTGCCACACTGAGGCCCAACATCCCTCCACCCACCTACACCCCCAACGTGTACAACCACGCCACCACCCTCCCTCACCCGCGGAGTGGCTCAGGTGGGGTGAGCCACTACGCAACAGCAGACGTTGTCAACGTGGCTAACATCCAGGGGGTGGCAGGTAGCAACACTTACTCTGTGCCTGCCCCAGACCTCCTGTGGACGGATGATCTCTCCATTATAGAATTCCCCAGGGAGAGCATCAAGTTTATTGAGAAACTTGGGGAAGGACAGTTTGGCGAGGTGAGTGCATGGAGTTGTTTTGTAAAATCAAGTGTTACTGTAGGCAGCTGTGTGAGGAGAAAGGTCTCTGGGTAGTGTACCAGATGGAATAATTTAAAATGAGAAAGATACACTTGCTTGGAATTAATTCAATTAATGTGTGGTTAAGTTTCTCATTTTCTTCAAGTGAGAGGATTTCCTTTGCTTGAAATGTTTTTGGGTAATTTTGGGTAAAGATGTTTTGTAAAATCAAGTGATGACATTGTGGACAACTGTATGAGAAAGTGGTAGTGTACCGGAATGCATTTTATTTTTACAGTTGAGCAAAATACACTTGTATTGAATTTGATCTACGGATTTACAGTGATAATTCATTTCTCTCCAAGAGAGAGCGTGTTTTGTGCTTGAACAGTTTATTTTAGCTGAAGATGTTTTTATAAAATCAAGTGTTTATTTTAAACAACTGTTTGAGAAAGACTCTTGATAGTTTATCAGAATGCATTTCTAAAGATGAGCAAAATACACTTGCTTTGAAGTAATTTAATTGATTTGCAGTTAGGTTTTAATTCTCTCCAAGTGAGAGGATGTGGGAGTATGCCTGAAATTTTTGTTTGGCTAAAGATGTTGTTTTGCAATGAGTCTTCTAACGTTTCATATATCAATTTTCCATCATTTACTCAAAGCAAGATCATTTATTTGATCTCCTTTTCCTCATAGTACATTTATGGTGGTAAAATATAAACAGTAGAATTAAGTCTTCTAACGTTTCATATATCAATATTTCTTCATTTACTCAAAGCAAGATCATTTATTTTTTCTCCTTTTCCTCATTGTATATTTATGGTGGTTTTAAAGCTTTTACCTCCATGTTCCAATTCCTGACCAGCTCATATATATAAACTACGTAATAAGCAAGTCATTACATACTCAATTATGCAAGTTAGTAAGTGGACTCGCCTCAGGTATAGAATCCTTTAAGTACCTTATTAAATCATACCTTGGCTTTATGGGGGGACATGGTTGAAGCCTATGTTTCTCTAATCTAATACACGACATAGGCAGGGTACTTTGTGCTTGTGAAAATGCACTTGTAATAGAATGGGGGAAAATGGTAGTTGAGATAGAAGGCAGTAATCATGTTTCATGGCCCTCATGGTAGTCCGACCTCCAATAACATTTGTATAGTCATTCTTGTAACTCAATTTCCAAAATTTCATAGAAATTGCATACAATCTTTATTCACTTAGGGAAACATAGGAAAACATTTTCAAATATAATCATGTTTTTTTTAAATGGTTTTGCTATGTTTCGATTAAAAACTAATCGTGATGGGGTTGTGCCAGAGGGGAATCAAACCCCTGAGCTTTGTATGTTTGTTGTCTCATCAACTGAGCTATCAGAATTTGATATGTAACAATGTTTTTGGAATGGGATACATTGTGCATGTATAGACCACTGAGGGGTATAGATCTACACCACCTGAACCGCTGAAGGTACCTTTTGAAAAAAAACCCACAAGGTGGTTTTAAAATATTCCCTCTTGAATTATTAAAGGAACACATAATAAATCATTCCAGTTATTCCTGTGGAATATTACAAATACACCCAGATATACCAAATATTGAAGTTCACTTTGAGAAATTCTCAAAGCTTTGCATTCTGCAAGGACTGCCTGACTGTATAATGGGTCAGATCTTCAAAAACGTACAATTGGTGTTCACCAATCCTCTGAAATAACCCAAATTTAAGACAAAAATCAGGTTCAAAATACAGTTCAACATAATCAGACGGATTTATTGAATGAATACAATACAGAATACACTCAGGTATACCTAGTATTTATCAATTTACACTCTAATTTAGCAGAATTTGAAAGATGACCAAAACAGTAGATTGAGCATTTTCTGGAAATCTGACCCGTATATTATTCCATGTGTTGACCCGTACTCTTGTTGGTTTATTAAGGTACTAATGCCAAATAACATGTAAATGTTTCAATTATTTAGTATTATTCATTTGTTTGCTCCCCAGGTTCACCTGTGTGAGACACATGGGATGTCTGAATTCCTTGGAGATGATTTCCTTATCAACCGCACCGCCTCCTCCTCCACCATGCTCGTGGCACTTAAGACCCTCCGGCGCAATGCTGACCATCAAGCCAGGTAAGACCATAAAATTAGTATCAATATTTAAAATTTGTATTGAACTATGGTGGAAATAGCAACTTTTTCAAAATAAAATATCTCAACCAGTCTTGGCTCATAACTTGGCCGAGTCCTGATCAATCAGAAATGGACAACCAATTTTGGAAACGAAATAAGGAATACATTCAATTCAATTCAATTCAATCCCTCAATCTGAGAGAAAGCTTCTCTCTCCTATCCACGAAATCCCATTTAAATGTCATTAGGACAGTGGTGGTTGTTCTACTCTCGGCCAGGAAAGTCCAATCACTGATGTACCAATCTTATCTGGTCTGAGAGGCTCGGAGTCTAGACTACATATTGTAATAATTATAAATTGAAATAATGTTCAAAACACTTAGGCCTACGCGTTTCAGACATTAATGACATGAAATGTCTGTTGTAGTCTAATCGTGGAAATATGGTGTTTGATCATAAAACTAACCATGGTAATAATGCCTTCCAAAAGACAGGGTTATAAAAGATATGGTAACCTTACCACTGTAATATTAATCATAACTTTACAACTGTAATAATCACATGTAATACTTTACTGTTCTGTACGGTATACTAGTATTCAACAAAGCTAATACTATTTTATGTTCGATTATTCCTTTTTAATCTTGCTCATTTTGTCCTATATCGTATGATATAAACATTGTATAACTTGGTGTGTAGTCCTTTTAGCAACTTATTACGCTTCCTATCGTAATACTAGGTAATGACAGGAAGAAATAGAATCTAAATTCTATATGTCAGTGATCCCATTTGTCCAACTCCAACTTATGTATATTCAATTCAATTCAATTCAAACATTCTTTATTGTCGATATGTTATAAAACAATTGGTTGTTCAATTCTGGCGTGCCAGATCTTCCAATGAATGCCGCAAAGGCAAATAAAAGATTTTTCAATTCAATACAACCTAACCACTATGCTATTACCTTGTTGCACAGGGGTGACTTCCAGAAGGAGGTGCGTATAATGGCGAGGATCAAGGACCCTAACATAGTGCGTGTGCTGGGTGTGTGTACACGGGAGGAGCCTCAGGCTGTTATAGTGGAGTATATGAAGTATGGGGACCTGCATCAGTACCTCCAGCTACATGTACCCGACACATCCACACCCAAACGTAAACACACCAAACAATTAAGGTAAGGCCAACTCTTTATGTAATTTAGGTCAATGAATATCTCAAAACATTTAAGTTTCAACACCAAACAATTAAGGTAAGCTCAGGCCAAGTCTAATCTGATTCAATGAATATCTTAAAATATGACGTTTAAACACACCAAACAATTAAGGTAAGCTCAGGCCAACTATTCATGTAATATAAGTGAATAGTTAGAATCAGTGAATATCTTAAAACATTTAAGTTTAAACACCAAACACTTAAAGTGAGCTCAGGCCAACTCTTTTATTAAGACTTAAGTCAATCTAATTATCAAAATATGAAGTGTAAACATACAACTAACAATTAAGCTCATATTTTAAGTCAATGAATTTGTCAAAACATGAAGTGTAACACAATTAAAGTAAGCGCTGTTTCGCTCTTCTGCAAATTTAACTTTTGACTTTCTCAAAACAATTAAAATCAAGCCAATTCTTTTGATAGTTGATAGTCAATAAATATCATCAATATAACAGGAATCCATGTTTGACTTCTACTAGACCATCAGGATATTGAACTAGCTAGAAATGGAAGGGGAAAAACAGAATGGCAGTTCCTCAGTCTACAGTCGTGACTGTTAATTCCTTCTATTCGACCACTGGTTCAAATGGCACGACCCATGCGGCTCCTCTATTCTAGAAAGAAAATATTGCAAAAATGTTATGACCATGATTTGAATTTTACCTGACTTTACTGAATAAGACTCCAAGCTCACAAAACTAAAGATACTGCTAATAGAAACCAACTTTGACAGAAATCTCCATCATGGTTCTTGTACGATTATGAGTATCATATCAAAGTAGCGATTGCCAAGAGTAAAGTAGAAGGAGAAAGACATTGAGGCCCCTGGGGCAGTCTATATAACAATACACATGATATGATGGGTCAGACCTTCAGAAAACGTACAATAGGCGTTCACCAATTTTCTCTAATAACCCAAATTTAAGAAGAAAATAAAGTTCAAAATACAATTCAACCTAACCAAACAGATTGCTAGAATCAATGCAATGCTGAATATACTCAAATTTACCTAGTATTGATCAAATTGAAGCCTAATTTAGCAGATTTTACTAAATGCATATAGCTGTCAATTGTGCATTTTCTGAAAATCTGACCTGTATAACAATCCACATGATATGATACAACTGAAGTCGACGGAAGATGTACAGTTCACTTTCACCAATCCTTTCAAATAACGCATACTTGAAATACGATTAAAATACAGCTCAACTTAACTGAACAGATATTTTTAATATTACAATACCAAATATATTCAGACACACATAGTAATTTGTATTTTCGCCTGCAAGAAAATTTAAGAGAATTTATTTTGTAGAGCTGTCATTTGTACATTTTTGACAATATGACCCATAATAATATTGAAAGAGTCCTTTTGTTGAGAGAAACTGGAAGGAGAAAGGAAAATGGAGGAACGAGAATCCTTCTTCCCTATTGATCAGTTAGAAAGTCTCCCAAGCCATGCGTGTTGTGGGTGCTGGTGCATGTTTAATGATTACAAGTCTCCCCGATGCTAAAGGGCTCCTACCAAACATAATGATGTAACGGGTCAGATCGTCAGAAAATGTACAATTGGTCTTTACCAATCCTCTCAAATAACCCAAATTTAAGACTAAAATTAGGTTCAAATTACAGTTCAACATAACCAGACAGATTTATTGAACAAATACAATACAGAATATACTCAGATATACGTCTTATTTATCAATTTTCACTCGGATTCAGCAGAATTTGATAGATGTGTAGAAATGTAGATTGTGCATTTTCTGGAAATCTGACCCTAACGCACATGCTAGCTTAGATGACTTCATCTAACTTTGAATCATTGCCTTGCATGGTTCTAGAGAAGTCATATGCGTGACTCTTTCATATTAGCTCCCACTGCAAAGAGCCAGAGGTTTAAACTTGAATGGACTTTCCCCTCCATTTGCTTGCCCTGGCATGTCTAATGGTCTATTTCTGGAGGTTATGCTTTTCTCCTACTTGTAAATACAGAATCATGTAGAGGAGAATCCTTTTAACAGTCGACTTTCCCTTAGTTTAAGATATATGGGTGAAGTCCGCAGAAAATGTACAATTCACCTTCACTAATCCTCTCAAATAATCCAAATTTCAGACGAAAATAAAATTCAAAATTCAGTTGAACCTAACCAGACAGATTGCTAGAATCAATGCAATGCCGGATATACTCGAATTTACCTCGTATTGACCAAATTACAGCCTAATTCAGCATAATTTACTAAATGTGTACTACTGCCAATTTCTGAAAATCGGACCCATATATTTTCTCCCCAAAGTCAAGATTTGTTACTATTTCAGCAGTTTAGTTGTGACTATTCCAATAGTCTAGATTTAACTATTTCAATCATTTACTTTCCCTGTATGAACAGTGCATTTTTAACTTTTTTAATAACGTTTTTCACTCTATTTCTCTTTTTAGTCGGGGTGCCTTGATATACATGGCCACCCAAATAGCCTCTGGAATGAAATATTTGGAGTCACTCAACATGGTGCATCGTGATCTGGCTACGAGGAACTGCCTTGTGGGTCATCACTACTGTATAAAGATCTCAGATTTTGGCATGAGTCGTAACCTCTACAGCAATGACTATTACCGTATCGAAGGTCGCGCTGTATTACCCATTAGATGGATGGCCTGGGAAAGTGTACTCTTGGTGAGTTTGATCTATTTTAACGAAACATTGATGAATTAAAGTTAAAATCTTAATTAACATCGATCAGAAACAGATTTTTCTCTTTGTTCCATTCTTTTCCTTTCATCTGAAAATCATTTGACCAACATTTTAGAGAATTTCACCACCCCATTGTTTTAGCTGGAGAGATTCACAAAAGTCCATAATTTTTGTTGGTGGCCTACCAAAATCCTTTCCTACTATTGCTCACCAGCCATTGTTTTATTTTGATCAATTCAGTTTAAAATTCCTGTAAAAACCTAGCAGCCAAAATGGAATTAAATCAGATTCTGTTTCTGTCATTCACTCTTTTATGCATGGTGCATTCAAAAAAGATCATTATTCATTATTTAAATTGTACATAACTGAAATTTGGCTTGTTTAATTATTCAGCCACATTTTGCATAAACTTCATGTGATTGTCAATAGC
Source organism: Sthenelais limicola (assembly GCA_942159475.1). Lineage (NCBI taxonomy): Eukaryota > Metazoa > Annelida > Polychaeta > Phyllodocida > Sigalionidae > Sthenelais > Sthenelais limicola. Next base: position 12,818,811 of record OW804096.1, on the reverse strand, counting down.
ATATAATTAAAAAGATCGCAAATCAAACCACACCATCCCTCACTAACAAATACTAAACTGTGCCACTATATTTCATTACAGGGAAAATTCTCAACAAAGACTGACGTGTGGTCATTCGGCGTTACACTATGGGAGATATTTACATTTGCCAAGGAGCAACCATTTGATGAGTATACAGACGAACAAGTCATAGAAAACTGTGGACACTACTATAGGAATGATGGCCTAGAATCCTACCTCCCTTGTCCCTCAACATGTACAAGGGAGATTTACGATCTCATGAAAGAGTGCTGGAATCGTGATGAGGTGCAGCGGCCTTCATTTAGAGAAATACATATGTTCCTGCAGAGGAAGAACATGGGATATGATCCTAAACTAGAAAAGACATACCATAAAGCAAATAATCCAACATCACCTTATGTATAACTTGAATAATCAAAGTATGTTATCCTCTGCATTGATTGTTCATATACATAAAAACAGACGGATCAGCAGCAAGATTGTCGTTTCATTTTTCCATGGGTTTGTACACATCTTGGGTGTTACAATAACTGTCTTTGATATGAATAAATGGATAAAAGACAGGTATAAGAGATGGAAAAAGGGACAACTTAACTTGTTAAAGCTACTAAGGACAAGCATGAAAACAAGACAAATCTGTGGCAACACTTTATCAAGATTATGCCATGCAATGGACGTAAAAAAACGGTGTGTGGTTTTACAGTGTATGCTGTGGTGAAAACAAAGGTTCAACAAAGAGTACACAATTTGAAACCCAGACACCCTTGATGGTGTGACCCTGGCTGTTCCTTGGGTTTATAAAAAAAAACTAAAATGGAGCAAAAAAGCCCTGATCTGAACTTAGACTACCAATTGATGCAGCGGATAACTTACTTTACTTTTGTTTCTGTGTTGTAGCGAGAGATAAAATGGTTCAACCCATTGTTCAACAAGGTGTACATACTTAAGGAGAGAATGAGGTACTGTGAGTGTCTTTGAAAAAACGATTAAACGCCATATGTATGATAAGAAAAATGATTGTATATTTAATTGTATATAAAACATTAGGTTATCATCTTGATTGTCTGTTGACAAGGTCTGCTATATCACGGATACACGAGTGTGAAAGCCAAAAGAAGAAGGACAATGTTGCAAGAAAGAAAAGAAGAAAGAAAGGATAATAGAATACTTGCAGCTATGGACCAACTTGAACGCTTAGCGAGCAGGAGAAATCTTAAGTTTATACCAAATTTACGGACTCATACTTGAATTTAGCTTGTGTTGTCAAGAACAGAAACCAAACGTATTCTCTCTCCAATAATGGCTGGTATACATTATTATAGAGTGAATATGTCCTTGAAGGATATATCTCTATGTATAGAGAGAGGGATATGTAAATGAATCTACACTCTTTAGTGTATTCACATCTACACCAGCGCCTTTTTACCATCTGTTTGATTCATGTTATGTTAAACGCATGCCTGTTAGGTCCTATGTCTACTGAGCCGATTTCCTGACCGAAGGACAGTCGGCTGAAGAGTCGCCTGATGATTTTGGATTCGTCCAATATTGACTGGAGGTACTGTTTTGATAGCTACTTCCAGCAGAAAATATAGGAAAACTTTAAGACACCTTTAACACTTCCCAATTTAAAATAACTATTGTTACAAAATATAGATTTTCTCAGTTTCTGTTAGGTGATTTCCTAATAAAAAAAAATGGTTAAAGGGCCTTGTCTACTAAGCTGATTCTCATGCGATTCGAACAGAACTTAGAGGAAAGGATCCTCTGCGGCTCAAAATCGCATGACAATCGACTTAGTAGACTAGGGCCTTACCACCCCTCTATAAACAGTGAACCACCTATTTTGTTTTACTTCAGCTAAATTTATATTCTATGCCTGACTGCCCTCCATTTCTCCCCCGACTGCCCAAAGATAATCGGTTTAGTATCCATAGGGCGTTACACTTACCGATTTTTATCTCCGATACATTGTAAAATCGGTAAAGAAATGCATGTTACAAAATCTCTTTTTCGATGAAATTGATTTTCATGAATGTCTGACGTACAAAAGTGCTGCATGAGCATTATAATAAGTCTTATACAAAGATTGTTGAAGAAGATAGATATTATATTATCATATTATACATATAAATATATTAATGCTAAGATGAATGTTGAAAGATTATACCTAAACAGAGTCTCGTCCTATATTTATCATTCTGTTGAAACCAGTAAGAAAAGATGTGATGTTGTGAACAAGTATGACTTGGATAATGATGATAATAATAATAATAATAATGATAATAATTGTGATTCATAAACATACTGAACAAGAAGTATATACTACATGAGAGTAGTACATGAGAGTAGTATACTTCCACAGAACTTACAAATGATACTATTATACTTACTATTTTGCTGAAAAGGGAACAAGTATATGATATATGTGATGTGTTTTGTAAAATGAGTCATAAGTCGCAAAAAATGGATTTTGAGATCTCATCATATTTGAAAAGAGGAGATCAAGCTGATTCCAATGATAGTAAACACTAATAACACCTAGATAATAAGTATTTTCATATCTTAAGTTTGATATTTTTATTTTTGAAAAAAAAAGTTTGCAATGTCTCTGGATGGGTAAAGTAAAGTAACTAAATATACTCCATACGAAGGCCTTCAAAACGCAGGGATATATTTAATACAATGTCCTGAAATTTGTTACACAGATTTATATGACTACGAGTGCTAAACCCTCTAAAAACCAGAACATTTAGATACAGAGATCTTGTGATAAAAACACTTTGACAAATATTAATTTTGCGACTTGTGACTCATTTTCCTGAAACATCACATATGATAAAAGGGACTAATAATAAGTTAAGAACTCAAGGCACTCACTTGATACTATGAGATGATATTGTAAATGTAAATATATCCAGCTTGTACGAGGAACTTCCACATATTGAATTCCATTAGATATTAAAGTGTATGTATCATACAAAATCTTATGGAAAATATAATGATTGGTATATTTACTAAAGGGGGTTTGTTCGTGGACATATAAGATTTGCCGGGTACATGCTTGACATGATGTATAGTTGGTTTGAAGTTCATTCAGTTTTGAAGAGTAATATCCATGAAAGAAATTCTGTAAATGTCTGTGGAAAGATGGTCAATATTTCATCTTTATCTCATGAATAATGAAGAGATGACTAGCAATTCATCTATTAAAAACATACTTGATTAAATTTCATTAATTCATTAAATTCATTTAGAAGTGTTCATGAAGTTAAATACTAGTCAACGCAACTGTATTTTGAAATGCGCAAAGTCCCCCCAATTTGCTTGATATTGACGCAGCGATCTACCTGGAATCTCTTGCGATAAACTCTTGCGATTACAATAATTAGACCTAATCGCACAACTTGACACCAACAAATAGGTTGCAGAAAACTGGGTCTTATGTCGCAAGAAATGGATCAAGCAGATTACAACAAAATCTGAAAAGGGTTTTTTTTAATACAGCATCTTACTTTTATTCATGTTTAAACAGACTGTAAGTGACATTTCTGGGTGGAAAACCATTAGTAAAAGCGACTTTTTTCGCGACTTTATACTCATTTTCTGCGACTCATTATAAATGTGTCCAAGGCGACCCCCAAGTTGTTCCTCAAAGTATGCCCCTGCATCTGAAACCAAAATGCTAAGATTGTTAAACATAAGCTTTTCATTAATTAACTAACAAACTACCTATATATACCTACCCACCCTGTCCAAACAAACTGCAACAAAATGAAATTTGTTGTGAACATATCATATATAATCACATCAATTATCATCATCCTAGAATGTGTAACTGCATGACTTGAGATTTCCTCTTTATTTAAATGTAAATAATATATCTCATTAACGGCAAATATTTACACTTCATGGCCACGAAAAATCCAATTCTAAATGTTGACTATATGGTTGGTTGGTATCAAGAATGTAGAGCCAAAAAACCCTCGTGTAAATAAGTATAATTCTTGTATATAGATTTTGGATTGTGATACAGTGGAATTTTTTTAAATATTAAATGAAGAGATTCTTTGAAGAAAAGTATCCTTGCTACCGATTATTACAGAAGTGTCTTCGATACGTTGATTGTACCATTTAGTGGTTCTATTCACCATTAAAATATTAATTTCTGTATGAAGTTAAATCATTCTTATTTCTCAAGGTTAAAGATTTACTCATAAATTTTAAGCAAACTTTCAATAAGAAATATATTTTACCCCTTGCGATTCCTTGAAGCAATGGCCTTATGATTGGTCGTGTAATAAATCGTAAATGATCGCAAGCAGTTGTGTAATAAATTGTAAACGATCTTAAAGCCTGATCTACCTTTGATATTTTCATCCGACCGATTTCGGAAATCGTGATCCAATCCAATGACATCTACTCCCATTAATTTTCATAGGATGGGTTCAAATCGGCTGACAATCCAATAGTATAAAGAATATGTATCATCAGATTCTGATCCCAATCCCTGATGACCACTTTATCACAAAATCGTGTCGGTGAGACCGGGGCTTTATAAAGATATTAATCACCAAAGAAATAACTCTGGATAACGGAGCGAAAGTTGCTCAATTACGAGAAAAGAATTAAGGAAATTGTGTTCAGCCTAAAATATGTTTCCACTTTGGACAATAGTTAAAACCTTGGTGGCTTGCCCCATTTAGATATAATGTTACTATCTCTGCAATATAAGCATTACGATTTATTACGCAACTGTCCCCCATATGGGTCAGATCGTCAGAAAATGTACCATCAACTACTCTACAAATTTAGTAAATTCCGCTAAAAATGTTAAATACCAGGTATATATGAGTATATTTGGTATTCCGTTGATTAAACAAATCTGTTGATAGTATTTTTGTCTTTAGTTTGGGTAATATTGTACATTTTCTGACGATCTACGTCCCATGGTAAGGCTTCTATAATGAATGAATAATGATGGTCTATTATTCCAACACTGCTCAGTATTCTCTACCAATGTCCATATAAAATGTATGTTGTGATGAATTAAACATATTTAAATTCAAGTATTTACTTTAGTCTTGTCTTTGCTTGGTTTGTATTGTTTATCGAAAATGTCTTAATTAATGGTGGAGTTTCAAACAGTCCTATAAGTGTTACTGCCCATTTCCGTTCCATTGAATGCTTGGATTCAGTTTAGGTCTGACATTTGAATTTTAGCAGCATTTTTATTAGAAAAACACATGGACAACTATTATTTATTTCTATTGATTGTATACTGTAGCATAAGTCCCATAATTCCATGTGAATCAAGATTCAAGATGGCGGACATGCAAGTCCCTTATTGTCTATTTTTTTTATTACAAAAACATTATTATTTTTATTATTTTTTATGCTTCACCAATGGCGTGATGCTGGAATTTCCTTTTCGCCATTTTTCTTAGTTTCTTTGCCCCAATCCATCAATAAACTGTCGGACGTTCTCAAATATAGAAAATTCATGAACCGAAAAAAGAAGTCGCAAGAAACCGATTTTGAGATATTTATCATAATCATTTATCATCCTGTGTATTAGGAAAAACCAGATTAAGTGAATTCCAACCATTTTAACAATTAGAAAACCATGTTTGAAAAAGAAAGTTAGCAATATTCCTGGGTAGCAAATCAATGGTAAAGTAGTTAAATATACTCTATAGAATGACCTTAGAAACGCAAAGATGTACTCAATTCACAGACTTGATAATTGGTACATGTTTTATAAATACAACTGGAATCCCTAAGTAACCCCAAAAAACATTAATACAAATGTCCTGTGGCAATAACATATCAGAAATTATCAATCAAAGGGGGTTTTGAGATACCATGTTATTTAAAGAGATGAAATGAAGCAGAAATCAATTATGTTAACCTTTATAGGAATGAAAATAATTTCAATAATTTTTATGTTTGACAAATAAGTTTGCAATATTTCTTTGTGCACAATTACTAGTATTTTCTATAAATAATTACATTTAGAGGCCAAGTCATTCATTACATTATAGTTCGTGGAAACAATGCCATGTCCTTCAAGGACGTTTACATACGCTGCCTCATGATAAACAACATAGGGAAAAATAATTCTTCTCATCTCAAGAAAAACTGCATTATGCATCTTTTAGATGAAACATCAAGTATTCATCAAAATCTATACAAAGAAAAATAGCTAAATACACTCCATATGATGACCTTAGGAATGCAAGGGTACATTTAATGTCTGAAACACATGTTAATAGCTGCTTACTAGTATACTTTCTACTTTTTTTCCCCTAATTCCCCAACATCTGTGGCTGTCTATTTGCCAGGTAAGCCTATAGCGGACAGGGAGTTGAATGAATGCTCATATTCCCTAATATCACTCACCTTACGCGTAGTTCCCGCCAGATCCACAAGGTGTCTCCTGTGGCGTACGTCTGCTCCTGTAACGTCAGAACGTCAGGAGGAACGCAGCGGACGTGTGCGCTCCCAGTGGATTGGGTGTACGTATCTCGGAGTGTTTGGTTTGAAAATAATCTTGCTTTTAGCTTGAAAAATCCCAGTTGCTTTATTTCTTCATTGGATATCAAACAGATCTATGTGAACTTGGTGCAAGTAGCTCTGGTGTTTTTTTCATCTTGTCTGTTATAGGTGGGGGTAAAGTACTCTGCTTGAAGGTTCGGCCATGTAGTTTTAAAGTACTTTTAGCTTTTTTATTTTATATGTGTAGCTTTTCGGTAACATGAACCGGATATACACGTGGTCGATAGCTCTGTTTCCTCCTCCCTTCTAACACCATGAGTAGTTAATGAAAGCAGGAACAAGAACATTTTGTCCGGTAGTTCTTCGTTACTACCCCCGCATTTAGGCGGATGGAAGTTAATTAATGTCTAAGAAACTTGTGATGTTATGTGCGATCTGGAAGATCATCCATATTATTGGGATATTCAGGGGGAGATGGAAGGAGCAGGGAACATGACTAGGAAACCGAATGGAAGGAGAGAGAGGGACGGGGAGAAGGAAATGTGATGTGTTTCAGGTAAATGAGTCACAAATCGCAAAAATTGGATTTTGAGATGTCATCATACTTGAAAATAGGAGATTAAGGCGATTCTAATGCAAGTATCATCTAATAAATGTTTCCATATTTTAAGTTTGATATTTCTATGTTTGAGAAAAATAGTTTGCAATATTTCTGGGCAGATGATCACTAGTAAAGTAGCTAAATATACTCTATAGGATGACCACATAAATGCATGTATTTATTTAATACACTGTCTCGAAATTTGGAACATGTATTCGTACGATTTAAGATATCAGGTATCCTAAGAATTATTACATTCCCACAAAGATATCCTGTGAATAAATCACTTTGAAAAATATCAATTTTGCGACTTAGGACTCATTTTCCTATAACACATCGCAAATAGACAGAAGAGCGAAGAAGATGGAGAGGAGATAAAGAAGATGGCATTTTTTAAAAATATTTTTCTAGAAGAGACGACTTCAAGGGAAAAGGATCCCAGGTTAGTACCAGAAATACTGAACCTAATGCCAGAGTGTACAGGGTAAGGTTGCCGTGTTTATGTTCCACACTTCAATTTTAATTCAGGAATCTTGACTCTACGTAGGATGGGTTACCTCATGTCAAATACAAGTGCTACTCATGCCACTTCAAACAAGCTATGCTATGCTGTACCCTGCCTTATAAATGTTACCGTCTGAAGTACATCACATACCCGGACAAACTGTATCACCGACTCATGTTAAAACCTTGTAATGTACTCATCAACCGTTCATACTCGGAAAAACCATTGTATCTTATCATCTCATTAAAAACACCATGGAAGTCTTAGAAAACCATAGTACACTCTCCCGCCCGCCGTATCCGCGCAATACGAAATTGGATACGAATTTCTTGTCCCCACTTTTGATACGATTTTTTTCGTCACAGCGTTTTTCGTACCCGTTTTTCGTACTTGGGAAAGCTAAAGGATTAGTCTCCTCATCCCTTAGACCCCTACGGCCGGCCGGCCGGCCAGTGACAGACAAGCTGGCGTGACCATTGGTCTATGACGGCCACTAGAGTAGAACCAAACAGAGAAAAAAAACTTACCCATGCTTGGGTTCGATCTAAGAACCTTGGGGTTCACAAGCGAGCATCATAACCACTACACCACAGAACCAGCTGTGTGTAAGACAGGATTGCAATTGAAAGAAAGTAAGAAAGAGATGGGCGGGAAAGGAGAGGAAGAGCAGGGAATGGTTTTTTTCATGAATATATATTGAATATATCCAGGTATATGTGTGATGAGTTACAGGAAAATGTGCCAGAATAGAAAAAAAACTCAACAATATTTCTTTCTGCTTTAGATAGCTCATAACTCCCTCAAAATGCGTCTGATCTGAATATAAAAATTATCCCCGAACCCCATGAATGTCAGGAAGACAGCCATGTTTTCAGATTTATAATCAGGCTATTACTTTCTTCGTAAATAATTATTTCCGTCGGCCGCATCAAGTCGTTCGAACCAATATAAAATGCATTTTATATCATTATTATATATCAATATTTTTCAAAGTAATTTATTCACAGGATTTCTTTATTGGAATGTTCCTGTTTCTGGAGGATTTATTCCTCATAGTTATATAAATAGGTGTACATCATTTAGCTTTGTGTGTAGGGGTTTCTTAATCTTAATTTGACTTGCTATTAGAGAGTCAGTATGAGTGTCAGAGAATGGCGTGTCAGGTGCGTGACAGTAAGTGTGAATGCTAGGTGAGTGAGCACTGCCAGGTATGTCTTGTTGTGGCTGCTTTATAACGAGTATTTAGGCGTGATTTTGAATGCGCATTATATGCGCAATTTAGATCACACCCATAGGCCTACCATTGACTTTTGAAGAAAACATGTATTTGCTTAATGAGGCCGAAATAAGGCAAAATGATAGGGAAAATATAAGTATCTGAAACATAGGTGTAGGAATCGAAATATTAGTCCCAGCCTTCCCAAACTTCGCATGCATTATGCTCATATACCCTGCTATATGTACACCAACGATTGTAGAGATTCAATGAATTTTATTTTTTCTAAAAAATTCTTTAGACATTTCTGTACCTATGTAGTTCTCAAAACTCAATACGAAAAACGGAGCGTGAATACGGAGCATATCATATTTCGTCTTCGTGATTCAAATGACCGTTTTTCGTATCAGAAGTTCACGCAATTTCGTCACCACAGTTCACCAGTAGCGTTCGTGGTGCTCGGTAGACAAAAATCGTCACACTGAAGACGAAAAAGCTCGCCGCTCCGTATCGCCCGGGTACGGTGCGCGGGAGAGTGTAGAAATAGAGTAAACAAAAGAAAGCTCAAAAACGGGAATCAGGCATCCAACGGAAGACCTATGTAGACGCATGTTTATTTAGATAGTTGGACCACCTTATTGTACGAACATCAGCAATAAAGAATTCTTGAATTGAATTGAATTAAAGGTTTCATGGATTCCCAGGGGGCCCGTTGCATAACAAATCCTTACTTGATATTCTCCTTCTTTGCTAGGTCTCCTCGCTAAAGAACTTTTAGGGAAGGGATTTGCTATACACACAATGCTGACTGTCATTTCTACAGTAGGAATTGTTTGACCTGAGCAAGGATAATTAGCTTAACAGAGATTATTTTAAGTAAGGATTTCTTATGCCTCAGGCGCCTCGATGCCACGTCACAATTTACCTTGTGTTTGGACCGATTTCGTGCAGTTAATGGTACAGCAAGCCATCTAGTAACTTTCAATTTAGAATGTGCATAAATTACGGATTTATCTATTTAGAACAGCAACATTGAAGCGCTCTTACGACCCGCCTTGCCTTAACATGTATGTTTAAATATATTTTCCTTGAGTGGATAGGGTTAGGCCCAAAACAGAGGGGACTGGAAATGGGGAATTGTGTTTGGTTTTGCCTTTATTGGGAACGTCTCGAGCTACATTAGACTTCATCAGTATATGATTCAATATATTTAAATATATTTTCTCTATATTATTGTCACAGTTTTGTTGAATTGATGAACATCCTGGAAGATATGTAGTTGTACCCATTGTCATTGTCGTTTATATATGATGTGTTACAGGAAAATGAGACTAAAGTCGAAAAAAGGATATTTTTCAAATTTGTTTTCCACAAGAACTCTTCATAGGAATGTTTTCATTGTTGTGGTGCCCAATTCTTTTAGGCGTAAAGACCGCGTATCTCATACAAATGTTTTTTTAGGAAAATAAGTCACAAGTCGCAAAGTTGATATTTTTCAAAGTGTTTTTTCACAAGATCTCTTCATTGGAACGTTCTGATGTTTAGATTGTATTAAATATATTCTTGCGTTTTGAAGAAAATATTGCTGAAAGGAGTAATCATACTTCCCCATGTATTGGGCAGCTATGTATTAATAAATAAATAACAGACACATTATTTTTTTTATTAATTTTATTAACAATGTAAAGCTTGTATTGACACGATTATCATATTATTATATGACCACCAGGCGCATAGTTTATATCCTCCTCCTCCTCTCATATATAATTAAATATCATTATAATACACGTTGTAACCCTTCCTTGCAAGGAATAGGCCATCTTATCTTTGTTTCACCCCCAATCAAAAGGGTTGAATATATATATATGATGATATATGGGTAGAGGGGTGGGGAAGGCCAATATAATGCAGGGCCTAAGGTTTTTGGGCTATAATACATGATTATTTACATTATTTTCACACTTCTCAGGACATTTATCTTATTAAATACACCCAGTACATCTTTGATATAAAGGTGCATTATTTTTTATTAATGCCTGAAAACCTTCATCATTGAATATTTGGTAATGGTTTTATTTTTGTTTCCACAACCATTTGATCAATGTATGATTATGATCAGGAGGGTTTGAGTCATCCAACTAGAGTTATTAGGGAGTTTCTCCAAGCAAACTTATCTCAATTGCGTAACCGTATCCGTATCTTTTTAGTGAATTACGTCGCATTTTTATGCATAAAAGATACTTTTTTATATGAAACATTTGGCTTCATATGTTACATTACGTCTTGCTGAATCTCTTTATTCCTTTTAAACTATGTTTGTATATAGGAGATAGGGATACGGAAACGTAAACTTACGTATAAGTTAGTCTTGCTGAACCTCCCTATTCAATTGTCACTCTTTTGTTTGATATAATAACATATTATGTACAAACATATCCAGTACGAATAAAGGCATGGCCAACGAAACATGTATAAACATTATCAAATGTTGTGAATCTTTTTTTTTAATTGAGCAAATATAAACAAATGTACTCGAAGTCTATGACACTTCTTCTAGTGGACATTTATATATTTTCCAATTTGAATTGTTGTGTTAAACAAAAACCCATGTATACATTTATAGCTGGCCAGACCCTTATCAATGATAAATATATCTTTTCTATAAACTTCATCCATTGAAACATTTATATTGATTAATACCGGTTATGATGATTGGAGTAAACTGCTTTTTTTCATTAGAATTTGGTTGATATTCCTAAATTTGATTACATATTTATTTAAAAATACATCTTTGGTACAATTTGACACACATCAGCAGTATAATTGAAAATTACAGATGATTTATTTTCATACATTTGAAGTATAGTATGCTACTCAAATTACTGCATGTTCAATTTTGTCACTGGTGGTGTAGGTAAATGAACCATTTGGGCATTTTTTTGTAAGCACTACATATTATTACATAATCATTCTTCTTGCAAACGCTTTCGTGGCTTATTTTAATGGATAAGAACAGAATTATTACAAGATTATGTCTATTATAATTCACTTTGATTAAATCCAAAGCGAATTAATGCATCTCCTTCCGATTCAATCATCATCTCATGTTCTCTGTTGCAAATTTATATAAGATCGTGCAACTGTTGGAAATATGCGATATGTCTGACCACACTTTTATATACAATTTATAAAATAACCTCTATACACAATAAAAACATTTTTACACGAGAAAGAAAATCAAAATTGGCTTCATTTTAAGACCGCACTTCCTTAGGAAGCATTCTTCGAGACCGCAAGTCACAACTCGAATAGAACCATTTTCAGTCAAAATAAAACCACCAAAAGATCCATATTTTATGAAGAGAAACCCACAAAAAAGCCATAGTCAATCAACGCAAATCATTCGAAGATGTTGAGAAGCAGGTGTAGGCATCGGTTAATGTATCCCTTTCACTCATTTGAGTGAATTTTGGTTTATCACTGCGTATTGGTTATACCTGTATGTATTAAAAATATGTATTTCAACAGATTCTATATATAATATATTTACACCCATTTAATCATAGGGAATTTTTGGATAGTTTAATATGATTATAGTCCATTTCTATAGTAGCTTTAGCTTGATATTAATCAAAATCTCCGTCCTGTATTCCTTCCGTCTCTTTTATCTTATCTTTGGCGTGAATTATTCAAAATATTTATAGTCCCTTTCAACGATTTCATGATCAGTCGTTTTAGTCATATTTGTGTAGCATAGACATAGGCCCTTCTTATGCAATCTTCACTTGTAAGGCATGACACACACTAAGCCGATTGACCAACCGATGTATGAAAGAAATCGGCTAAGTCGGTCTCGTCCTTCAGGCCGATTGTTGAGTATAATTAAAAGGCGAGTATAGCGTCGAAGCCATTTTTTACAAGGACATATATGAAACATGTAGCTTTTTCCAATCATTGAGCATACTGATTTCTTTTTTTTTTAGATTTATTATATTTATAGAAAACAAATGCTATCCTGTACGTAGTGAACATGAGGTTCAGGCCTATAGATAACCTGTCCATTGAGTCGGTCTATATCTCGAATTATTCACTTCAGTTTTATGCTATCATTTCAATTTATGGGTCAGGGCATTAGAAAATGTACAATCCACAGCTCTACACATTTAGTAAATTCTGGCAAATTATGCCCGAAAATGATAGATACTAGGTATATAACATATCTGTGTATATTTGGTAATGTTGGTCCAAACTGTTTGACCGTATCTTAAACCTGATTTCTGTCTTAATTTTGGGTAATTTGAAAGGATTGCTGTTGGCAAATTGTATATTTTCAAACGCCATGACACCTTCTATTACTTTAAATTCCTATTGTAGGGTAGCCCTTATATATTTGTGCACCATAATTGATTACATAATAAGTTTCTCATAGCTACAGGACTATCACAATCAGGATCCGTTGCACTATACGACTGGATGGTAAGCCACTCTTAGAGGCCTCCTAGCCCCCTCCTAGCATAACATGCATTGCACTATATACATTTATTCACCGACTAGTCTGAGAGACCTCCTACCATCCTCAAATTCACGAGTTCATGCAACAACTCTCGTATCGTAAAGCCCTCGTAGTCGTAAATGTACGATGGTGCTAAGAGGCCTTTAAGATTATAGATCTCATCATCTATAGTGCAACGGGGCCTGAATGACATATCTATAGATCTGATACATAAATAATTTACATTTTGTTTAATTTCTCCTCCACTTTAATACTTTAGGTGCCATGTATAATTATAGATTGATGCCCTCAAACACTTGTCTTTATATAAGTTTATCTGATCGCGTGTAAGAGCTATCACCATTTAAGTCATCTTCAATCACAATCATGGTATTTTCTTGTATTATCGTCCAGTAGTAGGAAATTAAAAAAAAACAGAAAGTTCTTCCAGCGAATTTTTCTTCTACGTCTGCTTCTTCTCCTCCTCCTCTTCCTCTTCTTCACTACCTACGCATATAATATCCACCACAATCCAAATCAATTGGGGTAGTGGATATTATTGTTATCTAATCTTGTATTAAGTTGATTAATAATAATAAAATAATATCATATAATTATATAACTCCTACTATACAATAGGCACATTGATACTCTGACTATAACTGCCTTGGTCTTGCACCGGGTCATATCCCATGTTCTTTCTTTGGAGGAACATATGAATTTCTCTAAATGTTGGTCTTTGCACTTCGTCGCGATTCCAGCACTCTTTCATGAGATCGTAAATCTCCCGCTGGCAGTGCACAGGCTGAGGGAGATAAGTCTCCAGTCCATCATTGCGGTAGTAATGACCGGCGTTTTCGATCACAAGTTCGTCCGTAACATCATCGAAGGGTTGCTCTGTAGCCAGGTTGAGGATCTCCCAGAGGGTCACCCCGAATGACCAGACATCACTCTTGCACGAGAACTTCCCCTAGAAGAAGGAAAGGAAGGGAAAACGAGAATGAATCAGACCCTTGGGAGTTGTTGGAGTAGAAGTAGTAGCTGGGATAGAACATCTTATCTTATCGCGTTTGTAGCAGGGCAGTCAATACCAGGGACCTGTTGCATAAGCTATTGGGGAAAGGATTTTCTTTGTGTGAATTCCGTCACCTATAGGGAGGAAACTATTCCTTCCTATGTGAAATTCCCAGCAGGTAGGAAGAGCCTATACACACAATGCATTAATTCTTTGTTCCTACCCATCAATATAAGGAGAAAAGGTGTAGGAATTCCCACATACAGTTGTCCTTTCCTGAGCTTATGCAACAGGCCCCGGCTCTATGATTTATAGATGCGGGGAGGATGGGTAGAGGGGAGAGGCTTAAGTGGTGGGAATGTACCTTTACTTATTCAAGGCGACTGATTAATCTTTTATAAGTGATTTTGGGGGATACCTGGGTTGCAAGGCACGGGACCTGTTGCATAAGAATTCCTTACTTAAAATGTCCCTTGCGAAGCTAGTTTTCCCAGTTTTTGTAGGAAATTTCTACTGTAGGAAAAGACATTAGCATCGTCTGTAATAGGAATTCCTTGACTAAATGTTCCTTAAGAGCAGCATAGCGAGGGAAAAGTCGGTAAGAAAGGAAAATGTTGAGGAATAATTTCTTATGCAACGGGCCCTAGTTGACATGTTTCAACAAAGGGAGCATTCGCTACCATAGGAGACAGATAGAGTAGCATCTACCCAAAAATAATGATGAAATAATAAAACAATAAAATATCTCATCTACATTATCTTGAATAAATACTATTATCGAACTTTACAGTCCATTATTTGCTAGTAAATATCAAGACAACGCATTCTAAAGTCATTTATAAACAAAAACCAACTTCATCTACTTTCAACACTAAGTACATTAAAAAGTAAACATTGGGACTGAATAAGATATGAACTCAAGTGCACATTCATTTCATGAGTATAAATACTCAGCTGACAAAAACACTAATTTGTTTTTCGCATTCGATGAACTTTTTTTTCTTGAAATGAGAGTACAAAATACGAACAGCTATGTTTTAATTCCGCATCTAAAACTCGCATGTCACATGCGAAATACAATTTAGAACCAGCATAAAATCGCCCAGGTAACATGAATTGTTAACTAGGGAGAATTTAGTTTCTCTAAATGTATCCCATTCCATAGCTGGAACACCACCAAAAACAAACCTTCCCCCTCCATACAGATTCTAATCTCTCATAATGAAGGCCATTTATGGAATTGCTTTAAATCCCTTTTCCCAATACCTCATTTAGTCATCACGGAAACCTATGCATCCCATTTTAGGTACCGATCTAAATTAGACGCGTCACAACTGCAGTTGAAACAAAAAACAATTTCTAGCTGATATTTAGAAAGAACCTTTGAACCTAGTTCTAAAGCAAAGTAGTGATGGTGACAATGCGAAAATGGGAAGAAGAGAAGAGTTTCCATCCAGGAGCTCGCAACTGAAAATAGATTTTTTTTTTTGCTTACCAATAGAATGCTCTCCCATGCCATCCACCTAATTGGTAATACGGCTCGGCCCTCAATCCGGTAATAGTCGTTGCTGTAGAGGTTACGACTCATGCCAAAATCTGAGATCTTAATACAGTAGTGATTACCTACAAGGCAATTACGAGTGGCGAGATCTCGATGTACCATGTTCATGGATTCTAAATATTTCATGCCCGAGGCTATTTGGGTCGCCATGTAGACTAGGGCGCCTCTACTGGAATAGGAAAGAGAAAGGTCAAAGGTTACTTCCGTTCTGTTGTTGCATCAAATGTAATGTTAGAAATAAATTCTGTATTTCGTAATAGACAAGATAGGGTGTCTTAATTAGCTATTTTGTATTAGGGTCATATTTTCAGAAGATGTACAATTGGCAGCTTTACACATTTAGTACATTCTGCTAAATTAGGCTGCAATTTGGTCAATACTTGGTAAATTCGAGTATATTTGGCATTGCATTGATTCTAGCAATCTGTTTGGTTAGGTTGAACGGTATTTTGAACTTTATTTTCTTCTTAAATTTGGGTTATTTGAGAGGATTGGTGAAGGTGAATTATACATTTTCTGAAAATCTGACCCATTTCTGACAGGGTGTCAGAACATGTATAATTCACCTTTAGGAATCTTTCTCAAATAAACAAGATTTAAGATGAAAACCAGGCTAAAAATACAGTTCAACATAACCAGATAGATATCTGATTCATTGCAATACCAAATATACCTAGTATTAATGATTAATCTGATGAATCTAGCAACATTTACTAAATGTGTAGAGCTGCCGATTGTACGTTTTCTGACAATCTGACCCAACGTGCCCTCGTGTATATTACGCACAATGATGATAATTTCTCTTTTAGAGGCTTGTAAGAAACACGTTTGAAACAACGAAAATTACTCTGGTTGGTGGAAACACGGGTGAATTTATTTTTCATCAATACATATACTCTTGATCTTGTAAGAACAGATTCGTTGAATAATAACATTACAAAATCTACTCACATATATCTATTATTTATTATCTTCAACTTAATTTAGCTAAATTTACTAGATGTGTGGAGCTTTTCCGATGATCTGACCCATATTTCCCTGGTATTTTTATAACATGGAGTACATCATGATTTAGTATAGTAAGTTATTAGTTACCAAGTCCAATTTTCGAATGAAAAGATCCATTCTAGATGTGATAAGATCAAAACTAAGCATCAAGTATTAGATGTCTTAGAAAATGAAAATATAACATCAAATCAAGGCGCTCTTGTTGGAAGATCTATGTTCGCACAGAAAGTGACATGACCTTTTTCTATGTAACTGTATTAAAAAGTTGGAAATAAAATATATATTTATCTATTAATTCCTATTACTACTATTTAATAACTATAAATAAATTACCTCAATTCTTGTTTCTTGTGCTTCTTCTTGGGTGTTGTGTTCTCAGCCACGTGTTGAACAAGATACTGGTGGAGATCCCCAAATTTCATATACTCTACGATGACAGAGAGAGGATCGTCCCTCGTACATACGCCCAATACTCGTACTATGTTGGGGTCCTTTATTGTGGACATTATCTTTACTTCCTTCTGAAAGTCACCCCTGAAAGAAACAATTGTCAATTAATCCTCGCAAATGGAAAAGAAAGATAAAATACGGTAAATATGAGACATTTGTGTAAGTATTTATAAAGTAATATTTCCCTAATTTAATGGTAGAATCGTTATAATTACGACGAAAAGGTGTGTTAAATTATGACTGTTGTAAGATTCAGATATTGCCATTCGAGTCGAAAAGATTGGAAACAATAAGGTAAACAATAAACGGGAAGGAGCAGACAGAGCAAGCAAAAGAGTTACAGGAGGGAAAGAGAGAGGGGAGGCATGAGGGAAAGAGAACCTAGGCAGAAGAGAGAAAGAGAGTGATACAGGGGAGAGAAAGAGGGAGAGGAGACAGAAAGGCTGAGAGAGTGAGTGAGTTAGATTGGTTGCTTTACGCCCTTATTCACACATTGAAGGTTATATCAAGAGCGGGAGAGCTGAGAGGGAGGCAGTTTATGATTTTACCCAGGAAATAGAGAGAGAGGGAGAAGAAGGGAGAGAGACAGAGGAAAAGAGACAGAAAGGCACTTTTATGGTCTTACCCAGGATCAAAAGGCTGAGAGAGAGTAGGTAGAGAGAGAGTGACACAGGAGAAAGAGAGAGGGAGAGGGAGAGTAGACTGAAAGGCCGAGGGAGAGGGAGAGACAGAGTAGAGAGAGAGAGAGAGAAAGAGAGAGAAAGTCTTAGAGAGGGAGACTATATAATCAGACAGTAGAAACACAGACATGGAGAAGGGAGAGAGATCAACCGCAAAGCTTTATTGGATACTAAATTAAAGAGTTAGCACGCGTTTAATGCCGGTTGAGGGGACTGTAAATTATGGAAATATTGCTTATTTATGAGACAGTGATTATACCTTGCAGGTTGATCAGCGTTTCGGCGCAGCGTTTTAACCGCGACCAGCATGGCGTTTCCAGAGGCAGTGCGATTAACCAAGAAGTCATCTCCGAGGAAATCTGTCATGTTCATCGCTTCACAAAGATGGACCTGTGCAGAAAAAATAACAACCCTTTTTTATAATCTTCTTTAACAAGGCAATAACCCCTTAAAAAGTCAAATATATTGGTTTAGTTAGGAAGAATAGCTTTCTGTGTGAAAGTCTTAAAATATTCAAGCTTTTTATATGGGTATTTAAGAAAAAGAAAATGAATTTTGCCTGGGACTTTTGCAAGATCTTAAACATCAAATATCTAAAACAGTCTCAAATGCATTGGTTTGCTTTTGTATAACTTTTTTTTCGGAGTATGAGTTCTAGTGTGAAAGTAACTAAGTGCCTGCTTCTGGCATGATTGGCTCAGACTTTGAACAAAGGTTTTTGATGTTTGATTTCTATTTGTGGAGAATCTTCACATCTATATTCTTCAGACTCGAGAGCCTTAGTCTCTATTCTTTATCATTAAACAGCTAAAGTAATTCACATCTAGGGCCCGACTAGAAGGACCTGTAATTCAGATGATCTCTACCCTTTCGTCAAACCAAGATTATTGATGAATGAGGAATATTTTAATTGAATTGAATTTGAGTTGGTTTTCTTTGGTTGTTTTTTTTAATATTGGTTCAAATTCGTTTGTGTGAGGGAGAGTGTAGACGCACCACTGGTATCCCTCCTGTTGTTCAGAGACAACAAAAAATTGTTTTTATTTTAAATCCAGATTGTACATCACCCAATACATTTCATCCTTCATCATTTCTCCATACATCCTCTCCTATCTGTTTACTATTATGTATTTAATCGATATGCCTCTGATATTGTTATTATTACCATAACTTATTTTCATCTTTTATAGCGTAAAGGAACCACGAATACACTATAAATAGGCAAACAGAAAACGCTTGATGTTAGCAAAGTCTTATACTATAGATTTAAAGTCTTCCACCCTTGGTGGTTTTATCCATTCTGGGGAGAAAAGATTCAACGGTTGTACAGGTTTAGGTGAATACTGCCACGTCTACCTACTATAAAGTATTATAATGTATTTTTCTGTTATTACGAAAATAAAATCTTTAAAAAAAAATAAAAAAAAATAAAAAAAAATACTCACCTCTCCGAACTGTCCTTCACCCAACTTCTCGATGAACTTGAGATTTTCTCTGGGGAACTCCATCAGAGCCAGTTCCTCCGTCCACAAGAGGTCTGGGTTGGGCACCGCATATACATTGTTTCCAGAAACACCCTGAATGTTAGGTATATTGACGACATCGGCCGCGGCGTAGTGGGTGGTGGTCTCGGCCGCCTGAGGTAGGGTAGGCTGTCCATACAAGTTTGGGCTGTAGGCCGGGGGCGGAGGGATGTTTGGGCGCATAGTGCCAAAGGAAGACTTGGTGATGTCAGGTACGGCATAGTCTCGACATAGTGTGGGATCTGCAAATGTCACATACAGAAGTGGATTAGAGCGAGGGAGAGAGTGTGTGAGAATGACAAGGTAAAGTAGCTAGTCTATGGCTCATATAGATGTGGAGTATGTATATGGGTCAGTTCGTCCCAAAATGTCAATTTGCATATATAGATCTACATATTTAGTGAACTATAGTGATAAATGCTAGCTATATCTGAGTATATTTTGTAAAGCAATATCTTTATTTATGTTAAACAGTGTTCTGAACCCCGTTCTTGTATATTTGCTGATGACTACACCAATAATGTAATTTTCAGCCTAATTTTGCAGAATTTCCTAAATGTGTAGAGCTGCCAATTGTACATTTTCTGAAAATCTGACCAATAACTTATATTCAGACATCCAGACACTTTAGATACATGCTCTTGCTGAGAAACTGGTAAGGAACATTTGCAGAAGCAATTGCTATACACCCAATGCTATTTTTGTATTTCTATAGTAGAAATGGCCAATCAAAGCAAAAAGTAAAATATTATAACAATTTTATGTAAGGACTTGTTATGAAATATGCCTCTATTTACTGGTTGCTTACTATTAGTCCCATTAAAAACAAACTGATGAAATTATTTAAGGGAAAAGGACATTCTTATAAACACTTACCCACATGCTTGTCTTTTACAATACAAAGGTGGGTCAGATTTTCAAAAGAATGTACAATCAGCAGCTCTAAACATTTAGAAAATTCTGCTAAATTAGGCTGCAATTTGGTCAATACTAGCAATTCAATAGCAGATTCTAGCAATCTGTTTAGTTGGGTTAAACTGTATTTTGTTCTTTATTTCCGTCTGAAAATTGGATAGTTTAAGGGAATTGGTGAAATTGGCAAATTGTACATTTTCTGGCAAACTTCACCCTTATAAATACAAACTTCTCTGTAGTACAGCAAAAAATGCCTACACTCTATACTCGACCTCTTGGTAGTAAACATCAAATCCCTCTAAAGTCAACCCTATGCGGCGCTGGTGCCAACAGGACGAGTATATGGGTCAGTTTTCCAGAAAATGTACAATTGGCAGCTCTACACATTTACAAAATTCTCCTAAATTAGGCCGAAAAATGAAGAATACCGGATATATCTTAGTATATTTGGTAATTGCATTGATTTAAAGTATCAGGTTTGTATGTATATGCTAAGCTGCACTTTAAAGCTCATTTCTGTCTTAAATTTTGGTTATTTGAGATAATTAATGAAGGCGAATTGTACATTTCCTGAAGATCTAACCCATAGAGTATAGGCTATGTAAGAAGTGCTTACCATTATGAAATATACCTCTATTTACTGGTTGCTTATTATTAGTCCCATTAAAAACAAACTAATGAGATTATCTAAGGGAAAAGGACATTCTTATAAAAACGTACCCACATCTGTATCTTTTTACAATACAAAGATGGGTCAGATTTTCAGAAAATGTACAATCAGCAGCTCTACAAATTTAGTAAATTCTGTTAAACTAGGCTGCAATTTGATCAATACTAGGTAAATTCGAGTATATTTGTAACTGCATTGATTCTAGCAATCTGTTTGATTAGGTTGAACTGTAATTTGTACTTCATTTCTGAAGGCGAATTGTACATTTTCTGGCGACTTCACCCTTATACAAATTTCTCTATATTACAGCCAAAAATGCCTACACTCTATACACGACCTGTCGGCAGTAAACATCAAATCCCTCTATAGTTAACCCTATGCTGCCAACAGGTCGACTATAGAGTGTAGACTATGTAAGAACTACTCACCATTAGCCCCATTAGCTTGGAGATCATTGAGGTCGAGCGTCACATGGCGCGGTACTATGGCAGTCTTGATTAACGCCTGGTGGTTGTTGTTAGCCTTCTTCTGGCGCTGGCGTACAATAATGATGATAATAACCAGGAAGAGGAGGAGAATAAGGGCCGCCAGAGCACCTATGATGATCCCAATGTATTCCTCATCCAGGCTTTTCTTCTCCCGGCCGTGCTGGGTGCCTTCCTCGCCCGATGTGCTCATTGTGGACGGCCCGCGGTTGGCACCCACATTGTTGGCATCGTCTAATGTGGGAGATAAAGAGGAGATGTTAGAGTAAGGTTGAGTGAGAGAGGGAGATGTTGGGGGAGATGTTAGAGAGGAAGAAAGATGGTAGAGAGGTAGAGATATTGGAGAGAGATGTTAGAGACATAGAGATATTGGAGAGATAGAGGAGATGTTAGAGAAAGATGTTAAGGAGATATAGATGTTTGAGAAAGATGTTAGAGAGATAGAGATATTGGAGAGAGATAGAGAAGATGTTAGAGAGAAATGTTAGAGAGGAAGAAAGATGTTAGAGAGATAGAGATATTGGAGAGAGATAGAGAAGATGTTAGAGAGAAATGTTAGAGAGGAAGAAAGATGTTAGAGTGATAGAGAAGTTAGAGAGGCAGATGTTTGAGAGATATTTGAGAGAGGCAGATGTTTGAGAGATATTTTAGAGAGGGAGATGTTAGAGAGGGGGAGGGGAGATGTGAGAGCGAGAAGCAGGGAGACGTTTGTCTGAGAGGGGGAGAGCTATAGACTTTGGAGAGATGATGTTAGAGAGGGGCAAAGGAGATGTTAGAGAGAAGGAGTGAAGATGAAGAGAGGACGATGTTGAAGGGAAAGAGAGAGAGATATGTTGGACAGAGGGAGAGGGAATGTTAAAAGAAGAACAAGATGTTAGAGAGAGAGGAGATATAAGATTGGGATAGATGTTAGAAAGAGAAGAAAAGAGGATGTTGGAGATGGAGACATGTTAGATAGAGACAGCGAGAGAGATTTCCTAGCCACTTAAACATACCTCATTTGAGAATAAAACCTCATTTTACAAATCCATATATCAATCTATAACATGCTGAATATTTTATAAACAATTCATTCACCCTAAAAGCCATCTTGCAGACATGCGAGTACTTTATTGTAACTGTATTCATTTATTGAAGGAGTAACAGTTCTGTGGTCAGCCAGGAAAACCTGCGAGTGAGCAGAGGGTTTAACCTGTTCGAATTAAGCTCCTAGAAACCATGTAACTGTACTTTATTGATTTGAATAAAAATATTATAATAATAATAATAATAATGTTACAGACAGTGAGAGAGGAGATTTCCTAGTCATTTGAGAATGAAAGCTCATTTTACCACTCTAGAATTACATCTATAACACGCCGAATGTTTAATTTATAAACAACAACATAACGAAGCTTACCATATGAAGGTGGAATCTTTCTTGATCCGATGGTTTTATTTGTCTTGCCATTAGGCAGAAGATCTATCACTTGTACCACGTTCCCATTGCTAGTGGAAGCCCCAGGGGGCCGTATGGTGGACGGGGGTATTTCTGGTGTGAAATTGCCAACTGCATACTCTGGAAAACAAAAATCCAAGGAAAAATATATATATGGGTCAGATTTTTAGAAAATGCACAATCTACAGTTCTGCACATCTATCAAATTCTGCTAAATTAGAGTGAAAAATGAAAAATATTATGTATATCTGAGTGTATTCTGTATTGTATTTATTCAATACATCTGTCTGGTTATGTTGAACTGTATTTTGAAACTAATTTTCTTCTTAAATTTGGATTATTTGAGAGGATTGGTGAAGGCCAATTGTACATTTTATGGCGACTTGACCCGTATAGGGTGCTTTTTAGTTGAAATAAAAACTAGTCAAAGGTTTGCTCATCACAGATTTGGATGTTATCTCAGGGTTGCAGGAGGAGGTGGGGTGGGGAGTGGAGTGGGGTGATTGTTTTGTCTCAGCGGGGGAGTGGGTAGAGGTGGTAGTGGTGGTAATAGAAACTGTGCATGGGGGTCAGATTTTCAGAAAATGTACGATTGGCTGATAAACAAATTTTGTAAATTCTGCTAAATTGGACTGAAAAATTATCTACACTAGGTATATATGGGTATATTTGGTAATGCCTTGATTCAAACGGTCTGTTTGGTTATGTTGAACTGTATTTTGAACCTTGTTTTATTTAAAATTAGGGTTATTTGGGAGGTGAGATTGGTGAAGCCAAATTGTACATTTTCTGACAACCTGACTCACATAGGCCTATAGATTATATAGTCTGAGTAAGCAGGCACCAGATAATATTTGAGAATATATAAGTAAACTATGGTTCAACACAATTTATATCAGGCCAAAAATTAGGTATGTTTCCTATTTTGACCAGCTGAAAAAATAGGTATGGGGAGGTAATTTTGTTCTTGTAACTGTTGTTTACAAGTTTTATTTTGTGTTTCTGCTTTTATTAACATTTTTGTGTAAAAATTGTTTCCCCTCTAAGGACAGTTAAGTGTACCTGTATTCATCCAGATTAAAATCGGTGACAGAATAGTAAAACGTCTCATGTTTCAATATTTATTGTCCCATCAACTTATGGGTCAGATTTTCAGAAAATGTACAATTGACCTTCACCAATTCCCTCAAATAACCCAGATTTAAGACAGAAATCAGGTTCAAAATACAGTTCAACCTAACCAGACAGATTGTTTGAATCAATGCAATGCCGATTATACTCGAATTTACTTATTGCAGCCTAATTAACAGAAATTACTAAATGTGTACAGCTGCCAATTGTACATTTTCTGAAAACCTAACCCTTATAGCAATGCATGGGATAGTTGACTTATTGCACCACTTGTAGATCACGGTGTTGAATGACATATTTCAATATTAATATATCTAGACTTGCTGCCCTATCATAGTCGCTACTGCTAGATGTAATCATATTATTTATCAGCAGTCAGGAGAGATAAAATCACTGATTATTAGATTAAAGGTGTTTTATTAATGACAAAGTTTATATTTACCAGACTGGAATTGCACTTCGCTTATCATCATCCATCGGGAATCAAAGAAGAGCCTCAACTTAACATATCTGCCAATCCTGTGTGGGATATGGATTTCCACATGGCGTGCATAATCAATGAGGATGTCCCGCATGTACTCGAACACCACCGGCTCATCGGGGAAGTGCTCCCCGCCAATACTAAAGTACACATTGGCCTTCTTAAACACCCTCACATCTTTACCAAACATGTTATTAGCATGTATTCTGATCATGCTGAAGTTTCGAACAGCATCAAATTTGAAGACAATTTCTATCGGTCTGCCGCTCTGCGACTCGTTTCGCCAACCGACCCATTCATAGCCCTTGATCCCGAAACCTCGGGGATCCAACCTGAAGTTGGATTCTCCGGTTTCGCCGTCCGTTAGCTGGCCTAGGCCTCCATTCAGGCGAATGTCTGTGACTTTGCCGTCATATGTGAAGTCATAAAGATCCACCTCCGTACCGCGGCGTTCTCCTTGGTGCATAGAATACCATACTGCTCCATCTAAAAGAAATTATATCATGATCATGGTCATTTATATACTTATAACAAATACATTTAATGTTCATTTATTTCCAGTTGAAAACTAATAGATCTGTGTCAGTGACGACCGTAAGGAAATGCTAAATATATCTACTCTTTATGCACTAAAGACTTATACCATTAGAACAGGCCTAATTAATTACATTAAAACTTAATTGTTTTATACATTTTATTATACATACAAATACAAGTGTTCCCCTGAACGCAACAACAACTAACTCACCTCTAGATTATTAGAACAGGCCTAATTAATTACATTAAAACTTAATTGTTTTATACATTTTATTATACATACAAATACAACTGTTACCCTGAAGGCAACAACCACTCAAAAAACTAACTCATTGTTGCAGCAAACAGTCATGTCAGTGAAAACAACATTACTAATTAAATGTAATAAAAGACTAATAAAATGGACACTGACCTTCCCATTCGCATCCATATAATTCGACCCGGAGACATACGGTCCGCGGGTGACCACTATAGGGTATAAAGCGGACTCTACGCGCTATAATGGGCGGGTCCACCTCCCTCAGCTCGGCTATATACGTGTTAGTGTTACCCTGGAATATCTGCAACATAATAGGAACAGGATTAGAGGCATTGTCTCGGTTGTAAAGACGGAAGCTTTAAGGTATTGGTCTCTGGTTGAAATTTTTTTTTAAAAATAAAACTAGCAAAGTACCCGTCCTCCAGACGGTCACCCTCTTCGTCTTACTCTCTCTCCCCATCCTCCTCTCTCCCTACCTCTCCCCCTCTCTTTCTCTCCCTGTCCCTCCCCTCCCTCTCTTTCTCTCCCCCTCTCTTTCTCTCCCTGTCCCTCCCCTCCCTCTCTTTCTCTCCCTGTCCCTCCCCTCCCCCTCTGCTCTCACCTCATCTTTCTGTATCCTCTGCTTCCTCTCCCTATCCAACTTCCCCCACCCTCTCCCTTTGCTTCTTTCATTCTCTCCCTTTCCTCTCCCTCCCATCTTTTTCTCTCCACCTCCCCCTCTTCTCTCCATCCCCAGGAGTGGTCAGCTATAGGCACTAGAGGTCTATACTATAGTCGGCTCACCCAGAGACTAGCATGTGTCTGTATCCAGCAGATATAAGGTGGCATTTAATCAAAACTTCATTACTCAGCCGCAATCTACCCATTGCCATTGGCACCTTTGGGTTGCCCCAGGAGATTGTGACTGCTATAACTTGTCCGTGAGTTGCTCCTAGTCAGGGTCAACTTACTGAGCATAAGGACCTTTGTTATATACTACTCACATTGGATTATAGTCCAAGATATTAGTAGTCTGGTAGGTATAGTGGCATGGAATAGTTCATTGTCATTATCATCAACGGATCAATAGTTAAGTTGTGTTTGAAAATATGTTTCTGTCTTTGAAGCAATCCTATAGTCAGTGCTATTTCACTGATAATAAGGACCTCATATCTGCATATCTGTTAAATAAGAGTGCAAGACCTCATATTGGATTATGCAGTCCAAGATATTAGTAGTCTAGTAGCTACAATGGCATGATCGATAGTAATAAGTTGTGTATTTGTGTTTGAATAGATATGTCTGTCTTTGAAGCACTTCTAGTCAGGGTCAACTCACTGAGCATAAGGACCTATGTTATATACTACTCACATTGTATTATGCAGTCCAATATATTAGTAGTCTAGTAGGTATAGTGGCATGGAATAGTTCATTTTCATCATCATCAACTGATCGATAGTAATAAGTTGTGTATTTGTGTTTGAATAGATATGTCTGTCTTTGAAGCACTTCTAGTCAGGGTCAACTCACTGAGCATAAGGACCTATGTTATATACTACTCACATTGTATTATGGAGTCCAATATATTAGTAGTCTAGTAGGTATAGTGGCGTGAAATATCTCATTGTCATTATCATTGATTGATCGATAATGGACAAAAAAGCCTCTGATTTAAAGGCCATGACCTAACACTACTTCCCGGAACTTAAGGACAATTGCCATATACTACTCACAAGGACAAAAACCGATGGAGCAGTATATGGGTCAGATTTTCAGAAAATGTACAATTGGCAGCTGTACACATTTAGTAAATTCTGCTAAATTAGGCTGCAACTGGGTTAATACCTGGTAAATTCGAGTATATTTGGCATTGCATTGATTCTAGCAATCTGTTTGGTTAGGTTGAACTGTATTTTGAACTTTATTTTCGTCTGAAATTTGGGTTTTTTGATAAGATTGCTGAAGGTGAATTGTACATTTTCTGAAAATCTGACCCATATTTGACAACAACACACAAAGCTTGATACTCCATTAATTTTCCACTCTTCACTTCTATTCTTCAGAAGGATCTTGAAGCAATCCAACTACCCAGCTTATTCACAAATTAAGTTCAATCCAGATATTAGTCTAAACAATGTGAAATTGTCACCCCTGATTTTATCCTACTAATAAAGGTCAACGGGTGAGAGCACGGCGCTGGTGGATGGAACATTTTAGACATGTCTAAACTGTATGCATATCTTTAATATATGTCAACAGAACTGACGTGAACTGGTTTTAGCATTATGTTCACTAGATTTCATTTGACTATTACTTACTTGATAATTTACGTAAAATTATGATAAAATCATGCTATTCTGAGAAAGTTTTACTATATGTATGAAAATGTCTATGACCTGAGTAAAATATTTCTAAAATTAAAAAATCAAAATCAAATCATATTGAATCAAACATATCTAGAATGTCTAATATTTTATTGATAAAAAAAGTCTGATATTTCCATAGGGCTGAAGGTATAAAAACTCCCGAGCCCTTGGCTGCATATAGAAAGCAGAGAAGGTAATATATATGAAGGCCTGTGTCTGGGGCGGGAAATTGGCTCTTCAGTGACCTGGCTGACTGGTGAATATATCTATGGCTGATATCAAGTCACCTACACACTGATAGGGCGGTTGTACAGCCTCCCCTGCCAAGTTATATATTTATAAATGCTTTTATTTCCTCAATAAACAGTTACAATAGACAGGAAAATGGATAATATACTTTCTGTGCCCTCAGAGCTCTTCCAAGAAACCCAGAGTTAGTTGAAATGTATTTTTTTCTCTCAAATTTGGGTTATTTGAGAGGATTGGTGAAAGTGAATTGTACAACAGTTTTTGTACAACAAGTTGTTTAACAAAAATAATAGAATCTTTAGTTTTTCACTGATGTTAAATAAGAGTGTAGATTTTGTCTTTCAGTAATGACATAGACAGAACCTAATGACAATGTGGTATGAGGGACACTATTGCACTGTCTGAGATGGGTTTTTTTGCGACGAGGGTTACGAAAAAAAACCATCAAGGACATAACAGTGCAATAGTGGCTGAGTACCACATTTGAATTTAGGTTCAATATTTACTCCCACGTTACTATGTATTTATAAGTATATAGCTGTGTAAGTATATAGCTGTGTACTGGGGGCAGGGGGGGGGGGGAGGAGAGGAAATGGCAATGTCATACCACACGCATTGAACTGGTGCAAGTTGGTACATACACCAACGTGGAGTAAAATACGTTTTTACAGTTTTTTAAAAATAGGATATCAACTCTATCAGCCCATATCTGTATCCACCTTATCATACACCTAATGTCAGCCAGTACTGAAGACTGAATCAGTCCGTTAGGGAAAGCACACTCTGCACCTCTACACATTTGTGATGTGTTTTAGGAAAATGAGTCACAAGTCGCAAAATTGTTATTTTTAAAAATGATTTATTCACAGGATATATTTGTGGGAATGTTCTAATTTTTGGAATGCTTAAAGCCTCTTGTAGTCTGAATAAAAGTACCGAATTTCAGGACAGTGTAATAAATATATCCATGTATTGCTAGGGTTGTCGTAATGAATATATTAACTACTTTACTAGTAATTGCTCACCCCAAAATACTGCAAACTTTGTTTTCAATAATAAAAATATAACACTTAAAATATAGAAATGCATATTAAATGTCCTACTGTTTACTATCATTAGAATCGGCTTGATCGGGTTGATCTCATCTTCTCAAATATGATAATATCTCAAAATCCATTTTTTGCGACTTATGACTCATTTTCCTAAAACGGATCACATTTAGTAAATTCTGCTAAATCAGGCTGAAAATGATATGGTATCATTAGACTGCATTTATTAACATAATCTCCTCAGTTAGACCCCCCAAAATATTGGTGTTTCCGATTTACCTCCCTCTCCCCCCTACCTAAAGATTTGATTGACCATACCAGTTGTTTTTTTACCATACTTTACCTTCTTTTTTTTGACAATAAATGCTTTTTAAATAACAGCAGGAAAACAGGTTTCCATAACCCGGAACGGTCAAAAACCACATTTTCCTCGTTGAAAACAATTCTTGTTATAAAATAGAAATTGTTTTCAGTTCCGGGGAGGTGGTTTCCTAAAAAAAAAACAATGAAAAAAAGAAAGTTACCCCCTCTCCTACCTATTTTTCAGCCAGATAAATCGGAAACACCTACTTTTTGTTTGGCCGTATGTTGAACTGTATTTTGAACATCACTTCTCCTCACATTTAGGTTAATTGAATGGATGGGTTAAAGCGAATTATACATTCTTATAACATCATGACCCGTACATGTATATAAAAACAAATATTAGGAAGTCATGGAGCCAGGTACGAGTGAGGTAGAAGGCTGAGAGAAGTGCCCTATAATTCTGGCCATACCTCTAGCCTGAGACCTTGATCCATGCGGGATCACCGTGTCAGTTCATATTAGATTATGTCAGTGTCAATGAGACGCACCCAGCGTTTTACCCTCCTGACGGCAAGACCTGGCAAAAGGAGCCAAATGACAGCTAGTTTCCGTTTCCGGGCCACGCCTTGGAATGACCTAACACCACATCTCGCGACCTCTCGCTGCCGTGAGAGTGACCTCTATTCATATCAGAGCATGCGCACTTCGACTTCCTTCCGCCGGCAGAAAATAGATGAGAGCGGTCATTGACAATATGGCGGCGAGCTATTAATCAGAATGTCACAGTGTAATTTGGAGTAAATAGTGTCCCCTGTGAGTCCGACTAAAGCCTATAGGGCCGCCCGTCAGCTTCTTATGGCGGCAGTTGCTATGCAACCAGTTGCTACGCGACGACCGGGACATGATCGTCTGCCTGGACAGGAAATGTTCGCAGGTCCTTGAATGCTTATACTACATGGGCACTAAATCATTCTGGAATTTTCCAGAAATTCTTGTTGCTGTTAGTGCCCTGTCCCGTTAGTGAAATATGAGATTTGGTCCTCACCACAAGATTCCTCCAGGGAATATAAAGCGGGCATTATTGTACTGCGTTTATGTGAACGGAATGTCTTGTAAATGAAAGGTAGGCCTTTATGAACGCCGTCTATTTGATACAAAATCTTGGTTACCATATTGTTCTTGAATATATGGAAAGCTAACGGTTGGGAATTGGAGGCAGTATGCTAATGATGGCGAAACCAGAAACGGTCTATTCCTGCCAATAGATGACAATATACTACCATTTGAATGGATTAGGGATTTCAGGATCAAACTAAACTATTGAAATCTATTTAATCTGAACACGTTGAACTAATGTAATAATGTAATTTTACACTCAGTATAAAACCGGAAAATTGGGAAAATTCTAAATAAAATTCCCTTTTCTTTCCCCAAACAGATCTCCGTTTTTTGGAGAAATTGCCGATAACATTTATTGGCTGAAAGAAACAACCACAAGAGTGTTTTGCTTCTTGAATTGCAAACATTTTTAAGCTCACATTCAAAAGGGAGTTTCGCAATCAATTCCCACAGCCACGAAAGCGACGTTTAATTCCCGATAATGGAATGAAGAGAGGACCCTCAGTGAGAAATTGAATGCATTTTAATACCTTCACATTGATGCAAAGCGATTTTGGCAGACGGAAAAGAAACCATGGGTGGAGGAAAAAGAGAAGAAGGGAAGGGAGAGAAGGGGGAAGAGAGAGAGCAGGCAGAGAGAAGACGGGAGAGAGACAGAGAGAAGAAGATAGAGTCAGAGAGAGAAAGGAGAGGTCCGTCAGACAGAGAGGAGAGAGACAGAAGAGAGAGAGAAGAGACGGACAAAAGGACAGACAGAGAGAGGAAGAAGATAGAATCAGAAAGAGAAAGGAAAGATCCAGACAGACTGACAGAACACAGACAGGAGACAGAAAGAGGAGAGAAGAGACAGACAGAAGTACAGACAGAGAGGAAAAAGACGGAGAGGGGAGGCAGTCATAGAGGAAAGAGAGTTTCTTTGTTGTGAGTTTTTCCCATGCAAGTCAGGTTCTATTATAAAGCAGATTTCTAACGCTAGATTGACCAAAGCTCATAGGTCCCCAGGAAATTTCATGTATCCCCCAATTGTTCTACATCACTGCAAGCGCAATAGCAATTACAGGACAAGGACAAACAACATATGCCCGCCTCTGTATGCCTCTCTTCTTGTCAGTTTTTAATATTTGCGCCCTACAAATTCACATAAACACAAACATTAAAATTACATCAAAACCCTGACACTTTATGAGACAAAACTGCGTATTTCTCCTCGCAATTTCCAATGAAATAGTAGAGTTTGATACGATATTTTGGCGGTAGTTATCATGAAAATTTGTATCCACAGAAATATGTGTGTAAATTGGCTATGTATGGGAGAGGGGTAAGTAGAGAGAGCGAGCAGGGGAAGGCAAACCTCGAGCATGCGCTGTACACATCTCAATTTGAGAGAGGACCAATCCAATTCCCCTATGTAAACACTGGAGCCTGCTGGTCAGATTTCCCTAGCTGGATCCTGTGTCCTTCCAACCTGGAAATCCTAGACCAGACACAATCCGTGGTTGTCGTCTCATCCTGCTCCTGCTCCTGCTCCTGCTCCTGCTCCTGCTCCTGTTCCTGCTCCTGTTTCTACTCCTGCTCCTCCTCCTCCTGCTCCTGTTCCTGCTCCTGCTCCTGCTCCTGTTCCTGCTCCTGTTCCAGCTTATCCCCTCCTTCTCCTTCTCTTCCCACTCTTGATCATCCTTGAACTTCTTCTCCCACATCCCTTCCTGATCCTCCCCCTTCTTCTCCTTCTACCTCCCTCCCTCCTGCTTCTGCCCCCTCCTGCTCCTCCTGCTTTTGCTCCTGCTTATCCCCTCTTTCTCCTTCTCCCACTCTTGATCCTCCTCCTGATCCTCCCCCTCCTTATCCTCTCTCCCCTTCCACTTCGTCCACCCTCCTCCCCTCCCTCCTTCTCCTTCTTCCCCCTCCCTCCTTCTGCTTCCACTCTGATCCTCCTCCTTCTTCCACTTCCTCTCCTGATCCCGTCCCTCCTTCTCCTCCTGCTCCCCGTCTTTCCCTTCGTCCACCCTCCTGCCCTCCCTCCTTCTCCTTCTTCCCCACTCCCTACTTCTCCTCCACCTCCTGCTCCTTCTCCTGCCCCTCATCTTCTGTCACAGTCATCCTCCACATTCTCCTGCTCCCCTTCCATCATCTCCCCCTTTTGCTCCTTCTGCTCCTGCCATCTTATTCCTCTCCCACCTCCTCCTTCACCTCTCCCTCCACACCACCCCTTCCTCTTCTCATCTACCAGGTTTACCTTACCTACAAATTTCAATCATTCCAACAAGAGTATGTAAGAGTAGCAACAGCGACAAGAAGAATAACAGTAACAATGACAATTGATTATTTAACAGAATTAGTCGCAAGTACTGTACTTTATAGACCACAAGATTATAACCCATATGAGATTGGAGCAACACCAAGTGTATATCAAATAGTTGGTAGAGTAATGCTGGGGGTGTCTACACCCAGTAACACTGTACTGGCTATGGTACTACAGGGGAACTAACATGGCTGTAGCAGTAGCACCAGGAGTGGGTAATATTGCTGTCTATTACTGGGCATTTTATACCACCTGCCAGCCAGTGCAAGCAAATACCTAGTGCTTCATCGTGTATAGACGAGAAGGAGTGGGGAGAGAGGGAGGGAGGGAGGGATGAAGGAGAGAGGTAGAGGAAGAGGGAGAAAAAGGTGGGAGAGAGGGAGCGAAAGAGAGTGAGATAGAGAGAGAGAAAAAGATTCAGAGAAGTAGTGGGAGAGAGAAAGGTAGGAGAGAGGGAGAGAGAGAAGGAGAGGGAGATAGAGAGAGTGAACGAGAAGGACAGAGGTAGAGGGAGAGAGAGAAATGTAGGAGAGAATGAGAGAGAGAAAGAGAGTGAGATAAAGGGAGAGAGAAAGAGATTGAGAGAAGGACAGAGGGAGGGAAAAAGACTGTGCGAGAGAGAGAATGAAAGAGACAGAGAGAGGGAGTG
The DNA here is from genome assembly GCA_942159475.1 of Sthenelais limicola. Classification (NCBI taxonomy): domain Eukaryota; kingdom Metazoa; phylum Annelida; class Polychaeta; order Phyllodocida; family Sigalionidae; genus Sthenelais; species Sthenelais limicola. The sequence continues at coordinate 12,785,309 of OW804096.1, read as the reverse complement.
TCTGTTGCGGGGGTGGGCGGAGTTGCCATTAGAGTGTCTTTTAAATGATGGTGATTGAAATTACTTTTTACTTTTTTCTTCTCATACAAACCAGCCAAAGAAGCCACTTGGACTAAATATGTGTGGGTTGATTGTTGAAGTTTCTGAAATTGTGTTTGGGCGCTTTTTGATGAGTGTTTTTCCATATGAAAATCCTTTCTCCTTTAATCGTCTGATTTAAAGCTGAATTGTCATTCTGACTTAATGTCAGGTCTTCAAGAATCAACCTGTGATTTACAATCGTAAAGAATCGTAAGAAAAGAATAAGCCAGCATTTACTACAATACTATTTACAGACGTATGCGGTGAAAACACGATTTGAAGGGCGATTTGGGCATCACAACGAGTCGTACGATTTTGAAAAAAAAAATGTCTAAAGAAATCATGGATGTGTGGTGCCAGCTTAGACAAATAGCTTACTCCTACAACTAAATCGTGGAGTCCAAAATCGCCCAACACACTCACGATCTCAGGGCCGATTTCATCGCAGGATTAATCGTAGAATACATTTGCCAAATCGTACAATTTCAAATTGAAATCGGCAGTACTTCTGCGATGAATCAGTCGTGCATTAGTGGGGCTAGCCTCTAGCAAATGAACCCACTTGTAAACCTCTTATAACCCCCCCCCCCCCCTCGATATTCCCTCTCCATCCCTTTCCACCTACTTTCCACAATCCCGAACTCAGTCCAACCCTAATAAAAAATTCCAGGATCAGCCGCAGCTCACAATAGAGAGCACAATCAATCAAGCCAAATGAATATAAGCAGGGAGTAAATGCGTGACCTCAGGGCTAAAGGCAACAACACCAGCTTACATGCGCATTGCTGGTAGTACTTGGTGCAGCAGCAGCAGCGGCTACTACACACATTCACATGTTCGTGTCTTAATATCTCCACTGATTGCCAAACATGCAAACTTGCTATAAATCCCCCCCCCCCCCCCCTCGGTCTCTCAGACAGTATTATGTGCAGGGTTTCAGTGTGGAAGGGCCTATGAGTGGTTAGGGTGGGGAGCAGTATAGGGTGGGGGGTTTAAGGGCTCTTATTTAATGTATCTAGGGGTGCGTTGCGGAAAGAAATATCTTATTTGTCTAGGACAGCCACCTACCGGACATCTACCCGCCGGACATCTCCCCGCCGACTTTTACTCGCTGGATAATTACCATCCTGGACATTACCCCACTAGGACATCTACCATCCCGAACATCTACCATCCTAGGACCAATAGGATGGTAATTGTTCAGTGGGTAAAAGTCGGCGGGGAGATGTCCGGCGGGTAGCTGTCCTGACACCCTTATTTGTTGCTATCGAGAAGAATGGCGACAGAGAACCATATTGTCAGAAATATTTCAGAATTTTTCATCTCATTTAATTTGTATCTGCCTCAGATAAGAATGAGATATCAGTGATTGGACTCCAATGGCTTTCCTGGCCCTGGAGTATGCGTCATAATGGAATCATAATGTCATTTTACAGTTTGGAGAGAAAGGCTTTCCCTAAGCTTGGAAGGACTCTCTTAACTCTGAGCCCAGACTAAACTTGCAATAGTTAAAGCATTTTTCCCGGAGCCTTAACCCACCATACTCTAGTTAAATTACAACCTCATCCATGAAATAATGGAAAATAAGGCAAAAAATGGAAATGAATTAAGTTAATTGGGAATTGTTAACAACCTAACACCCCACAACAGTCTCATTAACCCAGAGGCAATGATGAACACCGACATCATACCTTCCTCCTTCTCCTCTTGCTCTCTTGTCACTTTTTACAGACTGGGAAAAGACCGCTGATGATGAAATTTCCATGACATGTGAGAATTAATCATGGTTAATTTGTGAATAAAAAGCCAATCCAATCTTACCTCTCTCCCTCTCCGGTTCCGGAATCTTATCCAGGGTCCGTCATTTTCTCGCTGGTACTCCAGTAGGTATTGGTCGGCGAACTCCTGACCCTGGAAAATATAAATTAAATTTCTAATTAGTTTTCATGATAGAACATAATAATAACGATTTTAGACTTATTAGGGCCTACATGTGTTTTGTAAAACATGTTAGAGCATCTGAATATTCAGTATTTTCAAGTTGTCATGTGACTTCAAATAAAGCTTTCACAATAGTTCATCAGCCAATCAGCATTGTTCGTATTGGTCACGTGACTATCATAATCAACCAAATGGAACTACCGTATAACAACTGAACGCTGTGTGATGGATTGATATCTGGATGATAAATGGTCTAGAATATTCTATTCGTTTTATTCTATTCGTTTTTGGCGGCCTACATGGTCGCTAGGATTTCCACTGCGACCATAATTGATTTGTGTTTGTTTATATTCAGTTTATCTAAACACATTTAGTTTTATCCGAATTGACTAAATGTGTAGAGCTGGCGATTGTACATTGTCTTCAACGCAGGCCCATATGGTCATGATCACCATCCATACTATAGCATGAATACTACACGCGTGGACAGCATGAGAGAGCGCGAGCACGAAGTAGTGAGGGCTTTTAATTTACCTCCATCTCAGGTGTTTTATGTATGGCCCTCTTGCACACCAAGGCCCCATCCTAGCCATGCAAAAGGCCCTTCCTGTTGCTAGGCAACAGCATTCCTCAGAGGCCTTCCTTTTAGGGAGGTATGCCCCCTGTACAAAAGGCGGTCCAGCCATTAATAAGGGGGTTTCAATTGATGTCTTTCTCATTCATCAAGAATTCCTCTACTGGACTATAAAGCATTTAGCGGGAGGGGGTGGGAAGAGTGTGTGGTATTTTTTTTAGTATAGGTTTGCACTGGCAACAACCTCTCACTCATTATTGTTTTTGGATGTTTTGAAATATGGGTCATATTTTCAGAAAATGTACAATTCGTCTTCACCAATCCTCTCAAATAACCCATATTTAAGACAGAAACGAGCTTCAAAATGCAGTTTAACATAACAAAACTGATGCTTTAAATCAATGCGATACCAGATGTACTCAGATATACGCGGCATTCATCATTTTTCAGCCTCTTTTAGCAGAATTTTCTAAATGCGTAGTGCTGCCAATTGCACATTTTCTGAAAATCTGACCCATATATTTATCGTAGAACGGATTTTGAGAAGTTTTTTCAGTCAAAGTTCGACCTTGCTCTTGAGTGTTATATGGGTTCCTGACAAAAGTAAATATACTGCACAATCAACTTGCAGTTCAGCATTGTTTCATGCAGTCGGAATCCGAGATGCTATAAACCAAAAATGGACATATTTACTGCATTCATCTATAGCTGGAGAAATTCTCTCATGGCATATCATAGCTCTAGGTTAGGTTCACGGTCTATAGCTCATGTCATGGAATGTATATTATTTTGATTCTCTGGCTCATAGAAATACTGAACCAGTTTAATACATTCATCTGGGTCAAGGTGTCGGAAAATCACCAATCGGCAGCTCTACACATCTAGTAAATTGTGAAGAAATAAAAGTCTCCACTGGCTGCGGTAAGCTCTGCGGCAAGCCTTGCGATGGTTTGTGCTGGTTCTGTAGGTGGAGAGGAATGACGAGGTCCTGCCTACATGGTTCACCGGCCATGTAGGCAGGACCTCGCCACTCCTCAACAAGACATATTCACCATTTTGAGGTATCACATGACCATATATGTGGGGTTTTTTATGATTTTTCTCAAAAATGAGTGAAAAACACATATTATGTGTGGATATTTGGTTGTCATGGTAACCACATTGCTGTGACATCCAGGTAAGTGTGTAAAATGGATTGTCCTCTCAATTTCCATCATTTTGAGGTATCGCATGACTATATCTGTGTTTTATGATTTTTCTAAAAAAATGGTAGCCATTTTTTTTTTTTTTTGACAAGGAAGGAGTCAGATTTCAGCTTGGCAACAGTGATTTTCGTGTTCAGCACACCCAAATTAGCCAGAAAAGTGCTGATGCATCTTTGTACTCAAAAATGCTCCTAGGAGTATTAAGAGTGATGTTTAGGTGGATTTTGCCTAGTCTAAATATATCTGCTCTGCTTTGTTGAACTGTGTTGTGAACCTTACTTTTTTCTTAAATCTAGGTTATTTGAGAGGATTGGTAAAGGCGAATAGGGGAGTTGCATGGCCACCATTTTGAATCGTGATTCGCATGGAATTATGGGACTAATGGTACAGTCTAAAATCTATAGAAAACATGTCATATTCAGCATGGACTATTTATCAATGTTCTAATGCCAATACCCATGTGTTATACATGTTTCCATAACACAAGCCACCATCTTTCCCATCATGCATTTGGTTTTCATAGATGATTTATACAAGCAATAATATTGGTGAAAACATTCTTGCAATTTTCGATAAAATATTGCCAAATATTTGTATGTCAGATTTCATCAAAATCCATCCCAGCATGCACTGCAGTAGACATGCGCAGTGAGACATGCAACTCCCCTATTGTACATTTTCTCACGGCCTGACCATGGATATGTTGTGTAATATAGGGTATTAGTATGAAACAAGATGGCAGACCTTACAACCCAGGGACCAAGTAACTAAATGCCAAACCAACATAGCAGTCTCCACATCTATTAGTCCGGACAGACCACTGTACAGTTACTATAAGCACTACCGAGAATACAATGAAGTGCTCGTATTCCATATGACAGTTCTATAGGTTTATTAACATATGGGTGAGGTCATCAGAAAATGTGCAAGTGGTCTTCACCATTCCTCTCAAATTTGAATCTTGATTCGCATTGAATTAAAATCTATCATGGACTATGCATGGACTATTTATCAATGTTCTAATGTCACTATCCATGTGTTATACATGTTTCCATGACACAAGTCCCCATCTTTCCAATCATGCATTTAGTTTTCATAGATCATTAAAACAAGCTCGTTTATTGCTGATGTTATTAGAATGGTGGATCACCTCCGACATAAACAATGTACAATTCACCTTCAATAATCTCAAATAACCTAGATTTAAGACAAAACCAAGGTTCAAAACACAGTTTAACATAGCAGAACACATATATTAAACCAACACAAAACCAAATATACTCAGATATACTCGGTATTCATCTTTTTTTTTAGCCTAATTTAGCCTAATTAACTAAAATAATGTATATAGTTGCCAATTGCACCTATTCTGACGACCTGACCCATATAAAACAAACACTACGAGCACCTACATGAGCACCTCTATGAGCAACTCTACAACCAACTCCGTGAGGAATAGCTGGATATAGTGAGAGTAAATGATTGGGACAAGTCACTAATATTTTAAAATGTCACATCTGTTTGCCCATTCTTACCCAGGCGTACATATTCATCTGAAGTGACAGGGGGATACTAACATCAGCAACAAATGCCCATGCTGATACAACAGCTGAATTAATTACATCCGAACGGTAAACATAAAATATTAGCGCATATGGGTAAGATTTTCAGGAAATGTACAATAGGCAGATGTACACATTTATTAAATTCTGCAAAATGAGGCGGGACAATGGTCAATACTTGGTAAATTCGAGTATATTCGGCATTGCATTGATTCTAGCAATCTGTTTGGTTAGGTTGAACTGTATTTGAACTTTATTTTCGTCTGAAATTTGGGTTATTTGAGAGGATTGGTGAAGCTGAATTGTACATTTTCTCGCAACATCACCCAAACACAACACACCTACATATATGAATTAATTACATCCGAACGGTAAACATAAAATATTAGCGCATATATAGCTGTAGTGGAGATGGGGATATGTGTAAATATATGTGCTGTTCTATGGACTTGAGGTATGTAATGGTTTAAAATGAAATTGCAGTAATGAATTAAATCTGTTATCAGCTAAATTTTACAATAATGTATGAATAGGGACCAAGAATTTCCAAAAACAAAATGAATTATTTTAAGACTTTTAAAGAATCACCAACCATTTTGAATTATTGTACTGTGGCTTATCAATAAATAGTTTAATGAACATTATCATCAAAAACTGCAGGAGAAGAAGGGGAAAAAATGTAAAGACTCTTTAGTCTATGGGTGCATTGCACTATATACGATTCTGTGTTAAACCACTCTTAGAGGCCTCGTAACTCCCTCTTAGCAAAAGTTGCATTGCACTATATACGATTATTTTCTGAGTCTAGTCTGAGAGAACTCTGAGAAATCTCCTCTTAGAGACCTCTTACCTCGCTTAAATGTATGAGTTTAAATGCATTGTATGTTAAACCCTAGTAATTGATGTTACAATGTTATCGTGTACAGTGCAATGCACCCTTTGACCGATGTTACCTGAGATTGCAACTTTAATAAACATGATCAAACTGTATGGAATGTATTGTAGCTCAGGTTGACGTCAAACTGTATGGGATGTATTATAGCTCAGGTTGACGTCAGACTGTATAGAATGTATTGTAACTCGGGTTGACGTCAGCACGTCAACTAAAACCAGACAGGCAGGTAAGGGGGGAGGGGGGAAATAGAGACTGTAATTAAGGTTGATTAGCGTAGGATGGCCAGGGTTAAAATCATAAACTAATTAGTTGAACATGTCATCTCTCGTCATCAACAATAACAACTTATTGAGCCTCGAGCAATTAGGCACATTCTTGTTTTACATTTCTAAAGCAGGGCATTATTTTCCTTTTCCTTTCCTATCGTCAGGGATGTAAGGGGGTAAAGAAAGAAAGATAGAAAGAAACAAGAAAAGGAAAAGAAGGGGTTAATTATAGCTCAGACTGACTCTGAGATCACAATAATATTAGAAAGGTTATGGAAAGTAAAGGAAAAAAGAAAAGGAAAACAAACATCTTGTATTATTTAAGAAGTAAATGTTTGAGATGAATATATGTATTCTATCCACACGTGATCTAGAAGCGATGTAAAAATATGGCTTGTGGGTATATATGGGTCACATTTTCAGAAAATGTACAATTGACCTTCCCAAATCCTCTCAAAAAACCCACATTTTAGACGAAAATAAAGTTCAAAATACAGTTCAACCTAATCAAACAGATTACTATAATCAATGCAATGCCAAATATACTCAAATTCACCTAATGTTGACCAAATTGCAGCCTAATTTAGCAGAATTTACTAAATGTGTACAGCTGCCAATTGTACATTTTCTGTAAATCTGACCCATATCTGAAACCTTTGTCCATGAGCCGTCCCTTTACACTCTTCCCCTCGCCCTCAAAGGTTAAAATCTAGTTACAAAATTTCAAAGCCAGGCAAAAGGGCCCAGACCTCAGTCTACTATAGGGGAACAGGGCCTAAAGACATTGGCACTGTAGAGACGAATAAACTGTCAAAGGTGTCCCTTCCCACTGTGGTAATATGTTAAAAGCAGTTCAGACATTTGATCTAATCGTGTTACATATTTCGACATCGCGGCAAATATGGGTAGCTGAAGTACAGAGATTTCTCTAATAAAAAAAACCCACACAGAATCAAACTACTATATTTGGACACGATCGGCAGCTTTGCACATTTCGTAAATTCCGTTAAATTAGGCTGGAAAATGAGAACTATTAGGTATATATGGGTATATTTGGTATTGTGTTGATTACAAGAATGCATTTGATTATGTTGAATTTTATTTTGAACCTCATTTCTATTTTCAATTGAGGTCCTTTATATGAGGATTGGTGCAGATGAATTGTACACTTTCAGACGACCATACATATGTTCATTACAAATAACTCCGGAATACTATTTTCCCAGTCTAAGCTCACATCTTCTGCCTCTCAGATCAAATAAGAAAGGTATGTCAGTGAGTGGACGCCTACTGCGTTAACGAATGTCCTGGTTCTGAAGAAGGCATCCCAATGGGATTCTAACGGCATTTTAATTTGATGACATTTGGCGGTTTTAAGCAAGAGGGTTTCCCTCAGTTTGAAGGGACTCTCTCTCAACTCTGAGCCTATAGACTTTTTCGTTCATCCAAACATATAATAAATTTTATAAAATCTACTATAGAATAGAATAGAATAGAATAGAAATATCTTTTATTCATCACTGTGATCTTACAATAATTTTCCGATGATGAACAGGTCTACAGGTTTCTAGGTACCTTTTAGGATTTACACCTAGGTCTTCCTACCGTTCCCTTTATCTATATATAAATATATATCTATATATGCTGCTATATAACTAAACATGTAATAAAACCTGCTATATAAACTTCACATATTTAATTCATGATGCATATAGGATATAAAATGATAGTGAATGAGATGCCGTATCCATGGGGACATATATCTCAGTCACCTTAAGGGGGAGTAGGGGACATGACAGGTCTTAAAGCTGACTGTCGGAGTACTGCCGGGGAGAATACAGACTTATATATAAACCCTGGGGCTCTCCTCTCACTCCTCCCTACACAACTTTCTCTCCCTCACACACACATGGCCTTTGTCTGGTTTTAGAGTAAGACGTAGAAATTGTGTGGAAGGGGACGTGTGTGAGGGGGAGGGGGGGGGGGACCACTTTTGGAATCACCGCAATTCAAAAGACACCTAGATATGCCTGACTTTATAATTTTCTCAACTTAATTTAGCAGAATTTACTAAATGTGTATAACTGCCACTTATAAATTATCATTTTGTACAATTCTTTTTCTCTTTTCTTGAATCATTTTTATTCAGGTTAACGAGCAGTTACATCAGTGTTAAATAATTATGAGTTGAATCATGGCTCCCCAATTCACCCTAAGGTGGTATACCACTGGGTCCTCAGCCAATTTCCCATTCAGAGATGCGAAGTTCCCACTCCACCCACCCTCCATATGACAACAATAATCTTTGGAATCTCTCCAGAAAAAAGAGGAAGAAGGAAAACAGCCCGAGGGATAACGCCGGCGCCAGTATCTATGTCTTAAAGGGAAGAAGACAGAGGCTTAAGCCTCAAATCCCAGCTGTCACAGATTTCAGTGTCTGTCACTGAATATCAGAATGTGACAGGTATACAAACCTATTGTGACATGCTTATTACTAACATGTCAGTATAAGGTGTCAAAGGCGCGTCTGCCGCCCCTTCATCTCAAAGGGAACCCCCGTAGGGGGGTCACGTGACGTAAGGAGACGCTGATAGTTTTGTTAACCCCCGCTAGGAGCACTTTGACCTTATAAAGGGGGTGTTAATCTAGCAGTTAAATACCCCTCCGATTATTAATCACCCTTATACATGGGGTGTATGGTTGTGCCCTGTTTAGGTATGGTGGGTATGGAGGGTGAGGGTTACTGAGGGTGCCCCATCTGCTTTTGGTTTTCTCTCTTTTTCCTTTCTTATTTTAGCTTTCGGATTTTGGTTCCGTTAGCCCAAAAGGTTTTTCTGGGTATATTTATTATGACATAGTATTTCATAGTGACTTTCTGTTAATCAGATGAGTTATAATATTATTTTTAGTGGATTTGTTAATAATCATTATTACATGGGTGAATACCTAGCACAAGGAATTTCGAATTCAGCTGTCATTAAAGGTTGACATATCTCCATCACCCGTTTTAGAAACAATTGATATATTGACATATATTATGACTAGTCATTTTGCCAAGAACCTGTCAGAGAACACCGACACAAGGCCCCAAACGATACCTCTCATGTTCCTGTTTACACCTATTCCGGAGTGATAATTCCTTCAAATCCTAAATTAAGGAAAACACATCCTTACCCTGGGGCTAAACAAGAAAGTTTACCTCCATCTAAACTGAACAAAACCTTGGCGCTCAAGAAAAAATAGAAACCTGAGATGGATCTTTGTGCAAATAAGAAGATTATTTGCACCCAGGTGCCTGGGGGTATGTTGTAAGGGCGTTCTTCATAAAACCCTGATACACCCCCAAGTACCCCCCAGGGGGTAATATACAACCCTGGGAAAGGTCATCATTAATTACCAGGGCACAGGTGGCGATTTTCTTTTGATTTTTCTTGATTTTTCCTAGTTTTTTTTCAGGGATGGGGGAGAGGGGTGACAATGTGTTCGTCCATTAGCTGGGCTGGGGTGTAATTAGGGCAAAGAGATTAGCAAGTACGTCTAGGTTTCTTTGTGATCTTTTGTTGTTCCACGTGTGAACATTTCTTATGTATTTTGTTATTAGCTTAAATGGGTCTAATTCAGGAATTAACATTACCACAGTAAATTACTTTTCTCGGAAGATTCTGACATCTATACTGTATACAATATTAAATTATTTACCCAAGTCTATCTATCTTCTATTTTAACTTTAGTAATACAATTCATAATATATCATAAGTGTTTATGTTATACCTAGTTTTGTGTAGACCTTTAGTATGTTGATAAGGGGTACTAATATTACCCAAATCCGTTGAGAAACCTTAAGGCCCAATTTCTCTTAGGACAAACACTATACTGGACTAAATAGACAAAGTAATAACGCATTGAAACGCACCAGCAATCGCACCACAAACCGGACCAATGATAAGACATGATAAGAGCACCGTAAGGTCCGATGTAATAAGGCATTTAGGAGATGTTAAGCGGGTATGAGTACACAGTTTAGTGTCTTATTCACGACATATGGCCATTCATAACGCACAGTATGAAGATGATAGCAGTCTAATATATAGAGAAGATACGAGGGGGAATGTTATAGTTCTATAGTGTTATAAACACTCCCATGAGGAGCATGTTAGCAATGGGGGCAGGATTGTCACTGATCCAGAGTAAAGGATTAGATGCCTAATAGGAGATGAGCGTTCAAGTGGTGGATTCATTGGGAGAAAGTGGCTGAGGGTGGGAGTAGTGGGGGGTGATAGAGAGATATAAGGGTAAGGCACAAGTTGTTTTTTGGCAAATGATGCAGGGTCGATCATGAGAGAGATTTGTGAAATATTTGTCCTTCAGAATTATTAAGTGGCAATACATTTGTTAATTAATGCAATATGTATGTTTTAAAGAGGTATGTATTGGACGACCTGAATATCCTATCTATTTTTATTATTATTATTTGACAAATAAAGAATACACTATCAATATTTAAATCATATGATATTATTTAACCAATATAATAACGTAAGAACGTCATAATCTACGTTTGAATAAATATTATAAGCTGTATGTGAATTTTTCTCTCACTTTCCCTTTTATTCCGTCAGTTTTGAGAATATATTTTAATCTGCCAAATAATGGACTGTTTTAAGAATTGATGAGAAATATGATAATTGATTTTGAAAGTTAATGTGATTCAATGTCTAGAAATCTATTATACACAAAGGAACGAATAAATGGTCATTGACAGAAACAGAGGCATTCTACCTCCCAGCTACGGATACATATAAACACAACACCATCATTTGGCAGCCATCCCCACCAACCCATCCACATGATGAATCTCTCATGTTTCCTCATTACCATGACAACCACCATATTCCCCACAATTCATTGCAGATCAGGATTCAAAATGGCGGCCTAATGCAAGTCATTTATTAGAATATTCTAGAGCATCTTGCCATTAGCAATGATTCATGCCATTTGTACCACATTTAGACACTGTGGCATGGGATGGAGGAGGCCCAACGCTTAAGATGCCATCACTGTCCACTAAGGTAGCCATTTGTCAGATGTGCAATAGGGGGGTTGTCATGTGGCAATATGGAACATGTGTAAGTGCCCAAGTCAATTTATGATGCATTTCATTTGACAGAACCTTAAACAGGGCCGGAAAAAAAAGAAAGTCTAACCGGAAATACATCGGAATTACAAATAACAAGTTTTTTTTAGTTTGATGCTATCCCAGCTATAATCAACTATCACAAAAAATTGTGTACAATGAAAATTCGAATTGGGTTTTCTTTTAGCTTTTAGATACTTTATGATGATTCAAAACCAAAAACGAAGGTTAATAATCAATATTTGTCTATGCTAGGGGCATATATGGGTCAGATTTTCAGAAAATGTACAATTGGCAGCTCTACACATTTAGTAAATTCAGCTAAATTAGGCCGCAATTTGGTCAATACTAGGTAAATTCGAGTATATTCAGCATTGCATTGATTCTAGCAATCTGTTTGGTTAGGTTGAACTGTATTTTGAACTTTATTTCCGTCTGAAATTTGGGTTATTTGAGAAGATTGGCGAAGTTGAATTGTACATTTTCTGAAATTCTGACACACATAATAAAACCAGTTAAAACTGTAAAACAGCTAAAACTTGATTGCTGCCCAATCTCGTCCAATAAATATTCAATTACTAGCAACTCGTTTCATTCCCTCTATATATTGCACCTCTCATACAGCACGGGCGTGTAATAATTAAATACATCAAAGTAAACTGCCCTATGGCGCCCCCTGGAGCAGCCCATATGTACTTATCATCACCGTACCTGGGGTCATTAGGTCAGGAATGTTCATTTCACTCCTCATGCACTCCTGCCTGCATTCCTAGAAGTTCTATCCCCCAGAATCACTTTATCATCAGCTTCTATATTTCTGTCTTACTATCATCCTGCTCCTTTTCCATGCTCTTTTCTCTTGGTCTTTTCCCCTCTCGTCTCCCCTCTTTGTCTCTGTTGATCTCTCCCTTTATCTCTCTCTCCTCTTTGCCCTTTATCTCTCTCTCCTCTTTGCCCTTTATCTCTCTCTCCTCTTTGCCCTTTATCTCTCTCTCCTCTTTGCCCTTTATCTCTCTCTCCTCTTTGCCCTTTATCTCTCTCTTTCTCTCCCCCAGCTTTATCTCCCGTATCGCCCCTCATTCATCTCTCCTTCTCTCCCTCTGTCTGTCTCTCCCTCTCTCTCTCTCTCTCTGTCTCTCTTCCTCTCTCCTCTCTCTCTCCCTCTCTCCCTCTCTCTCCCTCTCTCTCTCTCCCACTCTCTCCATCTCTCTCCCCCTCTCTCTCCTCTCTCTCTCCTCTCCCTCCCTCTCTCTCCTCTCTCTCTCTCCCCCTCTCTCTCTGTCTCTCTTCCTCTCTCTCTCCTCTCCCTCCCTCTCTCTCCTCTCTCTCTCTCCCTCTCCCCCTCTCTCTCTGTCTCTCTCTCCCTCTCCCTCCTCTCTCTCTCTCCCTCTCCCCCTCTTTCTCTGTCTCTCTTCCTCTCTCTCTCCCCCTCTCTCTTGCTCTCTCTCTCCGTCAATCTCTGTGTACCCCCTCGTCCCTCCTGGAGTCCCCTCCCCTTCCCCTTCCCTCTGTCCTCCCATCTTCTGCTCTCCCTCCTTCTCCCTCAGAAGAAGCTCAATAGTGCCAGTGTGCAGTTCCCACTGGTTCCTGGCACTGGAATTCCTGACCGATTGAGCCACTTGTCCGTCGGTCACACGCCCCCGCCCTCCAACATACTTATAAGCCATAGTTGAGGAAAAAAGGACTTAACATCTAAATTCGTTTTCACTTTTTACACTATTTGAAACTGATTTCATACAATATTTTGAACTTTGATCTTTTTTTTATTGTGTCGGACAACTGAAATTAGGGTGTAATTTGGGTCATTTTCACAAATCAAAATAGAGGTACTTCCAATACAAGGACATATATGACATGTAAATTGTCTACCACATCTGTCATTTCACAAAAGCGAAGAACCTGTTCCCCCATGAATAAAAGAAAGCCGAATTTTAAATTGAACATATCCAATGATTATATAATGCAATATTAAAGGCAATATTTAAAAGAATATTTTTCTGGACATAACCTGAGGGCATGACCTATACAGAAGGAGCTCAGAAGGGCCGCTCCAACAATTGGAAATATTGACAATGAGTGAAGGGGGCTTTGGTGGCAGCTATTTAGACTTGCTGATGGGCTTGTGGGGGAATCCCTGTCCTGAATACACAAGTGGATTCCCTGAATTCCTCAATCCCCCCTGGGGAATGTTAATCACCTTAGTTGTGTGTTTCTAATTTGTATTTCATTCATTCTTTAGATTTCTGGAATATACCTCAAAATACACACACACACAATAGCCACCATGTATGACCATTACTACACCGAATAAAAATGAATAAGGCTCAAGATATGTCTGCATATGGATAAGATATTGCCTTGTTTGGTGAACATTTATTTGGTAGAAAGAGCAAACATCTCTGTCACAAATGTTATTCAAAATACCAGAAATACAGAATTATAATTATGTGATGTTAAATATGAAACAAAACATAGCTTTGGGTATTTTTGTTCGTGTCCCTTCTTGAAGAGTATAAACCTAAACTATACAATGCTTTATTGCTTCTATATTTTACGTTTGCAATATTTCTGGGTGAACGATTACAAATGAAGCATGTCCTGAAATTTGGTACATGTATTCATATGACTAATAGTACTTACTAGATCCCTACAAAAATATCAATTTTGAGACTTGTGCCTAATATCCCTGGAACATATTCAATTCAATTCAATTCAATAATTCTTTATTGTCGCTGTTTTACAATAAGCTGGTTCCGAATGTTGAATAAACAGTATGACTGCTCAAATAGTTTTTCCGTCGAGTGCCTAAATTCTTGCTTTGGTCGTTCATTAGGTTACAGAGTTTCAATAACGTGAACATGAAATAAATTACAATTTTATAACAGGGTACAATAATACAATATCACATATTATACACATTCTGCTCCTACTCTTTTAGAGCTCTCAGTTCCCCAGTATCTCTCTTCTCCTCTGGCAGTGGACTAGGCAACAGATGCCTGTCACACCACTCTCCCAAGGCTGATGCATTGTCTCTCCCCACCTCCACCGGCTCTCCACCATTTACAGTAAACAGCCAAATGTAGCCATCGCTCTTATTCTGAAATCTTGGTTGACCCAATCCCTTTAGTGGGTCTTGTTATTGGCCAGGCGGTCTAATGATTAGTCTATGAAATGGCGGTAATGGTTCTACTTCTATACAATGTGATCGATTACATTGTAGGGGACTAGGCAGACTTGGTAAGGTATAAAGTGTTTTTCTCTAATATTTCATAATATTTCATTATTTAAAATATCTTCATACTGAATAAGGATCCAGTGCTCTTGCTTTTTCCAAGTATTCCCTGTAGGAACCAATGTTGTTCTCATTGAAAAATATAAGCATGAAGCATATATATATAGGTACCTCCTATAGTATAGGCTTACAGGTACGGAAGTTCGGAATTTTCAATTTATCTTTTAAAGAAATAGTAGAAAAAAGAAAAATGTGAACAGATATATTTTTTATAAAAAAAACGAAAATGTGTGAACAGGAAGAAAGTGTAATAATTACGAGACTTAAACAAGAAGGTTTCTCCCACAAGAACTGACGCCGATAGACGCCGCCATTTTTTAAAGACATTTCAAATTTGTTTCTTTTATTAAAAATATAACTTTTCATAGTTGTTTTACTTTTTTCTATTATTTCTTTTTAACTCTAAGTAAACATTTGTGCTTCTACATAACAACTAACTTGACACACATTAAAAAAATAACGGAGATGGAAAGAAGTCACTCCTTATTTTGGAAAGAATAAATTTGTCTTTCTCTCCGTGCTCTCAGACAATACTAGTTAGTCTAGCTCTCTATCACCGTGTTATCTCCCTATACTACCATCCCGCTCGTCAGCACCTCCCCCCTCTTAGATAACCCGTCAGATAACACTGGAATGAGGCTACATGAGATCAGAAGGAGGCTGGCGCCGCCAGAACGAGGCTAAGACATCACGTGGTCTGGTGTAGTGACTAAAGACGTTATTTTAAGCCACATTTCTACTTTTTGCTTTATCTTTGCTTTATTTACTTAGGGTGGGTGACTGTGTCTGGATTTGTCTTAATATTTTTGGGATTGTTTTCTGAATGATGTTATAATTATGTTGTAAAAAGATTGTTTGATGTACCACTGATAGGTAGAAACACAGTATATCAATGAGGTATGAATCATGCATGTCTTAGAGGGAACTCTTGCTCCGAGAATGTGTCTAATTTTCCTATTTGTCATTTCTATTTCTTCTCCAGAATCTATTCACTCTGTACTGGTCTCATTTTTTTCATTTTTTCATTATATTTTTTTAACTTATTGTCATTGATGGACATCAGTTTCAATATTAGACAACACAACTAATAATATAATGAATACCCAGAGAACTTTCTCAGCTTCTCCTCATACATTTGATAAAACACACGCTTAGATGTTTTACTATGCTATATCTATTTCTCGAATTGCCATATTCTGACCAAACCTTTAAAAAAAAATACAGCTTTGGTCATGCCAAAAATACTGAAATCCTCCAAAGAATGAATTGTTGTTATTTTAGGCCTGCATTACCTATGCGACGTATTTCAAACCGATTTAAAGACAATTTTGATGTCCAAAAACGATCAGAATGAAGATTTTTTTTTATGAAATTTGGTTGTATAAATTGTGGAATTAGGGGAAGGTTTCACACCAAATTACTGATTTCAATACAAGTAGCCTTGCCTCCTTGCTTCATGAAAGTCATTACCTTGTTTGCCCTCTCCCAGATTTCCCTCTGCCCCCTCCCCCTCTACCTCTGCCCCCTCCCCCTCTTATAAATCCACCTTTCCCTACTTCCTCCCGCCACAACCAGACGTCGCTCCGACTGCTGCAGCGCTCCCTGGTGGCAAACACCTGCCACTCAGTGACAGCGACAAGCGCGCCACGCCCCGGCCACCAGAGACACTATATTCCCTGTATAATTTCTGCAATGACATTCAATCAAACTCTCATAGGGCGATTATTCGGGGAATGTTCCGGGCCGGCAAAACACATGGGTGTGAAATGCATCCCCCGAATATTAGCCTCTAAATCTACAATCTGGAGTCATACAAATGGGCGAATTAGTTATGGGTGCCTACTCTTGTAAATATATACCTCCCTCATATAGATTTTCCTTGGCAGAAACTAAAAAGAATATTCAGTATAATTAAATGCTATAGGCATACATTATCAAAATAAGAATCGCATATTTAAAAGTATCACAAATGTGAAATCGTGGAGAAATAAAACATTTTCAATTAAAAAAATATATATTTGACAAACTGTTATATTTAAATCAATCATTGCTTTTCATTTATGGATGAGACACCTATTTTTGAAATAGATAAAATATAAAAAAATATTTCCCAAAACTAACAACAGCGAATCCTAGCACAACTAGTAAATGGGATTCGCTTATCTATGCCGGCTTCCCGTGCATATATGCACCTGTGAACTCATCATAAATAATTGTCTGTTCTCAAGGCACTACTATAATACACAGGTCTATAGCCTACAGAGCGTCACAGAGACGTCCAAAGGCACCACAGGAGTAGGCTCCAGGTTGATGACGTGAGAATACCAGGCTATACTTTATACACCCACCTCTCATATACCCTCTATAAAGACCCTGAGCCTGGCATGTATTCAGCCTCACATGTTCTATATAAGATATGCTATAGCATGACACATGGATATCTATACAGGCATTGTATATTATATGGAACAAGGCATCAGAAAATGATTTATATTATTTGATCACTTTCTTTTATATTTGAAAAAAAAATGTTAGTCTGCTTTTCTGTGATGTATGAAAAAACAATTTTTAAAAGAAAACAAAATTGAAAAAAAATATATGCAATATTTCTGGGCGAGCAGTAACTAGTAAAGTAGCTAAATATGCTCCATAGGATGATCTTTGAAACACAAGAATATATTGTATAGTATCGAGGTATGGGTAGGTGCAGTGTGAGGGGACACGGGCACCCAGGTAGGTGCAGGGTATATGAGCATGAGGTGGTCAGCGCTGGTTTGCATTACCTGGTGTGGACAGGTACCTGTATATTGGTGGCTCTCACCTGTCTACCAGGCTCCTCCAGTAATTTAGGTAATACACACCTTAGGTCTGTCGGCAGGAGGAGGTGTGGGTGGCGAGAGATAGGTGAGGTTGTGGTTGTGGTTTAGAGAAGGGATGGGCAAGAAAAAAGGTCGGTAAACGACAGAAGAAGAGAAGGGAGAATAGGGGAAAAAGCATTCTTAAAGATAGAGGAAAGGAATGACAGAAGTGGTGTGAGAATAAGTGACAAAGTGAGGAAGAAGAAGAAGAAGAAGAAGAAGGAGATGGAGAAGGAGAAGAACGAGTAGGAAAAGTAGAAGGAGTACAAGGTGGAGAAGAAGGATGAGGACGAAGAGGAAGAAAGGGAGGAGGGGGAATGGTCGAGATTTCAAAAAGGAAGAGGAGAAGATGGAGGAGGGGTAACGGAAAAGATGAATGCAAAGAGAAAGAGGAGACTGAACTAGCAATCCAACTATGAGTCCAGGCCCAAACCCTCAGATCAGATAAGAATCGTATGTCAGTGTCACCTATTCGCTAATAAATTCCTGGCCTAGGAATAGGCGTTCTAATGGGATTATAATGACATTTTGCGGTCTTAATGGAATTATAATGGCGGTTTGAGGCTAGAGGCTTTCCCTCCGTTTTAAGGGACTCTCTCATCTATGGGCCTAGACTGTAAAGCCCATCATGACACAAAGACATGGAGTAGTGGACGAGTGAATGAAGCCTACACCTCAGACCCCCTTCATTTTAAGTTTCAATCAGGAAAATGGTTGAAGCCCTGAAGGTGCCCGAGAGGTTGAGGGGTGAGCCGAGGACGGGGGGGGGGGGGGGGATGGAAGAGCTAAGTTATTATGTAGGGCACATGGTTTAAGGTAGGGAGGTCTACCTAAAAGTCAGGGAGACTCAAATTTCGTTTTTTTTGTGTGTAAAATTGCTTAAATGCCCTCGTTGCATAACAAACTGCGAGCTCAATATTAACACTGAAAAAGCTACTCGCAGATTGTTATGCAACTGGGGCCATATTAAATGAAAAAAATCTAGATACTAAGTGAATGATAAAATGGTAACAGGGAGAGAGAAGGAGGAAGATAATAGAAAGGGGCGATAGAAATAGAATCAGAGGGGAAAACGAGAAAGAGAAAGAGAAACAAATAGAAAAAGAGCAAGAGAAATAGGGAGAGAAAGAGAAAGAGAGGGAGACAACAGATCGTGAGTGGAAATAGATCAAATTGTTTAATGGTTGAGAAGCGATGAAGATAAACAGAAATAAGTGAGATCAAAAGGAAAAGTTAAACATTTATTATAAGACAAAGTTGACTTGGTTTACAAGTGGAAGGGAGCCTCAGAGCACAGCACAGAGGTGAAATGTAGACAGGTGAGATTGATTTAGCTCTCTTCTCGCTAGGAGTCGCCTCAGGCCCCATTCAATTGTAGCTCTTCAAGTTGAGCGATTCCCTGGCCAACATGCCCTGACCCCTCCCCTCCCCCCCTTCTCTCTCCCCTCCCTCCCTCTTCTCTCTCCCCTCCCTCCCTCTTCCCCTCCCTCCCTCTTCCTTCCCTTCCTCCTGGGTATCCACCTGCTAGGTTCGACACACGTAGAGGTAGGTTCAGGAGGTTAAGGGGTCTCCGTCCCCCTTCAAACCTTAATAGTTGTACAAAGTATAGCAGGAGAGGAGAGAATGAATGAAATATTAAATGCTCTTTTCCACTAAATTCTGTGAGAATCGCATGAGAATCGGCTTAATAGACTAGGCCTTTACTCTTGATATAATTATAGCAGTGAAGGTTTTATATTTCAATAAAATCCGAACCAGATGTGAAGGTTGATATTTCTATAGACAAGAGTTTGTGTCTAACATAATTTACCCCTTCAGTTATATCTATCATGTATCTTATGCTAAAGTGGCAATTTGGTATAAAAAGGATAAATAGTGTAATTTGTTCGCCTCTATCTAGGCAATGATCCAGGATCGCCTTTTAAGAAGTTTAAAAATATAAAATAGAGCCATTAATATGTCTAAAGGAAATTATAGCTAGTCATGCAGGGATACCTGAGTTCTTTCATACCCCCACTATAGAAATTCCAGCCCCTCCAACAAGTCACCTATCCCAATCCCCCCCCTGCTCCCCTCCCTCCTCCCACTCTTCCCCCAACATCCCCCGAGGACCAGCAACCTGTAGAGGAGAACCTGACCCTTTGACATTCCCTGAGGGACCATCACTTTCCGGAATGAGTTGCTCCCATTGAGCAAGAAGAATAAGGTGGAACCAGCTCAAAACCAATCTATCAATATCAGCCAGAATTAGGTCACAATTAGTCATGCTGCTCCTTTCTTCACAAGAGCAGCTCTAATGCTATTTGATGGCTACATCAGAGGGCAGTCAAAGCAAAAGTGCTTGGTCATGGTGGTGGGCGATAACGGGGGTATTTAAGGAAACTGTGCCCAAGGGTTGTTTTTTAATTGTAACTGAATGCAGGTTATGTAGCAGTTTGAAACATAAATCGTCATGAAGAAGAAAATGCTGCTTCAGGAAAAGGTGTAAATCATTATAAGCGATAATAGGAGAATTGTATAACAGCCATTGACTCTTGATTCAGCTGGAATTATGGGAATAAATGGTCTAAAACATAAACATCCATTACACAAGTCACCATTGACAAGATATGATATTGGTGAAAACATTCTTGCAATTTTCGATAGAAATATAGTAGAGATAATTTCAGCATGCACTTGAAGGGCAGAAATATCTGCCCTTTCTTTAATTCAGAAAGAAAAACACAAAATGGTGTATATCTCATGCATGTAAAATCATGCATGTAACTTTCAGTCATTGAGGAAAGGGATAATGTCTATTACTAGAACCTGTACGATAAAACGCAATATTTAGCTTCAAAACCCATTGGCCGGGTTGCCTTCCCATTGTCGCGATCAAAAAAATGAATAATTAATATATGATTAATAAATGATTTTAAATGATGAATATTACGGTAACGGCTGGGAGATCTGGATCTAATCTAGAAGTCTGTTTACCCGTTTTATCTGTTTTATTATGTACCCTCTATGAGTTGGATAGATAAAGTAGTTAATTTCTTATCTTATTTATCTTAACTTTCAAGTCATTTTTATATTTTCGATTTGTATTATGGTCCATAGAACATATACGTATGTAACAGGAGTGTAATGTAAATGTTATGACACATTACGTAACATTGCATAACCTCATTATAATTATATAGTTCATGATTATCATCTCTTTAGTAGGGCTATATAGTTGCTCATAGATCATTAATTTTAAGACATTATTAGACCTTAACAGAAACAACTCCATTTCCACAACTGGTACAATTTCACAACATGAGTTGTCTCTGTGCAGGGAAGGGCTAGTGGATCTATGAGTGGTCAGGAAGCCACGAGTGCTGTCCTGCGGGCAAGCAAGGTCAAGGACAGACAACAAATCACTGGCGACCCCTAGTGACAAGTCCTGATTGCTGACCTCCCCCCTCCCCCCGCCCCCCTCCCCCCGCCCCCATCCCACTCCCACTATGTCACTCACTCTGTGTGTGGTTAAGCAAGGGGGATTTTTTTTAAAGTGAGAAAATTAGAAACATATTATAAATCTTCACCATTTTGTAGGAGGACCAACATTTAAAAATATAACATCTATTCACTGCAGGAGACTTGATGTTGATACCTTTTCCGCTGGAGCTATACATGTAAACATATTAGTATACATGTATCTATTTCAGCCGAATTTAGTAGAACTTAATAAATCATGTCTAGGACCTATACCGATTGTAAATTTACTGACGATCTCAGTCTAGGCTCAGAAACTATGCTAAGATCGTTATGTCAATGATTGGACGCCTACTTCGCTAATGACTTTCTCGGTCCAGAATAGGTCAACCATCATTGTCCTAATGAGATTTTAATGGGATTTTGCGGTCAGGAGCGAGAGGCATTTCCCCCACTTTGGAGGCATTCAGACGGCTATGACCCTAGACTAATCTGACCCGTATACGGTAAACTCGGATTGGTGGATCATACCCCTTTAAATGCAAATCCCTTTATTGTGAGAGCAATCTCCACCAGAACTCCCTCTTTTACTTGTACTATAATTGACCACTTTTGTGACGACTAATCTAGAAACTTCCAAGTCCAATTGCATGCCATTGCCAAGGGACATTCTAAGATAGAGCAGTAGAGGGTATTAAAGGCCAGTGAAAGGGCCTGGTCAATGACCGCTCCAGCATGTATGCCATTAGGTAGCCAGCAATTTAAACGATAATCTATGTGAGTCAGATTTTCAGAAAATGTACAATTGG
Source organism: Sthenelais limicola (assembly GCA_942159475.1). Classification (NCBI taxonomy): domain Eukaryota; kingdom Metazoa; phylum Annelida; class Polychaeta; order Phyllodocida; family Sigalionidae; genus Sthenelais; species Sthenelais limicola. Next base: position 12,763,233 of record OW804096.1, on the reverse strand, counting down.
CAGCTATACACATTGAGTAAATTCTGCTAAATTAGGCTGCAATTTGGTCAATACTAGGTAAAATTCAGAGTATATTTGACATTGCATTGATTCTAGCAATCTGTTTGGTTAGGTTGAAGTGTATTTTAAACTTTATTTTCGTCTGAAATTTGGGTTATTTGAGAAGATTGGCGAAGTTGAATTGTACATTTACTGAAAATCTGACCCATGTGAAGCAGCTTTGTCCTGGAGAAGGGGATCTGGAGGATTACTTGCCCTTCCCTATTTCCTTCTCCTCCTGTTTAGCCTACTTAAGGATCCATTAGATTGATAGGTCACTAACCATATAGGACAGTGACGTATGTAGGGCTTATAATTGACTTACTCTCATATCTGTGTATATATCGCTCTCCCCCCCCCCCCACTCCCACACCCTCTGTCTCTCTGTGAATCTGTCACCCCATATCCGCCTTTAAATTATCTCCCCTCTCTCACTCCTATTCCCCCTCCTTCTCTTCCCCCTTTCTCTCTCTCTCCATGACATTATCAATATTTAGCTTCTGTGATATGATTAAATAAGAATTTGAAGTAGAATTGGCTGATGAGTGATAATAAGTGAAACCATCACAGCAGAAGCTGGGCTTGAGCTGGGACATTATTTCACTTTCGCCACAAAGAGCACATCACAAAAAGGCACATTTTTGTTTTCACCACTGTGGCAAAACCCATATATTCAAATTGAAATTTCTTATGCCACACAGATTTTGTTTTTGCATTTGGTAATGTGGCGAAAAGGTGGCACAACCCAGAAGGATTTCAGCGAGCCGCCGAAATACAGCAAAACCAACAGTCAGGTAACATAGTCCCAGATTTCGGTTTAATGGCTTTCAGATAGCTAGGAAAAGAATGGAACAATTTAAACAATTCTGATCGATGTTAACTGCATGAGAACCCAGCTCTAAAAGGGTACGACATAATAGCCCAGAATGGAGTTTTAATCAATCATTAAACATCATTGAAATAGCAAGTCACAGCACCAATTGAAACCGACTATACCACTTTTTCCGGCAACTAAGCCCCGAATGAGCATAGACGAAGGGAAAGGAGGGGAAGCCATGTTAAATCTATATGGCTTCCCTGCTTGGAAGCCATTCATAAAATGCCTCTCTCCAAAATCCAATTTGTCAAATTATCCAGCGCCTCAAGAGAAGATTGTGAAATTGTTTAGGTTCTCGTCAGTCGCGAACAAGCCCGTAATCAGATTGGGTAAAAGCGGCGGCACATTTGCGGAAGATGGGGAAAATGTGGTGAAGCCACTGCCTCCCTGTCTTATTTAGATGATAAATCAATTGTCCTTTATTAGATGCTCGTCTCATATGAGATTTAGTAAAAGATCCAAAGTGGCTAGATGCTATTTTTACAAGTGTTTGAGGTTTTGAGGGTAGGTGGGTTGAAGTGTGGAGAAGGGAAGGGGGCAGAATCAGTGGAAGGAGTCTGCTGCTGCCCTTTCTCAATTAATTAACGTTGAAAAGGGGTTAAATATTTATAATAAACATCACGCCACGATAAGAAGGGGTTAAACGATTAGCAATATAGAGGTGTATAGGTGACGGTAATGGGTAAGGTGTATATTACTGGTAATGCCTATACCTATGGCTATAGTTGTACCTATAGGTGGAGACCCACGTACACCCAGTGCACACTGTATTAAAGGTGTCCCTGACTGGAGACATAATACAAGTGGACAGGGATATGATCTAGTAGCTAATATTCACCCTTGTTCACTACACACAGCTCTGAGTGGGGAGGGAGATGAGGGGGGGGGGGGAGGCGGGGGGGGGGGGGCACGTCCAAATGTGTATGTCCAAACCATACATTTTAAAAAATTAATCTCTAACGGCTAGCATTGATTGCTATTTTTCTAATGTGTTTGCATCATTTTTCTTTTTAATTATATTTCAATTCATAACGTTTTCCCCTAGTACTGAATCGTTTATGATCTCTGTGGTAATACCCCTGCCATTTCTTGATGAATACACTGTAGTAATAAACAGTTACATCCTGAATGAAAACAATATTTCTAGAATTAAATAGTGATGTATAGGAAGTATGGAAAAATAAACCTCCTAAATGAGCAATACTTGGGTGACGTCACCAGAAAATGTACAAATCAACTTCACCAATCCTCTCAAATAACCCAAATTTCAGACGAAAATAAAGTTCAAAATACAGTTCAACCTAACCAAATAGATTGCTAGAATCAATGCAATATGCCAAATATACTCGAATTTACCTAGTATTGACCAAATTGCAGCCTAATTTAGCAGAATTTACTTAATGTATACAGCAGCCAATTGTACATTTTCTGAAAGTCTGACCCACTTATGGAATTAAATAGAGCTGTATAGAAATGACTAATACAACTTTAAGTTTGGCCTTCAGTGTCTCAGGTATTAAGGTATTGAGGTTGCGGGGGGGGGGGGGGGGGTAACATCTCCCCTTGTACCCCCTATTATTGTTCAGTGTCCCCCTCTGGCGGTGAGGTGAGAAGCCACAGTAGGGGGCAGGGGTCAATGACCGGGTGACCCCCTGGCCGACCCTTCCCCTGGAGGAGATGAGAGGTACAGGAGGGACTGGAGGGGTAGTATTTCATTATTAGGTGCTCCATGCCCACAGGTATATGCGAGGGATGGGTGCATGATAGCCATTGGGGATGGGTCTGAGAGAGATGGGGGAGGGGGAGGGGGAGAAAGGGGCAGGGGAGGGGAGAGAGAGGAAGAAAGGAGGGAGAGGGGGAAGAGAAGGTGGGGGAAGAGGGGAGAAAGTCTGAGCGAGAGAGGAGAGAAAGGGGGATAGGGGGCTGGGTGAGAGAAAGAGAAAGAGACATAGAGAATGGTATAGAGAGACATATTCAGGGGGAGACGAAGTAAAGGGGTGAAATCGCCAGAAAATGTACAATTTGCCTTCACCGATCCTTTCAAAAATCCAATTTTAAGACAAAATACAGTTCAACAGAAACAAACAGATTGTTTGAATCCTTTATTCAAACAATCTGTTTGTTTCTGTCAAATTTCAAACATATTCATATATACCTAGTGTTAACCATTTTTTAGTCTAATTAAGCGGAATTTACGAAATGTGTAAATCTGCTAACTGTACATTATCTGAAAATTTTACCCAGAGGGAGGGGGGAGCAATATAATACACAGATATGAGAGACAGAGAAGGCACAGAGGACAGGGTGGCTATGAGCTAGATGGTCAGTATTTCAATATTAGGAGCTAGCTTACCACAGATACGTGGCTCCATGGTTACTTGATACCCAGGGACAGCTGGAGGTGGGAGAGAGAGGTCAATAAAGGAGAAACGAGCAGCTCAGAAAAATATCTGTATAAAGAACATCTACAGAATATTCCAACCTGATTTAAGGACAATTCTAGTGACCAAAATAGAATGAGAGTTTTAATTTGTTTAGATAACCAGACATGTTTTTAAACGAAATATGGTTCTATATATGGTTGATGGATTTAGGGGAAGATTTGACATATTTTTCAGAGATTCTTGCAGAAGAGACTTGGATCCACTGATCAGAAACTGCTTGTACTGTATTGCCATTTGTACCTCAAAATGTGTACCAGCCTTACTTTGTTAGCTTCATAATGAAAACAGCCCTTAACCCAATAGCCAGGGGGTATATTTAGAAGGGGGTCCTAACCCCTTTACTATAGGGAGCATACAGAAGTCAATCTCAGCCCTAAACCATCAAAATATACTTGTGCAATCAGGCTACTCGCATTTCGTTTGGATATTTTAGGGAGACGTTATCTGTTCACCACAGATACTCTCCTCAGAGGGTTTCTAATAAATATTGGCTGGTAAATATTGCCTGGTAGTCATACAGACATTTATATATATATGTTTATAAACGTGCTGTGACGCACCTATGTGTTTGATATTAATGACCGAGTTCTCAGAAAAGCATTATAGTTACGAAAGTCGATCAAGATTTATATTGTAGACCCTCTTCCAGTAAGTATGTATTGAGATACAATCCTAGTGTGAAATTGACATTATGGCAAATGAACCTAGATCGATACTGATCATACTGATGGTACTTTAAACATGTCCTAAATGTGGGTATTGTACAACCAAAATATTTGCTCAATATCCATGTTACATCATTTATGTTTAAAGATGTATAATGTTCATCATTTTGCGAATTATATCTTTATCTTGGATACCTGGAAATATGACTGAAATGGAAACAGTGTTCACTGAACGTTTCTCTCAATAGTTAGTACAATATAGTACAGTGCAGTACAATATAGTACAGTGCAGTACAGTATAGTACAGTATAGTAGAGTACAATACACTAGAAACATAACACTATAGTACAATATAGTACAGTATAGTACAATATAGTACAATATAGTACAGTATAGTACAGTATAGTACAATATAGTAAAGTATAGTACAGTATAGTACAATATAGATAGTGTAGACTCACCTGTCCGTTACCAAAGCGCCCCTGCGTCTCCACCATGGAGATGATCTTGAGGGCACCCATGTCCACCTGAAGCCACTCGTATACATCCTCCGCTACAGGCTTACTGGGGCACCACGCACCCCCCTTACCCTCCATACGTATCCTGCAAGCATAGAGAGATAATAATTAGTTATTTAAGGCTTACTGGGGCACCACGCACCCCCCTTACCCTCCATACGTATCCTGCAAGCATAGGGAGATAATACATTAGTTATTGTATTAACGCTTCATTCTCAGCTATAACGACAAACAAAAACGTACCAAATTTACTTATATCATGACTTATAGGAGTAAATTTATCAATATTCTGCTGCTGTTACATGTTGATATAATGATTTGAAGCCCAATCGGCCGAGAGAATACGGCGCCTGAGCGATAATAAGTTTACTTTTCATAGGAACTGATTCGGGTGGGTTCTCCAAATATAAATGAGGACGTTTTAGAAGCACTGTAGCAAAAACAACAGGACAAAATCCTCAAGAATTTTGTCAAATGACTGTTAGATTGGTTGGAAACAAATGGAACAAAAAGTAGAAAATGTTCAGTTCTTGACCGATGTTATAGAAAGTGCAGCTTTAATTTTAATTATTGTTTCATTTTAACAAATCATAATCGATAGAAAATACTTATAAAAGTTCATCCACTGTAAAAATGTTCGGAGCCATACAGCAAAGAGTAAGCATGTTTAGAGCAAATTAAAACAGATATCAATTATAAAAATAAAATCTGGGATAAAAAAAGTAATGTCCCATTGCAATATACTCCAAAATTAAAATAAAAAATAGACTAAAACTCATCACATATATAGCATTAAAAAAGTGTTTAATATTTTGGCACAAAATATAAACACTTGTATCCAATTATAATCAATTGACAACAATTTCCGCAAAAATAAAGCTATTAATCATTAAGGTTATATGTATGAACAGCCAAGCACCCTGTATAGATGAATCTGTGAGGAAGTCAGTAGTTCAGCATCCACTAGAGGGTGGAGTAAATCTAGCTTGAGACAATTAGCGTAAGATGCATGGGCATGATGCAATGATGAATAACCTGGGTAAAGTTTTGGCAGCCTGTTTTGAGAGAATAAATCTCCCATGTATGATTTATGCCACTGAACTCTGGTCCTGTTTACTGGAGGAGATAGTAAATAGGTTCTGGCTGAACGTAGGGTATTTGGGTCAGATTTTCAGAAATTGTATAATTCGCCTTCACCAATCCTCTCGAATAATCCACATTTAAGACATCAATGAGCTTCAAAATGCAGTTTAATATAACAGAACTGATACTTTAAATCAATGCAATATCAAATATACTCAGATATTCCCGGTATTCATCATTTTTCAGCCTAATTTAGGAGAATTTCCTAAATGTGTAGAATTGTACACTTTCTGAAACTCTGAGACCATTCATTCGACTGAGGGTGATAACGTAGCAAGGGGATTGTGTGTGTATTTCCTTGCTGTTTGCTAAATAAAGGTTGTCTATAAGGGTCAGATCTTCAGAAAACCTACAATTGATCTTCGCCGATCCTCTAAAATAACCCAAATTTAAGACGAAAATGAGTCCAAATACAGTTCAACATAACCAGACAGACTTATTGAATGAATACAATACAGAATACATTCAGATATACCTAGTATTTATCAATTTTCACTCTGATTTAGTAGAGTTTGAGAGATGTGTAGAACTTAGATTGTGCATTTTCTGAAAGTCTGACCCATATAGAGTTGGTTGAAAAGCGTAGATATGGAGGGGAGTATACCAACAGGCTGGAACCAACGAGTTCGTTAACACATTTATTATGTATATATTTAATAATCTAAAAATGTTCATTTTAAAGTCATTTTGTGGACTTTCCACAAATAAGTAAGAGTTTTTTCATACCAAGTCAAAGATAGAAAGATCAACACGATTTTATAATGACATCGCATTTGTTCGACAGTCGTACGGGTTTAGGTGACAATACTGCCACGTCTACCTACTATGACATCGCATTTCTATTAACGAAAAGTATACTTCAAGCGATGCGCAAATCAGGTTAACCCAATATATCACTACTGGGTTAATGGCTTTCCCGGCTCGGGAGTAGGCATCCTAACAGGCTTAAAAACCAGACTTTGCGGTTTGAATCACAAGGCTTTCCCTTAGTTTAGAGGGACTGTCTCAACTCTGAGCCTAGACTGCAAAGAGGCGCCACATAATCCACAACCCATTCACGATGTCCAACCCGATGTCACGATGCTACTTCCCAGACCCATATTCATGATGTCAGTTTTGATCTCATTCAGATAGAGGCAAACAGGTTATTGCCATACCATTATAGGCAATTCCCATACGTTGGTGCTCAGTAATGCTGATAATACATATTATAATAATGCTGGCTACTGTTAGGCTTGATCTTCTCCAGGCAGTGCAATATTGGTGGATATCTAGTCAAGGTATCTCTATCTGCACCCAACATGTGGGCAAGAGTTATAGGGCGGTTTGCATGGTCACCTTTTCCAGTGAATTATTTTGCTATATCCAACAACATTTTATTTCCGTGTTTAAACAGTGAATACAGTTGTCACCTTGTATTTATATCAAGATCTACATTTGTGTTTTTGCAGTCACTTTCTTAGGACTTTTTCGTGTTTCTTTTCTTTGTCTTGCCTTACCATATAGCAACCCCAACGAACTATTTAATGTATATCAATATATAATATTGAGTAAGTTAAAGTTGGTAATACATTCTAGCGTTCTCAGAAAATGAAAAAAAAAAACATTTTCCAGATCTACACATTAAGACCTAGATTAGGCTGGGGGAAAAGAAAAATATTAGGTCTAAATCTAAATATCTAAATCTAAATCTAAATATGTGTTTGGTTATTTAACAACATTTCCGTCTTGAATTTGAGGCAATGAAATTGTAAAACTGAGTGAGTGATATTGGTTGCTTTACGGCTTTATCAACACATTGAAGGTTATAACAAGGGCGGGAGAGTTGAGAGGGAGGCAGGATATAGAGATAGAGAAGAAGGGAGAGAGAGACAGATACAAAGGAACAGAAAGGTACTTTATGGTCATACCTGGACCTGTTGTAAAACACGGAAAAGACAACATTTATTATAACTGATATAAAAAGTGGCTACTACAACTGCCCTATTGTACTGAGACCGGGTGAGTAGGGCAGGAGATGGGGTTGTGGTCAGTGATGATGACTTGTAGATGATGGTCACTTGTGATGTGGCTGACCATTACTCTGACATGAATGACCCCTTCACTACAGTGTCCTCCATCTGCCCTCCTCCTCCTCCTCCTCCTCCTCCCCTGTGCTTCCCCTCCCTCCATGTGTCCTGTGCCGCATGCCTTTCTCCTATACTTCTTACACTTTTAATATTGAGTTTTTCATTCTATTTCTGTACACTCTAGGTCCAAAACCTCAGATCAGATTAGAATGGTATGTCAGCTTACTTCCCTAATCGGTTTCCTCGCTTAGGACTCGGGGTTTTAATGGGAATATAATGACATGTTGTGGTCTTAATGGAATTCAAATGGCACTTTGTGGTTTGAGGTGAAAGGCTTTCCCTTCATTTGAAGAGACTCTCTCAATTTTGGGCCTAGACTATGTAGGTCTTAAGGTACATTAGCGCCTAATTTTCTGTTAACAAATTAAATGTTCTATTTTTTTTCTGGCTAAACCCACTCGAAGCTCACCAAGATACAATAATAAAAGATGTTCTTTGAATGATACTTTTTGATATCTTTGGTCAAACGACTGACAAATTGCACCGTGAATCTATCATACTCCAAATAACCAATTTCAAACAGCAAAATACAAAAATATAACAAATATTTCGTGAATTCATGACAAATCCTCGAAAATACCAATATCGGATCGTTTTTCTCCCCCTGACCACCATCCTATCGCCCCTTACTCCGATGACGTCACACTGGTCAGTTCCCAGAGATAAGGACGCCCGCCATGCAATCACCCATGCAGCTATGGTCAGTTGTAGGGAGGTGGGTGGTGTGCCCTATGACCTTCACAGGGATCAATGATAGTGGACGAGACTGACCAGCAGAAGGGTCAGATTTTCAGAAAATGTACAATTGGCAGCTGTACATATTTAGGAAATTCTGCTAAATTAGGCTGAAAAATGATGACTACCTGGTATATCTGAGTATATTTGGTATCGCATTGATTTAAAGTATCAGTTCTGTTATGTTAAACTGTATTTTGAAGCTCATTTTTGTCTTAAATGTGGGGTATTTGAGAGGTTTGGTAAAGGTGAATTGTACATTTTCTGAAAATCTGACCCAGAAGGAGAAGGAGGGGAGAGGGGGGGGGGGGGAGGTGAGTGGGAGGGGGGAAGGGGGAGGGGAGGAGCGGGGGAAGAGTCCATGTTGACACATATCAGGTTGACCGGTACGCCCCGGGCAATGGCCTACCACGCAAAGGTCACCAAGACTTCAGGAAATGGACATAGCGAACAAAAGTGAGCTGGTCAAAAGCCGAGTAAATGTTTGTCATTGCGCTACTATGCAGTTTCACTACATAGAAAAACACTTCGTCACACAGACACAAGTACATATTTGGGGAGGGACTTTTCTTTTGATCAGGGCGATCACAAGAATAGTGAATATGTCCCACTAGTTCAAAGAATCATCAGGACATACCAAAATGGAGGCTGGGAACTAAAGGTGAACCAGTAGGTAAGATATATATGTGCTCATATATATTAACAGTCTAGGCTCAGAGCTGCGAGTGTCCCTTCAAACTGAGGAAAAGCCCCCCCCTCCCAAACAGCAAAATGCCATTAGAATCCCATTAAGACGCCTATTACTCCAGGGTTAGGAGCGTGATTAGCGCAGTAGGCTTCCACTCACCGAAATACCATTCTTATCTGATATGAGAGACTATGAGCCTAGATTGTACACCCAAGTCTTTTAGTGGGTCAAGTGGTCAGGAAATATACAATTCACCTTCACCAATCCTCTCAAATAACCCAAATTTCAGACAAAAATCAGGTTCAAAATACAGTTTAACATAACCAGACAGATTTTTTGGATGAATACAATACAGAATACACTCACATATAGCTAGTATTTACCAATTTCCACTCTAATTTAGCAGAATTTGATAGATGTGTAAAACCGTGTCTCCTTATCTCTGTCTCTCTCGCCCTTCTTCTCTATCTCTATTTCCTGGGTATGATCATAAACTGCCTCCCTCTCAGCTCTCCCGCCCTTGATATAACCATCTGAAATGTGTTGATAAGGGTGTAAAGCAACCAATATCACTCACTCAGTAGAACAGAAGATTGTGCATTTTCTAGAAATATGACCCTTTAGTATATATCTACCCCATGTATACCTTCCCCCTCCCCCGCCACCCCTTGCTTCCAGCCATGACCATAAAGTATAATACAGCCATATGAATGCTTTGGCTGCCACATGGAGAGCCATGAATATTTAATACGCAAAAGCGTTAATTGATAACGCACATACATGCATGATATACAGCATTCATTACCTCAGCGCCCGACTAATAAATCCTCACATATGAGGCGTGTCAATTATAAGGCAGAATTACCATGTCGCCCAAACATAAATCTCTCCTCTTGGTTCAGGCAGGGAGCAACTATAGCTTGTTCCATAAACCCTGATCAGGGAAGCAGTATGTTGTGTATAAAGTATACGGTGTTTATATAGGGCTAAAATATAAACAGTTGGATCAGATTTTCAGAAAAATGCATAATTCTTCCTCACCAATCCTCTCAAATGATCCAAATTCAAGACAAAAATTATAGGTTCAAAATACAGTTCAACATAACCAAACTCATTGTGGATCATTGGAAAACCAAATATACTCAGAAATAGTTATGACTTATCATTTTTCAGCCGGATTTAACCGAATTTACTGAATGTGTGGAGCTGTAGATTGTAATCTTCTGACTAACTGACCCGGTTACAGTAGCATGAATCCATCATTATGGGAAATCTATAATATACTATATGAACTATGAGTACAGATGACTCTTTAAACGATTTCCAGAGGTTAAAGTAATGTATCCCAACTAGATTATCTTTTTCAAATACTTGTAATTGGCACATGAAACGTATGACAATTGTAAAATTGTTTCCAATAATAATGAAACATTATACTGTAGTTGGAATAATTGTAATGAGGTAGTGATGATATGGAAATGAGATCCATAGAATTGGAATTACGTAGACGGTCAATACACATGATGTTCCTAATAGTTTTGTGTGAATATGTTTGTCATATTGCCTGAAAAAAGGTCTCTTCCCTCCCCCTGTCCCCCCTCACGCTCTCTTTTCCCCTCTCTCTTTCTCTCTCTGTCTCACCCACCACCGAGACACCAACCCATTCCTCCATTCCATTCCCAGAAATGCAAATCATCAAAGGCCAGTGAGTCAAAGATGGAAGATGGACGATTGACTTGTTGCATTTAATATTGATCATTTGTTGACCCAGGGTCACAAAAAGAGGCCGCCACCAGTCCTCCTTCATCATGGAAATCTACAACACAAACTAATTGTCCATTAATGAGGTCAACATTGATTCTTTTGTCCATTATTGGGGTCTGTTTGACAAGAAAACCTTAACTCCTGTTGTCACAAGGATCCAAGCGTCGACCCACTTCCGCGATGACTCAGCATCTTATTTGACATCTGATTGGTTCAAAGAAATTAGCGCATGCGCGCTCGGTCTGTCTGTGTGTCCTTTCGCTTTCGGTTTCCTTGGTGGGTTTGGGAATTTCTTCAGGGGTGAGGTGATGTGGGGGAGGGGTGATCTTTGACTTGGGGGGAAAACCTGTTGTGGTTTTCATTAAGACACTCCTTTTTATGAAAAAAGGATGCTTATGTAAGGGTGGAGGAGGCTTTGAAAAGAGAAAATGATCATTGACGCAGCGTTTTATGCATGTCTTTCAAACTCTAATAAATAAGAGTGAAAATTGATAAATACTGAATATATGTGAATGTATTCTGTATTGTATTCATTCAATAAATCTCTCTGGTTATGTTGAACTGTATTTTGAACCTGATTTTCGTCTTTAAAATGGGTTATTTGAGAGCATTGGTGAAGATCAATTGAACGTTTTCTGAAGATGTGTCCCTTAGTCACGTAGGCGGATAATAGCATATATTCACCCTACGCCCCGAGTGTTTAAACGCTGAAATTCCCATTAAAGTTTTATTGACAAACATATACATCATAATGATGGATGAAGGGTTGGTTTCTCATTATATTTTTCTCCTCCGAAATCTGGGCTAAATAAGGGAGGTTGGTCTAGTGCAGGAAATTGGACAACCAGGGTTGTTCCCATTTAGTTTTTCTATTGGAATTAGGGTCAATGAGTTACATGCATAGAATTAGTATAATGGGCCAGATCTTCAGAAAATGTACAATTGGCCTTCACCAATCCTCTCAAAGAACCCAAATTCAAGAATAAAAAAAGGTTCAAAATACAGTTCAACATAACCAGACAGATTTATTGAATGAATACAATACCGAATACACTCAGATATACCTAGTATTTATCATTTTTCACTCTAATTTAGCAGAATTTGATAGATGTGTAGAACTGTAGATTGTGCATTTTCTGAAAATCTGACCCTTAATATGAAATATTTGTTATTCTAAACCCATTCTGACGCTATATGATAATAACACGCGTTAACTAATGATTTAAGATATTTTGTAATGTTGTTAGTATCTATGACTAATCAAATAATTTATTGCAATAGGGGAGTTGTTGGTCCGTCATTTTGCTTCTTGATTCGCATGGAGTTGTATGTCAGTGTAAATGCTATAGAAAACATGTTATATTCAGCATGGAATATTAACAGTGATAATCTTATGTAAATATCCATGTGTTTTACATGTTTACCAAACTTCAGATGCACTGTAATAGACATGCACAGTCAGACATGCAAATCCCCTATTAAATAATTCAAATAATCCTTAAATCCTAAAATACTCATCACAAAGTGCATTGGATAGCAGCCAGATTCTCACTAAGATCCGCAAATAGGCAACAACTGAGACATCTGTAGCTCCCTCCTCCACCCTCTCCCCTCCCCCTCCCCTCCCGCCCCTCCCATCTCCACCCTAATAATCTGCTGGTGACTCAGGACCTTTGACCCCCAAGTCCACCCCCTCCATTTCCCCCTTTTCTTTATTCCCCTCCACAGACCAATCATTGACAAACAGATGGCTAACTAGATGATAAGGCTCCCAAGATGAAGGGCAAATAGAAATTGAAAAAAAATATAACACTTTTTAAGGCTTGAAAAGGGACAAATCTGATTTAAAACCCACCGTTCATACTATATTTCATCCACGAAAAAGACAACCTGTTGATTTTTTTTCAAACAAATTTTTTTACTTTCCTTTCCATTATACATCTTTAGCTATCCAGTCTAGGCCCAACGTTGAGAGAGTCCCTTCAAACTGAGGGAAAGCCTTTCGCTCAAAACCGCAAAGGTCCATTCTAATTCCATTAAGACTGCAAAATTGTCGTTATAATCTCATCAGGGCATACCTAATCCTGGGCTAGGAACCCGATTAGCGCAGTAGGCTTCCAATCACTGACATATAATTCTTATCTGATCTGAGGGTTTTGGCCTAGAGTGTATCCCTCCTAATTCATATAAGATATTGATATCCCCATTTTTCCAAGTGCTTCTCTTTCCCAACCTTTAGATGTCAAGATTCTTAAGCACCCCCTTCTCCTACCCTTAACTCTATTCTTTTCATCCCCTCTCTTCCCCTTCTTCCTTTTCCTTCCCATTTCAGTCTAAGCACCACAAGACTCCACCAACACCAACAACCCACCATTTCTCCTCCTCTAACTCTGACATCTTTGTCTCCTTCTCTATCATTATTTACACATCCCCCTTGGGAATTCTCCCTCCATGTCTCACCACTCGAGTGACATGATTATTTTCAATCCTCTGGGATGTAAATTTGAAGGGGAAACCCAGCCTATCGATTATGACCATGAGAAGGGGTAGATCCCTTATCTCTCCTCCTGCTCCTCAGATGTGCATCTAAGATAAGGGAGTGGGGGCGGGAAGTTGTTGTGATTCTTCCATTTCTTGGAAATTATAAAGATAAAGATGTCAAGATGGAGGTTGTGTGTGTGTAAGGAGGAGGATGGGGGGGGGGGGAGGAGGTGGTGGAAGGAATAGTTTTGCTCTTGTCGATCCCCACACCCAATAATGATTCAGCTCGATGTATAGAATGTGATGTCATATTGTTCTACTGTAAAACAAACGGTCGTTCATTAAGGAGGAGAAGGGAAGAGATCTAAGAGAAGGAGCAGGAGAAGAGGAGGAGGAGGAAGTGGAGGGGGAGATGGCGTAGGAGGAGGAGCAAGAGGAGGAGCAGGTTGAGGAAGAGGAGCAGGTGGAGGAGGAGGAGGAGGTGCAAGAGAAAGAGAAAGAGGAGGAGGAGGGGGAGGTGGAGGAGGTGGAGGAGGAGGAAGAGGATAAAGAGGACAAAAAGGAGGACGAAGAAGAGGAGAAGGAGAAGAAGGAGGAGGAGGAAAAGCAGGAGGAGAAGGAGGAGGAAGAGGACAGGAGTGTAGACAGACAAGTAATAACAGGAAGGAAAATATGAATTGACAACAAAGATTGAAAGCTTTATAACTTCGAGGGGTCGGCGAATGGGTGGCAGAGGTCTCTATGAATAACAACATTCAAATATTAGCGACTCAACAGGAGGAGGGTTGGGATTATAAAATGAAGCAGGAGCCAATTTTAGGTTGGGATTTCGGGCTTTACTGCGCATGTCAGGCGCAATGGATTATAGGATTATCTATTTATAGCATTGCTGTAAATTGAAACTTCCTTGTGCTAAAACATAATTTTCATCATTCGTAATTTTAATTCAAAATCAATTATAAAACCGAAAACAAAGACGAAAACAAAAGAGAGAGTATTCAGGCTTATGTGGGTCCGATTTTCGGAAAATGTACAATTCACCTTCAACAATCATTCTAAATGATCCAACTTTAAAACAAAAATCAGGTTCAAAATACTATTCAACAAACAGACCGTTTGAATCCTAGTATACCTAGTGTTGATGATTGTTCAGTCCAATTTAGCAGAATTACAAAATACGTTGATGTGTCAATTGTACATTTTCTGAAAATCTAACCCACGTATTATCAATATGTCTACGGTTTGCCATATGATAATATATTAATTATGCTGTTATTGTCATGATAATGGAAGAGGCATATTGTGTATAACCTATTGTAAATCAAGGCTAAGAGTGACATGTATGCAAATTAGCTATTTGGGACATGCAACAGGGGGACAGTAAAAGGGGCCGGACTTGATTTGCGAGACTAGGATCAGTATAGTGGGCTACAAGGGGGCAGGGAAGCGGAGGCGGGGGGGGGGGGGTCTAAAATGTGCCGCCTCACCCCCTTAGCCATGAAGTAAACCTTACTGTAATTTGAGAACCTTTCTAATTTGAAAATCGGACCTTTTAACAGAGCCTCTCAGATCAGATAAGAATGGTATGTCAGTGGTTTGACGCCTACTGCGCTAATGGCTTTCCTGACTCTGGAGTAGGCCTCCTAATGGGATTTTAATGGCATTTTGCAGTTTGGACTAAGAGGCTTTCCCTCAGTTTTGGAGGGAGTCTCTCAACTCTGAGCCTACTCTGTTCCACTACTGCCTTGGGGAGAAGCTCTCATATAACTAAGTATTTATTCATATCATGTAATTCTATTCGCTCTTTATCGTTGTGATTTAATATTTGATAAATAAACTGTCTTAGGTTGTGATGAAAATAGCACTTCATGTAATTCACACCCTGAATAATAATACTTTTCAGCAACAAAAAATAGCCCCCCTTCCTTCCTATTACGGGAGCCTATGGGATCAGGGAGTCCGAGTCACCAGAAAATGTACAATTCACCTTTACCAATTTTCTCAAATAACCCAAATTTCAGACGAAATTAAAGTTTAAAATACAGTTCAACCTAACCAAACAGATTGCTAGAATCAATGCAATGCCGAATATACTCGAATTTACCTAGTATTGACCAAATTGCAGCCCAATTTAGCAGAATTTACTAAATGTGTTCAGCTCCCAATTGTGCACTTTCTGAAAATTTGACCCTGAAGCTGAGGTTCTGCCCTCTACCCTTCCCCCAGGCACTAGCAGGGCATCACCCCCTGAAAAGCACAACCACAAAACTCCCATGAAACATGCATCTTTAATTCATGCCCCATTCAACTCCCAACTCCCCTCCCTCCCTATTTCTAGCTGCTCTTCCCCGCCTTTCTTACCGGAGAGCTCCTCACAAGGCCTACCCAGTGCCGAACTGCCTTATTTATGATTCAGTAGCGACCGACCGTAGGGAGAACGTGTGAGTTGGATGGGATCCGGCGCACAGATTGCTGAAAAAATGCCTCACTTTTTATTATAAATATTTAGCATTTAAGCTATCATTGGGAATACTGGGTGAAGAAAAGGGGGTAAAATTATCTCGTAATTCTTATATAAATGGTAGATGATAAACTGAATAAACTTTTTTTTTAAAGTTGGTTTATTAGTTAAGGTTGTTTTAATGTTGGGCAAAGAAATCTGTATTTCCTTCTTAAAAACATGAACTGTGAACCAATTTCTTTCCCGGTAGAAAAGGTAGTCTAGGCTCAGAGGGGAAAGAGTCCCTCCAAACTAAGGTAAAGCCTCTGCCCTCCAAACCGCAAAATGCCGTTAGAATCCCATTAGGATGCTTCTCCATGCGCAGTAGGCACCCAATCACTGACATACCATTCTCATCTGATCTGAGAGGCACTGAGCCTAGACTGGGTAGTCGTTTCTCATGTTGTTTTCTGACCGAAAGTCACAAGAAAGAGCGTAAGTAAGTCAGGTAACGTATAATCTAAGCACACAGCAGATGAATACATAACTAACTGGCATAACTACATCATCATGATACCACATAGAACCAAGATCTGTTTCACAAGGCTAAGAAAAGTAGTCGTGTTTCTGTGTTTACCTTGCTTAATTGTCTTTAACACATATGAATCTAATCAAAAAAGGAAATCAATCCTTCAAACCTATCTAACCAGACAACCCTTAAAAATGTATCTTAATGTTTTCTTTTATTTGAAACAACTATTTTTTACGCAATATACATATTTTCAGTCCAGTCCATGAATTGTGGTTTCCTGAAATATAATGTAAAAAGGTTACCACCCCCTAAACTAACCGCTACAGGTTGAATATACGGGATTGCCTGAGTAAAAATGTGGTGGAACGTATTGGAAGTTACAGGCAATCCCGTATATTTAACCTGTGGCGGTTAATTTACTTATATTTAAGCTACTATAAAAGCAAATGCAAATATTTCTTTCCTAAACAGTGGGAAAAGACACTGGAAGGCCAGCCAGAGAGGGAATTGGTTGGGGAAGAAAGAAAGAGAGGTGCAGTGCAGAGAAAGAGACAAGGGAAGGAGACAGGGAGGAGGAGGAGAAGAAGGGAGAGAGGACCGGCTTGTAGTGGTCTGATATTCCATAATTAAGCATGATTTATGACTAATTGGCATGCGCTGTGCTACAGGTAGGCCCGCGGGGGTAATAAAGCATTCAGCAGAAAGTGTCATTTGGGCTTTGCAAGGTCATCAATAATGTATGTCGCTCCCCCCAGCTACTCAAATAGTCTTGTCTGGCACCTGCCCCTTCTGAGGGGGGACTGGAGGGGGAGGGGCGGGGGAGAGGGGGAGGGGCAGAGGGGGGGGGGCGGGTAAAAGGAGGAGGGGAGGGGCAGAAGAGGGTCTCAACAAGTGGACTGAAGGACGTTGCAAGTCAAGATTAAAGCTGGCAAGAAACTAAACGTCGAGCTTTTTTGAATAAAACACCCGATACTAATTACAGTATACTATAAAATTAAACCATATATTAAAACCTAAAGAAACAAATAAACATTTGTTAATATATTTCTTTATTCGATAATTTAAGTGTCCCTCTCTTCAGTCATGGGGGTTAGTGGGTGTGCACTCTCTGGTCTGTATGATGAGCTGAATGCTTAACAGGCACAACATTGTTATTGAAATATGAAATTTAACTTGGTTTGAAGCTATTATATTTTCCCATTATCCCTCCAATGCCCCATCACACCCCTCTTCACCTGCCCCCCCCCCTACTCCCTCCCGCCCACTACACATTCCACTGGATCCACAAATCCATCGTATCTGGACGCCTGCCAGTAACAATAAGGCCCCTGTTGGTCAGTGCGGTAACTGACCAATGTATCCCTATACATGTACAACGTATGTAAATGGGTAAAGTCGCCAGAAAATGTACAATTCACTTTCACCAATCCTCTCAAATAATCCAAAGTTCAGACGAAAATAAAGTCCAAAATACAATTCAACCTAACCAAACAGATTGCTAGATTAAATGCATTGCCAAATATACCCGAATTTACCTAGTATTGATCAAATTGCAGCCTAATTTTGCAGAATTTACTAAATGTGTTCAGCTGCCTATTGTACATTTTCTGAAAATCTGACCCATATTATTGAACCTTATTCTTTAACGTTTGACAAGAATGCTAGCGATATTTTTGGGTAGTATTATAGTTGGTAGGTTGTCCATAGAACTGCTTAGATGTATATTCAGTACTTGGGAATTGGTCTTGAGAAATGAACGAAAAGATAAAATTGTATATTTAACAATGAGACAATTTACTTAATTGCTATATTTATACTTTGTTTGTCTTGATGTGGATACAGCGCCGGGTGATGGCTTTTAAGTTTGATCTTGGGATCTGAGTACCACCATACCAAGTCAAGATAATTTGTTCCTAATTTTCTTTAATCAAATTGTGATCAGCTATGACTGAGAATACAGTATCTTGCATAATGTTTTAACGGAATACAAACGTTTTAAAAAAATATAGCAATGATATGGTTATGAGAGGATAAGAGGGTGAAGTCTGGTGGATTTAAGTACTCCAGTAGTAGCAGGCCTATTAGCATCATCCAGCAATGTAATCCAGCCAGCCAGGATAGACATTAGCCTGATTAACCAGAGCTTAGTGGGGGGAAGTGGCAGAGGGGGAGGGACATTGTCAGGCCCAGTCTGGCTGCCTCCATTCACCCTAAAAAACAGTGGTGTCTTTGTGTATATGATAGTTATAGGCCCTGAATTGAGAGAGTCCCTTCAAACTGAGGAAAAGCCTCTTCAGTATAGGCTCTGAGTTGAGAATCTCTTCAAACTGAGGGAAAGCCTCTACAGTCTACGGTCTACGGTCAGAGTTGAGAGAGTCCCTCCAAACTGAGGAGATCAAGACGATTCCAATGTTAGTAAACAGTCAAGTATTTCTATATTTTAAGTTTGATATTTTTGTTTGTGGAAAAAAACTTTGCACTATCTCTTGGGAGCAATAAACAGTAAAGTAATAAAATGTACTCTATAAGATTAGCATAGAAATGCATGAATATATTTAAAACACTGTCTTGAATTTTAGTACATGTGTTCTTGCTATGGACAGCGTTAAGCACCCCAAAAATAAAAACATTCACAAAAAGACATCTTGTGAGTAAAACACTTTGAAAAATAGGAATCAATAGCAAATAGTATCAATTATTGCAAGAAAGATGGTTCGGCTCATAGGAATATCTCAGAGCAGTTGAAAAGAACCTTTATTTTTCACAGTGCGCCCATGGTTGTCTCTCTGCTTGACAATCGATTCTATTTGTTTGAAGATTGGCGCCATTAGTTTCTAGTTCAGTGTCTAAAAACCTATATACAGTAGTTCTTGATGGAGATATGAAGAGCAGGGGCGGGGGAAAGCATGTGTGGGAGGAGGGGAGACGGTGCTTTTTTTTAATATCTGTAGATTGCGAGGCCTTTGTGTACCATTACCTCTATATGTTCTACATGTATATATGAGTCAGTTGATACAAATTGTATATATCCGCCGAAACCAACCTGCTGATTATAGTGATATCGACATAATAATCTAATTTCTGAGGAAACAAAGCAATTGCATAATGAAAACAGCAATAATTAGAATGGTGTATGCTACATTCAAGACTGATAATTGTGTTTTATGATTGTTAACGCAATTCTTTGTTTTATTGATTTTAGAAAGTTACAAGGTAGTACATATACAGCAAACAAGATATTGCTGAGTTTGCAGAATTTTTGAAGCGATTTAAAATAGAATCTTGTCACTTTTGCTTATGTTATAACATAGGCATTGGTAATTTTTCTAAACATAACTACTTGTAGGCGTATGATTCGTCTTTTATCTTCTGAACAAAGATATAAGTTGCCAGTTACGTTGCCAGTTAAAGTGTATTGAATTGTATCACGTGGTTCGCAATATAGACCATGTGTCATTAGGAAAGAGCTGAAATTATTTTAATGAGAATACGAATATCTGTAATGATATACTATTATCACTAGAAAGGAATAAATTGAATTCATATTATTTGTTAATGTTGCGAAGTCAACTTTACACATGTTCATTGTAGATAATCTAAATATTAAATATGAAAATAGTCCATGTTCAGACGAGAAATCTAACCAATATTCCTGAATGTAGTTCTTTGATTTCTGGAATTTCGTTGTCTCTTGGGAGTGTGCTGTTTACCCAACTGTGGTTCCAGGATAGTACAACATGGTTTATGTATTGCGCCATGTTTTTCCCGCACAAAAACAACGCCATTAACTCCACCCCAAACGTCACCATTAGCGGGTTTAAATTGGAAACTCGGACATGGAGTGGACACTTGACCGCTAGTGGACCAGTGATATATGTCTATGCACTGCCGGGAGCAGGAATGGGGAGAGCGGGGGGAGAGGGGGGAGGGGGGATGAGGGAGAGAGGTGGGGGGGGGGGGTGAGGAGGAGGGGGAGAGAACAAGGGAGAGAGAGGGGGTGAGGACGGGGAGAGAGTGGGGGGTGAGGAGGGAGAGGACATAAGGAGGGATGATGGGGGAGAGGGGGAGCAGGGAGAGAGAGAGGGAAGAGAAAGTGTTATTTGAGAGGATTGGTGAAGGTGAATTGTACATTTTCTGGCGACTTCGCCCATATATTGCATAACTTACATTATTATATGTGCATTCCTCTTGAGAGGTGCAATAAGCGGGGTGCAATAAAACTATTCATATAGTACAAAATATTCGACTTTGTCACAAATAGTGCTGCAAGTGGGCCCCAAATGAGGGTATCAAAGCAGTATTTACGTGCAAGCTATATGCCCATATAATAAATATAGAATGGAACTCAATAATAAAAGAATTATAAATTTATAAATTTTCGATTATCACCGGCTCGTTCCATTCTCTCTATTTATCAGATTTCTGAAAAGTCGACATCGTTGAAATCTAGTTTTATTGATCCTTTCCTTTCAAATATCAAAAATCAATTTCTTTGCAACTTCAAGCTTAGGAACATTTTACGTAAGGACTTCCTATGCAACAGGCTCTACCTTGTTAAAATAAATCCCAATAAATATTATCAAAATCAAATCATTACTGTACCCTAATAATGTTGCAAGAAAGTGCGGGGGAGGGAGGGAGGTAGGAAAGGAGGGAGGGAGGGGGAGGAAGGGAAGGAGTTAACTCACCCATATCTTCAAATGTAATCCCCACAAACCAAACCTACACCTCCATGTTTTTATCCTTAATCCAGACATTACCCAAGAACTAGCAGCATTTCTTAAGTAATTATAGCTGGCACGGGTGTGAAGGAGCCCAGGTGTGTGGTTTACAGCCTACTAAATGTCTTTATACGACTCAGTTAACGTTTATAAAAGGATAAAAAGCTGAGATTTGCCAGGTCTGCACAATATCAGGTCGTGGTGGGGAGATTCAGCACTGCAGTTAGCTTTGGCTGGAAACATGGTGCAGAACTTTACATACATACATGGCTACTATGTTTTAGGGCCTGTTGCACAAGCTAGGACAGAACTCTCCTCAAGATGGTAGTTGCCTCACCCTACCTTTATTAGCCTACGCCTCTGTACCGGCAATTGCCAACACATAATTCACTCTATACTCATCCCATCTCATCATTATTTTATATTTTCACACGTGTTAGAAAGGAAGAAAACTGGACTATTGGCCGGTGTATATGGAATTATAAACCAATAGTATTCATGATTTATTATACACGCATTGCTCTGAAAACAATGTATCTAGAGTGATTTAGGCATAGTGCGTATTTCACTAGTAATTTATCTGTTTTGTACTAAGATACAAAATTTATGACTCGATTTTTTTATATATTCATTATTGAAAGCATGTATTATAAACTCGTTAGTTAACCGGCATATATATGTACAATCTGTAGTAGTGATAGTGTGTCTATATTACATTAGTGGGCGATAATAGACGTGTATGCTGGGGCAACATGTAAAGGTGACTTGGGTTGGGATTGAATGCCAACTAATTAAGTCTCTAAATCTTTAATGTAGTGTTTATCATTGCTCAACCGTGTTTGTGCAGTATATAGCTAGGGTTAAATGCTGTTGGTATGAAAGTCGGTTTGGAGTATCCAACATGTTAGTTTAAGAGTAGAAGATTCCTTCCACTCTAGGTCCAAACCCCCAGATCAGATAAGAATTGTATGTCACCCAACTTCACAAATCGGTTTCCTGCCCTATGACTTGGCGTTCTAATAGGAATATAATGGCATTTTGCGGTATTAATGGGATTATAATTGCAGTTTGCGGTTCAAGGCGAGACGCTTTGCCTTCGTTTGAAGGGACTCTCTCAACTTTGGATCTAGACTGCATTCCAAGATAAAGACGAGATGACAATAATAATCGATTAAAGAACTTCAGCACAATTAACCCTGACATGTGGACAGATTTCGTGCATTGTCTGTGCAGTATACATGTATCTATATCAACTCGAGTAGTATCCAAGCCTACCAAAGATACCGCTAGATTATATCTACGAGTGTATCAGAAGCAGTTGGCAAGATATGAGAATATCAGTCTAATATGTAAGACATATTTCATCACTCAACACATCTGGTATGCGGTGGAGGGTGTGAGGAGCTCAGGAGCTGGTGGGGCAGTGTCCTAGAAATGCCATCAGGAGCAGATATCACATGATTGAGGGTTCTATCTAGTCCTTCTTCTCCTACTACTTTACTCTATCTCTAGTTGGGTCAGATTTTCTGAAAATGTACAATTGGCCTTCACCAATCCTCTCAAATAAACCAAATATGGCCAAAATTAGGTTCAAAATACAGTTCAATATAACCAGACAAATGTATTGAATGAATACAATACAGAATATACTCAGATATACCTAGTATTTATCAATTTTCACTTTAATTTAGCAGAATTTGAGAGATGTGAAGAACTGTAGATTCTTGATTTTCTGAACATCTGACCCAGTTACTGCCATAGAATAAGGTTATAGCTTTGTATTTGTACTGTCCAATTAGTGTTGCTAGCATAGCAATTCATGCATTATGATTCAATGTGAGGAAATAGAAAGAAATCAGATTCACGAGTGCAGATACTGCATATTAGAGAGTATTTATGAATTGAATGCAAAATGTCAACAACATAGGATATTGAAATGTAAGATATTCTTTTATATTTGGATGACGTGGATTGGTTGTTTGTATTATGTATTAATATTGGGGGCAAAGAATGGGAGACAATGATGATGTAGATTTTAGATTGTATAGGTTGTAACGAATTATGAAATGACCCTCTGTCATAAACATGATAATAGAGTGACTTGATGTTAAATTATATTAAAGAAAATATCTTTTCATTTTTCCAATGACGAATGAGATATATCACACTGCGAAACTTCGGTCAATAAAATTTATTCTAAAAAAAACCCACACTGAATGTTACGTCCAATAGCTCATGTTTAGACCAAGTCTCTCCCCTATCCCATTCTGTCTGACATATCAACCACCAGCTGAAGCCTGACATTATAAAATGGGAATGTGTTAATAAAATCTCTTTGACTCACACACACCCCAGGACATATATAGATGGAACCTAGCAAGGGGGAAGTCTGTACACTTGTTATTGACCGAGGGAGCGCAGGAAGATAGAGGGCGTTAGCCCGAGATCTCCTGGGCTCCCGAGGTCACTAACAAGTGTACATACTTCACCCGAGCTTTGTTCCATATTTATTACACCCCATTAATAAATAAAAAATATAATTAATTAAAAATAAAAGAAGTAATTTAAGTTTTTGGTGGACCTACTTGTTGTATGTCCCCAGGGTGACATAACTCACATGTTATGCACCACTTTGACCAAGTGTGACATACAATGCTGAAGGTATAGGAAGCAACATCACAGGGGTGTAATAATAAACTGTGACAAGTACAATTTTCTGGTTGCAATAAAACAAGATTCCCACCAACTGTGCGCCCCCTAGTGGATGTAGTTGGAATGCAGTTTAACGCATGGTTGCACCCTACCCCCTCCAGCTGCCCCCCCCCCCCCACCGTCCTCTCCCGATCCACCCACCATATCCCATATAGTAATACAATATGTAGCTTGACCAGCAGGGGGTATAGGTGTCACATATGATACTAGTTAGCACTCAGTATTAAAAGCCTGTCAATAGAGATTATAGCACTGACAGTATGATGATGTATGGGACAGGAGGTACTGACAGCAGGGTCCTGGTCGTATGACACGGTGGTATATGGGGGAGCTAATGCTTGCCTTTACTATACATGTATGTATGTCTAAAATGAATTATATATTTCTGATTTTTGATATTTAGTAGGCTTTTGGTATTCATTTGACAACGTTTCTAGATTTTTAGCGGATTTTCTGTGTTTTTGCGACAGGGTTTCTTTCATAAAAGTCCAGATCTATATTTATACGAGACTTTCCAAAATACTTGTTCGTAGTGACTTTACTTATTATATCTTACCAGCCATTTGATTAGGCTTAAAATTGTTATATTAACCTATAACAGCCGCTTAATGATAAATTCAGTGCCTTTCTGTCTCTTTTTCTCTGTCTCTCTCTCCCTTCTTCTCTATCTCTATTTCCTGGGTAAGATCATAAACTGCCTCCCTCTCAGCTCTCCCGCCCTTGATATAACCTTTACTGTGTTGATCTCACTCACTCTGGGCATAATATCAGTAAATTTGGTGTATCGTAATGGTAGAGAATGTAGCTTTAAAAATATTTATTTTCACTCTAGGTTCAAACCCTCAGATCAGAGAAGAATGGTATATCAGCCTACTTCCCTAATTCGTTTTCAGGCCTAGACCTCGGCGTTTTAATGGGAATATAATGACATTTCGCGGTCTTAATGGAATCATAATGACACTTTTCGGTTTGAGGCGAGAGACTTTCCCCTCATTTGAAGGGACTCTCTCAACTTTGGGCCTAGACTGTTTTTCTCATGCTTCCTTTACGTTCAACAAGCGGCTATGACAAACCCCCTATTAATAGCCCATGCTCTCAATCATTCATGACGTATGCCAGCTCATACCAGTACCCCCTCTAGGGGATGGGGTTAGACTCACAACTCCAGATATAATATCATTATTCCCTCCTTTAGTCGCCATGATGAATGCAGCATTCTGGGATTTCTTTTTAAAATTCTCTCCAGTATGCCAAGACTCAGGAATGTTTATATTTTATGAGCTTAGAGTCAATTTGGAGCAGAGGAAAAATGGGAATTGTATGCAGAGCAACCTTGAGGGAATCCTGGATTAGGTTTTGCCATTAGATGAATTAGATTTGAAGGATTATGTATATAAATAAAGGTTTGTGTGATATGACTGTTAATGTGAGTAGACTTGAATTAATGTATTTTGTATCGTAAATTAATTAGATCTGAATTATGAATGTTTAGATGTTTGGTCTCTATGGGTCAGTTTTTTCAAGTGTGCTGTTTTGCCTAAATATTAGATTTGCTGCCCTATCATCAGCAATATGCGTTGGATCTTAAAGATATTAGTCTCATTTTATTCCTATGAACAAGGGCTTTCATTCCATGTATACTTTTCCTAAGCTGTTCCAATATCTCCATAATGCCTAGAACATTTTTCTGCATGTTTTTTTTCTTTTCTCCAATACATCTAGGTCTAAATTAGTTATAATATACTTTTTGAGCATATGAACATGGTAACAACTTCCAGAGTGACCTTCAATAATTTCCAACCATCAGAGTAACGCAGGAAATCCCTTTTTTTACATGAATGGTTAGAAATATATATTTTGCAAGTATGTATACAAAACAGTATATTGGAGAAGGTATACATGTATTCTTTAACGTATAAAAATTTCCACCTGATATTTTCAAAACTTTTGGGTGAGGAAGAGGTTATTGTATACAACCCTTATTTTCCAACTAGAAGGGATTTCATGCGTTATGGTTAAAAAATAATGCATACAGGATAAAGAAATAAAAGAAAATAATTCATATAACCATGTTCTAGTCCCATTTCAATCTCCCTTATGGCATCACTCCACAATTTGGTGATAATCTTGATTCAGGACAAATAGCAGGCCAATAACCCTTAAAATGTCCCTTAGTAACACATGAAAGCCCTATATAAACTGGCAGTAACATATCTCCAGATATAGTAGAAAAGGTGTCCCAATATATTTATTTGGCTTTATTTCTGGTTTGAAAATGATTATAAATAAGTTGAGATTCTATTAGAAGTGATTCAAAGCATATTACTTATTCAACTGATGTATTATTGTGTGTGATTAAGCATAACGCATGAAGGCCCTTAAATTATCATTACATAGGCTGGCTCAAATGATATGTCAATATATCTCTCTTTGGGTTGAAATTAATGACATATTAGTTGCAATTGCATTTGTAATTATTTAAACAAGGTGAAGCTCATTTTTATTCTATAAAACCTGTTCAACTAAATTATTGTTCTTTTGGTTTACATGCTAACGCATGAAATCCCATCCATAACCATGACATAGGGTGGCCCAAAATTTATATCTCAGACTCTCTCTTTAGGATGAATGTAATTATTCATTCATTTTGATCTCATTTCGAATTATTTATAGCAAAGTAATGATGAATTTAATTTCATATAGACTGTTTGACTAAATTATTATTGTGTTGACTTACACAGTCACGCATGAAATCCCTTCAATGATTTCAACATAGGGTGGCCTAATATATATTTTCAGCTGTTTCATTGGATTGAAAGACATTATCAATTAGTTTTGATTCCATTTGAAATGATTTAAAGCAAGTTGATGCTATTTTTACTTCATGAAGTCTGTTCAACGAAATTACTATGTGTTTTCCAACATAGTAACGCATGAAATCCCTTCAATGATCATGACAAAAGGTGGCCCAAAATAGATATCTTGGGCTCTCTCTTTGGCTTGAAAGTAGTTATAAATTAGTTTCGATCCCATTTCAAATTATTTTAAGCAAGGGGATGTTACTTTTTATTTCATAAAGGTTGTTCAACTAAATTAATATGTGTGGGTTTATAGAATAACGCATGAAATCCCATTAATGATCTTGACATAGGGTGGCCAAAAATATATTTTTAGCTGTTTATTTGAATTAAAAGTCATTATAAACTAGTTGTTAATCCATTTGACATGATTTAAAGCAAGTTGATGCTATTGTTACTTCTTGAAGCCTGTTCAACTAAATTACTATTGTGTTTTCCAACATAGTAACGCATGAAATCCCTTCAATAATCATGACAAAAGGTGGCCTAAAGTATAAATCTTGGGCCCTAATCTTTGGGATCAAAGGAATTATGCATTAATCTTTATGCCATTAGTAATGATTTAAAGCAATGGAATGATACTTTTTCTTTCATAAAGGTTGTTCAACTAAATTAATACTGTGTGGGTATATAAAATAACGCATGAAATCCCATCAATGGTCTAGCCATAAGGTGGCCCAAAATATATTTTTAGCTCTTTCTTTTAATTAAAAGTCATTATAACCTAGTTGTTGTTCCATTTGATATGATTTAAACAAAGTTGATGTTATTTTTACTTCATAAAGGCTGTTCAACTAAATAAGTATTGTTTTTTCCAACATAGTAACGCATGAAATCCCTTCAATATCATAACAGAGGGTGGCCCAAGATATATATATGTGGCTCTCTCTTTAGGTTGAAAGTAATTATAAATTAATATTGGTTCTATTTGCAATGATTTAAAGCCAGATGAAGGTATTTTTAATCCATAAAGGTTGTTCAACTGATGTATTATTTTGTTTCACAAATGAAATCTATTCCCTAGACAAAATATAAGGAGCCAAAATATATATATTCTGCTGTAATTTAGGATTGAAAGTAATAATAAATGCTTATTTGTGCCCATATGAGCATCAAACATACAGATTATAGGTTTTACAAGCCATTCCCTTCAGTTAAATTAAATGGTTTCAATATTTTCCAACAAAATTGGGACTTCACGTGTGACTGTATACAAGAGGAAATGAAAAACTGACATAATAAGTTAACTACAGGTCCGAATTTGTTGGAATAAAATTTTCCCAGAATGTCAAGACCAGTATATTATGATCCAATGACAAAAAATTATATTCAAAGTATTCTAAATTTTCCCCCTTTCCCAGATCCCAAAATAGCAAAACAGCACACTTGAAAAAACTGACCCCTATATGGTATACCAGGCTGCATGTGGTGTATGTGTATATTTATTCTAAACTTTTAGGGCAATTAGGAAAGGCGGAATTGATGAACTGATGTCATACAAATCGATTTGAGAGGAATTAATCTGACTTGTTGATTTCCTTTATTTCCTTTTAGGCTTTTGTTTGGACAAAGCCTGCATATGGGTCAGATTTTCAGAAAATGTACAATTGTCAGCTGTACACATTTAGTAAATTCTGCTAAATTAGGCTGCAATCTGGTCAATACTAGGTAAATTCGAGTATATTCGGCGATGCATTGATTCTAGCAATCTGTTTGGTTAGGTTGAACTGTATTTTGAACTTTATTTTCATCTGAAATTTGAGATATTTGAGAAGATTGGCGAAGTTGAATTGTACAATTTCTGAAAATCTGACCCATATATGCGTACTGCAATGGTACATGTAAATGAAGTTACCATCACTAATATTTTATGAATGACATATAAGATATATGTACTTATCAATTATTCATTTTAGATCAGGGATTCTTTTAGATACATATGGGTCAGACTTTCAGAAAATGCACAATCTACAGTTCTACACGTCTCTCAAATTTAGACCAAATTAGAGTGAAAATTGATAAATACTAGGTACATCTGTATTCATTCCATAAATCTGTCTGGTTGTGTTGAACTGAATTTTGAACCTGATGTTCGTCTTAAATTTGGGTTATTTGAGAGGATTGGTGAAGGCCAATTGTACATTTTCTGGAAATATGGCTTTATATATCTCAGCACTACATACAGAATGTGTTTATTATCTCCATTCTTTTTAAATTTACACATTGCGCATGCGTAACGCGTATTAACCATGAAGCAACAGCGATGGGGCAATTAACGCTCGTACTTTTTCAAAGCGATATATCAAAAGCGAATTTGATTAAGTGACAGATTGATGAATTGTCAGAACGAGGCGTGCACCGGAAGCCCTTCCAATTTTTATACCTCCACTCACAGGAGACTTACACAATCACCCCTCATAGCGCTAAAATGCATAATGCAGAGGGGACCGTCTCAAAGGTGGGCTGAGGGGTTCCTTGATGAAAGTGAAAGGGGGGGGGGGGGGCTGAAGGGGTTGAAGGGGGAGAAAGAATAGGGGACATGCATGTCACACTGCGCATGTATGTTACAGTGCATTCTGGGATGGATTATGAGAAATCTGACATACAAATATTTGGCAACATTTTATCGAACAATGATAAATATTCCATGCTGAACATGGCATGTTTTATACAGATTTTATACTGTACCATTAGTCCCATAATTCCACGCGAATCTAGATTCGAAATGGTGGCTATGCAAGTCCCCTATTGGACTGAGAAGACTGAAGGGGGTAGATTGGGAATGCAAACGAATTTAGGTTCAGTGTAAAAAAAAATGGGTTGAGGGAAGGATGAGCACACAAAAGGTGTGTGTCAAGAAAGGTGTGTGTGTGTGTTGGGGAGGGTGGGGGTGGGGGTGGGGGGTGGGGGTAGATATCCCTCCAGTACCCCCCTAGAATCAGCCACTGTGGAAGATCACTATGGTAACACATGCATTATTTCCTTATTCCCCTTGGGTGTGATTCCATGGCAACTGTAGCGATTTGATGGCGTTTTAATGGGGCGATGCATCATGCCTTCAATATGAGTTTTGATAGATACAATATGTGTGAATGTGAATTAACCGGCTTACAATAGCCTTCCTTTGTATTCAAGTCCTTGGATTAGTATTGGGATGAGCTACTTGATTATTGTATTGTATAATATAGGGGGATTGTATTAAACAATCTAGGCCCAAAGTTGAGCGAGTCCCTTCAAATGAAGGGAAACCATCTTGCCTCAAATCGCAAAGTGCTATTATGATTTCATTAAGACCGCAACATGTGATTATATTTCTCATTAAAACGCCT
Source organism: Sthenelais limicola (assembly GCA_942159475.1). NCBI lineage: Eukaryota > Metazoa > Annelida > Polychaeta > Phyllodocida > Sigalionidae > Sthenelais > Sthenelais limicola. Next base: position 12,733,158 of record OW804096.1, on the reverse strand, counting down.
AATCCTAAACCAGGAAAGCGACTAGCGAAGTAGGCGTCCAATCACTGACATACCATTCTTATCTGATCTGAGGGTTTGGACCTAGAGTGTAAACACTGATCATGTGTTAAATCTGTATTTTCCGCATCGATCAAAAACTCAAGATTTCCTATTGTTTGTTTCGTTCTTATCTTTCACCGGTGGCCGTTTTCTCACGGCTGATTAAAATTCTATAAAAACTTCCCATGTCATTAACGTCTGCCAAAACGTATTTTTTCATCTGTTCTTTTCCCCTACCCATCTGAAAGCCATTTGATTAAACTGGTGTAGAAGTCCATCCGGAGAACCTGCTAGCAACTTACGATGTTATCCTAATAGAAATCATATCCAACCCTGATGTGTGCATTGCAAAATGGATTGTTTTATTTCCCGAATATGCGGGGTTTATTTATCACTGCAAATGTACGTCTTCAGGGTAAGTGTAGGAGGACCTGGGATTTGAACAAGGGTCAGATTTCCAGAAAATGCACAATCTACAGTTCTACATATCTATCGAATTCTGCTAAATCCGAGTGAAAATGATAAATAGGACGTATATGTGAGTTTATTCTGTATTGTATTCATTCAATACATCTCTTTGGTTATGTTGAACTGTAATTTGAACATGATTTTCGACTTAAATTTTGGTGTATTTGAGAGGATTGGTGAAAGTCAATTGTGCATTTTCTGACGATCTGACCAACAAACCTGGTCATACAAACTATACTGAATTTGATCATCTCGACATAGGCCTACTCATGAATCTGTTTATGATAAATACAAGTATTTCTCAATTCAGTTCAATTCAACTCAAATGGGGATTTGAACAACTTCGAGGCAATAAAGTTCATCATTTTAATATGATTTTACAGTTAACTGCATGAGACCTAATTAGAAGACATAACGCTACTTTATTACATAGCAGTTTTTCTGATTCTTTTCTAGAATTTAGCTTCATTTCCTATAACCAGTCATTGAAGAGGAGAAGCATTTCCCAGTATTCATTACTTGACTAGAATCAAAATGACCGCACCACAACGCATCCACCCACCCCAAATAATATCCGTCGACTGCACAACCACCCTATAATGGCCCTCCCACACAAAGAAAGGACATTTCAATTAAAACACATGATGGAACACTACTGCATTCTGGGAAATGAGCTAATTTGGAGCTAATTTCCATGTTTAATTTAGAAAAGCAAAGTAGGTGTCATGTATAGATGAAGGATAGTTTCAAGTGGGGGTAATTACTGTTAATCATTGGGACGGCTTAGTGTAATTGGAGTCTATGCCTTGCCTCTAGGTACAATAGTAAGTGCCCATAAAGTTTCACCCTCAATAGGGGAGTTGCATAGCCGCCATTTTGAATCTTGATTCGCATGGAATTATGGGACTAATGGTACAGTGTAAAACCGATGGAAAACATGTTATGTTCAGCATGGGATATTTAACAATGATCTCATGTAATTAGCCACATGTATTACAGGATTCTATGAAACAAGACTTCATTTTTCCCATCATGCATTTGGTTTTTATGCGTCATTAATACAAACTCTGATATTGGTGAAAACATTCTTGCAATTTTTGATAAAAATGTTGCCAAATATTTGTCAAATTTCCCATGATGCTCTGTAAAGACATGCGCAGTGAGACATGCAATTCCCCTATAACAGTGAACCCAGGGCTGATGCATTTTGTATTAGTAGAATTAGATTCTACATGTTACTCTGAATAATATGCCAGTTTTTATTTATATATTTATTAGATTTGTGTAGAGACTGTTCATTTGCTTGTTGAAGCATTTAGTATTGGATAATTGGGGCATTGTAGGTCAATGGAAACATACAATACGATCTGCTAAAATAAATGAAGCTGAAGAGACCTGTATACATGTATAGATCTGTCTATATTTGGTACATGTATTGCGTTGATTCAAAGAATCTGTTCCTTTGTGTTGAAGTGGACTTTGAACCACATTTTCGACTTATATTTGAGTTATTTGAGGGACAGGTATTGGTGAAAGTGAATTGTTTCCAATGTTCCTAAAAAGCCTATATTTTCCACATGTCTATTTGACTCATGCCTCATGCCTTGTACTACTATCTCTGCCTGAAGTCTAACACCTGTATTTGGGCGGGCACATCCAGAGATCAGAGGAGACCAGATTTCATACTTTACCTTCGAAGGACAAGACCCACCAATATTTGGGAAGTTTGACACTCACCTAAAAAAGAATAAATTCAGAATCATTAGTTACATTGTATTTTATACATTATTAATCACATTAAACCCGAAAAAGTTGACGTAAATCCATCTTACATTTTTTTTAAAAAAAATTCTATTTGTGTTCAATTTTGGGATAACCCAATATTTTCATGATACACAACAAAAAGAGATTGACATATGATCGATTTTGAAATTACATACGTCCGGATAATGATTAATAGTTAACCTTTATATGATACAATTCAAATGGATATGTACTTGGAATGAACGAACGGATCAGTTGTTTTCATGAGCCTTTTTACATCCAGAGCTAAACGTTGAAACAGTATCTAAATGTATTTTAGAAGGGTTGGAAAAGAACAAAAGAAAGTTAACGTTAACTGAGAGTACAGCTTTAATAGTTTATAGCGAGGTTTCACTGTAGATAATTCACCACATGTTGCTTGCCCTTTACCTCCTGACATGACAAATACACTCTCCTGCGCACCGTACCCGCGCGATACGGAGCGGCAAGTATTTTCGTCTTCAGTGTGACGATTTTTGTCTACCGAGCACCGCGAACGCTACTGGTGAACTGTGGTGACGAAATTGCCTGAACTTCTGATACGAAAAACGGTCATTTGAATCACGGAGACGAAATATGACATGCTCCGTATTCGCGCTGCGTTTTTCGTATTGAGTTGGACGGTAGTGACCCAGGCCATGGACAGTAGTGTCCCAACGTATTATGATACAATTCTAGGGCTATTTACCCCAAATAAAATTCAGATTCAAGAGTTTTACCTTCCATACATGAACTAGATTAGCCTATCTGTTTAGGGGAGCGCTATGGGTGTATAGTTAAACAATGCAAATGTGGTATAAGTATAGGACATACAAACAAGTAGGGTCTATAGGTAAAGGTAGGAAATGTGCTAATACCCAATGCACACATGAGTGTAACATCAGCTGATTGCAATAATATGCTTTCTCGGCGCTGTCACACCTTGCCTTGCTACCCGCTCGTGATACGGCACGGCCGCTATATATAGCCTAGTCCTAAACCAGTGAAACATAATTATGCACTCAGAGGTTAGACAGGTCTACTCTTTCTTTTGGGTGTACCTCTTAGAAAATCAAGTCATAACCCAGTGTCACTTTTGGTGAAATTAAAATGTGAGATTTTATATTTATTAAGTATAGATAAAGACTCAGAAAATGATATAGGCCTAAAATGATTATGACAGTAAATGTGTATAAATCCATCCCAAATCGAACTGGGGAAAAGGTATAACGTTATATTTTTTGCTTCACTTCTGTGCTTTGCCTAACAAAGTAAGGAAATAAATGGGGATATAATTTGGAAATAAATAAAACAAAATATGCACATACTGTATTGAACTATATTGTACCGTACCTGAGAGAGCTCGACATAAGGGTGATAATGCTTTTTAGTTTGTGAAAATATTCTAACTAGAAGAAAAGTTACGGCCAAATAACATTTGTGAAGGTAAATCTGAAGGCAAAAAACGGTAGGAGACAGCAAGGGCGACGGTAGGAGACAGCACAACATTTTGATGTAAGGATCATGTAAAAACTATTCGGAAACTATGAATTTTGATATACATAGACTGGTATTAAGCCAAAGAAAAGATAGGGACCATCAATACAAAGTCAAATGTTAAGAGTGACACCGGCTGTACCGAATTAATTGCGTCACAAATTTGACGTATTCCGGTTACGTCTTTTAGGCAGGCAGCAAGGCTACCGTATTTCCTTGAATAAGTGCAGGGCCTTAAATGATCACAGGGGCCAGAGCATGATTAACTAAAAAGTGCTGGCATTCTACGTTTGTTTTAAATTGTTTTAATCATGAGATTCCAAAATGTTTATTTTCGTGCCAGCACCACACATACAAAATTGAGGTTTTGCTATCCAAACCACTGTTTAAAAAATAGTAATGTTAGCTAGGCCTAGGCCTAATAGGCCAAATTTCGGGAAAAAACTCATTTGGATTATTCTGAAATATCATAATTATTATAATATGCTGTTTTGATTTTAAAAAAATCACTTCATCACAACTATGTAATTCCCATGCTCATTCTGCCTTATTTGGAAAAACGCCTTAAATAAATTCTCGTTCAAGGAAATATGGTAGGGCCTATCTCTAGACTAGGCTACGACGCCATGCTTTGTAGACCACGACGCCATCCACCCTGTGCGCTCCGCATACATCGCTACACTGCAATGCACCGACCGCTGATGGCACCTTCAGGTTCTGCAGTGGTTAACACACATCTGGCGGCCATGTTGTTTACTTGTACTAGCCTACCTAACCATCTCCAACACAGAAAGAAATTCCTGTACTTGTCATTTTTCTGACATCGCAGTTCATCATCATATTAATCAGAGGCCGCAAGGGAATTTGTGTAAGTAGCCTATTCCTTCTCATAAATAGCATATGACCGTTAGAAATCTAGCAGAAGGTTTTGTGGGTGGGCGATAATAGTAGCATAGGCCTAGTCTAGGTCAATGCGCAGACCACCGAGTTGGCCACGGGAGATTGATTTAAAAAACACATCTCAAATCTACAGTTGTTTCTGATATCCATGTATTAAGTTATATCTTTAGACCTTATAGCCTTAGGTTGATATTGTATGGGTAAAGGCTTGACCTCTTTATTGTATAGGTCCCACTGAGTTGATATAGGCCTAATAAAAAAATAACAGACACAATATAGCGTAGCCTAGCCTGGTTGCTAGATATGAACAGAGCCCTGTAGTATTTCTTTATTGATCATATACCTTATCCTGCCCCTCAACCGTAATCTGTATCGCTTGTTTTTAATGACAGCCTCGTCATGACACATGTCTTGTCCACCCTTTTAACTTTATTTCTTGATGCCCAAAATCATAAGATATAATTAAGTTTCAGTGTTCCCGAAAACTTTTTAGTGACGCCGGCCAATGTGGCCGACATGGACAAGCCCCATGCCAGCCATTTGTCATGACGCAGGCCATTTTTTACCTACACAAAAAATTGTAATGGTACCTGCAAATTCTCATGAAAAAACACCTATGGCCGAAACCTTATTTTACAAGTTTTTATAGACACAGGCCAATATGGCCTGGGCAAACCAGCCTCACGCCAGCCAGTTGTCATAGACACACACCACTTTTAACAATGATGAATTAGTTTTTCAGGTGTTGAAATCCCCTACCCTCGGGACAAATTTCGTATATTTCCCAAGAACTTATTATGAAGCCTGTCATCATTTATTCCATTCATAAACAGGAGTTCAGGCTAACTCAAAATTCCCACTAGTCCGGCGGACTAGCAACCTTTATTTCCCACTAGACCTCCTAGGTTTTCACTAGTTCTCACTGAATACGGTGCCAAAAAGTCACATGAAATGTGGTCCTATAATTCCAACTATTAAAGGATACACTTTATTCCAATAATAAACCGGCGAAATAATGAAATAGATAATGGTGCCGACCAGCCCAGCAACCTATTGTTGCTTCATGATCTGTACATGAACGAAATCGGTAGATCTAGTACCTCATTAATTTTGATATCACTGTAATTCTAACCAACTTTCTGGCAAGTACCCCTGTAATTCACGAGGTTCCAACCTTTAATATGGGGGTCTCCTCAACTAAAAACCCCATCCCATAATTTTATTTATTTATTTTTTTGGTTTTATTTAACATATCCTGCATTCTTGGCGTATACAATGCTAACCTGGTTGTTTGATTCACTTTTAATCAGTTTTTTTAGGGGGTGGGGGAGTTCTTACTTTCTACACATCTTGATGTGAGCTTACTTTGTAATTTGGTAAAAGTTAAACTGCATACATTTCGACTCAGACTATTTGTGATCCAAAAATCATATGATTATGAACAGATATTTCACAATAGTTAAAATAAAATATGACCGCAGGATTTTTAAAGTGCTCAGCACTTGAGCAAAATATTAAGAATATAATTGCATTGAGAAATCAAACATAATACCATTCATGTGGGCTATATTACTGCCATAAAAGAAGGACTGATGGTCGGCAGACATAGGCCTAACTTTTCATGAATTCAAAACAAAACAAAACCTGCATGTCTCTTTGTAGTTGTCTGTATGAACCTCTAATTATAGCATAAACATGGTAGGCCTACATCATTATTGCTGCACTTAAAACATGTGTCAAGTTCGTTGCCATTTATTAGCAGGGCTTTTATCTGATCGCCCGGCGGACTAGTGACTTGGCATCATTCACTCGCCCGCAGAGAAATCTACTCACCCCGGGCTAGCGGGCGAGCATTAGTCTGAACCCCTGATAAAGACAAACTGAACAGGTTAATACAGCTGAATAGATTATATCAATCATTATCTCATCAAATCAAATGTTACATTGGAGGTGACGTTGACTTCGGCCAAGGTGGCCAACGTGGAAGGAGCAGACGTCGGCCAATGAAATTTTACGTCAGCTTTTTTGGGAACACTGAAGTTACAATTAATGATACCTCATGCAAGGGCTTGGGGTATATCAGACCTACTGTTGTAATATTGTTATTGTTGGTAACTAATATCATGACACCTACATGAGAGAAAAGATTGATAGCCAGACTACAAACGATGGTATAGGAGAGTGAGGACAAGGAAGACTTGGGACAGTGCTGGTTTCACAGTCTTAAAATGTGTTGATCTGCTGTTTAACACCCTAATTAATATTCCTCATATTTGAAATGCCACCTGTTTGTGATTTTAGCAATCAGCTCACATAATTGTATCCTAGCAGGTCCAAGATGGTATTCAGATATGTTTCCTCTGAAAATGATATTTGCAGTGAATTTATAAAAGATAATATCTAGGATTAACAATATTACAGGGGCATAACAGCCAAATAATGGATATTTTTTCCCCAGCTATATGAAAAGTCATGCAATGCTTTTTTGAACAATAAATCAATACCAATAAATTTTATTTCAGTCCCAAGAGGATGTATGGGACATCCTGACAGCGCTGGACAAGCAGCTAACGATGAGGGGGAAGGCTAGCCAAGCCCGCCAGCCAGCCATGATGAGGATTGAGGTGTGTACATATCAAAGAGTAATAAAAACCTGTATTAGTTGGTTAATATATCAATATTAATATTATAGTTTGATATATTAATATGTTTATGTATGTGAGTATTAGCTGAGATGATATTTTCAATAATTTGAAATAAAGTTTGCAAACATTGTCCATGTGAAATTTTTAATTTCTAAGTAATGCATCATGATATGATAGTTTCCATAGATTAATATGCATATCTTCCTATATCAGGGAATCAACTTCGAGCATGAATCGCTCTCCGGGAGAAAGACACCCCCGAGGTTGGTGGTTGCCAACAACACCGGCTTTGTGACTGCCGACGGGCCCACATTCAAGTGCTCAGGAGACTGCCTTGCTGAATGACTCATTGACCTGCTACAGGCATACTATGCCTGGGACCTGGCCTACCCCAAGCAATACCAACTTCTGGGGTGGCTGCAGAAGTATTCCCTTAAAGAGCAGTCCCCCTTCCACAAGTCAGCTGCGTTTATAAAGTTTGAGGAAACAATTTATGGGTAGATAACTAAGTATGAAGCCACAGTTCTGATACTCTGCATATCGGGTATATTATATAGTATATATATGTATTATGATTATGTCAGACTGTCCATACTCAGGTTTATGTGTTTATTTGTATACGGTGCTTTATATTGTATAAAAGCCATAGTTCTGATACTCTGCATATCGGGTATATTATGTATTATGATTATGTCAGACCGTCCATACTCAGGTTTATGTGTTTATTTGTATACGGTGCTCTACTCACCCCCTTTCATATCCTCACCCTATCTTTCCCCTCCCTCTCCTCCACTCACCCCCTTTCACCCCGTCACCCTATCTCACCCCTCCCTCTCCTCCACTCACCCCCTCACCCTATCTTACCCCACTCCCTCTCCTCTACTCACCCTATCTTGCCCCTCCCTCTCCTCTACTCGCCCCTCTCATATCCTCACCCCTCCCCTCTTCCACTCACCCCTCTCATCCCATCTCCATAAAATATGGTGAGGCTAATTAATGTCACTCTGGGTTATGTTTTAAAGGTAATTTAGGCTTCTACCGATTCAATGCATTGGAACAAGTGAAGTTTGAACGAGCGTTTGGTCAGCTCAGTTGTGTTCGAATCTCTAACTAGATATTGCTTGGACCTTTTAAAATTACGTGCAATTTTCAATTACTGCTAATGATAAGGGCATCGAAGATTGGTACATATTTGAACATACATGAGGACTTAAATCAAAAATAAATAAAACAAATAATTATGCACATAATGTTTTAATCTATTTTGTACTTGATAGGTCTCGACATAAGGGTGACAGCACTTTTTAGTTTGTGAAAATATTCCAATTAGAAGAAAAGTTATAGCCAAATAACCATTCCAGTAATGGTAATTATAATGGCAGCAGCTATCTGGTGAGAGTTTGTTGACCCTGTGCCTATATCACATATATAACCAATTATGTTTGGAATATATACACAACTATCTACTATTTATTCCCTTTGATATTCTTGTTGACTTGAATGAATACCTGTATTGCTTATTCATGAAGGATACATGTGAGTTATGTCTAAGTATTTAGAGGCAAACTCTTTAGAGATTTATATCTAGGTTCTCTGTATGTGCGTGGATGTGGAATACTCATGTGACTCTGACACATTTCTATTCCTACCCTCCGATTGCAGAGAAGCTGGGTGAATTGTTGGTGTTTGAAATGAAGTATGTGCATCGTCTCATGCATATGGATATTATTAATCATTAATTCCTAATATTTATTAAATGTGGTAGAATAACAATACACATGTGACGCTCACAGAAGAGCTGCCCAACTCCTATGTTAGTAGGCCTACCTATTATTCTTAAATATGAACAGATATCCAAACAGATTTATTCTTAAATATAGATCATATAGTAGCTAGGGTCAAGGTGCAATGGTAAAATAAGTTTAAACTATATATTCGACTAAACATTTTTATTCATTTACTGTAAATAAATAAAAATGTTTAGTCGAATATATAACTGTAATACAGTATTTTATTGGGTCTCCCCTAATTTTTCTTCATTTTTGAGGCCCTGAAATCCATTTTTTCAGCCCCCCATGCATAAATTCTTAGGAAGATCTATGTAAAAAGGGGTTATGTCTGATGTATTTCGGGCGGCGGATACGATAAAACTATTGGAAAATGTCTCCAATCGTTTTTTCCCATTCAAATACGCAAAAGGCGATTTTAGGGTCAAATGACGACCAAATGGTGGATTTGCCCATATATATTACAAAAAATATGGATTTAAAAATCTATTCTGGTCATGCTGGTCATCCTAGTATAGGGGTTACAGAGAAACGCAATGTTAAAATTGATGTATAAAGTAATAATGTATTTTATTACGGTCTCATTTTTTTATTTTATATATTTGTAGGGAATATCACTGCCCTTTTAAATACCCATGTTAATGATGTGTAGTATCTGATCGTATCATATTGTACTGTGCATATGAACGATTGTACAGCTCTTGCCATTGTTATTATTATTCTATTATAACCTGAGATACCCTTAGATGTATAGTTGTGCTGTATTGCTCAACTAACCACTCTTTAGTTATTTCCGTACCTATATTATGTTATTTTTATTATATTTCTAAGTCATCTAGTCTAGTTCTACTCTTATATATTCAAAATTATGGTAACAGCTGGAAGAAATGTACTCTAGTTTATAAAGGTACCCTTTTGTCTGTCTATATAGTACCAGTTTGTATTCCTATCCCGGAATATTTATACTTTATACTTATATTTATACTTTATGCTCTCATGTTTTGTATCTTATACTCTTCATTTATGTACTGTATTATGCAGCCAAACCATGTAGAAGTCTATCCCTAAAGTCAGGGAACGTATCTTGTACCTTGTATTTTGTATTTCACAATATAGCATATATCTTAGATAATGTATATCACAACCAAAATTATGTAGAAGCCTAAGGGAACGGCCGGAAGATCTGGGTATAAATCCTGAATGGTACCCAGAGGCCTGTCGACCTGTTCATCAACAGCTTGTAACAGACAGATGAATAAAAGATTGCTCTATTCTATTCTATTCTATTCATTTGTATTCACCGAAAAGACAAATAAAAACATCTTATCTTATCCTATGTTATCTTATTTTAAGTGACTGAATTTATTGTTATCTTTATTAGTTTTTTCATACAGCATTGTACAGTACAGTAATTGCAATATAATATTGGATATAAACGAACCATAATTAAAATTAATATATTCCGTTTTCACCCTGCCCCCCTCCCCTGCGAAATTCACCGTCCCCCCGCCCCCTGAATCCTGGCCCACGACGCCACCACTGTGCTAAAAATAGATTTTTGAGTGCGAATCGCCGGTACGAAAAACGCTGCGCGAACCGCCGGTACGAAAAACGCTGCGTGAATACGCTGTGACGAAAAAAAACGTATCAAAAGTGGGGACAAGAATTTCGTATCCAATTTCGTATCGCGCGGATACGTTGCGCGGGAGAGTGTACCAGTATATTTATCTGCTCAGTCATGTAATGAACTTATTTACTTAATGACTTCAGGTAAAAATGGTATGGGTCAGATTTTCAGAAAATGTACAATTGGCAGCTGTACACATTTAGCAAATTCTGTTAAATTAGGCTGCAATTTGGTCAATACTTGGTAAATTCGAGTATATTCGGCATTGCATTAATTCTAGCAATCAGTTTGGTTAGGTTGAACTGTAATTGGAACTTTTTTTCGTCTGAAATTTGGGTTATTTGAGAAGATTGGAGAAAGTGAATTGTACATTTTCTGACGATCTGACCCTTATTTACTTAATGACTTCAGGTAGAGATGATTGCTGTAAGTGAAGCAATTGCTACAACGATGTCTATTTACCTCATTTATTACATTTAAAATGCCATATCTGATCATGATTAATTCGCGTGAATACAATCTGGAATAATTGTGATTAAGGAAATTATGTAGACCTTGGGCTGTGGTATAGCAGAGGTTATCAGGTAAAGTGACAGTATCAGATTCTATTTTAATTAAATGTTTTATAGTCTAGCTTCCCCTTTTGTGGCTTTAATTGAATTGAGTTAAATAATCTGTTTCTTGATGATGTACAAAATGATTGTGTGACTGAGAAAAATCAGGTCCTCTGTCATATGAATGTCTTTTCGATTCCTTATTCAACATTAAGGGTTGGTAATATTTAAAGTTACACAAACAAATATAAGTTGGAACTTGCGACTATGTAAAGTAAATAAAAGACTCAAGGAAAGAACAATAAATACTAAAACAAATATACTTCTATAATTCATTTTAATTACCTAATTTCTTGTTATATTTAAAACTGGATTATTTGATGAGATATGGGAAGGAGAATTGTCCATTTTCAGACGAATACACCCATATATTCTATCACCCATACATTTATCCCATAAGAGTGCATCCCGGTATTGTCAATCATTATTTGGTTTATCAAGCGATACGGAACGCACTGTGAGGCAAGGCTGATTGCCCAGTCATGGGAATCTGTTATTGATGACAGCAAGAGTCGTACGGAGGAATACAAATGTTACCCAACCCTCTCTGTCTGTCGCCCTCTCTCTCTCTCTCTCTCTCTCTCTCTCTCTCTCTCGCTCCCCTCATTCTTTGTCTCTCTTCCGCACCCCATGACCTACACACACTCTCTCCTAGCTCTCTCTGCTTCTCTCTCTACCCTCTCCCTCTCTTTCTCCTCTTCTCCCTCTATCCTCTCTCTGTCTCCTCTCTGTCTCCCCTTCTCTCTCTATCCTCTCCCTCTCATTCCCCTCTCTCTGTCTCCTCTCTCCCTCTTTCTGTCCTGTCCTTCTCCTCTCTGTCTCTTCTTTCTGTGTTTCCTTTTTCTCTCTCCTCTCCCTCTCTGTGTCTCCTCTCCTTCTTCTTTTCCCCCACTCTCTCTATCCTCTCTCTCTCTGTATCCTCTCTCTGTTCACCCCCCCCTCTCTCCCCGCTCTCTCTATCCTCTCTCTGTCCACCCCCTCTCTCTCTCCCCACTCTCTCTATCCTCTCTCTCTGTATCCTCTCTCTGTCCACCCCCTCTCGTCTCCTCGCTCTCTCTCTCACAGAGGGCCCCCAGTCCTATATCTTACCAGATGCTATCAGATAGGGCGGTGGTAGTGGCTATAGCAATATCTGTATTTAGCTATATTGATGAGTATATGAAGACTGGCATATGGCATGTACTTATAGTCCGTCTGAACATGTCCAATGTCAGTATTCGAATCCATATATGGGTCAGGTCATCGGAAAATGTACAATCGTCAGTTCTAGATATTTATTAGATTCTGCGAAATAAGGCCGAAAATGACGAATATTAGGTATATCTGACTACATCTGGTTTTGGTTTGATCTAGAAATATGTTTGGTTATGCTGAAATGTATTTGGACCTCATTTTCTGTCTTAAATACGTGTTATTTTAGAGAAATGGGGAAGGTGTATTGTACATTTCCAGCTGCAGTCCCCCATGAGAGTCAGATTTTTAGAAAATGTACAATTCAACTTCGCCAATCTTCTCAAATAAGCCACATTTCAGACGAAAATACAGTTCAACCTAACCAAACAGATGGCTAGAATTACTGCAATGCCTAATATACTCGAATTTACCTAGTATTGACCAAATTGCAGCCTAATTTAGCAGAACTTGCTAATGTGTACAGCTGCCAATTGTACATTTTCAAAATCTGACCCATGAATACATGTACGTGTCGTTGCTTGGATATAGTGGAAAAGCCATCACAATATATGCAATTGGAGTTGGCTCTACTTGCTATACATGGAAGTTGGCATGTGGTACCCATCTCTGTATTTCAGCTCCGGAATAGAGTCAAGCGATGCTACAAATGAATGTTGTAGGCCTACATGATTGGACAACTCCTGGTAGCTCATGCATGTATACATTCACTAGGTCTAGTCCCTTCAATTTGCCTATTTTCAAGGTATCCATTGGAAGGCCTGGCAAATAAACTAGTAATGGAGGAACACACAAATTAATTGATCTAGAAAAAAAAATACTTAATGCCATGTAATACTAAATACAACAATTCATAATTACATCTTTCCCAGTCACACAAATAGGAATAACTGAATTCGCATTCCTTTTTTCCTTTTTTGCTTGTTAGGATAAAAAAAGGGATTCAAACTACAACAACATAATACTTCAGCACTTCTATGGGTCATAGCATCAGAAAATATACAATCGGCAGCTCTACACATTTTAGTAAATTGTGCTGAATTAGAATGAGAGATGACAACAACGATAAATACTAGGTATATATCCGAGTATATTTGGTATTGCATTGATTCAAACGATGAGGTTATATTGAACTGTATTGTGAACCTCATTTCTCTCTCAAACTTGTGTTATTTGAGGCGATTGGTGAAGGCGAATTGTACATTTTCTGTTGAATTCACTTCTATATAAGCCAATTATAAATTTCAAACGAATAAAGATTGCCATCGCCTATATACAAGCAACACAACCCATATACCCGAGCTGACCCGAATGTAAAGCACTTAGCAGTTGAGGCAAACAAATGATAAGAATCTTAATTAAAGAGAATTGAAGCGAAGGAAGGGAGGCAACCTCATTAGGAACTTCAAGTGATGAAGTCTTCCCTTGAAGAAGAACTGCATAATCGGGTTTTAATTAGGTTACTGAATGGTGTTCCCATTAAAAAGGGATAGATGAATAGGCTTTAATCAATAGTTGAATGAATGTTTGTTGGAAAATGGAAGTGAAGTGTGTGTATGTATTTTTATTAGTCCTGTGTATGTATGTATGTATGTATGTATGTATGTATGTATGTATGTATATATGTATGTATGTATGTATGTATGTATGTATATATATGTATGTATGTATGTACGTACGTATGCATGCATGCATGTATGTGGGTCAGATCTTCAGAAAATGTACAATTGGCAGCTCTACACATTTAGTAAATTCTGCTAAATTAGACTGAAAAATGGTCAATACTCGGTATATCTGAGTATATTTTGTATTGGATAGATTCAAGCAATCTATTTGGTTATGTTGAACCGAATTCTGAACCTTATTTATGTCGTAAATCTGGGCTTTTGAGAGGATTGGAGAAGGTGAATTGTACATTTTTTTGCGATTTCACCCTTGTATATTATTGCATGTACATGCATGTATTATTGCATGTACACATGCACACTAATATATATGAATGTCTGTGTGTATGCACACATTTAAAGAGAGTGAGTGAGTGAGTTTGGTTGCTTTACGCCCTTATCAACACATTTAATATGGTTATATCAAGGGCGGGAGAGCTGAGAGGGAGGCAGTTTATGATCATACCCAGGAAATAGAGATAGAGAAGAAGGGAGAGAGAGACAGAGAAAAAGAGACAGAAAGGCACTTTATGGTCATACCCAGGACCATACACATTTGAAGATATGTATATTATCTATGCATAATTGCATGTATATATATACATGTATGTATGCATGTACAAATTCACTTGGCATTTAAAACCAAGACTAACTTACAATACAGTGAAGCTTACAGCTAATTCTAAAAACATCTACATTATCATGTATTCTGCAATAGCGTACATATTCACCCACTTCATGATGTGGCTTGCCCTTATAAAACAAGCAATCATAAGAACAAGCTTTGTTTTTGTAGAGTCTATGTATTTAAGATTTTATAGGAAATCCACAGGCACAGTGTCTGACTCAAGCATAGCATAGCACAACGCTAACATCGCCCCAAGACACTGGCATAAAGCAAATTACAGCCGCTTTATTTATATATAAACTGAATATACGAGGTTCTTCCCCTTTTTATATATAAGAGTCAGTCTAGAGGAACGTGTACCGTCAGGGGCATTGCAAATATTTTGTAAATGTTTTAATTAAGGGTAAGTTACAGCCCATTAAGAATAATTTATTTTTTAGTTATAACTTTGCAGCTAAGTAATTCCTTTAAATACCACAGTTTTTCTACTTGTTTAACCCATTTTTAAATTGTATTTTTCATTAGTCACTGCAGTAACTAAAATCAAATTTTTACTAGTGGTTGGGTATATGTATCAGGGCGTTCAAAAATGTACAATCGGCAGCACTACACATTTAGGAAATTCTGCTAAAAATGTTAAATTTTCGATAGATCGGAGTATATTTCGTTTTGCCTTGATTCAAGGAATCTTTTCGATCATGTTAAACCATATTTCAAACCCCATTTCTGTCTAAAATGTAGGCTATTTACGAAAATCGGTGAAGTCAAATTGTACATTTTCAGGCGACTTTACCCATAACTAAAATCCACCAATTGTCCATGTTTTTGTTGCCTAAACCATATACATACATATATTCCCAACGCGCTGTTGATTAGGGCAATTAGAATGGAGGATAAATTGCCATTGAAATAATTATGCTTGATATATTTGCTACTAAAGTGGAGACGGTGCCCACTCATCCCTTGGCTTTTCATAATTAGGCCGCTGCCTTTGCTGGCTTACTGCTGGGAAAGGCAATACAGGATGACGCCGTCACAATTATTAGTCTTAATCAAAATGTGCCTGATCTTCCCCTACTTCAAAAAGTGGTGGCAGCATTGCTTCAGGGCTGGTTGGTGGTGGTGGTGGTAGTAGGGGTTGGGGGGGTCTTTATTCTAGGTCTGTATCAATAGAGGAGTTGCATGTCTCACTGCGCATGTCTGTTACAATGCATGCTGGGATGGATTCTGTTGAAATCTGACATACGAATATTTGGCAAAACTTCATCGAAAATTGCAAGAATTTTTTCATCAATATTAGAGCTTGTATAAATGATCTATGAAAGCCAAATGCATGATGGGTAAAATGGGGACTTATGTTATGGAAACATGTATAATACATGGATATTGACATTAGAACATTGATAGATATTGCATGCTGATCATGGCATGTTTTCTATATTTCTATATTTCTAGATTTTAGACTGTACCATGATTAGTCCCATAATTCCATGCGAATCAAGATTTAAGATGGCGGCTATGCAAATCCTCTATTGAGCGGTTAGATCATGAGGTTGTGTTTCTTAGGCCGGGTGTACGGGTCCACAGAACAAGACCTTGTGATGTATCTGTATAAGCATGTCTATTATAATATATTGTGCTGATTTATTTTGATTTGAAATGACTCGGTGATATATAGTACTATGTAGTAGAAGATCAAATGACTGCTTAAATTGTGTGATTAAACAAATTAAATGGTAACAATAATGTATCGATGATCAAAAGAGGTCCTAATGACTTATCAATGTAATGGTAAATAGTATGAGTTAGTAGTAATCAATTTAAATGCTTTTGTTTTGTAGTTGGCAAATGAGAACTATCATTATATGATACTTTGTCCAATACATTTTTTTTACAATTTTGAAATAAAGACCGAGGCGAAGCTAAGGTCTTGTTCCGGGACCGGCAGACCCTTGGTCTGTGCGCCTACAGTAATCACAACAAACAGCGACTAATAATTTCTGCTTCCTTCTGTGTGTCTGTCCCTTGTCTATTACCTCTCTCCTTTCCCTCTCTCTCAGTCTGTGTCTCCCTCTCTCTCAGTCTGTGTCTCCCTCTCTCTTGGTCTGTGTCTCCCTCTCTCTTGGTCTGTGTCTCCCTCTCTCTTGGTCTTCATTCTTTTACCTAGCCCACTTGCCTCATTCCCTGCCATCTGGCTTCTCTGTTGCTGGCGTTGTCACTGTTATTCTTTTTACTGAGTGTCACATTTACTTTCTCTCTCTCTCTCTGTCTCCTTCCTTGCCTCTTGCTCCATGTTTGTCTCCCTCTCCCCTTTCAATTTGTCAACCTCTCTATTCCTCTCTCCCTCAATGACTTATGCTCCCTGTCTCTTTGCTCCCTTCATCTTCCATCAGCCGCCTCTCCGTCACACAGACTCTGCCCTTCTCCATGTTCCCGCAATTTCTATTATATAGAAACTCATATCAGCCCCCCCCCCGATGGTCACTTGCCCCCTCTCGCCCCCACCTCACTCAGAGAGTCAGTGATTATAACATGATTTCATATTCCTACTACAGAGCCCGGCTTGTGATGGATTTATGGTGAGATCAATGGTGACATACTAGAACAAGAAACATTCCATCCTCAGCCTCTGTCATACCAGTCACCCAGCCACCATACCACAACAGCCTTTCTTATACTAGCCACCATACCACAACAGACTCTCTCATACCATCCACCATACCACAACATCCTCCCTCATACCAGCCACCATACCACAACAGCCTCTCTTATACCATCCACCATACCACAACAGCCTCCCTCATACCAGCCACCATACCACAACAACCTCTCTCATACCATCCACCATACCATAACAGCCTCCCTCATACCAGCCACCATACCACAACAGCCTCTCTCATACCATCCACCATACCATAACAGCCTCCCTTATACCATCCACCATACCACAACAGCCTCTCTCATACCATCCACCATACCACAACAGCCTCTCTCATACCATCCACCATACCACAACAGCCTCTCTCATACCATCCACCATACCACAACAGCCTCTCTCATACCATCCACCATACCACAACAGCCTCTCTCATACCAGCCACCATACCACAACAGCCTCTCTCATACCATCCACCATACCACAACAGCCTCTCTCATACCATCCACCATACCACAACATCCTCTCTCATACCATCCACCATACCACAACATCCCCTCTCATACCATCCACCATACCACAACATCCTCTCTCATACCATCCACCATACCACAATAGCCTCTCATACCATCCATCATACCACAACATCCTCTCTCATACCATCCACCATACCACAACAACCTCTCTCATACCATCCATCTACCATACCACAACAGCCAATTCCACCAGTGGTATGAAGGGGTGGCTACGACATAAACATTGAAGGTTAAGCAGCCTCATACAAGACCAAAAACAACTATATCCATGGAATGCTATCAGAGGTAGGTCTGTATTGGTAGATACACTCTATACTTGACCTGTTGGCAGCAGCGCTGCATAGGGTTACCCATAGCAAGCTTTGATGTTTACTGCCAACAGGTCGAGTATAGAGTGTACAGACACAAGTTTTTCTTTGACTGATTGCTAAAAGAGTCAGGGCATGAAAAACTGTTCAACTTGCTTTCACAGTCTAGGCTCAAAGTTGACAGAATCCCTCCAAACTGAGGCATAGCCTTCCACTCCAAACCACACAAGCACTCTCTCTCATTCCTGTTCTAACACTCTCAACAACCCCTCTTTTTCCTGACCCCTTTTCTTCCCCTTCCCCCTCCTCCTCCCACACTTCACCAAATCAGATAAGCATTGAGTCGGGGGATTGTTGGCTTTGAGCTCGGGCTTTAAGGAAGTCTTGAATTTGTCTGCATGGCCCTGCTCCAAGACGATGGCTTGGTATGATTAAGTTACTGTGATTTATACAGCTAGTGATATCATCCGAGGATATCTTCTTCTCCTTCTACTCCTCGCATAGGCTAATAATCACTCATTGAAGTGTCAGGGTGAATAGTAGAGGGGGAGTTGGGGGCCAGTCACTACACTTGTGTGATATATCATGTTTAAACATTACCTTCATTGTTGATGAAGTTACTTAATGTATAGATCTATTTGATATAGTTATTTAAGATATCAATATTATGTGGCCCCAAGTGAAAACCTGGTCAAGGCACCAATTACTGTCACACTTCATAGAAAAGACTTGCTTCAGCAGATATCAAACCCTCAACCTGCCTTTAATAGTCAGTTTAGTTACACTTCGTTTTTTTATATAGTAATCCATCCCAATTATATTTTAAGGAAAGATTTCAACTTGGACTCACTTAACACCAAGAGAACTACCTTACAGGAAAAACCACACCGAGGAGTGTACATTTAAAGAGAAATAATATGGATCAGTAATAAAAACTGGAGTGTTATACGTTTCTATAGCATGCACCCCTTTATTAAATTCTCTCACCCCCACCCGCGCCAGCAGAACAACTCTCCAGTATTGAGTTGTCACTGCCTGGTTTTCCCATACCTCCTGAGGGGTAATCCTAATCATCGTCAAGTATGTACTGATAAAATAAAATGATTATATCATAATTCAATTTTCTTATATCTTGTGTCTTCTTACCGCAAGTAACTGTATCTCGCCGTATAAGAAACATAGCCTGAGGGTTGATAAGTAATAGGAGAAGACGCCTTATAATGTATTACATCTTTTGTCAGCACGTGCAGCAATAATATATCACTTTGTGGTCGCTGGTGAAGTCATAAGGTTTGTAAAGTCTCTGTAAATGATTATTAGGCTCAGATTTTCAGAAAATGTACAATACAACCTCGCCAATCTTCTCAAATAACCCAAATTTCAGACGAAAATAAAGTTCAAAACATAGTTCTACCTAAACAAACCGATTGCTAGAATCAATGCAATGCCGAATAAACTCGAATTTGACTAGTATTGACCAAATTGCAGCCTATTCTTGCAGAATTTACTAAAATGTGTACAGCAGCCAATTTTACATTTTCTGAAAATCTGACCCATTACAGAGGAGAGTGAATTCGAATGTTTGGGAAGACAGGGTATGCGGTTGTACACATATTACATCTAAATTAAAGAGTTGTGTTGAGATATTTAAGCTGCATTGAATCCATCAATATTCTGAGATCTTTAAGCTGGATTGAATCCACCTCCATAGGAAGGGATTTTGGCAGGTCCTCCCACTACAAATGATGATGTGCCAACAGTCCTGTAGAAAAACCAACTGGATAGAATCCTCCAAAAAGGAATCCTCAGCATTAAGGAAAGACTTGCTCCGGCAGATATTAAACCCTTAACCTGCCTTTAGTCAGTTTAGTAACACTTCGTTTTGTAATATAGTAATCCATCCCAATTAGATCTTCTAGTTTCTATTCTAATGTCATTATAAAGAACTTTATTGGAACAACTGGCTATTGCCATCTGAGCTAGCAAACTGCCCTCTCTCAGTACCTCTAATCTCCTTGTTCCACCCACAGGGTACGTGGGTCAGATTTTCAGAAAAAATGTACAATTCAACTTCGCCGATCTTCTGAAATAACCCATATTTAAGACCAAAAATAATGTTCAAAATACAGTTCAACCTAACCAAACAGATTGCTAGAATCAATGCAATGCCGAATATCCTCGAATTTACCTAGTATTGGCCAGATTGCAGCCTAATTTTACAGAATTTACTAAATGTGTGCAGCTGCCAATTTTCCATTTTCTGAAAATCTGACCCACGCACATTTCCTTTGCTAGAAAGGTGGAAAATTCGAAAATGGGTCATAAAAGACTCTTACTATATAAGTTCATATTTTCAATCACATTCTTAATTTCAGGAGGTCAAGGCTAGAGTTTTCCCAATACAGAAAATATCTTTCTGTCCCTATAAGAGTAATAATAAGAACAAGAGAAAAAACTCCATTGACTTGCCTTACAGAGCTAAGCTAGACAGAGGTACCAGGGTACATTAAATGACCATGGAACCAGTCTACAGGGCAGGCAGATCTCCATTTTCTCCTATTATCACCCAGCACCAGCACCACTGCCCAAAGGCAAGGCAGAGAGATCGTTTTCTAATATTCAATATCACTTACCATTATATCACACCCCCACTGCCTTTCTAACCAGTGTGGAGATTGGATTCTCCCAGGGCAATGTAATGTGATGTTATTTTACCATCAATAGTTCCCTGTTCCCCTTTAGAAATAGTGCATTGAGGCATGAGAGTGGGGGGAATAGGCCCACTGTTGAGAGAGTCCCTTCGAATGAAGGGAAAGCCTCCCTCCTCAAACAGCAAAGTGCCATTATTCAATTCAATTCAATTCAAGTATTCTTTTATTTGCGGATCTTATTGCACATAGGTAGCTCGATGTCGGGTTAATACAAAAATAAAATTCCTGATCAGCCAGGTCTTCCATTAAGACCGCAAAATGTCATTATATTCCCATGAAAACCAAGTCCTAGGCCACAAAAAACGGATTTGCAAAGTAGGCTGATATACCATTCGTATCTGATCTGAGGGTTTGGACCTAGAGATTGTGGAGGATATGGAAGGAGGATGTTTTCCACCGATGACTTTTGATACAACTTTATCAACTCTTATATAACATATAAATTTGGTTTGAGTGAGGTGATTGAATTGTTATAATTCCATATTCCAGTAGTTGTAATGTTATAGTGGATGAAAATACAAACATTTTGATGTGTAAACCGAACCCCATAAGCCAGGGGCATCTTTATCAAACACTTCTGTCGATAAATTGATAAAAAACTAGAAAGTCCAGCAATCATTATCAATTGAAATGATGAGCCGATTCCAATGATGGTAAACACTAGGACATCTAATACATTTATATACAATTGTTTCTGCTATTATTATACAAATTAATTTTTTCTAGCATGGATCACTAAATACTTCATTATTGGTGTAAAGCTTTATTCCGAATGAACATCTTAAAAATCAAGCTCAGTCTGATAAGAGATCACCCCTCTAACCCTAACCTGACCATTCCCCTTATCTTTAATCACATATCTACTATATATATAGACAGACTGGTATCATCTTCACAATACAGATAGGGGCTGACCACGAATCAATTATTACATTCAATAGTTGTAAGATATCACTAGATGTAAAAGCCTCTATTCTATTCACTGCTTGCAGGGATCTACGTACCTTGTTTCCCACCATCCTATACACCTTATCTCTCTGACCACTAGTCCCCTATATTATATATGGGTCAGGTCGCCTCAAAAAGCACAATTGGCAACTCTACACATTTAGTAAATTCTGATGAATTAAGTTTAAATATGATAAGTACTTAAATTTGAGTAAATTAGTCGTTAATTCGATTCAAAACATCTGTTTGGTTTTGTTAAACTAATTCTGAGCTTAGTTTTTGTCCGATATTTGTAATTTTTGCGAGGATTTCCTAAGGCAAAGTGTACAACTTCTGTACGATTTGACCCATGAATAGAGCGACTGGACGGTGGCCCCACATACAGATAAGATGGGCCACTCCATGGTAGAATCAATGCTAACAGATGAGCTGGGATAAGCCCAGAGGAGCAACAGCAGGCTGGGATCATTGATG
Organism: Sthenelais limicola; assembly: GCA_942159475.1. Classification (NCBI taxonomy): domain Eukaryota; kingdom Metazoa; phylum Annelida; class Polychaeta; order Phyllodocida; family Sigalionidae; genus Sthenelais; species Sthenelais limicola. The sequence continues at coordinate 12,710,683 of OW804096.1, read as the reverse complement.
GGATCAGCTAGAGATAATCCCGGATCAATCTGCTCCTCCATGGTACTACTGGAGGTAGCCGCAGACAGAAGGCTGTCTGCGGCACTGGCTAGCCTATACATTATATGGGTCAGATTTTTAGAAAGTTTACAATTGGCAGATCAACATATTTTGTAAATGCTGCTAAATTAGGCTGCAATAATCACATGTACATTGCGGTTTCATTGTTAACAAAGACTTAATGATAATTAAAAAAGACTTAGTAATAAAGTTGGGTAATGGTAAACCTTTTCTCTTTTTTTTTATAAAAGCATTGATCATTACTTTGACGGACATATGAAGAACACTTAACCCTGAAGATGGCTGAATGGAATTGGACAAGTGTTGAGTGGTCATTGATAGCCTGAGGTCAGTTAGTGGTCAGTGAGTGGTCAGTGCGTAGGGTGGATCAGTGGTGGATCAGCCATGTGCGCCCCCAGTGACTAGACCCCGGATTATCAGCCCCCTGCCCCCACACCACACTATACATGTATTAGTCACTGTCTTGAACATTTTCATGGGCTAGAACAACTGAAGGTAGAGACTAAAACAGAGACTAAAACGATTAATAACCTCCATATTGGGGCTGCTGGTGAATTGTTTGGTGTATAATCCCTCGGCCTCACGTCAAGATTATACACCACAGAATGCACCAAGGGCCTCTCAGTGTCGGTCATTAACATTAACTTTTTTCATTTTTTTTTTTGGGGGGGGGGGGGGCAGGAGGGGAGTAGTGAACTGAGGGCCACATATAGATGTACGCCTAGTCAGTAGTAGAAAACCCTAATGACCCCCTAACTTTTAGGGGTCAGGTGATTCCCATTAACACACTTAGCCTTAGTCTTAGCCTTATGGTTAAGCTTATTTTCTGCAACGCTGGAAGAATGTGGCTTTCTGGACAGGACTGTGCCTATGCCTATGGTAGCAATACCTCTGCCAACAACACTAGACTTGCACTTCCCAATCAAGCAGACCAAAATGAACTTTTGTGGACAGCATCTCCACCTTATTAAATCTTCATTCGCGAGGAGTATTTTATGATTCTGCACTAAGAAGCATCTTAAAGAAAAACAGTATACTTGAAAAATGGTGAAAAGACTGAGGGAAATTGGTAATAAAACCAATAGTGAGTGGAGCAATGGTTAAATTACCCCATGCTTGTGTGTGGTAGTATTTACATGCCAGGACAGCAGGTTTAGCAGCCTGTCAATACAACCTCATCACTCGCCATTCACTGAGCCCAGACCATACCAACTCTTAAACTCAGATTTTGAGTCAGCAAGAAGACATCCACTTTGTATTCTAAGCTGCATTTTCTTTTTGATTCTGTGCATCCAGTTCTTACCTGGGAGGAGAAGAGAACTTTATTTGATAACAAATACATCTCCATTATGTTAATACAGGAAGGGGATATTGTAAGTGTTTATTATTTTACTGAAGAATAATTTTAATATTCTTTTTCGGATAACATCTATCAAATAATACCTATCTAATCAAATCAAAGTAAAATCTTAATATTCCTTTGATTTGATTAGATTTGTTATGATAGAATAATTATATCACTTTCACTCAAATAACAATACCAGAATGCCACAAACTGTATTCATTGATAGATAAAACTTAAACATTCTGACACAGAAGAGTTTGAGGAGTCAAAGTGAGCAAGTTGACTAACCCCCAGAGGGACTCAGGCCCTGCAGGAAGGGGACCTGGCTATGTGAGCATTGAGGCATGTGGCAACTGCCATGTCGTACCAGAGATATCTATCTGCAGGCATTGGAGCACACAGTCACCTACTAGCAGGTCTCATGTTAAAGATAGCAGCCTTTCTTCTCTACTCTATGTGACTCACTTGATACTCTGGGTGGTGTGGTGGTGGGGGGGGGGAGGGAGGAGGGAGTGAAGGGGGGTTGGTTCACCACTCAAAATGGGTCAGATTTTCAGAAAATGTACAATTGGCAGCTGTACACATTTAGTAAATTCTCCAAAATAAGGCTGGAATTTGGTCCAGACTAGGTAAATTCGAGTTAATTCAGCATTGCATTGATTCTAGCAATCTGTTTGGTTAGGCTGAACTGTGTTTTGAACTTTATTTTCGTCTGAAATTTGGGTTATTTGAGAGGATTTGCGAAGTAGAATTGTACATTTTCTGAAAATCTGACCCAAATAGAATGTATTGTTACTTTATATTTTCTATACACGTCGTTGAACGATACAATGGGTATTTGCTTAACAACGTATTGTAATTTAATGATCTGGCCTGTAAATGAATAACAACAAATTGATATAGATTTATTGAAATTTTCCTAGCTTTCTATTACCGGGTTCAGGCTTTGATACATGGAATATAGTCAAAAGTCATATTTTATATTTTAATATCTGTAAATAGTGTAGTTCCAAAGGTTTTGTTTTTATATTTGTCATGGACATGGAGACCTGGGAGCATGTAGTTCCATGTTGCTACTGAATATAGCGGTAAGATTTTCAGAAAATGTACAATTCACCTTCACCAATTCTCTCAAATAAAAGTTCATTCAGGCCTATAGCAAAATAAACAAAGACTTTTAGATGGATTGGAAAGGAATGGAACAAAAAGTAGAAAATCTTTACTTTTTGTCTTGCGAGTTAACCATATTAATTTTTTCAGTTTTTGTACAACCCCACCCCATCCCCTACTCCCACCAAACCGTCCAACCCCAGCCCACCCCATACACCCATCAAACCGTCCTCCCTCTTGCCTACACCCAATATTATTGATCTGATGTCTTGTTTAAAGATATGCCTCTGGTCCAACTCTTACTCACTGCTTTGTACTCCTGGTTCCCTTACTCATGTTATCCTGTGTTATCTATACCTCTTGGTTCCCTTCCTCATGTTATCCTGTGCTATCTATACCTCCCCTCGGGCCTCCCTCTCATCTACTACTAGTCTCTCTCTCTATGTTGGTTGATAAACCTATTGTTCTGTAACTGTCAAAAATGAATGATTTGGATCCTTTCAGGAGAATAGTCTGATAAAAGGTAATTCTCCTCTGTGTGTAGGATGAATGGTAGATATCTGTTGTTTCATACAAGTATTTTATTTGGTATGCTCATCTCTGATTTGATTGTTTCTCTTCTTTTAAGAATGATAAATTGAAATATGATAGAGCAAAGCAAGTGATAATGATATTGACTTTTAAAATTCATTAATGGTTAAAGTTACCTGTCCATGTGGTTATTTCTTTTTTTGATAAATGTTTCTTCGACAAAATTTCACATGATGTGGCACATTTCATTCGCCGACAAAAAATTGCAATCATAGATACTAGTTACGTTTATAACTGACACTTAAATTAATTATTTTACTTCTTTTAACATATTTGACACCATTCATTTTACCCTCATATTACAATTTCATTTATTATAGTTTCCCTATGATTTTAAACAATTCAAAACCATGTCTTCTAAATTGGGGTGTAAAGATGACAGTGATTCACCTGCCATCCAACCCCACGCTTGAAGATTTTAGTTGGGTCAGATTTTCAGAAAATGTACTATTCACCATCACCAATTCTCTCAAATAACCCAAATTTAAGACAAAAATCAGGTTAAAAAAAATACAGTTCAGCATAACTAAACAGACTGTTTGGATCAAGGCAATACCAAATATACCAAAATATAAATGGTGTTGATGATTCTTCAGTCCAATTTAGCAGAATTTACTAAATACGTTGATCTGCCAAATGAACATTTTCTGAAAATCTGACCCACTTATACAGTCTGCATAGATCTATAAACACAAAGGTAAGCTTCTTATGCACCACTTCTAGACAAATTCATTTGTTTCACCATCTTAAACAGCATCTCCATTTTAGTGTTCAATTCACTTTCCACCGTCTACAAGCTATACATCTATGTAAGTGGAAATATTGATCGACAAATATTCTTTACTTTCGGACCGATGCCGATTGCAGGCAGGACGACAGGGGTAAAATGTCAACTTGCCATTCCAGAGCAGATTACGAGGGTATGAAATATCTCTGGTCATAATTACATTCCTTGCTCCAATACAAACCAATGAGCAATGGAGGGGCATTTGTCAGGCAATCCTTAATGAGAATGTCAAGCATCAACCTGCACCGCCGCCATTGCAAGGGATTTATTTTTGTTTTGCGGGAGGGTGCACAGTAGGGTGGGGGGAGTCGGGGACAGCAAGGGTGCAGTCAGATTATTTGGATAAACCCAATGTCTTGTTGCTAACAAAATTATTGTTTAACTTTCTTTATGGAGTTGATTTTTGTTATTTAAAAGACTAAAGGGCCTAATGCATTAAGCCAATTCTCATGCGATTCTCACAGATTTTAATGGAAAAGAGCCCTCTGCTGGGCAGAATCGCATGAGAATTGTCTAAGTCGACTAGGCCCTTAAATCTTCGAAAGAGAATTATCATCCTCCACGTTGCTTAGTCATTTTGTTCCGTTCTTTTCCAACATATCTGAAACAAATTTGGGGAGATTTTGTCCGATTGTTCTTGCTACAGGCCTTCATACATTTATATTTTGTTGCCTCGTTGAAATCGTTTTCTATGGTGGCTTCACTTATTATCGCTCAACGGCAGCCATTTTCTCTCTCGGCCGATTCAACTTCAAATTATTGCATACACATATAACAGCAGCAGAATATTGATCAGTTTTGTCCTACAAGTCATAATATAAGTAACTTTAGTTCTTGATAATTTTGTTAATATTTGTCTATTTTCCTTGAAAAAGGGCAAATGTGCCCGAAACGTCGGACCCCAATAAAACTGAACAAAAAACTCAGATCCCTCTCCTGTCCAATCCGTTCTGGGGCTGAACCCCAATAATTTATAGGATTTGTCTATTTTCTTAACTTCATTATGTACTCTGTGAGTTGGATAAATAAAGTAGTATCTTATCTTATCTTATCTTATCTTATATTTACTTTTTGAAAGATACAAAATAAAGGATTTTTTTTCTTATCCTACACCGGATAAAATCAGCAAAAAGACTTTATTGATAAGAATTATTATCAAAACGTTCAATATGGAAAAAAATAAAGACATATAACAGCAGCAGAATATTGATCAATTTTGTCCTACAAGTCATAATACAAGTAACTTTAGTTCTTGAGATCTTTGTCATAAAAATAGCTGGGAATACAGCTTTAAACCTGCCCAGAATCCAGCAGGACTCAGATGTCCTGTCTCGCCGTGGTGCTGCCCGAGGGACGGCCATATTGGACGCCCACTAGACCCAGCTTTCAATTAACACTGTAATCTCCCTGCTTGAAATATATCAGTGCCAGGCCTCCCCTCCAACTTTCATTATGATTATGATTACCTTTCCCCCTCGTGCCTGCCAGAATGGAGCTATCATCAGCCTGAATAGGGAATGATAGGTTGCTGGTTTGATGAGGAATTACAATCTGACAGGGCTAGGTTCATAGCAGTCTGCAGTGGTAGAGATATTGGATACACCATTACATGACAGTGACCATAGGTTTTGATAATTTAAGTATTAGTCTATGTTAGATTCAAATCTGAATGATTATAAGGATCATAAGCACCTTCAGTAGAGACTAAAAGGATTAATAACCTCCATTTCGACTGCTGGTGTACTATTTATATGCCCCATTAGTGCACCAGCAAGCCAGAAATGTTGGTCATTAATCCTTATACTTTTGGACCATTTGGAGCTATATAGCCAAACCAAGCATTGTGTGGCTTTAGAATTGATTTGATATGATTTCCGACAATAAAGAACTAGCTTAGTGCAAGTTCCAAAATGGACTCCGAGATTAGACTAAATGGATTAATGACCGAAACTGAGTACAGGGAGGGACCCCTAGTTATTCTAAAGCCAGGTGTCCAAGATGGACGTCATTAATCTTGCATTATGCAACTAAACCTACTATGTCCACCAATGTCTAGTGTCATTCAGTATTTGCAAGTCAATATACCTCTCTCTCTGAGTCTCCCTTTCTTTCTATCTCTCTCCCTGTCTTTCTTTCTCTCTCTCCCTGTCTTTCTCTCTCTCTCCCTCTGTCTCTGAGTCTCCCTTTCTTTCTCTCTCTCTCTCCCTGTCTTTCTCTCGCTCCCTCTGTCTCTGAGTCTCCCTTTCTTTCTCTCTCTCTCCCTATCTTTCTCTCTCTCTCTGAGTCTCCCTTTCTTTCCTCTATCTCTTGATAAATCCCAACCTTGCATCCCTCTAACCTTTCAGTCTGCCGGCAAAGTTCTGCCGACTGAACTAGGAAGAAGGGATTGTTGCACTACTTGTAGTTCTGCACTGAATCATGGTGCTGAAGCTTCTTTAAGATATGAAGACAGATCCCCATGCCAAGCCCTACATAGAGGCTGATACAATCCAGATATGTCGTCGGACACGCTAATCTATACTTTAACGTTGTCTATAACGGTCGGGGAGGAATTTTTAACCTGAACCTTTCTCTTCATTTCCCCAAGGGTTCGTTGTCCTTTAGGTGGATAACTTATATAGACCTTCCAATAAGTATTGACTGTTTTTTCCCATCTTGAACCTTTTGATAATGATTCTTATCAATGAAGACTTTTGCCGATTTTAGTTCATTGTAATTAATTGCTGAGACTATGATGTCAAAATGCATATTTAATAAAAGTTAGACGAGGTATCAAAAACACCTGTGCAATTTTTCCCCCTGAAGATGATGATATATCATCTAAGGATCAAATTGTAATCATTATATATATAAAAAAAACAGTTTACTTTCGTTTTAGATGCTGATGTTGAGATGGACATACTTGAGTCAATCCTCTGTCACACACAATACGTTGAAGGGAACAAGAATTCCTACCATGTATCAAATTAAATTTCGTATTTAAAACCATTCTCTATTTAAATCCATAGAATTAACATTCTCTCTCTAACCCGCTTCTTATCCCTTTGCTTGAATTTAAATTTCATTAGCATCGTTAAAATTTCCTATCACCAAAAGTACGAGGAGCTCTATTCGGTATTGGATGGGATGTTAATTTGAGCCCATGGTGCTTGTGTACATGTATCTGGGTCAGATATTCAGAAAATGTACAATTCAACTTCGCCCATCTTTTCAAATAACAAAGTTTCAGACTAAAATAAAGTTCAGAATGCAGTTCAACCTAAACATACATATTGCTAGAATCAATGCAATGCCAAATATACTCAAATTTACCCAGTATTGACTAAATTGCAGCCTAATTACTAAATGTGTACAGCTGCCAATTGTACATTTTCTGAAAATCTGACCCATCTATTCTGATTGCATCGACTTGGGATTAATGTTTAGAGAATCAAATTAAGATGGACAGACTATTGGTAGGATGTGTCCTCACTGTTACCAGGCGAATGGGTCTCCATTATTGAGCCTGCCGTCATTATCAGCAATCAGCCTTGTATCAGCAATCAGCGGATGTAATCACTGGTCCGCAGTGAATGAATCAAGCACTGGGCGCGGCCATGATGCCAGCCCCGCAGCAAATGGTATAGCAGCGCCGGGCAGAATCGTGCAGATTCAGGCAACAGATCTTTGGGTGGGGGAGGGAGGGAGATGGAGGGAGGTGGAAGGGGAGAGGACAGAGGAGAAGATAGATAACTGCAGGGAGATAGCTCAGGAAGGGATGAAATAGTTACTGGATAGATAGGGGGATCTGATACTGGAGAGAGTAGGGAGGGAAAGGGACGGATATGGTCCCAGCAGAAGAGGGATATGGACATGGAGAGGGAAGGACTGAAGGATGGCAGAGATTAGAGATGAGAGAAGTTAGAGGGATGCAAGTCTGCTTGTCTTTTTTTTTAAAAGTTTTATTTTCGATATGTTATGTGTGGGTAGAGGCGGGAGGACGGGGAGGACGGGCAAAGGGAGGTAACATACAGATCTATACTCTGTGTAGAAATCTATTAAAAATAACCCCATTTTCTTCTACTACTCACGGACAATTGCTGCTCATAGGACCTCATAAACATTCTTTCTCCGAATGCCAAACAATTACCAACATCAAAGACTGGTCGTGTATATAATATGCACGTTCATATGGTTTTAATAAGTCTAATACGTTTTATAAACCTCCTACAATAACTAAATTCAGCAGGGATTGCAGCTTTAAAGTCACAGGTTCATCCGCTCGTCTGCCAGCCAATATAGAGAGGAAGGGAGAAGTGATATTGGGTACTGTAAACGTATTTATTTTCGCGCAGATCAATTTTCGCGCACTAAGTACTTTGACACCTTTTTGCGGTTCGACATTTATAACAAACCACACTATTTTACATTCTAAAAAATCCTATTTTTAAATGGGGATGGCAAAATGGAGATATCATTCCTTACAACTACTTTTGGTTGCTTTCAGTTATGAACCAGTTTGATTGAATCTAGGGACTTTAAAAGAAAGAGTGAGCTAGTGAGATTGGTTGTTTTACGCCCTTATCGACACATATAAAGGTTCTATCAAGGGCGGGAGAGCTGAGAGGGAGTGAGTGAGTGATATTGGTTGTTTTACGCCCTTATCAACACATATAAAGGTTCTATCAAGGGCGGGAGAGCTGAGAGGGAGTGAGTGAGTGATATTGGTTGTTTTACGCCCTTATCAACACATATAAAGGTTCTATCAAGGGCGGGAGAGCTGAGAGGGGGTGAGTGAGTGAGATTGGTTGTTTTACGCCCTTATCCACACATATAAAGGTTCTATCAAGGGCGGGAGAGCTGAGAGAGAGGTAGTTTAGGATCTTGCCCAGGAAATAGAGATAGAGAAGAAGGGAGAGAGACAGAGAAAGAGAGACAGATTAACTGTAACAAAAGAATTGAGCAGGAATGCAGCTTTAAATTCTCAGGCAATATAGAGAGTAAGGGGGAAGTGATATTGGGTGAATGGAGTGAGCTCCCCAGTCTAGTAAACTCCGGACTAAAGGGCCCATCAGGTAGTTTGAGCCACATAAACTCTACCCTCGAGTGCACAGAATGGCATCGGATGTCGGGGCTGGATTGCAGTCTAGTAGCCAATGATTTGGCTATGGTCACATAAAATAAGATGATTGATCAAATATCTCCTAAACGGATAGTCAGGGATATCAGGATGCTGTGATGGATACTCTGTTTTTTGTCAATAAATATTGCCTCTGTCCTATCTGCGAATAGGTGGGATGGGTGCTACGGACAGCAAAAATCGTTAATAACTGGTTAGAGTAGATATAACCAGCCCTGATCAGTATAGATCACATAGGTCGAAAAGAACTATTGTTAAAGTAAAATTAGTTTTATATCATGTTGTACAATATCTTAAACCTCTTAATTTGCCATACTACAACCGAACTGTTTACATATAATCATGTATTCGATTATAGCAGTGCTATAACATGCTTACTCATGTTTTTATACGCAATCTTGCCTTTTATTAGTCTCTAGTTTAGTTATTTCTTGTTATTATTTTCAAAATTAGTGGTAACGACTGGAAGAACTGGGATTATCCCAGAAGTCTGTAGACCAATTTGTCATTTTCTTTCTATAAACTGTACCTGTTATCATACTTATGACAAATAAAACATTTTTCAATTCAATTCAATGTTTTGTTATCCTTTTCAGGGATGGAATAACAAGTCAGGTTATGTAAAAAATACTGGACATTTAAAATGAAAAGTGTATTCTTATTGTTATTTAGGGCCTCAAACTGATTTAATGACAAATATTCTGATGACAAAATAACCAGATTTGAGAATTTTAACTTTTGAAAATAGTAAAGATTTGGCCAATCAGATTTTGAGAATTTGTAGAAAGTTTTGAAGAATTTTTTAATAAAATGGCTGAATTTGGGAGAGAGCGATTTGACGTTTTTGGAACTTTTCAGAACTGCTGATTTCAGTTCAAATTTCGGTTTGGTTGCCTACTGCCATTTTAATATTCCCATTTTATGCCTGTCCTTATCCTTTAATAAATATTCTTCATGCATTGGGAAATTTGGATAGCCGCCATTTTGAATCTCGATTCGCATGGAATTAGGGGACTAAATCTATGAAACCATGTTCAGCATGGAATATTTATCAGTGCTCTAATGTCAATATCCATATATATGTTATACATGTTCCCATAACACAAGTCCCCCCAGAATCCATCCCAGGATGCACTGTAATAGACATATGCGCAGTGACACATACAAATCCCCTATCATATGTAGCAGTATGATTCGGTTTTTCATGCAAATCCCCTATTGTATGTAGCAGTATGATTCAGTTTTCATATGTAGCAGTATGATTCAGTTTTCATACAAATCCCCTATTATTAGCAGTATGATTCGGTTTTATTATTCAATTCCTATAGAAAACTACCCACAAGGTCTTAAAATGAGCTGCTCCCTCCCATTACCCACCCACTCGCCACTCTATAGAACTGCTCTAAACATGAGCAATCTGAGTTGCTCTTGAATACTGCATGTCCCACTGGTGCCTTTACTGGCCTGCTAAAGCCTCAAACTATTACTCTAACGTATATATATTCATACCGGCAGATCACTCGCCTCTTGCGTAAGTGCCTTTGTTCTATGAAGAGTCTCCCATCTTGAGAGCTTCATGTAATATTAAACGGTTTGATGGTAGTGGAGGGAGGAGGGGGTAGAGGTGGAGGGGGCGGGGGAGTGAGTGGAGGAGGGGAGATAGAGGAGAAGGTGGAGGGGGCGGAGGATCGAGTGAGAGGAGGTGTGGGAGGAAGAACGACAGGAGGAGGAGATAGGGGAGGAAAGAGAGGGACAGGAGGAGGAGATAGAGGAGAAAGAAAAGAGGAGAAAGAGAATGAGGATGGCGAGGAAAAGGCAGAGTAGGATGAACATAACTCCAAAATGTGTCTGAACCTGACCACTCTATGTAATCTATGTCGGTTCAAGTTGCTATATAAATGTTAAAATTTAAATTATTATAAAATTATACTGTATCATTGAAAGTTAGCATTTTTCCCTTGAGTCTGTGAGATTATCTCTGTAAAACATTGAAATCAGCTCAATAAAATTTCTTTAAAAAAAAATGAAGGAGCAGGGAGTAGTGCCAGGTGAGGGGGAAGAGGTGAAGAAGGAGTGGAGAGGGGCTAAAGGAGGTGCAAGTAAGAGGTGGGCACAGAAAAAAGCCGGGAGCCAAGCAGAAGACGAAGGTATTTGATAAGAATCGGTAGGGAAGGTAGAGGAGGAAGGAGGGAGATGCCCAAGGAAGGGAATGAGGGGGAAAAGAGGGGAAGGCAAGGGAGGAAGGACATGTGGAGAAGAGCAGAAAAGAACGACGGCGATGGTAATGGAAAAAAAGAAATGCGTTAAATAGAATAAGAAAAAAGAAAGGAAGAGAACCCAAGATCAGAATAAGAAACATTAAGAATAACAGGAAAGTAAGGGACGACCTGGAAGAGGGGACAAAAAGGTCCTTAGCCTGGAAGAGGAGGAAAAGCTAGTAATAATTAATAGTTGTGGTAATTTTACAAGATGTTGCCTCAGGCCAAGACTTTGTTTATTGTCATTGCTGCTCATGTTCATTATAGATCCAGGCCGCATAATGTGACTATTATGGTTAAATCTATTTCTGTCATAAATTGATACATTTTCTGAATCAGCTACAGGCTGAAGTCGTCGGAAAATGTACGATTCATGTCCACCGATCCTCCTTTCAGATAACACAACTTTAAGACAGAAATTGAGCTTCAAAATACGGATCAACATAAAGGAAGAAATGTACCTAATATTTATCACTTTTAGCAGAAAATTACAAATATGAAGACTGCCGATTGTACATTTTCTTAAGTCCTGACCTTAGAATAAATAGAAGCTCTGAGAAATATATCATCCGTCCCAAAATCTCAACCCAACAAACATCTACCTGAACTATACATGGGTCAGATTTTCAGAAAATGCAGAATTGGCCTTGACCAATCCTCTCAAATGAACCAAATTTAAGAAAATTAGGTTCAAATTCAATTCAACATAACCAGACAGATTTATTGAATGAATACACTACAGAATACACTCAGATACACCTAGTATTTATTATTTTCACTCTAATTTAGCAGAATTTGATAGATGTGTAGAACTGTATATTGTGCATTTTCTGAAAATCTGACCCACATGTGTCCTTCCAAAAGATCATAACACACCGTTGTGGTCCAGTCAGTCTATAGGCTTAGAGCTGATGGAGACTATCATTAGCGAAGTAGGCGTCCAATCACTGACATGCCATTCTTGTCTGATCTGAGAGGTTCTGAACCCACCCTCCCCATCCACAAATTCCATTTTATCTGGCGAGATAGACGACTTGGATCTATAGATACAATTATAGTGGGTAGACGCGCAAGAAGCGCGCGGCGCGGGCCGTTATAGGACATAAAAGCCCATTTATGAGTCCATCAGTCTACCAGCAGCAAGAGTGGTGTAAAGGGCTTTAAGGGCCTGCCTGAGGGCGTTTAGGAAGACACCTGTCTTACATAACCTAATGATATATCTCCCCCTATCAAACCCCATCACATACCAGCTACCGTTAGTTTAACTATAGTCTATCAAACCCCATCACATACCAGCTACCGTTAGTTTAACTATAGTCTATCAAACCCCATCACATACCAGCTACCGTTAGTTTAACTATAGTGTATCAAACCCCATCACATACCAGCTACCGTTAGTTTAACTATAGTGTATCAAACCCCATCACATACCAGCTACCGTTAGTTTAACTATAGTCTATCAAACCCCATCACATACCAGCTACCGTTAGTTTAACTATAGTCTATCAAACCCCATCACATACCAGCTACCTTTAGTTTAACTATAGTCTGTTGCTGCATGAGGACTCATGAGGACTTGGTAACAGGGGCCGGGAGGGGGCGCCAGGAATAGGGGATTTGCATAGCCGCCATTTTGAATCTAGATTCGCATGGAATTATGGGACTAATAGTACAGCCGTATAGAAGACATATAATGTTAAGCATGGACTATTCATCAATGCTCTAATGTCAATATCCATGTGGTATACATACATGTTTTCATAGCACAGGTCCCCATCTTTCCCATCATGCATTTGGTTTTCATAGATCATTTCTAAGCTATGATATTGGTGTATGTCAGATTTCATCAGAATCCATCCCAGGATGCGCAGTAACAGACATGCGCAGTGAGACATGCACATCCCTTTTAGTTTCCTTTGTATAAATCTGGTCTGATACATGATGTGATACCTGCTCTTGTCGGTTATTAGCAATGGTTTTGTTACATGTGTATAGACAGGTATTTTCTTCATATGTGTGAAGTCGTCAGAGAATTTTCACCAGTTCTCTCAAAAATCCCAAGTTTGAAAAGAAAATGAGGTTCAAAATGCAGTCGGACATAAACGAGCAGATTCTTTGAATCAAGGCAATGCCAAATATACTCAGGTTTACCTAGTATTTATAATTTGTTTAGCCTAATTTAGCAGAAATTATTAAAGGTCTTTGGACCTCTGTGAGGTTTTCAAATGGCGTTCTCTCTATTACATTGGCCCACGATAATGTTGGAAACGAAAACCGGAATAAATTGAATTAAGATTTTCAGATTATCAGGTGATCCCTACGTTCTTTATCGTGTCATTGCTTTACCTATTTCATTCTCTCACTTTCAGGGTCAGGAACTTTCAAAAGCGCACCAGCACTATTTTCTTCACTTCCTCCAATCTATATCCTTAACCTCAAGTCACCACATCAATCATTACAGTGGTCACTCCCCAAATTCTTCCCTGATCGCCATATAAAGCTAAAAGGGGAGGTGTCAGGATTTAATTGTACCCTTTGCCACTCTGGGTGATAATTTCTCTCCACCCGTAGCATAGGGGTAGATTGAAACCCACCGACTCGGAGACAGACATCGTGTCAATCTAAATTGGTGCCATACCCTTTTTTCAATGTATTTCAATACAAAAACTGGGATGCAACTTGGGTCGTGTTCAAAATAAAGAAGCTTTTCGAAAAGAAAAGGGTGGGATTGTGGTGTATAGGGCCCTGATAAATCTGAAATAAAGAAAATCAAAATAAAACTGCTTAATTTGCCATTAAGAATGTACCAAGAACTTCTTGATTGTGAAATATGATACTAGGTTGAACTGCACAGTAAAGTGCTGTAATTAAACTCCCCTCCTGGTCAAATCGTAGTACTTCACACAATTGTAATGAAAGTAATATAAATTCCGAATATTGGATTATATTTTGAACAACAAGAACACTGATAACATATTCTAAGAGGTTTTGTCCTCAGTTTCCTCTTTTTTTCAAGCCAATAAACGAATTTAAACAATGTTATAGAAAAAATGCATTGTCCCTCAGGGATGTTTCATGCGGTGCCCATATACTAAGTATACAAAGTATTAATATTAAGATTACGAAGACGTCATTCCGTCTCCATTCTACTTCAAACAACAATAACACTTGGTTTTTAACACGAAATCATATTCAGGAGTAGTTATTTACAAAAGCACTAAACGAATTGGTCTTCATCATTTTGCCGTATTGCCAATTCAAGGTTTAGCCATGCTCTGAAATACAGAAGCCCAATTGTGCCTGGTCTGACATCCTGGCCCATCTAGCATTATGTCCTATGAGGTAATATTACACATGTTGGGTAATCAGAGGGGTATCACACTGTACAAATAATGCATTACCCTAAGATAACAACCCAAGTACCCAGGCAAATCCCTTCCACCCTGAGGCTACCTCATAGCACAAACAATGTATTCAACTATGATAGGACCTGGCTGTCCCAGTGTGGTCTGCAGGGAATCTTACCACATTTAATTAAGGGGAAACCATGTATGGGTCAGATTTATATAAAATGTACAATTCGCCTTCACCAATCTTCTCAAATAACCCACATTTCAGACGAAAAAGTTCAAATAACAGTTAAACCTAACCAAAGAGATTGCTAGAATCAATGCAATGCCGAATATACTCGAATTTACCTAGTATTGACCAGATTGGAGCCTAATTTAGTAGAATTTACTGAATCTGTACAGCTGCCAAATGAACATTTTCTGAAAATCTGACCCATGTATAGGCTGCCAGATGCACTTATTGTATCATGACCTGCTGAAAACCCAGCCATTGTCAATTATAAAGGATCTATTTAGATGATTTCGGATCTAGATTTGATTCGCATGGAAATTGGCTAAAATAAATATGGCATGACAAGTCTCCTTGTCCTCAAATTTGCGTGCTCTAGTGTCTTAATTGTCGTAGCATTGTAAGAGCCGCGATGGCAGGATATTTTGAATAAAAGGTTTTAAAAAGAATATTATGGTTAAGGGATGGAATTGGGAAAAGCTTTCTAAAGCAGTTGTTCCACTAGTCATTAAGAGACTCCCAGTTTAGGCAGTCCAGGCTCAAAGCCTCTCAAATAAGAATGACATGTCAGTGATTGGACGCCTACTGCGCTAATGGCTTTCCAGGCCCTGGAGTAGGCATTCTAATAAGATCCTAATGGTATTTTGCAGTTTTGAGAGGCTTTCCCTCAGTTTGGAGGGAGCCTCTTAGCTGAGGCCAAACTAGAGCGAGAGGCTCTCCTCCCTCAGTTTGGAGGGACTCTCTCAACTCTGAGTTCAGACTGGAGACGCTTTCCCTTAGTTTAGAGGGACCCTCTCAACTCTGAGCCTAGACTGTAGACTCAGAGTATAGCAAGTGGGTGACAACATCCTCCACAGTAACATTAGGTAAAATGACTTTGAGTTGGACAGGAACTGTAGAAAAAGTAGAAAATATTTAGTTTTTGATGGCCATTAACTGAGAATACAGCTTTAAAACTAATGATGTTAATACTAGTGGTTGTTTCCAGTGGTTGTCCAAGACCCAGGGTATTATAGGCAAGTACGGCCTAGAGAGGCTACTACTGGATATGTTAGCGGTCTGTGTAAAGTGTAAAAGAACTCTCCACATAGCCTGGGGGAGGAGGAAGGGAGGGGAGCCAAATCAAACTGTGTCCTCCCCTATTCTGCCTGTTGTGTAGATACACAAGCCTCAGGCTGTGTGTGTTGGGGAGGGGGTGAGGGGGGGGGGGGGGGGTAGGAGGGGGAGGGAGGGATGGGAGGGGGATAAACCTTAGATCAGGGTAGCGTGGCCAGACAATGTACAATTCGCCTTTAGGAATCCTCTCTCTAAAATAATAATCCCAATTTAAGACAAAATTGATGTTCAATTTGTTCAATATCATCCAACCGCAGAATGTATCAATTGTTCAGAGGAGCTGCAGATTGTATGATTTCTGACCCCCTGACTCCCATTCTATTTAGGCATCTCTAGGCATTAGAATCTTGTAAGGATGCCTAGGCATTGACATTTTGCGGTCTTAATGGAATTATAATGGCACTTTGCAGTGTTAGGCGAGAGGCTTTCCCTCCGTTTGAAGGGACTCTCCCAACTTTGGGCCTAGACTGTATTCTCATTGGCGCTAGATAAAAAGATCGGAAATTAATGCAAAACATAAATAATAATGCCTTTGACCAGACTGCGCTACAACTACAAACCCACTATTGTCTCTGCATTTCCCACCCCCTCCCCCATCCCCCAATATGCAGATATAAAAGCTAGGTACATCTCCGAAAGCATTTCTCCCATCTCCAAGTTCTGATCCCCAGTCGACCTCACCATTTCCGCCAGTGACGACCTAGTTCATATGCTCTTTTTTTTACCTCCACCATGGAACTCTTCCTTCAGCGGAAGCGGAAATAACGTACGCTGGATTAAACTTCCCATCAACCTCAGTTGCTTCCAAAAGAAACGACCGGAAGCGATCGGTGCGCCCCTCAACGGATGGAATCCATAACATAGGTACCATTAGTGAAAGATTCTCTGCGTTGGCGCCAGAGGGGGCTGCGCTTATTATAAAGTGTGATAATAAACGTGGGATAGAGGAAAGAAATGTCGGCAGGGGGGCTGGTAAAATGTTGGCAAATTAATAATCAGGTGGAGCTCTCCTTCTTCCCCTCCCCTCTCTCCCCTGTTCCCTCTCCTTTGCTCCTTCTCTGTCTCTCTTTAGCCCTTCCCCTTTCTTTCCTTTCTCCCTTTGTCACTCTCTCTCTGATGCTCTTTTGCTCACCCTCTGTCTATCCCTCTACATCTCTCTCTCGCTCTTTTTCTCTCCCTCTTTCTCTTTTGCCCTTCCTCTTTCTATCTCTCTTCCTCCCTCTTCATGTCCTTCTCTCTCCCTCTCTCCTCTCTCTCCCTCTCTCTGAGCTGGGCTGAGCTCTGAAAATGTACCTTACTTTGGGATTTTAGGATTTTAATACCAAAGGTACTGTGATCTGCAGAGAAATGCTAACTATGATTACATTTCTGGTCATATAGTTATTAAAGAATTAGGAATGTTCAGGAATATTCTACATAGGATAGCAAATTTGCTTTACCCTCAATATAATCCGTGACCTTGAGAAACATTAGTCGGTCAAATTCTGCTAAATCAGGCTGCAATTTTCTCAATACTAGGTAAATTCGAGTATATTCGGCATTGCATTGTTCCTAGCAATCTGTTTGGTTAGGTTGAACTGTATTTTGAACTTCATTTTCGTCTTAAATATGGGTTATTTGAGAAGATTTTACATTTTCTGAAAATCTGAACCTAGTATTCATAAAGCAGAGCAGAAGATCTTTTTGTATTGAAATCAAAACATAGGCAGACGACATCTGTGTCCTTTGTCTTCCATTCTGTGCCAAAAAGCACTGGGAATCTGAGAGTGTGCAATAAACATACAACGCCAGCCTTTCCTAAACAGTACGAAAGTTTAACAATCACTGAAACAGTTTCCAAGACAACAAAAGTCACTGGAGGAGAAACAGAACAAGGACAGGACACCAGCCATCCATACGGATTCAGGCTTCAGCCGAGAGAAAGAAAGAACGAAACAGAGAGATTAGAGAGAAAGGAAGAAGATTGACTTGGCTTGTCACCGGGTATTGAAAGTCCAATTTTAGAAACAAAAGCAGGCTGTTTAGGGGCGATGAAAACCCTTGGCTAACCGCATCAGGTGAAGGGGGTGCCGTCAGGCTCTCAGGACACCCTCTCGGCCTCCTTCAAATCACAAAGTAATCCAGCAAGATTTCCCTAGAGTCCACTTGCTTCCGAGTTCTCCTCGCTTGGACGCGGCCAGCGTCTATCAGATGGCTTGTTGGCCAAGCCGCAACATGGAACCTGCTGCTGCTATGGAAACCAAGTTAGCAGACGACATTTTACCAGGCTGTATCCAAGGATACCAACGTAGCAGATGACATTTTACCAGGCTGTAACCAAGGATACATTGCATCCGAATATGTGCAAGGGTATAGTTCTCACATTGGGTATAGTGGCAAAAATGAATGAATTTATGGTTCAAAATTCATTTATTATGAATTTGAGATATTTACTCAACTGGATGGAACAAGGGGCTGAACTTGCCATCGAAGACACTAGAGTGACTGTAACCAACAACATAACTGCTGAGAGTAGCTCTGAAACTACATTTTCATCTAACATCGATCAAAAACTTAAAGATTTTCTCCTTTTTGTTCCATTTTTCACATTTTTCAAATTAGGAGGATTTCACACTGTCCAATGTGCTGCAGCAGGGCTTCATGAAAGTCCAAATTTACACAGTCTAGGGCCACAGTTCAGAGAGTCCCTTCAAACAAAGGGAAAGCCTCTCAAAACGCAAGGTGCCATTATAATTACATTAAGCAGAGTCCTAGGCGAAAAGTGATTAGCCAAGCAGGCGTCCAATCACTGCCATATTTCTTATCTGATCTAAGGGTTTGGACCTAGAGTGAAGTTTATATATTTCGGTTGCCTGCGGATATCGGAGATTTCACTTATTATCGCTCACAGGCGGTCATTTTTCAATTGACTAAATTTGGACGATATATTTTTAATATCATGCAGCTGACATCTTTGCCCTCGTATTCTCTTCTCATTCTATCTCCCCTCCGTCGATTTTCTCCTCCCTCCCCCTCTCCCAATTTAACTCCCCCTATTTCTTCCTCCCCAATGACTTCAGACAGAACATAAAGGTCATTCTCGTGTCAGACCATCAAGTATAGAGATTGACCTTCTGCCAGTCACTATAAAGTCCTCCCAATATGGGCGGATACCACTGAGAATACCCTCCTAATGGAAATAGATATTGAAGAAAAATATTTGGAGATTCCAGACCAAACAGATGGGCTTGAGATTGAATGGAATAATAATCCTTACAGGGTTTGTCCTTCATACTGAAATAACCACGAAAATAGCTGTGCTACAATTTTGTTTATGAACTCATTGTATTTTATCAAATGTGTTGGGTGAATATATGCTAAGTGTAACTGTGTTACGTCGTAGAAAATATAGGAAAAAATGTATAATCCGCAGCTCTACATATTTGGCGGCTAAATTAGGCTGAGAAAATTAATAATTAGTATAACTGAGTATATTTTGTGTATTCCGTTGAGTCGAATAACCTGTATGGTTATGTTTAGGTGTATTATAAACCTCATTTCTCTGATAAATTTGAGCTTTTTGAGAGGAAAGATGAAGGGGAATTGTACATTTTCCGATAACCTAACCCGATTATTACTCCCTTGGATACCTCAACAAAGGGATATAGTCTTTAAGACTAATATTCTTCCAATTAGAGAGATACATTCATGTTACTGTTCAACAACAAACTCCTACCAAGAATCAGCTTTCTATCAATTATATTCTCCATCATTGCTATCCTAAAACCCTCTGGAGTTCCCTCCAGTTGAAACAACCCATTAAGAAACAAGCAGTTTCTTTAAATCGATCCTAATCTGGAAAATACTCCAGAGATTTCTTAACTTACAGGGTAAATAGTGGGCGGCTCCCATCCAAAGTCTCTCCTGGTGTTTTTGGCGCGAAAATGCTGCTCTTGCTGTTTGTCGTCTGCTCGAATAGCAAATGAATTCAATCAAGACGCCGATATCTGAGACGCTGAGTAGCGACTTCATCAAACAAGGAAATACAGTATTTTCCCTCTATTCCACTTGGTACAAATGTGTGTCGCTAAATCCTCCCACAGTGTAGGGATTATATTATTTATATGGAAATATAAATAATTTCGGGGCTGATATTATCAAATTATCATTATCATATAATTATCATTATCCCGATTAATAGAATAATTTCACATGAATATATGTTGTAGTATGAGCATCGACAATGTTGGCTGAATCAACTGAAAAAACTATCTATCTAACTATAAATAATCAAAACTGTTATCCAGCTATGAGAAAAGCAACAAAAATGTATATGAGCAAAAGGTTTTTGCCGAAAAAATGGAGCAATTCAGATAATGTACAGGTCTTCTTTAAAATTATGAAAACGTTTTCAAATAAAATCAAATAGGGCAGAATCCCAGAGAACACAGTAGCAATCAGCAGCCATCAGGAGTCCGAGTCTAATTTCCCACCCTTTCATATTTAATTTTTCAATTAACAGATAATGGACTGTGAAATGTCGCTTGAAAATTAACAATTCACCTTCACCAATTCTCTCAAATAAATTTGAGAAGAAAATCAGGTTCAAAATGCAGTTCAACATAACCCGACAGATTTATTGAATGAATACAATACAGAATACACTCATATACCTAGTGTTTATCATTTTTCACTGTAATTTAACAGAATTTGTAAGATGTGTAGAACTGTAGATCGTACATTTTCTGAAAATCTGACCCATACACCCTATTGTACATATTTTCCAGGCATGACCTATTTCATCCTTCAACTCACCCAACACACAGCGAGCTTCACATCACAAACACAATCCAAAATGTAAAGCATTTCATAAAACTGCTGCCAGACAATGCTTTCTCTCGTGACCTCCATATCTTGTATTTGTACAGCGGATGGGGGAATAAACATGGATAGATTGAAGCCACTGCATGCAAAGCGTTGCAACCCTCCCCTCAATGTGATGGCCTTGCAGTATTTTCATACTTAGAGCATGCAGACTCCCTGGCACCACTGACAGTCCCACTGGCATTGGAATCTATCTATTGCTAAATATAAATACCTCAAGATGCGAACAAATATAATAGTAAGAGCTATGATGGAGTTTGAAGGAAAAGTCTGAGACTAATAATATGCTGAATATGAACATTTCTAAGGTTCAGCCAGATTTCTTGACCAGATTTCACAGGGCGCTTGTTAGTCCAAATTCAAATGTATGATCCTTAACCAGCATCTGACAGGGTAGTATACTACCATGAATTGTTAAATGATATCTGACCAGGTTGTGTACTCAAGCTCCCAATCTTCCACCAGCTCTGGGGGTAGTATACTACACTCTATTGATGAATATTACTGTATATATACCAGTCTTTTTTTAGTACAGCTTTGATAGCTGGCTGTCTACTAATTCCTGGGATAGTATACTGCCATGGATAATATTATGTGTATTCACCAGTCATCTACTGCTCGGTTCCCCTGGGCTACTACAGTAGTATACTACCATCAAATGAGTAAAGGTCTTAGGGTACCAATCAAACATTTGGAGCTCTATTCCTTCTAATATTTTAGTGTTACTCTCTTCAGTAAGCACAATGTTGCTTCTTTAACAAAAATCTATTATCCACATTTAAATCAAAGCAAAAGTAAAATTCTAAATTCAGGGCCTATATTCTAAAGCGGAGACCTATAGGCTTAGCCTAAGGGTAAAAGAAGGATCAGAACAACAAAGTCAATAACAATAGATGAAGGCTATAAAACAAGGCTCCACCTGCCTCATAAATTATAACCTCCTCTCTTTGCTTCATAAAAGCATTTAATCTGATAACATCAACTGCTAATAAAATAATGAATGTTGGAACGAATGAGAGGCACATCCTGTAAAGAAGTATCCATTTGCTGGTGGGGGAAGAGGAGACGATTGTGGCGACATTTTATATGGCTGCCTTTTCTGGGTCAGATCGTTGAAATTGGACAATTGGCCTTCACCAATCCTCTCAAATAACCCAATTTTAAGACGGAAATCAGGTTCAAAATACAGTTCAACATAATTAGACTGATTAATTGAATGAATACAATACAGAATATGCTTAGATATGCTCAGTATTTATCATTTTTCACTCTGATTTAGCAGAATTTGATAGATGTGTAGAAGTGTAGATTGTGCATTTTCTGAAAATTTGACCGTCTATGCTTTTTCTTCTATCAGACTGTCTGTCATAACATATGAGATGGCAAAATTGGCTTGTTCTGATTTCTATGGCTTTTTTCTGGGTGCATGCTTGCATCATAGGTCGATGGCCTATTTATTATTCATAACGGGTTTTATATTTGATTTGCTCATCAGAAATTGGTTGTAATGCTGTTAAGTTAAAAATATCTTGAGCTATATTGAATAAATCATGATGTAGAATCAGAATGTTTTATTGTATTTTGAATCTTTATTGTTTTAGGGTTTGTAAGCTGCTTTGCAGTTAGTTGTTTTAGCTTATCTCCTTGTGTCTCTGTGCTTAGCTTTGTCTCTGTATGTAGGTTTCTATTATTTGTCTTTCGTTCTTTCTTTCTCTGTCAGCGTCATTCTTTCTCTCTCTCTGTATCCATCTGTCTGCTCCATCAGTTTTTCTGTCTCTCTCTCTCTCTCTCTCTGTTTTTTGCTCGCTCTCTCGCTCCATCTTTCCCTGCTCTTTATTATCCTCGTTCCCACCTCTCTCTTTCTGGCAGGTTTTCTCTGTAGCTCTTCTGTCTCCCTGTCCCTGTCTGTATCCCTATCTGTCTGTCACTCTCCCTTTCTCTCGTCGATATTGTTACCTTCAGTGGCACACATGTAATAAACATGTTCATTCAGGCCTGTGCCAGATTCGCCATATTTGGCAACAATTGTATTTTACCAGACATTGTACATACCTTATGTCAATACCTTTGTCATTTTTTGAAGATGAGCGGTATAAACATACTAAATAAAATAATGCGTAAACAAATTAAAAGCTGTAATGTGTAATGTTTAGGAAGGTAGATGCAGGGAATGTCATGCACTGTTTATCCTCCTCGAAACGTGTTCTGGATTGATCCGACAACACCTGAATATGAGTAGTATATAGATGGCTTACCTGGCATTTTCTGCTCCCACAGAGTCCGGATCATAAGAGGAGCTGGCGGAGATGGCTGAGTCCGGGATCGCTCCCGACTGCATGCCCAGCGACAGGCGACATTGTGCTGCAAGAGTAGAGAACGTTGGTTAACATGATGTGTAAACTATGGCAGGATTCTGTTTATAGTTTATATACATAGGCTGTTAGGTTAATGTTGTATATTAACTCTTAAACCCTGCCCACACACAGCCGATTTGTCCCCCGATCTGGGTATTCCGATGGATCCTAGGTTTTTATTTCTAATCCTGGTTTATGTTTTTGAAAAAACATAAACCAGGATTTGAAATGAAATCATAGGATTCATCGGGGACCCAAATCGGGAGGGGAGCAATCGGAAGGGGAATCGGCTGTGTGTGGGCAGGGTCTTAATAGGAGAGTAGGAGAGAGGCATGGGGAGGGAGACAGGGGGTGTGTAAGAGTCAAAGAGAAAGAAAAGAGATTGAGAGGATTGAGAGTGACGGAGAGGATGGAGATGGGGAGGGAGAAAAGGGCAGGTGACATGGAAAGAAGAGAGACAGGGGCAAGAGAGAGAGAGAGAGAGAGAGAGAGAGTAAGGCAAAGAAGAAGAGACAAAGGTAGAGAAAATCCTAAATCTCTTAAATACCTGACACAAACTATATCAGTAATCACTAAAAACCATTTTCAAAGAATCCTTATCATCCCCTCACAATAATCGAGGCAGACCTAATAATACAGACACAATACCCTGATACCACTCCCTCTAATCTACCTCCATCGTTCAATCCCCTGTACCACAATCCATTTCAATGCAATCAAAGAGAAAAAACAGAGAGAGAGCTTGGTTTCCTACAGGGAATGGGTGCTGGTAGGCAGTTGGACACGAGACCCTATGTTTTATGTTCTCCATGCACGGAATGGTATTTCTGGTGTACTCAATCAAGACATTTTCACCAGGGGTAGTAGGGTTACTGTGTGTTGGTTGTTTGTGGGTCAGATTTTCAGAAAATGTGCAATTCCTCTTCACCAATTCTCTCAAATAACCCGAATTTCAGACCAAAATAAAGTTTAAAATGCAGTTCAACATAACCAAACAGTTTGCTAGAATCAACGCAATGGTGAATATACTCGAATTTATTCGGTATTGACCAAATTGCAGCCTAGTTTAGCAGAATTGACAAAATGTGTACAGCTGCCAATTGTACATTTTCTGAAAATCTGACCCTTGTGTGTGTGCATGCTGCTGTGTTGTTCCACTGTTTGCCATTTTGCTTGTGATCTTTGTAAAGCATGTATACATGGAATGATATCGTTTCTCAGGTTTTCCGATAATGGTTTCTGTTGCTTTAGTGTTTTACATGGATAAAATAACCCACCGGATTTTCAGTCACAAGACACCTTCAATTCAATTCAATTCAAAGCATTTTTTATTTATACAAGAAAGGTGTACAAAAAGGAGCCCCGTATCTGAAAGGTGACTTCCAGGTCTTCCAACGGATTCCTGACTAGTTCCTACCAAGAAAGAATAATTTTGATTTTACATTTCTATACTAAAATAAACTTTAGAGCTATTTTCTAATATCTAATCTAGTAGTATCTAGTTAATATAAGAAGCAGTTCATAGCAACAGGAGCAGAGACAATAAACTTCAACTGCTCATGTATCTAGCTAACAGTTAATGACAATCTATCTGAAGCAGTTTAATGAATTCATCAGTAGTAAAAACAAAGAACAAAACAAGGTATAGCAGTAGAAACAGTAATAATGGTAGGTCCAGACCAAGCAGCACAAATGACTCATAATGACACACACATGCAAAGATGCCACAGTATATAGTGGTCTACAATACATCAATCTCACTCAAACACAAATCTATAAACCTGCTGAATGATTTTCTGTCCTGTACCCGGTGAGCAGCAGTTTCAAGAGAGTTCCAGTATTTTGCAGATTTATAAGTAAATGAGTTTACAGTTTTTGTGAATTTTGGCTGTAATAATTTTAAATTTCTTCTGCCCCTAACATGACTTCTAGTAGATAGTTTTCTATTATCCAAAAGGTTTTCATCATTAGCCATGAAGTGGCTTAAATTTATTATATGTTTTTGTCTTCTTTTATCTAGGGGTAATAAATTTAGATCTAAGTGTTCTTGATCTACATTAGACCGTTTTGCTTTTCCAAAAATAATACGAAGAGCTGAATTTTGTAAAGACTGGAGCTTACCAAGTAGTGATTTTGGTCCGGAGTCATACAGATAATCTCCAAAATCAAAATGCGGAAGAATAGTCATCTTATACAGGTCTTTTTTACTTTTCTCTGTCAGACAGTGTCTCACTTTGTATAATAAACGTAGTTTTGTATTTACTTTACTCCTGATGTTGTTTATATGTTCTTTGAAAGAGAGGTTTGTATCCATGATTAGTCCAAGATATTTGTATTCATCGACTGATTGCAGGTTATTTTCCCCCAGTTTCAAAGTATTTATGTCTGTTTTCATTTTTCTGTTTGATATCGAAAAATGCATCACATTGCTTTTTGAAGCATTTATAGATATTTTATTCAATCTACACCAAACATCAATCCTGTCTAGGTCATGTTGCAGGTTTTTGTTTACTATGGAAATATCACTATCATGGTAGTACAGAATAGTGTCGTCTGCATAGTGCTGAACTGTACATTTTTCCACCACCATATTTAGGTCATTAATATAAATAGAAAACAAGACCGGCCCCAGTATTGTACCTTGTGGTACACCATATGTAATTTTGCCCTCAGTTGATTTTGTATTATTTACTTTTACCAGTTGTTTACGATTAGTTAGGTAGTTTCTAAACCATATTAATTCAGTGTTGGTTATACCATATTGCTGTAATTTCAGTAATAGTCTATCATGGTTCACAGTATCAAAAGCTTTCTTGAAGTCTAGGAAGACTGTGCCATTCAAAGATTTGTTATTTAGATTTTGATATACTTCATTCATAAAGTCAATGTGAGCATGTTGGACTGACCTCTCTTTCCTAAATCCATATTGTTTATCATAGAACAGATCATTTTCTTCAAAATAGGTTGAGAGTTGTTGTTGAACTATTTTTTCTAGAATCTTTGCCACTAGATTTATGCTTGAAATTGGTCTATAGTTATTAGTGTCATTCCTTGCCCCAGCTTTGAAAAGAGGGGTCACATTTGCTTTTTTAAAAATGTCTGGTATATCACTATTTTTCAATGACAGGTTGACCATATAACACATCTGTAGTGAGAGAGCTTTTAGACATGATTTAAGAATCGAAGTAGGTAGATCTGAGAATCCTGAGGACTTGTTATTTTTAAATCCAGAAACAACTTTCCTTAAGGTCTGGGGCGTTACCTTTGTAAACTTGAAACCAGTACCTTTATGCATATCTTTTATCCTTGTAAAAACTTTTTCATCATTCATATTTTTCATGATAAGTTCATCCTTATGTGGATCTTTAATTTTTGCTGCAAGGCCCGGACCAACCCCCAGAAAGAAAGAATTAAATTCAGAGGCTACCCGAGATGACTTGACACTCTGACCCTCTTTTTCGAGATCAATTTTGTTGTTTACCGATATTTTTCCTGGGTTTATTAGGGGTTTCAAGATTTCCCAGAATTTTTGTGGGTTTGTTTCATTAATTTGTAGCTGTTCCCTAATGAATTTGGCTTTAGCTTTTTTACATTTATAATTAGCCTCATTTCTAGCTAGTTTTGCCTGAATTAGAATATCTTGGTTGTCATCTCTCCTAGCCTTACTGAACAGATAATCCCTCCTATTCATTAAAGTAATCAGTTCCTCGGTTGCCCATTTCGGTTTTCTTTTTACCTCCTTAAACTCCTGAAGGGGGCACATCCTATCCAAAAAATGTATTATTTTCCCATGTATAATCTTCCAGCATTCTGACACATTAGTTTGATTGAAATATAATTCCCAATCTGAGTCAACTAATATTTCATTCAAAATTTTTTGGTCCAAGGACTTTTTATTTCGTGCCCAAAAAGTTCTAGTGATATTACTATTTCTTTGTTTCTTCCTTATTGCAAAGATGGGGAAGTGATCCGAAATGTTGAGTTCAATGATCCCAGCAGAATTTAGGATATTTGAGTTAGAGTATATGTGGTCTATAATAGTGTTTGATCTTAAAGTTGATCTAGTTGGTTCATTAATATATTGAGTCAGTTGAAACTTATGTACCATATCCCTGTAGTTTGATGAGATTGCAGATTTGGCATTTTTTAGTATATTTATATCCATATTAAAATCTCCTAGAATTATAATTTCCTTCTCAGTATCTAGTGATTGAATTATATCACTCAAGGTATCAATAAAATTCTGGAGGACCCCGCTGGGTGGGCGATAAGTGTTCAAAAGTATTATTTCTTTTGAATATTTGTTTTTGATTTGCAGTATTTGAACTTCAATATCTTCATTAGACTTATTCAATTTACAATAACTGTCTTGATCCGTGTCGTGGTTTATATGTGAATAGATACATAACCCACCACCTCTTTTTTTCTTCTCTCTATCCTGACGAAATAGGTT
Source organism: Sthenelais limicola (assembly GCA_942159475.1). NCBI lineage: Eukaryota > Metazoa > Annelida > Polychaeta > Phyllodocida > Sigalionidae > Sthenelais > Sthenelais limicola. Next base: position 12,683,048 of record OW804096.1, on the reverse strand, counting down.
GTAGTTACTAAGTTTTACTTGGTTATCATGAGTGTTACCATTTAGCCATGTCTCTGATAGGCACAGAAAATCAACTGACTCATCAGACATCAATAGTTGGATTTGTTCATAGTTTGGTAGGATGCTCCGAATATTCCATGCAACAAAATTAACCCCCTTCAGGGTTCTCAATTCTTTAAAATTGGACAAACGAACATTTCGGTCACTTCTTTGTACCATTCAATGATGATACAGACAAATTATATAAGTGTAATAATGACTTCAGAATATAAGCGACAAGTATTTGACTAATTAATACAGATCTATGACTGATTAAGCACCAGGTTATAGCACCAAGGGTCGCTATTAAGTCAAGAGTTGATGACTTAAAATGAGCTTTTCTTCAGGTTATAGACAGGAGATATACAGGTGATACACAGGTAATATACAGGAGATGTACAGCACGGAGAGCATATATTTGATACCCCAAATGCTCAGTGTTTAAGAATCAGTATACTAATTAAATTGGATTTTTTTTTTTTTTTTAGTTTTTTAAGTTAAGTAAAAGCTACAGTAAAGTTTAAAGTGCCTTATCATCTCTCATAGCAGCATGTCCTTGCGAGCACTAAAGCCAAGTTACTCATCAGAGGGTCAATATGCCATAAGGTATAAGGTTCAGCACTGAATGATCATAGATAGATAGATAGAAAGAAAGAAAGATGAGGAACAAATAGATCAGTTACATGTAGATATAACATAATGGATAATCAATTGTGAATTCTCAAGGTATAGACTAAATCCCTCCCATGTTTTCATTGAGGTTTATCAGGTAATAGATAATAGATATAAGATATTTAAGCCTAGCATGTACACATACAATGTGCTGAAATCCGAATACAAGTAGAAATGGAATAAACAATAAATATCTAAATCCAACAAGATGATATACTCTAGATAATATTAAATTAAATCAACTTAGAAATCATTATTTCTATTTTAGGAATAAAAATTATGAAAGCAATAATAATAACTCACGTTACTCAGCTAATTTTCTAACCTTATTCGTCTATTCTTGCTAACACATTTTGCCATTTCAGAGGCCCAAAATGTTCTGAGATCAGTTGACAGATGACACCCATCATCTGATAGTGCTAGATAGTTATGGGTGTGTGTCTTGTTTCTTGGGTGGTAGCGGTGAATCAGTCTATTGGTCCAAGGAGTGGCCACATTATTAGATGAGTTGAATTCTTTTATTTTCTGGTTGATGCTGACTATGATTTTGTTGAGCAGTTGTTGTTGTGGGTGAGATGGGATGTCACTGGCTAGGGATGGATTTGTTCTAAGCATTTGTCTGTTGTTGTAGATATGAAGGTTCATACCTGTTACTACAGCAAAGGAGATAGTTGAAGGGGTTTGAAAACTCTGTGTGATGTTAAGAAGAGAGTCAAAACAGCTAGACATTTCGTTATAAAAGGTATTAACAGCTGAGTCCTCTGAAGCAAGATGTAGTGATACTTCGCCTGTGAGTCTGTTTTTCAAAGTGATGTTGCACAGTCCTGCTGCTACGATTATTTGGGTTGGTTTAAACCTAATGATTTTTTCCCTGGCTCTCGCTACTGCCGTGTTCATATCGCCACCACTTACAGAAAATACTTCAAAATTAATGTTTAAGTGATTTGCTAGGTCTGTATCCAAAAGTCTACATCTAGAGTCCCCTACTACAAATAATGATTCCATCTTCCAATGATGAGGGTGAAGGATAAGGGATAAGTCCGTCCGATGCGAGGCAGGTTAATACATATTATACTGCTGTTTATTTCCAGCCGGCATTGGCGACAATAAGTGAAATGTTAAAACAGTGTATCCAGGCAAGTCAAGGCAAATGTTAAGGCATGAGTAATTCACTATATATCTTAACTTGATGTTTTGTGGAGCTTTCTTTTTACCCTGCCAATGATCTTCCCGCAGAGGTTTTGGCCTGTTAAGATCTTTGAAGAGATCGTTGATCTTTTACCTTCTTTATTTACAATCGGAGGTAGACGTGTTCCCGTTGCCCACTTCCTGTTGGCCGTCATCTCATAGAAGTGGGTTTCTGTGAGATTCATAAGTTTTTTTTTCAGATGTTTATTCTGTGTGAATTTACATTCTATCAATTCCTCAATTAGTTTCCTATCCTTCATTTTCCATGCAAAAGTCGGAACTATTTCGTTTTGACATATTTCTTTGACAACGTAAGGTGATGGTGTGTGCTGGAAGATGTTTGCCACATCCGGTCGTCCAGAGTCTAATGCTTTCTGGGCAGAGTAGGCATGTTCTACTGATTTATATGTAACTTTTTGATATTCCACTTTTGCTGGATAAAGGTTTGATAAAAAACAATGTTCCGATCTAAATCCAATTCCTTTCCCATCGTCCACCGAGACTTGCCGAGCGTCCTCGGGTCTGCAGCCATTCGGGAGTGTATGTAGGTCATGGATCGAGAAAGACTTGTCCAGAAATCTGATATGGTTTCCTACCAGCTCAGCTTTGTTTTTTCGTAGTTGAAGGAGATGTGTACAATCTCTGAGAAGATTATAATGGAAATTCTGTTTGAGTTCTGTGTTTAGGATTATAACATGAAAAATACAATTTCTTAAGTTGTGTATCAGTATTTTGGTTTCAGTTTAGTTTAGTTTCAGACATGTTTAGTGTTACCAGGTAAGATGTAACGACTGTACGGTAAAACCTCGTTTGATGAACCTCCAAGTCTAATCCTCCAATAAAAACAAACCGTGCTGAATCTAGGCCTATAGGGAGAGGTGTGCAGATCAGAGTGTTTACTGTGTAACTAGAAAATATGAACCAAAAACCGTAGGGGCTATATCGGAATCTCACCTTCATAAATGAATAATTTATCAAACAACATAATAAAGCAGTACAGCGAAATTGAGAACAAACTCCCATATATTTAGTTATTTTCAATATTCCAGCGATATATTGGTTATTAGGATGATGTCACACTACTATAATCGAATCCAACCTATTTCAAGGGAAAACAGTCGCACAATATCTGCCCATAGCAGCAACGATCCTATAAGTTAAACTATAGGATCGTTGATAGCAGCCACTAAAATTATCAATAAAAAAAACCACCCAGAAAGTTCATAAAATAACTTTACTGAAAGATCCTGAAGTAAATAAATCAATTCCATTTGACCAACTTTTACTGTGGGAAAGAGAGGACATTTACTCCCACATTTACACTCAGAGCTCTGAAAGGCCATGTAGTGTTCATTTCCACACAACACACATATGGAAATCCTCTTCCACTTCTCCCATGACCCAAGGTCAGAAAGGTCAACCCTTACAAGAAACTCCCGGTTTCCTTGACAAAAGAAGTATCCGGTGCCTGGGGAACGGGAACGCTTTTGCGTCACAGAATCAACACTTTTATTGTCCTAAAATGAGGACAAAATGAGCTTAGAGTGGCACAATGGAGGAAACAGAAATAGACACTCTTTCCCACTCCCGCCCATGCCTATGTCCATGTTGTTTTAAGTAGACTTGCCTATATATATTGTGCCCCTAGCATAAACTAATATTGAAATGTAAACCTTGTCTTTTTTTTAAATTTAATCCATATTTGTCCACCCAGAAATATTATAAAACGTCTTTCTCAAACAAAAAAGACCCATGAAATATGCAAATACTTTAAGAACGTTGTAATCCACTAAATCTCATCTTTTCAAATGGTCCTCATCAACACTATGCTTTACTCTCTGTAGACACTACTAAAAAGACATTCAAGCTTTGGTATCTTAAAGTGTAATTTTGCACTATCAAAAGAGCTGCAATGAAGTCAAATGTGCAATTGAGTAACATATTAGCAGCATTATTGAGTAACATATTAAAACTTTACTCCAGATCTTTTTCTAAATTCAATCAATACAAGTTCAATCCCCCCAAAAAACAAATCAAAATAATGAGTCTGACACAAGTCTACCCAAACCAGCCCCGTTACTACACTCTATACTCGTCCTGTTGGCAGCAGCGCCGCACAGGGTTACCCATAGCGAGCTTTGCCAACAGGTTGAGTATAGAGTGTACACGAGTAAACCCGTAAGGAAATAAGAGCAGCTCTTCTTTCTACACCAGAGTGGTTTATTTCTCCATCTATTTTTTAAAGAGGAGAGGTTGGAGGAGGAGGAGGAGGAGGAGGAGGAGGACGGCTATATCTGTAAATCACATCAAAGCCCACTGTGGCGGGATGGAGTGGTTTTGACAAGGGTAAGGGTGCTGTGGGTAATGGGCAGGAGGGAGAGGCTGGAGTTGTTTTTGTTTGAAAACATTGAAATAAGTCCAATAAAAAAGGACAGTTAACATGTGTAGATGTGTAGATGGTATAGGCCTACTATTTGTAAAAGGGGTGGGAGGTAGGAAGTGGTTGCTTTTTTTTCTCCCTATATTCAACACTATACTTTCATATATATTCGGTGATATTGGGGGCGGGAGAGGAAACACGCTAACAGAATGCGATGCCCTACACTTCGCGATTATGCAAATGTGTATAAAAGCATGTATAGGTATATATGCGTACCTTCATGTTAATGTTTAAATACTTATATAGGCCTCAAATGAATACAAAAAAAAGAAAAAAGAAAAAAAAATCTTGCACAGTATTATATTATGTACAAATATTAAATTTAAATTTCTATTTGGATTGATAGGAGAGGGACATAACAATTCAGGAAATTATGTTTAAACATAACAAAAATGATTTTTTTTTTCAGTTTTGATTCGTATAATTATGTGGAAGAGGATAGTTTTATCATTTGTATGAATCATATCCCTCCCCAAAAGAGTGATAAAAGGCTAGTGAACATATACAATTGAAAACAAATATAAGAGAAAAATAAATGAAGGGCCAAGTTCACTGAACTTACTAATCAAAATCTGAAACGAGATGTTACCATAAATAGTTGTAGAATATCTTTTTTCAATTTTGCTTTTTGTATGCTCTGATTTTAATTTGACTTTAGAGAGGGAGTCCTGAGATGTTAATGAAAATGAAACTTAAAACTACGAAAGAAGAGCTGAGGCCATTGATGGGTTAGAAAATGTACAATCGGCAGCTCTGAGCATTTTTTTTACATGGCTTTTTGTCAGGCTCCTTACTTACAACATTGCACTCTCACCTCAGGGGTGATTTTAGCAGTGCCATGTTGTCAGTCTACATCGAGGTAGTTCGGAAATTTTTAGAAAAAGATGTTATTTACCATTTTTAATATAACAGTGGTGAGATTTAATATATTGAGTAGTGTGGATAACGAGATGGTATGGGTTTGTGATATATGATATATGCTGTGATAGATCCAGTCTAAAGTTTTACTCCACGGTGAAGTATGTATCACATAACATTTGTATGTAGAGGAGTGTGGTACATACCGTGTGGTACATTGTTTTGTACCACACGCAAAATAAGCTCATTTGATTGGCTCCCTTCCACGCGGGAAAATGCGTTGTCAATGACTCTTACTAGCGTTACTAACGTCGCGACGTTACGATGTACACTATTGCGTCGTCGCCGGCATCAGTGAGTGAAGCATGGCTGTCACTTCGTAAGTAAATAAAGGACTTTGTGTTATAATTTATAATTAATTTAATAGCACCGTGGAGTAAAAATAGCACCGCATCTCGTAGGTGGTCTGGCTCAAAGGATCACATTGACCCTCGACGATTCTTTTCGATATAACACACTCGCCTATCGGCTCGTGTGCCATGCGAAAAGAAACGTCTTGGGTCAATGTGATCCTTTGAGCCAGACCACCTACTCGTGCGGTACTATCATAATATCGACTGTTACATCGCAGGTGGTGAGATGGTTATTACGATCGTTTCCTTATATACAATGAGAGTAAGTAAAGAGAGAGAGAGAGTGAGGATTGACTGTAAATGGAGATGGTGAATGCCTGTACAAAAAAAAAGAAAAAAAAATTGCCACTCAAATCCGTTATTCCTGGTTCAATAAAATATGAAGAAGACAGGTTCCATAGAGAAAAATACCACCCTTGTACATTCAGGTGAAATGGACAACCTCTAATGCGTCCCATACTTTCAACTTTCCTGTATTTGACAACGTGATATCTCATGTTTTCTCGGTGTGATCACGAGACTGCGAGATCTCAGCCTCGTTAGTGGATCACCGAGTGGATCACACCTCGGCCGCTAGGTTCCCATGGTGACGTCACAGCTCCTCCTCAGCCAATGAGAGAAGCCAGATGCTCTTGTCCCACCCTCTCCAGTACCACACCCTCAAATAGCCATCCAGGGGAAGGAGGGGGTACGGGACGGGGGGGGGGGGGAATTGGCTGTTTCATGCCGTTTTAAATCCATACTCTTGTCTCTTTTTATTTCCTCTTCCCCTCTTCCATCTCTTTCCCAGCTACTTTTCGCTTCGCCCCCTCCATTCTTTCTTTAAACATTCACTTCCATATATGACATGACAATTCTAGGTATTCAATCATTTTAAAACAATTAAAGTGAGACATTATCGATGTTCACACTCTGCAATTCAAAAGAGACAAGTAATATAATCTCGTTTTTATTTTACTTATTTTCTCATTTTTCGGCCGCGGTTCATTTCTGTCTTAAATATCTCTCTATTCCCCTGTCCCCGTTAATCTGCCCCCCACACTCCGCCCCCCCTCTTATTACCCGTTATTTTTGGCAGAGAGTTAGCCAGGCCAAAGATCTCCCACCATCCTGGTCCGAGGGTGTGAGACAGTCCATGTTCATATCGATGTGTGGAGCAGGTTTTCCCACCACTGGACTGCAGGGTATTGATGGCCTGTGATCAATCGTACAACACCTTTAATTCATTTAGCCGGCCCTGCATGCTCCACTGCCCCACCCCGGGTCTATAGGCTAATAGTACGGAGTGGCTCTGGAAACACTTTACATGTGGCCCGAGTCTCAGATGTGTTTACCCACTATTTACAAAAATGTATATTTGTTTATAGTAAAAATAATTGAAAAGAACAAAAATTGTTTTAAAAACCCTCAAATAATGGCATAAAAAACCCAATCGAAATAAATATTTTCTTAAGCTTTCGTTCACACAGCCTCAAAGATGTTGAAAGAGCCCCAGACTTCAATCCCATCCCATCCCAAATTTAAAAAAGATCATATGAGGAAACGGTGATCCATATCTATTCCGCTTGACCCCCGGATGCCTGAGTGGGCTGCCCCTATCCCTGTCCGCCCTGCCTGTGGGAACATTCTGATATTATTTGATATAACTCCGACATTTGCTATCTATTAATCTTGTATCGGGCTGTCAAAATATCTGCCCTTTGGCATAGCCACATGACGCTTATATTGAAATCACATCTTTCCTGAAATGGGATTCTGAAATGTCTTTTTCAACCTTTACAAGTCAGAATATAAAATATTCAATATGGTAGCTTAAAGCTGAATGACTTATCTAAATCCGTCTGAAATTGAAACTTTCAATTTTCAGTCTATTCATTTTGAACCCATCAGTGCAAAAATCGTTCAGTCCGGGATTATTACAAAAATCTGTGAACAAATTCCTTACTTTTACTCTTACTTTACAATTACCTCCTTTTCAATCCCCCCCCCCCTCTCTCTCTCTTTCTCTTTTTCTCCATCTTATCTTATTTTTTGGAAGTTCTCGTTGAAAAAGAAAATGTTTGGAGAGCACTGTCTAGATAGGTGTATCAATAGGATAAAACTAATTGCACTATTAATCTCTTCTACGCCCAAATTGACAGTGTAGAACGGAGAAATACAAAACAAAATATCCCGAAAAAGCCACGAATTCATGGAAAGCAGAGAAAATACCTTTCTTCATTTTCATATCTAAACCGTCCACTTGAGAGTGGTAAACATCAAAAAAAGAACGAAACGAAGAAAGAATTTTGCAGCTTTAAATTATGATTTCCTTGTCAGGGCAGGACGAAAGACGCTGTCATATAGTGAGACTGTTTTGGATCAAGTCTTTTTTTTAAATAAATCCATTTTAAAGTAAGAAATGAAGAGTTGTTCTGAACAGTTGTAAATCACATGAGTATCAATCAAAAACCAATAGCGACGATTGTTGGAAGAGGCGAGCGGTGAGGTACATTTAATAGAGAGTTTTAGCTCACTCAGGACTGCGTAGGAGGGAGAGGAGCTTGCGTTCTGAGTGGATAAAATCACTTACTGTAAATGAGATTACGGCACGAGTTGCTTACAAAGATAATTACATCATTTACTTGTTCCTCTTGGTGGAAAACCCTACTGCAGCTTCTCTCTTTTTATTTATTTATTTCTGATTCCTCTATCTCTTTTCCATCTTCTCGCTCGTCTTCTCTGTCTTTCTCCCATCCTCTCTCTCTGCTCTCTCTCCCTTTATTTCCTTCTCTCCCTTCTCGTCCTCTCTATCCCTCTAAAGCATCATTCATTATCCCTCTCTCCCTTCTCCAGTCTAGGCCCAAAGTTGAGAGAGTCCCTTCAAATGAAGGGAAAGCCTCTCGCCTCAAACCGCAGTGCTATTATAATTCTATTAAGACTGCAACATGTCTTTATATTCCTATTAAAACGCCGGGTTCTAGGCAAGGAAACTAATTAGCGAAGTAGGCTGAGCCTGACATACCATTCTTATCTGATATGAGGGTTTGGACCTAGACTAGTAGAGTGTCTCGTTTTCTCTCTCTTCTTCCATCCCGCTCTCCCCACTCTCCCTTTTTCTTACTGTCTTCTTCTCTTCCCTTCCTCTATCTCTCTCCACTCTCCTCTCCTTCCCTATCTCTCTCCACTCTCCTCTCATCCCCTATCTCTCACTGTATCTACTAACGTCTTACCCAATTGTACAATTACACCAAGTCTTTAAATGCAAGATGAACTAAAAGAAGGCCAGATCAGGAAACTGAGCGATAATATAGATTTCCTTTCTACATCGGGTGGAGGCTCAGTGATTAACAGGCAATCACGTTACCCGGCCCTGCCTTCTCCCTTCACCAGCTAACTTGGACGAATCGGGATATTTCCTGCAGGTAGGGGGTTTGGGGAGGGGAGGGGGGTTGCCGGAGTGGAGGAGATGGTGGTAGGGGGGGGGGTTAGATATTGCAAAGTATTATTATTATATACTTGTAAATGCAGTATTTCAATGATTAATGTCCTCTCTTTCATTATTTAGGGTGCATGGATATTACTGGTTGTTTGAAAATCATTTTGGACACTTTGGCAAAATTTAAGAATGTAGTATTAATGTATTTGATCACATAAGGGTGATCCTCTTCTCCATCCTTTCCTTCACCCGCGCCCGCCCTCCTCCTGCTCTTCTTCCTTCTATCGCCCTCCTCCCCGTTTGGCTCTCCTTCTCCTCCTCTTCGTTCTCTCTCCCCCTCCACTCGTTCTGCACTTCCACCTCTATTTCTCCCCTTCCCTTGCATTTCCTTCTCCTTCTTCCCTTGCCTCATGGATCTCCTATCCCTTACTCCCTCCTCCCCCCGTTTCCACTTTCATCCCCCCTTCCCCCCTCTGCACCCCCCACCCTCCTTTCCCCTCCCCTCCTTCTCCCCCACCCTCCTTCCTCCCCCTCTGCACCCCCACCCTCCTTCCCCCTCCCCTCCTCCCCCCTCCCCTCTGCACCCCCACCCCCCTTCCCCCTCCTACCACCATCTCCAGCCTTCAATACCAGTTTTCCCCCTCTAGCCCCTCGTCCCTTAAACATCAATGATGTCGTCTGATTGATTTCTCCGCTTATTAGATTACTAGCCCAGGAGAAGATCGCTACAAAGCTGATTGTCACAATGCAAAAATCAACCAATCAGCTTCCTCCTTTCCCTTCACTTCCTTAACCCTTTCAGTTCCGCCAACTACCTCTTCACTGTCGGTTCATATCGGTAATCGGGTTGAGTGGGACAATGTTTTGTCCTGTATGACAAAGTGTTTTCATGGAAGAATCGCGAATGAAGAATAATGAAAAATAGAGTTTCTGTCACTTCAACTACTTGAGTAAAAGAGATATTGACTACACTCTATTTGATATCTACTTGGAGCGGTTCACCGTAGCGTTACCATTGGGTCGCTTTGATGTTTACTCTAAGTAGGTCTCAAACAGAGTGTAGATCTATGTTACATCTCTGATATCTAAATGTCATAATTTCTGATTTGTATTTAACGGAGCCTGTGAGATTTGGTGTTGAAAATAATCTGTTATTTGAATAGTCATTTGAATTCCTAGTTTTAATGAATGCTACATATACAGTACTTCTTTAATTTCAGATTTCCCATTGATTATCAACGAAAATTACGCGAGAAATTTACCGGCAATTGTATGAAAATGATAACTGTAGTCCTATAGAATACAGGGCGGAGTAGTGTACCATACAATTAAATTGTCCAAATTGAAGGTCAATTAATCTTTGTAACCAGACCAAGCATAAACCAAACATAAACTCAAACTCAAATATTTTCTTATATGCCAACAATTCTACGAACACAATATCTGATGAATGTAATATCTGTGGAAAGCTGATTCATGAACCAATGAATTATATATCCGAGCGATGCATTTGAAATGAAAATTCATTTTAGATTGAACGCGGCATGTAACGTTAGCCGAATCAAACTGATATTAAACATATTTAAGATTTCCCAGTTCATTTCCTATAGGGAGAAAAGTTATATATGAATGGGATATAAATTGTTGGCATTTATGTGTTGTATTTGTATATACACTATTTCTCAGAGAATATCATAATTTGAAATTGAAATCGCAATGTTCAAGGAAACTATATGTATACACAGAACGATGTATTATAATTGAAAATCAAACTTAACACATTCTATTAATTCACTCTAAAGGTTAAGCAATAACTCACTTCTATGAAATACCTCATGTCAGATTGGAATCTCAATACACACATCACACTTTGTACATATCTCTATATGTGTATGATATATTACAGGTACAAAAAAGCCTCTTTATTATCTCTTCCCCCCCCCCCCCACACACACACCTCGACCCACTCTCTGTCTCCTTATTTCTCTCGCTGTTGCCCGTCCATCACTTAGCCTCCTCTCCCTTACTCCCTCTCTTTCCTCCCCCTCTCTCTGTCCCTCTGTGTTCTCTCCCATTTTCCATCTTTCCTCCTACTCCCTTCCCTCCCCTCTTTCCCTCCCTCTCTCCCCCTTTCCCTCCTCGCTCCCCCTTTCCCTCCTCTGCTCCCGCTTTCCCCCCTCTCTCCCCCTTTTCCCCCTCTCTCCCCCTTTCCCCCCTCTCTCCTCCTTTCCCCTTTCCCCCTCTCTCCCCTTTCCCTCCTCTCTCCCTCTTTCTCTCCTCTCTCTCCCTTTCCCTCCTCTGCTCCCCTCCCCTCTCCCCTCCCTCCCTCGCCCAACTATCTCCCCCTTTCCCCCCTCTCTCCCCTTTCCCTCCTCTCTCCCTCTTTCTCTCCTCTCTCTCCCTTTCCCTCCTCTGCTCCCCTCCCCTCTCCCCTCCCTCCCTCGCCCAACTATCTCCCCCTTTCCCCCCTCTCTCCCCTTTCCCTCCTCTCTCCCCTCTCTCTCCCTTTTCCTCCGCTCTCCCCTTTCCCTCTCCTCCCTTCCCCTTCCCTTCCCCTCCTCCCCCGTTTCCTCCCTCCCCTTTTCCCTCCTCTCTCCCCCTCCCCCTCCCCTCTCCCAACTAACTCTGATATTAAACTTGCCCCTCTCACTACTCACACTATGACATTTCTTATCTCATCCATCAACTGCTTAACGCTTATCAATCAAAAGCCTTAATCCAAGCGAAAGAAAACATGCTTATTCCTATTATCCGCGCCCGGCTTGAGGCACGGGAGATCGGATTTCCTGATATCCACTTCACTAGCTTTTTACCAGTTTTCTCCTCAAATCTTCAATTAGTCATATGATATTGACTGAGTGCGGACTTGGTAGTCAGGCAGTTTCTTAAGTCTGCCTTTCTTATTGGCTCCTCGTTCGTGGAATCAGTGTAAGAAGCGCTCAGGATGCTGTTTCATCTTTTTATTGGAGTTGATGCTGCTTTGATATATATTGAGGGACTGCTTATGATATATCATATACTGTAAATGCATTAATTAATGTTCGCGCAGTATTTATTTTCGCTATTTTAGCGCACCCAGCTTTGTGCGCGGAAATAAATCCTGCGTGAAGGGTATGATTGTTGGATAAACACGATGTGAGACTTCCTTGCTGCGCGAATTTAAATCTGCGCAAAAAAGGTCTCACAGTACTTAGTGCGCGAAAATTTATCTGCGCGAAAATAAACACGTTATGGGTGAAATCGTCTGATAACGTACAATTTGCCTTCAGCATTCCTCATGAATAAACCAAATTTAAGGGAAAAATTAAGCTCGACATAGAGTTGAATTTAAGCGAAGAGATTCTCTGAATCTATACAATACCAAAAATAATGCGAAATATTTAGTATTAAATACTATATATTTCGCATTATATTCTTCTCAATTAAGCTGAAATATTTAACAAATTTTGTTAAATATTTCAGCTTAATTGAGAAGAATTTACTAATGCGTAGAGCTGGCGATCGTACATTTTCTGACGATTGTACCCAGCTAATCTGATGAGTATTTAATTACATGTATTATATGTACATAATCATGCATCTCGATCCTATGATCGGGGACTTTGTTCGTAGACTGAGGGGGTTGATAAAGCTGCATTCTCAGTAACTCTTTGATAAATTTCTTCTCCTTGGCTTAGTTATTCCAAAGGACTGCTCAGTCAATGAATGCAGCTTCAAGAAGTAAAATCTGACATATTGCAGAGCTTTCGCACAAGGTAGGTTTTTTTTCTCTTGGTATAAAATGAATGAAATGGAAGTGGTCAAACATAACTTAAGTTTCCTTTATTATAGCCTACCCTGACGAAAAGTAATGGTCGAATATAATTGTATATAAAAAGTAATATCGTTATTGCGTTCTAGTCGAGCAATCTCCTTGAATCAAGCGAGGACCAAAATGGTCTGAATTTTCATTCGTTTTCTGGCTTAAAACTATGGAAAACATAGTTAAGTTGGAGTTATTTTAGAGTTGCTAGGGTTGGCGAACTCTGTAGAAAGCTACAATAGGGGCAATAGAGCGGTTGTATTAAACAATTACTTTTCATTAATCTAAACGAAGCTGTGTTTAATTAACCGTAACAATTCTAATCATGGGAAAACTGGGTACACGCGTACGCACACGCGTAGAGCGCGCATGCGTACATACAAGAGTTGACAGCCACGTGGGCACTGCGCATGTCACAGACAGGTGGGAGTTGGGGAAGGGGGTGTGGCTAAAGGTGGGAGGAGGGGCGTGGGAGAGCGGCTGGGTAAATATTGTTAGTTTCAATACACGCGTTACGCTTGTAAAATGATAATATGCGACACACTCCGCTCCTATGCATGGCTGGAGATTGTAGTGTCATAAGCAGAGGTGGGGAGTGGGGAAACAGACAAGTTGGCACTCATCGAAAAATGTCATCTGTCACAGAAATCAGTCTGAAGTGTTTCTAAAAGTTGTCTTTCCGCAGAATCTCTTTGTAGAAATGTTCTAATTTTTAGGGGTCCTAGCACTATTAGTCATATGAATCAATGTACAAAATTTCAAGACTGTGCGTTGAATATATCTCTGAGGTAAGGTCATCCCGAAGAATACATTTAACTCTTTTACTTGTAATTGTCCACCCACAAAATAATGATAACATTTTTTAAAAACCACCTCTATAACAATATAGAGGTACTTATTAGGTTGCCTAAAGATTCACATCGTTAGAATACATCGGTCCCATCAAAAGCCATTTTCTGCTACTTAAGACTAAATCTTCTGTGACACATCACACAAATAGTTAGTAACAGTGTTAGTTTGTCTGGATTTGTGGTAATTCAACATCAAATACAGGCAATGAACTATCCTGTCTAAACCATTCATACAGAAACACATTCTTTTATGAAGAGTGTATGAGTTAGTTCAACCAATTTCGAATATGAATGATTCATGTTTTCTTCGGAGTTTAATTAGAAAGCTAATGATATAAGGCAAAATGTTGTGTTATTTTAGTGTCATCTGGAGTCGTTGTCATGGTAATCATTATGGTAATAAATTCCCTCTCTTCATTCTCTTCATTGCTTGGAATCTGATCAAGAGCTCAACAATAAAAGGCCAAAACACTTGAGCCAATGTCAACATTAGAGTGTCAACGAACTAATTAAATGGAAAACGTGTTTGTTCTGCACAAAAATGTATTTACTTAAGAGCTAAAATCACATTTCAGCCCTCCTCCTGCCCTTTGTGCTGAATCAGTTGAAAAGGTAGCCCCGGAATGTGTGGGGAATCTACTCCTTTTACTTGTGATTTAATTCAATTTTCATCAACCCATGAAAACACTCGAGTAGCGTACTTTGGCGACTTTTTCACATTTCACATTTTTCGAGTTGGGTACTTTGAGTCTTTTCTTCTTTCTTGTTTTCTCGTGTATGTTCTCTTTTTAAACGTGATAGGTCTTAAATGAAATGATAATAATATAAAAAAAAATCAAAATCACTAGAAATTATTCTTTATGTCTCCTCCATAGACACTGTACAAACACTTAAATTAGTGAACTAATAATTCAGGTTCTATCAAATCTCCTTTATGGGCCAGATTTTCAGAAAATGTACAATTGGCAGCTGTACACTTTTAGTAAATTCTGCTAAAGTAGGCTGCAATTTGGTCAATACTAGGTAAATTCGGGAATATTCGGCATTGCATTGATTCTAACAATCTGTTTGGTTAGGTTGAACTGTATTTTGAACATTACTTTCGTCTGAAATTTGGGTTATTTGAGAAGATTGGCGAAGACAAATTGTACATTTTCTAAAAATCCGACCCTTATAGTCCTCAGACTGCTGCTAAGGTGCAATAATGATAAGAGTTTCAAAATAAAGTTGCCTTTATTGAGCTAGTAAACTCCTTCTCTCCTCTAAATACATTCAAGTCTTCTTCGCAGAGGTGAAATGCTAAGGCCAAGATAAATAGGTGTGCTGTTTCCGAAGCAAACCACCTTTTAGGAAATGAAAAAAGTCTATTTCGTAAACAAAACTAATCATTTAAGAAAGAGAAATATACCTTCTGAGGGTTTCTATGCTTAGGAAGACGTATGTTCCCGCTTTAGTTTTTTTTAAAATAAAAATTAGAAGAAAATTAGCCAGGGTAAGATTACTTTTAGGAAACAACCAGTTTTTGCTTGGCCTAAGGCCACGTGCGAGAGGGTGTTAGACCACACCCCGGTGTTTGTGCATGTACTTGAGGGGTGTATGAGTGACTTGCACCCTCTGCCCCGCCGTCCCTTTATCCATGATTTATGGTAATTAATTATTATAATAATATTTGCTAATGCTAATAACAGAAACAATAACAGAACTGCTCATGTACATGTGCACAGCACAGGGAAGGATCACTTAAGTCACTTCACCCTTGAAGCATATTTAGACCAAGATTTGGTCTTGAAATATTGAATACAATATGTTTTGCAAGAGAAGAAAGGACATATATAATATGACATGACATGACAACTATTTTGAAACTAACTTGGAATAACATGTTACTCTGACAAATTCCATAGCTAATAACTAATATGAAATACTTATATATGTAAGCATGTCTGATTTTACGAAGCCCAATAGCAGAGATATAGGGATGAGTATTTGGTGGACGTCATGGTTAATTAGTGACATTTTATTCTGTTTTTCCTATGTTATCTTTTCTCTCTTCTTTCTATAATTACTATAAGCAATTCAATACAATTTAAAATATTCTTTATTTGCACATAAACATGATGTACAAATAGGAGCCATAGGAGTATCACTGTATGAACTTCTTTTAACATTGTTACCCGATTAAATGTAGGACCGATTCTAAATGGATTTCCCCGAATGTTATTATTTCGGTTTCTTTTCAGTTTTTAAACTGTTTCAAACTTAAAGGAAAGCATCTCCCGACTCTTCTCAGTTCTTCAAACATGCTGATACATATTATTCAAGCTAGTATGAATTCAAATGTTATTCCAGTTGTTTCATTAAATCGATGGGCAAAAGGAATGTCAGAGTTTCAATTTGGACAGAAATTGTCCCCTTTCTAAATAACTCTAATTTCCCAAATTTTCTCGCCTATAGTCTGTCCGAAAAGTAGTTGACACGTGATTCCTTAGTCCCTTTAAGGGGAGGGAAAAGTGGGAGAATTTTGACTTCAAACTAATTGTCCCAGAATCACCGTTTGCGACCGACCATTGCCGTTTGCGACCAACCATGGCCAAATGTCCAGCTGTACTGTATTGTGCTGTCTCTGTTCCATGTGCTGCAGCTGTTGTTTTGGTTAAAAGGAAGGAAGAGCTGGTTATCCAGGCCCTGTTTCCCCATGGTTGATTGCAATAAGCAACTCGCTGGGCAAAGAGTGGACAGGTCCTTGTCATAAATAGAAATCAGAAATCTCCCACTTTTCCCTCCCCTTAAAGGAACTAAGGAATCACGTGTCAACTACTTTTCGGACAGACTATAGGTGAAAGGGTAAGCAGATGACACGTGCATGAGGACTGTAGTGTTGGTCCATCTACTTGAGTGCACTGTGTGAGTGAGCTGCACCCTCTGCCCCTCACCATCATCCATATTTACCCTACACATGAACCATGAACAACCGCATCTGTCACATCTTTCAATACTATTAGGGTCAGATCTTCAGAAAACGTACAATTGGCCTTCACTAATCATCTCAAATAACCTAAATTTAAGGGGAAAATCAGGTTCAAAATACAGCTCGACATAAACAGATAGATTTATTGAATAAATACAATACAAAATATAGTCAAATATACCTAGTATTTATCAATTTTCACTCTAATTTAGCAGAATTTGATAGATGTGTAGAACTATAGATTGTGCATTTTCTGAAAATCTAACCCATTATGACTTGTCTCGCCGAAATGAATTTTCCAGGCGGAGCAAATGTGTTGGGAAATGTGTGGGGTATTTTTCTAAAGAAAATACAAAAGGAATTTAAGGAAAACAAAAGAGTTATGGCCAGAGAAAACAAGGGTTCTTTGATAGAATGTATGTCGACCGCGAAATGTTGCCCAATATATTTTGTTTCTGTTTTTATTGGTTTGGGAATGTGTTAATGTACCGGGATGGTATGGTTCATGTAGAATGGGTAGACTTGGTAATGGTCTCCTTGGCTAATAAAAACAATTACATGTCACTCACGTTATGAGTGAGTACCTTATGTTTTATTTATTCATCATCATCAGGATTTTAAGATCGTATAAATGAATATTTTGATGTTAAAATGTAATTCTTATTTGTAAAATTCCAATTAGTATGTACCAAACCAAGATCCAAGTGTTCTGGATATAACTGAATTTAGAAACTTTTCCCTCAAAATGGAAAGTGAATTCTTATTATCTACCAATAAAGAATACTTTTAAGTGGTTTAAAACAAACAATTCAATGACCAAAGAAACGAAATCATCAGATTTTGAAAATTTTAATTCATAAAAAATCATAGCCAGAATATGGACAATGAAATCTTGAGAATTTCTTCAAAATTCCGACTATAAATTTGCTTACAAAAAGATGAAATTTAGGGCAGATTTGACAAGTATCGAAATTTATAAAGAATATCGAAGACTATTATAGCACCCCTGCTTTTAATAAAAAAAAATTAGCACACTAGAATAACAACAGGCTGGGACAAATCTACATATACATAAACAAGCAGCTAACACACATTATTGTGGAGAGTGGTTGAGGGAAGAACAACTATAATAGACTACAAGCGGAGGAGGAGAGAGGGGCAATATGACATAAAGCTCTCACCACTAGCACCAGTGAAAAAGAGGTAACATTGTGTGTATTGTTCTCTTCCAAACAATTGTTGACATAGTTGCCAAGAGACGCTGTTTCCTGTAAAAAGCCGCCATTAAAACATCATCCCTGCTCCTCCTGCTACTCTACGTTCTACAGTGGAGGTTATTATGGTTCTGTCTACTGTTGACATTTTACATACTTTATATATGCGTTGGTGTATATATATGCATCTAATATATTGTACGATGTTGTGACAATGTATTGTATTTTATGATGAGACTTTGGATCAAGTAATGTTGAGAATATGTTCAGATATGTTGAGAACTTTGTCTTCAAATATTAAAATTAATATTAAATGAATTATTTCTCCCTCTCCTGAGATATCTTCCAGCAGAAAGTCAGTTATACATGGCGATTTCGCCAAATATAACATTCAGCTATATTTTAGGCATCAATTCATGTTATTTCAATTGTATATTATATCTTTTTTCTTACTCTAATCCACCTTTGTCCCTAACTTTCTGTAAACACTGGGACCATTGGAAGGTGCTCCTGCATAAGTACACATCCAACTTCATATACCTAGGAGATGTTACCCTGCAGTCAAAATAAAATCTTTAAAAATAAAATTCAAGCTCGCTAGCCCCAAGTTGTGTAAGTGTTCACGTATGTAACATCCTATATTCATCCAGTAAATAGGGAAACCAAAGATGAGTTTGTTGATTGAAAATCTAGAAAACGATGTAAAGTGCTTGTATATGCTATAGGGATGCAAGTCGGGGTATGGCAAAAATATTGAAAGTTTCCCCTAAAAAGATTCCTCTTATTCTTATTATTATTAACGGTGTCTACTATGAAGAATATTCTAGACTGAGTCAATGACAAACCATTTTATGAACAAAAGATTTTGAGAATTGTGTGAAGATTTTGAGCAACTTTAGTTATAAATGGTGGAAATCAGGGAAGATTTGGAGTCTATAGACTACTGCCTTCAGGACAAATACATCTCTGATGCTAACCATGCACACTTAAAACTATCCATCTATACATACCTCCTGGTATAAGTGGCCATGTAATACATATATCCCATTTGTCCAGTTAACAGTAGATACCCACTGTACCATAAGGCAGGCATAAATAATCACAGACCAGTCTCTCATACCTCTTGTACTGTTATGAGTGCCTATATTCTCCCCTCCCCCCACCCTCACGCCTCATCCCTAACACACACACTCTCCTGGCGATCATACCCCAGCTTTCCCACCACTATATATAGATGTGTATGTCTCATTGTGTAATATAGTTATGAAATATACGTGTATGTGTAAGGTTATATCCCTGTGAACCTCCTATGTCCTTATGTCCCTGTGAAACCCCTCGCAGACCTATACATACAGAATTGATATTGTGTGAATTTAACAAACCTTTATAGAAGGAGACTAATATAAATTCATTATAGTAATATATTACACGTAACTTATGTTTTATTATGTCATCGCCGACGTGCATTGGTTTTAACGAACCGGTAAATAGAAAACACCATTATGCGAAAATGGATGGTAAGACCAATTATAAATGGTGATAAATATTTACTTCCCCCTTGTATGCCACACAAAGTTCAATTCTAAATTTTAACTTTAGCTCAATGAATTTAACGGTGAACAATTATATACTTTATGGTATTTATAACACAAATATTTTTTTAATTATTTAAATGCCCAAAAGGTCAGTGATAATTGTGAGGTTACATTCCCAATTATATCGACAAAATGTCCTTTTTATATTATTTCACTAATTTGTAATTTGATACATATTAGACCAACTTAATCCATGAATCACAATTGAAACCATTCATTCCGAATTTTGAGGATCAGTAATGAACCATATCAGTGTGGAACCCTATGGGGCTCCCAATCCTTCCATCACCCCCCCTCCCATCTCCCAACCCCTTTACATAGGGGTAGGGTTAATTAGCTGTTGATCTAATCTCACCCCTTCTCAATCATCACCCCACTAATCAGTGAGCTGGGGTAGAGATAATAACCCCCCGGGGTAACTACAGGAGCAGCAGGGGTAGCAGGGGTATCAGTTACCACCCATCGAGCTGCTCCCCCCTTTATTACGTAATAAAACGAGCACCTCGTGAACCCTGTTTACTTTTCTAACTCCCTGTTTTCACTCTTGCTAAGTGATGGTTAACTTTAGAGGAAACTAGGCTTAGAGTTAAGCGAGTCTCTCCAAACTGAGGGAAAACCTCTTGTTTCAAAACGCAAAATGCCATTGAGACCCCGACCCCGGGCCAAGAAATCAATTAGTACAGTAGGCGTCCAATCACTATTCTTCAACAAGTAAGGTAGTTGGGAATCAATGGGAATTAAATGGTAATTGAAGATATAATAAGGAACTCCAGAAATGCATTTAATTTACTCTGGGATTATCGTACATGCAGATATGACAATAACCCAATATCCACTTAATATTATACTTCTTTCTACATATTTCTACCAATGTACACATATTGGTGATCAATTGTTTTTCAGGCTATCAGCTGTTCAATTCAATAATGCACTGAAAACAGCTCCAACTGGTGCTGAACATTGCTTACATATCTAAGCCCACACACGGATGTATGTACAAGGCAGCTAGTGTGGATGAGGGGTAGAGAGGGTGGGGCATGAAAACAGGATATAGCTAAATTGATGAGTTCGTTAATTATAGGGTACTGATTTATATAGGGCGTTAACCCTAATGGAAAAACACACTGTGTGAATGGGGGCCGTATAGGAGGTGGGACTTCATTCATAGTGAATGGGGGCTGTACAGGGGGTGGGCCTTCATTTATACAGTCAGTACTGATGCTATCCTGGACTGATTCTGGGCTGATAGTCTTTACAATAGGAGGATCAAGGGTCATGGCACTTTTAAGGCTTTTACTGAAGAATTATAGCGCCCAGTCTAGGCTCAGAGTTGAGAGTGTCCCTTCGAATTGAGGGAAAGCCTCTCGCTCCTTAACCGCAAAATGCCATTAAAGAATCCGATTAGGATGCCTTCTCCATGGCCAACCCTCCAAAATTACTCAAATCTAACTTCTAAGACAAAAATGCGTTTCAAATACAGTTCAATATAACCAAACTCATTTCTTTTGATCAACCCAATATAATACCTGTATATATGTATATACCTTGTTTTTATAACTTGTCAGTCTAATTGAGCAGATTTTACTCACTGTTTAAACGCTCAAGGTCCAAACCCTCAGATCAGATAAGAATGGTATGTCAGCCTACTTCGCTAATCGGTTTCCTAGCCTAAACTCGGCGTTTTAATGAGAACATAATGACAATTTGCGGTCTTAATGGAATTATAATGGCACTTTGCGGTTTGAGGCGACAGGCTTTCCCTTCGTTTGAAGGGACTCTCTCAACTTTGGGCCTAGACTGTAGAGTTGCCCAATGTACATGTTCCGTCGCCCTGCCCCATACAGCTAATATATAGCCTAATGGTAAGGCCACATGCTCCTGCATAACCACACATCCACCTCCATTTGCACAACCAGCTAATATTTCTTTCTTAGCTTTTTATGTCTTAAAAAAAGTGCTGAATCATTAGGATTTTATCCCTGAGGCAAAACCAGTTGATATCATATGGACACTGCTAGGACCATACTGTAAAATATGGGTGAAGTCGTTAGGAAATGTACAATTCGACTATCAACATTCCTCTCAAATAATCCAAATACAAATTGATAGCTCAGAGTTGAGAGAGTCCCTCCAAACTGAGGGAAACCTCTCCAGTCTAGGCCCAGAGTTGAGACAGTCCCTCCAAACTGAGGGAAAACCTCTCCAGTCTAGGCCCAGAGTTGAGACAGTCCCTCCAAACTGAGGGAAAACCTCTCCAGTCTAGGCCCAGAGTTGAGACAGTCCCTCCAAACTGAGGGAAAACCTCTCCAGTCTAGGCCCAGAGTTGAGACAGTCCCTCCAAACTGAGGGAAACCTCTCCAGTCTAGGCCCAGAGTTGAGACAGTCCCTCCAAAATGTCATTAGAATCTCATTAGGACACAGTAGGCGTCCAATCACTGACATACCATTATCTGATCTAAGAGGCTGAGAGCCATACTAAAATCTGCGGACCTGAAAAAAGGAGTTTCTTCAACTTCTCACATTTTCGGAATAAACTGACAAAATTAAATATCTAATAAATAAGTAAAAGGTCACTAAACTGACAAAATTAAATATCTAATAAATAAGTAAAAGGTCACTAAACTCACAAAATAAAATATCTAATAAATAACCTAAAGGGTGCCATGTCCACACCACCTCACCATCGCCACCCTATAGCATCTGCAGCTGCAGATCTCACACCTTTAAAAATCAATTAAATCTAATCAGTAGCGAGGGGCAGTTTTTATTACCCTGGCATGTTTATAGAGTGGGAAAACCACTTAGTGGGGGACTCGCCTGCAGGGTGCTGGTATATAGGTCTGACTCGCATAGTGTGGCTGTGGTAATTGATGTCTATTGGTTTGAGTTTAGTTTTGGTCTACATCTATTGGGCCAAAGAAATAAGTTTGTTTCTGGTTCAATGAGAACTATGTATAGTGGGGACGGCTGGGGAAGGGTAGTGGTTTTGTAACTATTGTTCAGGAACTCAACAAAATTGTTAAGGACTGTTCGTTTTTAACCACTGTGGAGGGCGGGGGGAGAGGAGAATCCTTTTTTTTTTGGGGGGGGGGGGCAATTTTTTTGGGCAGACTCTGAAGGTGGGGGGGGGACATTTTTTTGCACAGACTCTGAAAGGGGGGCCCTTTTTTGCGCAGACTCTAAAAGGAGGGGCCTTTTTTGCGCAGACTCTAAAAGGGGGGGCGGCCTTTTTTGCACAGAATCAAAGCTACAATGATGATGGGGGGAGGGGAGGGGGAGTCATGACATTTTGAACAAACTTTATTTATAGGGGGGAGGGGGAGAAATTTCGCACAATACTTTTAGGCAGAGTAAATTAATTTTAGGGGGACCGGA
Source organism: Sthenelais limicola (assembly GCA_942159475.1). Taxonomy (NCBI): domain Eukaryota; kingdom Metazoa; phylum Annelida; class Polychaeta; order Phyllodocida; family Sigalionidae; genus Sthenelais; species Sthenelais limicola. Next base: position 12,660,215 of record OW804096.1, on the reverse strand, counting down.
AACACATCTATTTATTTCTTTGGCCTTCATTTGAGTTAAAGTTTCCATTGAGGATTTCCATGTGTACAATTGCGCATGTCTGTTACAATGCATGCTGGGTAAGATTTAGTTTAAATCGAAACAGCAAAACCAATCTATCTGATTTTCAGATGGGCCAGCATCGGTCAAATCAGGACATCTGTTTTAATAGAATTCTAGCTGTAGATTAATGATCTGGGGGTATCGCTTCACTGGAACAATTTACCTGAAATTGCCCATATTCTGGTGTGTTAACCTATAGATGGGTGACCGCTGAGTGACCATTGGTCAGTTGGTGTATGGCCAGGATAAACAAAAGGTCATTTACAGACAACCCTGAGGGGGTAGCGATGTCACCACCAAGTCAATGTCCAGTCAGTAAGGGGGTTTGTCTGGTTTATTGTTTGACCAGCTAGTGGTTACAATGTGGAATCCAACATAATGGGATTGACCTTTAAATGATTTGACCTTTTTGATCTCAATCAAGGACAATAATTCGATGAGTTTCTCTAATATTTACACTAATTTGATTATTTTCTGAAATAGTCTGAGCAATTATGAATACTAGATATTTCTGAGCATATTTGGTATTGCCTTGATTCTAACAATCTATTTGGTTATGTTGAACTGCGTTTTTGTCTTAAATTTGGCTTATTTCAGTGGATTGCTGACAAAAAATTGTTATCCGTTTAGGAAAATGAGTCATAAGTTGCAAAATATGGATGTTGGGGTAACACTAGGACACCTAATAATTAAGTATTTCTATATTTTAAGTTTGATATTTTAATTTTTGTGAAGTAAAATTTGCAATGTTTCTGGGTGGGTAATTACCAGTAAAGTAACTAAATATACTCAATTCAAAGACCTTCAAAACGCAAGGATATATATTTAATATAATGTCCCGAAATTTGTTACATGGATTCATATGACTATATATAAGTGCTAAACCCTTCAATAACATTTCAATAAATTTAAGAGATCTTGTGGAACAAACACTTTGAAAAATATAAATTTTGTGACTTGTGACTCATTTTAACTGGAACACATCACAATAGGGGAGTTGCATAGCTGCCATTTTGAATCTTGATTCGCATGGAATTATGGGAGTAATGGTACAGTATAAAATCTATAGAAAACATGCTATGTTCAGCATGGAATATTTATCGATGATCTAATGTCAATATCCATGAGTGTTACATGTTTTTATAGCACAAGCCTCCATCTCTCCCATCATGCATTTGGTTTTCATAGATCATTTATAAAGGCTACGATATTAGTGAAAACATTCTTGCAATTTTTAAAAAAAATGTTCCTAAATATTTGTATGTCAGATTTGAACTGAATCCATCCCAGCATGCACTGCCATAGACATGGGCAGTGTGACATGCAACTCCCCTATTGTAAATTTTCTTGCGATTATCTCCACTGTAGGAGGAGTAGGCCCATAAGGTGGGCCACCTTTCCCACATATCTTCATCCCCTCACCCTACAGCCGCCAAACGCTTTCAAGTGGCGCCCCCAAGTGCTGAGAGCTGGGTGAAATATGGCCGCCTAAATTGAAAATAGGTATTTTGAAAGGAGCATGTTCGGCTATAATCGATCCATTCATGCTACCACTACATCTCCCACCACCACAGTAACTACCCATACCACCACCTATACCACCACCACCACTTCCACCACCACTTCCAGCTTCCAGGAATAGTGGATAGTGGATAGTGGTATTTGGTGTTCATGAAACTTACACAGTCTAGGTCCAAACCCTCAGATCAAATAAGAATGGTATGTCAGTGATTAGACGCCTACTTCGCTAATCGGTTTCCTGGGCTAGGACTAGGCGCTCTAATGGGACTATAAAGTCATTTTTACGTCCATATTCTAAGATTGTGAGGTTTCTTATTTGTTAAAAAAAAAATAAGCAAATTGATTTCCTATTAGTGATCGAAAAGGAATAAAGATTGTGTGTTCAATTACTCCATGCTTATCATATCACCCGAAATCTTATTTTTAATAAAAATTCATATGAAACTTCTTCGTAAAAATGTTCCCGGGTTATTTGGGTGTTCTAGGTATCATTGGAATTATGGTGTTGGCAGCAATACAAGCTTTGGCTTATAACTTATTTTTGAACAAGATAATTGGTACAGATTCCATAGATCTCTGACCCATAACTCAAATTGTCATTTGCTATTGCCATTGTCATAGACTTATCTGGGCAAGGTAGCTCAAGGTGGGAAGTGGGTTAGACCTTGCCAGACCCTAAATCACACTCATTTTGTACAATTCCGCTTCAAGGCTTGCTGTAGGTGAAAGTATGGGTACCACCGTGGCCCGTTGCATAACAAATGGTTAAGAAATGCCTTCCTTGGCTACCTGTCCTTGCTAAGGAGCTGGTAATTAAACTTTAGGGATGTGATTTGCTATACAGTATAGCTAATTTGTATTCCTACAGTAGGACTTTTTCACTTAATCACTGAAAAATAGCTTAGCGAGGAATATTTTGATTAAGGTTCTGTTATGAAACGGGCCCCAGAGTCCAGCACTATGTAGCGTCACATCAAAGCGGGGCTTGATGAAAGCCTAGCGTCATGGCGACCAGCCCGGATCATAAATCAACTCCTGCTCTATGTTACCTCTCATGGCTGGCACATACATGGGTCAGATTTTCAGAAAATGTACAATTGGCAGCTGTACACATTTTAGTAAAATCTGCTAAATTAGGCTGCAATTTGGTCAATATACTACGTAAATTCGGGTATATTCGGCATTGCATTGATTCTAGCAATCTGTTTGGTTAGGTTGAACTGTATTTTGAACTTTATTTTCGTTTGAAATTTGGGTTATTTGAGAAGATTGGTGAAGGTGAATTGTTCATTTTTTGAAAATCTGACCCATGTGCAGATAGTGGTGGGGGTTTCTACATAGTGGAATATTAATACACTCAGCCAGCCCAGGTGATATTATAATAGTCACTTCACCGTAGTACATGTTTCCAATGTCTCAAGTTATACTGTAAACATATTAATGTTCGCACAGTATTTATTTTTGCTATTTTAGCACACCTATCCTTGTGTGCGAAAAAAAATCCTGCTCGAAAAGGACAGTTATTGCATCAACAAGCTGTGAGACTTCCTTGCTGCGCAAATTTAAATCCGTGCGAAAAGGTGTCAAAGTACTTAGTGCGCGCAAATATATCTGCGTGAAAATAAATACGTTTACAGTATCTGTCATAGACACTGCTTATTCGTATATCATCGAAAGAGAATCTCTCAAATTTGGCCTTATTGTAAAGGCATCTATGCAGAGAGATATCTCTAAAACATAAAACATTTTGTAGCCACTCTAGAGACCTATTATTTTTATATATCTCAACTATTATATTCTTTGTGCACTAAAGGTATACAATGAAAAAAAAATAGTTTCCACTACTACTGTTTGATTTTGTAGCTTGAATTCTTTTTCAATCGGAGCACATTTTAAGAACAACGTTGGGATGCGCATGAACAAAAACCCAAGTTAATTGCCTAGGCGCATTTTGATAAAATGGCAGATAAAAATGTTAAAACATAATAACTCTTATTGACTCAGCTCGATAAGCGGAAAGCAAAACTATGACTGCTAAAAAGTGAGAGGATCAGATCCTAAAGATCATGCCCACTACAATTTTTAAAAAGGAAAGAAAAAAAGAATGGGTTTTGGGCTGTTATTTTCGAGGGATTACTCACAGAAGGTCAAAACATGAATTGCCACGTGCAATTGTCCATATTGACAAATAATCCCAGCATTTCAGGTACATGAATTTATAAACAAAACAAGGCTGAAATTCGTCCTATCATCGCTCACCAATACAAACCTGACTTCCTTCAGGAAATAATGGTACGAAGTAAAACACTCACCTGGAAAGGAGCAAACGGAAAGGTTAAGTCAATTATCATTTAAGCATAAAGAGGCACGCATTGAATCTCATACATCCTAGATATGTAGTTGTTCATCGGTGTGTTGCTTTAGACTAGATTTAATGTACTGTAAGTAACATACAGTCTAGGCCCAAGGTTGAGAGAGTCCCTTACAATGAAGGGAAAGCCTCTCGCCTCAAAACCACAAAGTGCCATTATAATTCCATTAAGACCGCAAAATGTCATTATATTCCCATTAAAACGCCGAGTCTTATGCCAGGAAACCGATTAGCGAAGCAGGCCGGCATACCATTCTTATGTGATCTAAGGGTTTGGACCGAGAGTGCATATTTTTTCTTTTGAAAACTACTGAGATATCAAAAAAAAATCTTCCTTCTGAATGTGATATATCCTAGGATGACTTGTTTGTATGTTATGTTAGTTGTTTGTTAGGATCCAGAGTCGTGGGAAGACTTGAAATATAAGAAATGAGCTCTCATGGAGACATAAATAATCCAATCGATAAGTCGTTTATAGTACAGATGGAGTTGGGAGCGGATATTCTATATCATATATAATTCTCATCATGGCTAAATTTGCCAATTCAGCATCACCTACCTCCACCCAACCTCAGAGTAATATATTACCATGATATTCTACCCCGATCATAGGTGTCCCATATTGGCTGTACTATAGGGGAGTTGCATATACCGCTGTGCATGTCATCCATAGTATAATTGATCTGTGTTTATTCATTAATGTAGTTCAGGTGTTTAGCTGATGTGATCTAACTTGTTTGTGGAATCATTTTGGCTATGCCATGTGAATATTTATAATGTGCTGGTATATGATTGGGAGACAAAAGGATTCTTTAAGAAAAAAACACCCCGCATCGCTTCTCCTTCTGACATGGGATACATACTATAACCATATATTATCTAATTGCTAAAGGAATATGTACACAAATTTACTCATTTATAATTGCTTTATTGTATATGATAACACAAATGTACCATCACCTATATTATATATTAATTCATGTTTATACATAACATTACTGTCTCCCTATATATGATATCCATATGTAATTGTAACATAATCTAACTAATAAAGTTAATTTGGAGGCGACTACAACATTTAAATCAAACCATGCATGAATAAACTTCTGTCAATACATACACAATTCATTTTGTATCAAGGTACAACATTGTGCCCATGTAAACTTCCCTATTGCAGAGCCAATATTCCAGCGGCGTATAGTAAGTAACCCGAGAGAAATGATAGAAATTGCATTTATATTAAGTTGGAGGCTGAGGGGTTCTGGGCGGGCTAAGATTTCCTCTATAATTACGGTGGATATAGGTTGTGGGTGCACTGGGGAGAAATAATCGCTAGGAAATGTCACTGCACACCCTACATCCGGGCCACTTCACCTGGCCATTCCCTTCTACTCCCTCCCGAAGCCGGGGAAAATGTTCTTTGCCTAAATTTCTTTTTCGTGGGGTGTGCTCGCGGGTTAATGATTACGTTGTTATTAGAATAGGTCTGCACTGGAAACAGGTTTTAACTCATTGTTTATTTATGGATAGTGAAATATAATTTCATCATTTATTCATCGGAATATCGATTTAAGAATTTCGAAATAAGCGTTTATGGGTTCGGGACAAGGGTTAATGTCCTGCAACAATCAGCTTGTAGTTAAGCACTACTTTGAGCTGTCCCTTTCCCTCCTTTCCTCTTTTCTTTCTTTTCGCTCTCTCTCTCCAAAGACGGTCTTTGCTCTCTCTCTCCTTTAACTGTCTCATTGTTTCTTTCATTCTCTCTCTCGCTGTCCCTCAGTGTCTATTCTGTCCTTTCAATTCTCCCTCTCCTTTCTATCTCCCCTGTCTATTCCTCTCTCCAACTCTGCCTCTCCTTTCTATCTCATCTCTCCCTCCACACTCTATTTCTCTGTCCAACTCTCCCTCTCCTTGCTATCTCATCTCTCCCTCCTCTGTCTATTTCTCTGTCCAACTCTGTCTCTCTTTTCTATCTCCTATTCTCTGACTGCCTCCCTATCCTCACCACCACCACCACCACCACCACCACCACCACACCACCACACCACCACCATACACCATCACTACATATATATATATATTGACCTATGGTTTGGACGTGAGACTTTTCACTTACTGGCGTGCCATGCCACTCCTAACCTTGTTACAGACTTATAACACCTTGCCCATTGACCTGAATGCCAAGTAGGTAGTACGAGTAGCCTATAGAGCCCCTGGAGGAGGGTGAGGGGGGGGAGGTGGGGAGGGAGCGGGTCAGTCTATGCTCAGAGTTGATAGAGGCCCTCCAAAGTGAGAGAAAGGCTCTCGCTCCAAACCGCCAAATGCCATTAAAATGCCACTAGAATCCCATTAGGAAGCCTACACCAGGAGCAGGAGAGCGATTAGCGCAGTAGGCGTCCAATCACTGCCATGCGATTCTTATATCTGATCTGAGAGGCTTTGAGCCTAGAAATCGAACAGAAATTGTCACTTGAATCAATTTGTAATGAACGGACAATTGTTTCTCTACTGGCGCAGTTTATCCCCCATTACCTTGTATGATATTGAACTTTAATGAAATAAAAAACAAACATCTATGAGACGGTACTATATATGCTATTTTATATATCATGCACAAATTGTATAATAACATATTACCATGTAATTTGGCCAGTCCAGTGCTTTAATTAACCCACTTTGGAGGCGACTGCCCCAAGTCAGAAACTCTCCATTGCCTCCTCCTCACAGCCGTCTCCCAACACAAGTGATTTTTATGCACGACATTGCCCCACGACCTCCTCCACATGCACCGTCCCCACCCACCCTTGTCCCACCTAGTATAGCCAAACTATGAGAATACAAAAAAAAGATTCCTTCCCTCCTCGCACCAAGATTCACAATTCAATACATCATCCATCTTCGCTGCATCCACAAGCGTCCCAGCAAATAAACAGCAGGAAGTGACGACATCGGTCACCCCCAGCGCCCCGGAAGTGCTAATGGCATTTCCTTTTGTGCCAATACAATTTGCGTCCGCCCAAGCAGCGGCCGGCGACTTTTGCTGAGTCATTCTTCTCAGGTCCTGGCGTTTCCTGGTGTGTGACAATTAGATTTGGGGGTGGGGGTGGATTTTGTCTCACCTCTCACTTCTTGTGTTTGCTACTACCTTCCCCACTCACCGGTCAGATTCTCAGAAAATGTACAATTGGCCTTCACCAATCCTCTCAAATAACCCACATTTCAGATAAAATCAGGTTCAAAATACAGTTCAACATGACCAGACAGATTTATTGAATTAATACAATACAGAATACACTCAGATATACTCAGTATTTATCATGTTTCTCTCTGATCTAGCAGAATTTGGGTCATGTGTAGAAATGTAGTTTGTGCATTTTCTGAAGATCTGACCCTCACATGGGTTATGACGGCAGAGAATGTACAAGTCGCCTTCACCAATTCTCTTAAATGCACTCAAACTTAAAGCTGCACTCTCAGTCTTAAGTGGGTAAAAAAACAAAATATTTTCTACATTTTCTTCCATTCTTTTCCAACCCATCTATGCGTCATTTTACAGAAATTTGTCTTGTTGATTTTGCTACAGGGCTTCAAAACCGTCCTGATTATTTGGAGGACCCGCCTCAAACCTGTCCTATATAATGACAGTGTACAACGTAGCCAGACGTATTGTTTTATCAGCCCAATACCAAATATACCCAGATTTACCTATAGGCCAAGTATTTATCATTTTCCAGCTTAATTTAGCAGAATTTACTAAATATGCAGAGCAGCGAATTGTGCATTTTCCGACGGTCTTACCCAATTTACACAACTCCTGACCACTCTCAACAATTGAATATACATCTCCACGGACAGATACTGTGGTTATTATTAGATGTATTTCTGTTGACGCTAGGAGTTTATCCTATTTTCCAGTTCACAGTTCGAGAATAGTATTTAGAAACTAGAGTACGGACACATAATTAGTTCGATGCAGGGTAAATAGGTAGTTTTTATAGCAAATGGCCCGATGGAGGGTTCAAACTGATCGAGACCCATCAGAAAACGGGACGAACCCCGAAGGGGTGAGTTCCCGTTTTCTGATGGGTCGAGATCAGTTTGAACCCGAACAGAGGGCTATTTGCTATTTATTACACACTCTATTTGGATGTTAAAAAGTAAATTTAACTTGTTAAGCCTATAGTTTAGCTCGAGGAGGCTTCATTCACCGCAATTTGTAGGCCTAAGTTACGCGGTCGGGACGACGTCATCTGGCCTACGCTGCACCGATGAAATTGCGTCTTTGGCCGAACGGCACACATGAGCGGTTCGTATCAACCGAACTGCACCCCCAAACTGCACCTTTCTAACTGCTCATGTGTGTAATAAAATATTAAACTTTATTTTTTTATTATTAATGTTGTTTGTCCGTATTGCTAACATTTGGTAATTGAGTTAGTTTTTCTATATTTGTTCTTTCTAGATTTCATTCTTATACCTTCCCGACCACAAGAGCAGTAATTATAGACCTGATAGCATTTTCCCCTAATTTTTCAGACGAAAAAATAAAATTCGGTATGAATTTATATTAATTGTCTTACAGCCAATTCGACAGTTCTTGAATGTGTGGGCCTGGATTTATGTTGTACAGTATTGACCGGAGTTTTGTCTTATATTTGGGTTATTTGAGAGGATTAATGAAGTACATTTTCCGACGCCCTGAACCATAGCCTACACACTTGATCTATCCTTCAGCAATATTGGCAAAGACCATATCAACTACCTTATCTCCAACATCATAGACACTCAGTACCTTTGATATCACACTACATTATTAAAAACCCTAAACCTCTGCCATCCCCCCGGGCCATTAATAATAGCCTTGCCTGGCCTCGTGGGTCAGATCTTCAGAAAATGCACAATCTACAGTTCTACACATCTCTCAAATTCTGCTAAATTAGAGTAAAAATTTATAAATACTGAGTATATTCTGTCATGTATTCATTCAATAAATCTGTCTGGTTATGTTGAACTGTATTTAGAACCTGATTTTCGTCTGAAATGTGGGTTATTTGAGAAGATTGGTGAAGGCCAGTTCTACATTTTCCGGAGACTGGACCCTAATGGCCTTGCCAGGGCTGGTGGAGGTGATTTATATTGGAGATGGTGGTCAGTGTTTGAAGTGACCAGCCTTCCTACCGGGAGGGATAATGAATTCCTCCTCCTGTACCACCAGTACACTGACCTACACACCCCTCACCACGTCAACAGGTCAGAGGGCCTTAATGACCTTTTATAGGCCCTCAGGTATAAATATATACAGGGGAAAGATGGTCTTTAGCTCTTCGTATACTGGTAGTATGAGTACACGTATTGGACAGATTTGTATCGCAATGTTTAAGGCTGGATTCTCTGTTGATATGATAATAATGAAATTATATTTGTCTTCGTTTAATAAATCTGTACGAGAATAATAGTGGAAGTGCAAGGCTTAAGGATTCACTCTAGGTCCAAACCCTCAAATCAGATAAGAATCATATGTCAGTGATTGGACGCCTACTTCGCTAATCGGTTTTCTAGCCTAGGACTAGGCGTTTTAATTGGAATATAATGCCATTTTGCGGTCTTAATGTAATTATAAGGGCACTTTGCGGTTTGAGGCCAGAGGCTTCCCCTTCGTTTGAAGGGACTCTCTCAACTGTGGGCCTGGGTTGGAAGGAACATTTGAATCAAAAGGTAGATGGCAAGCACACCTATAAGCTGAATTCTGAGCTAACATTGATTAAAAAATTTCAGATTCTGGAATTACCCGGTTCTAACAGTTTTCCTTTTCAAATGTCTACATCTGAAATCATTTTTTAACTTAACAATATCAAGGGCGGGAGAGCTGGGAGGGAGGCAGTTTATGATCATACCCAGGACATAGAGACAGAGAAGAAGGCAGGAGAGACCGAAAAGAAATACAGAAACGCAGTTCATGGTCTTACCCAGGACCATCGGCCAATTTGACTTATTTTATGAATATAGGTCTATATATATATATAAATATACATACATAGTCATATAACAGCATCAAAATAATGATCCTCTAAGTCAAACAATGAATATAGTTGGCAAAAAGGTCGTGACGAATAGCAGCTTTTTAAGGCCCGACCCATAGTGAAGAGTGGGCAAGAGGAAGCCTTGAAAGCGCCGAGAGTTAAACGCATCTACTTGCATGAAAAATTCAAAGGCTTGGGAGTGACTCGGAGTGACTGGAAGAAGCAGCAGATATCACAGGGCTAATGGCTCCCTCATTAATCTTACAAGCAAGACAAGACTTTCAAAATAAAAAGAACTCACGGACACAGAATCCAGAACTTGAGGAGCTGAAAGCTGTCTAAACTTGTGCTTTATTTATCTCTAAATTGCGCTCAATTTGATGTAATTTGGCAACATCAATCTCAATCTTGGCTAAGGCCGCCTTGAGGCTGATGCTACTATTTTGTGTTTAAGAGGATTTTAGTCTGCGTTCGTGAACCTACCGGTCAGGTCGGCAAAAAATGTACAATTTGCTTTTATCAATCTTCTCAAATAACTCTTATTTAAGACGGAAATAATAATATAAAACTACAGCTCGACATGTTACAGAGTATTTGATTTTCATAATATTTGGGTAAAATCACTAGAAAATGTACAATTCACCTTCACCAATCCTCTCAAATAACCCAAATTTTTAGACAAAAATAAAATTCAAGGTATAGTTCAACAGTCCAAACAGATTTCTAGAATCAATGCAATGCAAAATATACTGAAATTTACCTAGTATTGGCAAAATCTAGCAGAATTTACTAACCGTGTACAGCTGCCAATTGTATACTTTCTGAAAATCATACCCATTTATGACGTTCATGCTTAATTTAGCAGAATTTACTAAATGTGTGGATCTGCCGATTGTACATTAGTGACATATCCTGACCCTTTAGACATAGTCCCCTCTCGGATATTACTATACAGCCACGAGAGTACAGTTCAGTCTCGTTGTATACAGCAACATTTAACATTTAAAGCTTAAAGCTTGAAGGATGGGAGGATGGAACATGTGGTATCATACAATGGATTAGACCCTAAAATCCGATGAAAAAAACTGCGTAATAAATGTATCGTTTATTAAGGTGAAGTAATTGTGACCATATATTGCGTATAATTTAGACAACTTAAACTAGGACTTCTACAACTACGCAATAAATTACAACAATACAACAGTTGTGTCCACAAACATAACAAAATGATGAAGCAACGGTTCAAAACATTTTGTTCTATATTGTAATTCCCAATAAATCCGTTTTAACTTCGCACATTTAAGAAAATCTTTGAAATTTAATTTTACAGTTATCTGTAACTTACTTGTAAGTAATTATTTCGAATCATCACGAGTTTATTGTATTTGTCCTTCACCCATGCATAAAGGTACCCTCAATGATAGGCAGTAAAATCATTTACCAAACAATACAAAAGAATAAAAACCTTATACACCTGTCCTACTGAAACAGTACATAAAGTACAGCAAAGGGGAACCCCCTACCGGCACCTAAACAAACCACCCCATCCACCCTTCACTCACGCCTCTGTCGGCACTAAACCAAACTAAAGAGGAGCACTTCGAGCATGCGCGGAGCATGCGCACTGACCCCCTTCCGGGCAAAAGGTGCTGACCCCTGGCGGCCACGCCCGGAGGATCAAAGAGACACCTATTGGTAGTAGTTGGTACTGCTCGTCCTGTAACCACAGGTTTAACCTTTAAGAGGGAAACTGCTGCATATGTGGAAGTTGTGAGGTGGAAATGTTATGACAAGCACTCAAAAGCTTGTTGGTACAGAATATTTACAACTTTCTATCATTAAAATATGGGGCTAAATCTAATTATGATCATTGTTTACAAAAAATTGATAAAGGTTTGTTCCCATCTCTTTTATATCATACACCAATCTTATTTTCAAATGGCATATTATGAATGATTATTCCATTGTATGATGTATAGATCTCTAACTTAATATTTACATTTATAAAAAGATGACGAGCCCTTCATTTATAAGGGACCTGGTTAAATGGAATTTAGTTTGGATCTAGTTGAGGTCAGCACTCTGCAGCTTTACACATTCAGTAAATTCTGCTAAATTAGGCTGAAACTGTTTTTCTTCTTTTTTTTAAAAGAAGAAGCGGTTGTACACAAAATCACAGCGTTACCTGTAATTGATAAATGCTAGATATATCTTAATATCTTTGGTACTGCGTTGATTAAAGACTAAATCAATTCGTTTATGCTGAATTGTATTTCAAACCATATCTAAATTCAGATTGTTGCAGAGGATTATTGAAGGTCAATTGTATATTTGCTGACGACCTCAGCTACTACACGAGGTGATAGATCCGCCATTCTACAGGTGTAAGGCGCTCCCTGGTGGGATTTCCACGACTCATCAGCCCCCTATTGTTAAACGTTTGATCTGAGAGAAACTTTAAACCCCACGCCTTAATTGAACACGGCCGGCTGCATTCAAAAACCTACACACGCCACATTTATTGGCAACTGTGGTGCATTCCGACATTTCATTTAGGATGGGGGTGAGGTTGGGGGTGAGGGAAATGAGAGAAAGAGAGAGAGAGAGAGAGAGGGAGATGCATTGAGAAAGAGAGATGGGACATAGACAGAAAAAAAGAGACCGACAGAGACCGACACATACAGAGACAGAGGTGAGAGAGATGAGAGAGAGGGGGCGGGGGAGAGAAAGAGAGGGGATACCGATGTGCAAGGGCCTCTTTATTATATAATATTAGGGATTTATTCTAAACCCATGCTATCAAAATATATCATGTTTTGATAGGCAAACTTACATATCTTTGGACTGGATCCCATATTCCCAGCTAGTGCAGATTATCGCATATTTTACAAATGCAATATATACCGTATACAGTCTTTACATACTTGAATTAGCAATAACATAAACAGTTCTATTAACTGTATACACTCGGCCAATATCGCAAGAACCAGATAGTTTGGGCGCTGCGTTCCTAGATCTCTACCTTCAGAAGGTTCAGATGGGGCTTGGGTTCCACTTTGGACAGGTTAAACAGGAGCCTGTCCTTTCATGGATCTGCTCGGACCAGCTCACACCAGCTCCCAGCTCCAAGCAAGAGAAGAGGGTTTAGTGGAGGCTGCAGAGTGGCAGAATATTTATTCTTAGGACAGGTGTGAGTTTGAACCCAGAACCAATGGTATTCCCATCACCAGGTGATCGACCATCGCTTCAGGGCTTTGAACTACCCTAAATACCCCCCATGGGGGTTAAAGATCTTACCCCCACCCCTTCCCCACCTCTTTATCGCCCCCTGTCAGTTCAGAGCAAAGACCCACAAGGGTGAAGCCCTCATACAATGTACAATTCGCCTTTACATATCCTATAAAATAATCCAAATAATGCAAGACAAAATTCAGGTGGAAAATACAGTTCAACATAACCAAACAGATTCTTTTAAAGGAACGCAATACAAAACATACTGAGATATTCCCAGAATGTATCACTTTTCAGCCTAACTAAGAACAATTTACTAAATGTGCAGAGCTGTCGATTATCCATTTTCTCACAGTCTGACCCACAAGCAAAGCTGCTTGGCAGTCTGACGAGACTGTTTAAAATTGGCAAACAGGACAATTACATCTTCTATTTGTAAGCCAAATAGGCTGGGTGCTGTATTGCCAGTTTCTTTCTGCCTACATCAGGGAGGCTCTCAATTAATATAGAGTAGTCTTGTGTGATGCATGACATGGCAATTTCAAGTTGTAACTTATACAACTCCGGCCTGAGTGAGTTATGTGGAGTTATGTTAATGTACATTAAAAGAAATGGTGGGGTTCTCTGGGTGAGAAGAAGAGATTTAAATTGGAATCTGTAAAACTAGATGCACATAGTATACATGTAGTACAATGACCTGTTATATATTGGTTTGTGGTATATTCCTTTAGAAAATTCTTCCCTTTTGAAAGGGAGCTACTATGTTATTTGGTAATTGGAATGGATACTACCCAAGGACAAAAGCTCCGCTGGATAATGTTGAGAAAAAGATCCCTTGATTTGAAGCTACACAAACTAGCAGCACCCATGGAACTTCTATACTGCACCTTTATAGATTATAGTTCGAGTACTTCCTTTTAAGAATAGTTTTTGACGACAGTCTAGGCTCAGACCCTATGTTAGTGATACACTAATGATTTTCCCGGCCCTGGATTAGGCCATCTAATGGGACTTTGCTGTCAGGTGTCAAGTTTGAAGGGACTCTCTGGGGTCTGAGCCTAGACTGTACAACTGTGTTAGAGGGTTATCAACATAACAAAATACCATAGGCAAATGGCATGTGTTTTACATGATTCCATAAAACAAGATACTATATCCCATCATGCGTTTGTCTCTTTATAGATCATTTACACAAGCTATGAAATCAATTGATGAAAAGATCCGTGCATTTTTCGATAACAATTTTGCTAAATATTTGTATGTTAGATTTAAACTGAATCTCTTTTCATCCCTGTCACCTTTGTCATATTTGCCACCTTTCTTAAATATACCACCCGAAGGGCCCCCAGGGACCACCTTTAGGGTACGCGTGACAAGGCGCTAAAGGCAATATGGCGACAGTTATACATCCCGGCGTTTAATCAACAAGTCCCCACCTAGACCCACCCAGACCTCCATACATGCGGGCATCCCTCACCTACCCCTTCATCTCACCTCAATGACTTCCAATTTTCCCAGACGTTACCCTCTAAGGTCTACCTATCCACCCCTTTCTACCCATGATGGGTCAGATTTTCAGAAAATGTACAATTGGCCTTCCCCCATCCTCTCAAATAACCCAAATTTCAAACGAAAATAAAGTTCAAAATACAGTTCAACCTAACCAAACAGATTGCTAGAATCAATGCAATGCTGAATATACTCGAATTTACCTAGTATTGATCAAATTACTGCCTAATTTAGCAGAAATTACTAAATGTGTAGAGCTGCCAATTGTACATTTTCTGAAAATCTGACCCCCATACGCAACGCCCCAACCTGGGGACCTTACCCTTTGGGGTTGATCTTTGCGCCCTCTTTTGCCCATATGTGACAGTACGACCTGGCGGTGGCATTTGGAATCAAGGGGAGCAGAATTGGGAGTAAAGGAATGTCAGTGACCTCTGACCTTGCACCTGATTGGTTAATGTCATCACAAAGCGTCAGCGCAGTTCATCAAAGTGAATAGTTGTCCTGTGCGCCACCTCGTGGCTGTTATTGCTACTATACGTAGTCATTAACCTTTCATCGTTTCATGTTTATGACATTGATCACATCGACCATGTAATGTAGGTCCAGCTGGGAGTTTAAAATTCTAGGTTTATTCCTATAACGAGAGGTTCCCTATGTCCCTGGTTCATATGTGAATATTGAACTATTTAAAGTAACTGCTTGGTTATCCACTTTCGGTAATAATTGAAAAAGATATACTGCACCATTCTCATCTTTTATTTATTTATTTATTATTTACCGAACGCTAATAAACCTGCATAATGCCAACTTAACACGTTCCCATGATTGTTTTAGATGAGTTGCCTTCCTTCAATCTTTTATTTATTTATTTATTTATTCATTTATTTACATAAATACTTTATTTACACTTTAATTTGCAAGACTGATGCTACAGGGTAAATTATATCTTAGGCTATGGCGAATCCGATACCAATAAACTTTGCCCGTTTAAGAACTGACATATTTCATTTGTTGGGAAACAGTTTGAAAGATAATATTGCTAAGATATAATTATACACCAAAATTATCAATATAGAAAACTTTACTATTTTATGGTCTGAAAACTTTACCATATACACATACACATGGGTCAGGGCGTTAGGAAATGTGCAATTTACCTTCACCAATCCATTCAAATTACCAAACTTTAAGACAAAATTGAGGTCCAAAATACAGTTCATGATCAAACCTTTAATCAGAGCTTAGTAGATCAGAGCAATACCAAAAATACCTAGTATTATGAATTTATAATTGCTCAACTTAATTCAGCAGAATTTACTAAATGTATGTGTAGAGCTGCCGATTGTACATATTCTGACGATCTAACCCATATGACCCTACACTAGGGACCCTGTAAGGGCAAAGGGCCCTAACCGTATAAAGGGCACCTAGTCACCCCCTACAGGGTGGGAGGATATGCCCCATAGCCTGTTTTTACCCCCCTGCCAGGTACACACCTCACCCTGCCCTCAATCCCTGCTGGTGGCCACGCCCCCTCTCCCAGGTAACAAGTCACGCCCACTTTCTAGAAGCTAGGCCTCCGCTGGGTTAAGGTGATGTGTCTGTCAAGGTCAAATTGAAAAAAGTTTACTTAAAAGCATGTAGCTGGGCCCTGGGAGTAAAAGAGACTTTTACTATAAGCTTGGACTATAAACACCACTATGATTAACTCATCTAAGCAATAGTTGTCTTCATAAGAAGGGGATAGGTGTACTAATATATTAGATCTTTAATACTAAGCCCAGCTATTGGATTCTGAACTGAGGACATATAGGCCTACATCAAGATATAACCTTCGTAATGATTCACGTGTTTGCCCTTGATTCAACTCAAATATGTTAATAAAAGACATCAAAAACATATCAGCTAAAGTCAGATGTCTTCTTGTTCTGGTTTTGCATCAGGCTTTGTCGGTTTTTTCCTCAAAATTTGAATAAGTTTTGAATCTTGAACTTCTTTGAACCTAATACAGAAATCAATCAAATCATAGATAAAGTATTATATTAAGGAAAGGCTACCGAGAAGACATTTTAAATTAGACACTACATGCCTTTAACAATACTTTGCACATAAACTGAAATGTGTGCCTTAATCAAGTTTCATTTGGAACCCAAACAACCCAGTAAGTAAGCAAAAAAAACTCGAAAAATTCGAACTAAAATAATATTCAAATATTCCAGTTGAGTATGTTTGATGCCATGTACAGTGAGATAGTGTTTGCTTCTCTTCTGCTAAACAACATTTTAAAAATTCAATTTCCAACCGATCAAAGAAGTGGAAATATGGCCGCAAACACAGACGCATCTCCTTAAAGGGAAAGAGGTGCGAATCTTTGCCCCCTTTTGACCTTGCTATCATCACTTATCAAGGTCGTTTTAAGAAGGGCAAAAGGCAGAGACGCTGAGATCCTTTTGATGTGTTTGATCTCGATAAGCATCTAATCTGATTTATTAATTTTATGTGCACTTAAACATGTTTCTACTGGTGTGATATTTGAACTATTTGAGGATGTGAAATTGTAGCTGTCAATAGGCATGTGGGTGGTGCGATATATTGAAGGTGGTTATCATTTAACAAGCTTGATATTATAGCCGTGAGAGGAGAGCAGGCATATTTCTTACGTTAACGGGGATCACGGGTATACGTGCAGCTAAATAAAAGTTTGCGTTGCCTAATATTTCGCGGAGAAAAGAATTCGCGGTTGAACGCCCCCTCGTAATTTAAGCTCCCATAGACTACAGTAGAGTAGCGATAAATGGAAATATTTTCGCGGTGAATTTTCTTAGCTGCAATTAAATGCTTTAAATGCCTTGTGATACATGTAGTATAAATCTATATGCACACTATATGTGTATGCCTATTAGTTTGCACTTTCTCAAAATAAAGTTTATCATGTAGACCAATCAGCAATCTAGCAGTAATTTTACCATTGTATGACTAGAAATGACACAGAAGTGGGCGGAAAAAAATTTAAAATATTGCATTGGGAATAGGTTCGGGTCCCATAGTACATGTATTCTGATGTTTGCGCAAATGGTACAATTCAAGTAACACGTCTTTGCATAAGAAATCCTTATTATAAATGTTTGTTATTAAGCTAGTTCCCCTACTCAGGTAGGAGATTCCTACTGTAAGCCTTACATTAACATTATCTGTATAGCAAATTCCTTCCCCAAAGGTTCCTTACCATCTGCGAAGCAAAGGAAGGTATATAAGGAGCTGGTAAGGAACTTTTAGGGAAGGAATTTGAAATCAGAAATCCTTTCTTTTAGCCCTGCAGTAGACCCACTTCAGGAACATTTAAAGTAAGGTAAGGGTATGTTATGAAACAGCCCCCTGTACTCCCCCCTCTCTCTACCCCTCCCCCCCCCCCCCCCACACACACACACCCTCCCCCAATAGCTATACCTATTCCCTTGAATCTCCAACTCATCGCCATTCCCATATCTAAGGCAATCCCACTTGATGCTCGCAGATCGACCTTTCTATCACCCCGGCTCAAATGGACAGCTGTGAAATGTGCTATCAGTGAAATGTACGACGTGAGAATATGCTATTTATATGGCTTTTCCATCATTACAGGCTTATAAAACCCAGACCTGTGAAATTGCAATATTTCAGAGCTGGGAGAATTTACATCAGGAGTTCTGATGAAAAATGATTAAATATGATATATAGTGGCTGTAATGGTACATATGTATGAATACATGTATATATCAATGTTTTGGTATATCTAATATGTGTAAATCAGAGCACAAAGGGGTCAGATTTTCAGAAAATGCACAATTTACAGTTCTACATATCTATCAAATTCTGCTAAATCAGAGTGAAAATTGATAAATACTAGGTATATCTGAGTATATTCTGTATTGTATTCATTCAATAAATCTGTCTGGTTATGTTGAACTGTATTTTGAACTTGATTTTCGTCTGAAATTTGGGTTATTTGAGGGGATTGGCGAAGGCCAATTGTACGTTTTCTGACTACTTGATATTTATAAATCAGTTCTTGTTTATAGGACAGGAATTTGATTGCTTGTTTCTGAGGAACATTTTTGAGATTTGCGAAATTAATTTGGAAAATAGGTAGAGTACACATAGAGACTTCAATTTAATTGTGAGAAAAGAAAACACTAACAACTTCATATCATATCCCTCCCCATGCTACTGCAATGGGGAGGGATGGAGGTGGTAATAAACCTGTGTTTGTAATTAATTTAATTACTAATTTTGCAAGTTCATCAGAGGATTGAAACAAGTATCCAGTCTAGGCTAACAGCCTCTCAGATCAGTTAAAAGTTTGATCACTGTTAGAGTATCACAAGAAAGCTATTTTATTCATACACGCAAGCATCCGGTATCGTAGACAAACTGAAACCTCACCTTCACAAGAGCAAACAAAAAGGCAAAAACATCTACCTATAATATCCGTCACCTCCTTTAACAGCTTTATAATAAACTTACGAGTGCTTAAAACATCCCACCATCTTTATCACCACTATTATCAACTCCCCCTGAAGGGACATCATATGCTATCCAATATATCTTTCATAAAAAATACATGACAAATAACATAGCAGGCATTGGCTTCCTTATTGCTTGGCCAAGCGCTGGTATAAAAGCGCCATGCAGTTTGCAACAGCTTCTATGATGCCTATTTCCATAATTGATCGATTCTGGCTTAGGGGCAAAAACATCAAAACAAGGTTTGAAGTAGAAGGCTTGAAAGCAAGCAATTTATAGGAATTTAACACGAATGAAGGAAGGGTGTGTTCACAGTTTCTGCAGGAATGAGTTTCCCTCAACATGTATGATCGGAGTATGTCATTACACACTCTAGGTCCAAACCCTCAGATCAGATAAGAATGGTATGTCAGTGATTGGACTCCTGCTTCGCTAATCTTTTTTTTTCGCCTAGGACTCGGCGTTTTAATGGGAATATAATGACATTTTGCGGTTTTAATGGACTTATGATGGCTCTTTGGGGTTTGAGGCGAGAGGCTTTCCCTTCGTTTGAAGGGACTCTCTCAATTTTGTGCCTAGACTGCTACAGATGAATGAAGTATATGAGGGGAGAAGGAAGGAGAGGAAAGGGCGAGGGGAGAGTGGAAAGAGAATAAGGTGGAGTGGAATAAAGATACAGAGACAGAGATCGAGAGATTGAGAGACTTGGGGAAAAAGTGAAATACAGGGGACCACGAGCGACTGCTTCTAATCAAACATAGTAAATGATGTTGGTTAAGACTCATCCCAATTAAAGGTAGGTCCATTAGACATCAGTGGCTGCAGCCTGGATGGGGCGGAGAGAGCACATCAAAGCTGGCTACATTTTGACATACAGTCATTTCCACTCTTTGAAACTCCAAGTATGGATATTTGAAGGCAGGCCCATTCCTCTCACTATGAGTCAAACTGCCAGATATGGCTCATTTGTCATGATATGAATTTTGTAAAAAAATAGGAAAAGGCTTAAATAGAAACTTGAAAGACTTCAACATTTATTTCTCCACTTTGCCCAGGATTGCACGACGGAATAATTTGTTCTGAGAAGATCTAGAGTGAAATTAATATCGAAATCAATACATTAAATTTTATATTGATGAGACTATTTTCACCCTAAACCTCTTCAAATAAATATATAAATATTGTTTGCACTATATGGGAATTAACATCCTCCCTCCCTTTTTCCCTTCACAGTGAGATTGGTTGCTATACGCCCTTATCAACACATTAAATCAAGGTTATAGGTTATATCAAGGGAGGGAGAGCTAAGAGGGAGACAGAGAAGAAGTGGGAGAGAGAGACAAGAGAGAGAGATAGACAGGCACTTTATGGTCTTACCCAGGACCTCCCTGCCTTAGGAGCATGTGAACTAAGAAAACCAGTTGTACATATTTGTAAAGATTGATCCAATATACATTTGTATATATCTGGAGGGTCTATCCAATAAAGGCCTGAGTGCTGGATTGATTTCTTCACCAACAACTTCTCTCTCATGTTGGGTGCCATTAATTTGGTGTAGGGTTTCTATCTGTTCTGAGCATAGACAAGCCAATATGGGGAAATGGTTCTGTGTGATGCTACTGACTTAAAATTTAAACATAAATATGTTCTGCTGAGTTTTCTGATTTTGTGTTCCTACTGTATGCAGTCTGTAGTAGAAAACCCTAATGACCCCCTAACTTTTAGGGGTCAGGTGATTCCCATTAACACTTTTAGCCTTAGTCTTAGCCTTGTGGTTAAGCTTATCGCTGTATATGGTGAACTGCAACACTTGAGGAATGTGGCTTTCTGGACTATACTGTATGGTTGCTTTGCATGTTTATTTTCTTGTTCTTACGTCTTATAGACGCCGAGTAGATTTGTATCAAACAATGGGTTATATGTCATGTAATGTTGCAATTGCATCATCTTTGTATTTTAAATATGGACTGAACCTATATTGTTGATCATATGACTCAAGTAGCTCCAGCTAGGTTGAGAAACGTACACTATATGCTGGGCTGAATAAACTAAAGAAAACAGACAAGAATACACTCTATACGCGACCTGTAGGCAGTAAAGATCAAAACTCTCTAGTGTTAACTCTATGGCACGCCGCTGCCTACAGAACGAGTATAGAGTGTAGACATTTTCTACGTTGAAACATTATCCCATGGTTTCAGTTTTGGGAAACGAATAGTACGCTTGCTCTCATTATCGCTCATCACCACCAACCTGTCTGCCAACCGGAAGTATCGGAATGAAGTAAAACACTCACCTGAAAAAGAGCAAACGGAAATGTTTAGTCAACAGTTACACTTACATCAAAACATATCATATAAATATTTGGCAACAATTTGATCGAAAGTTACAAGAATGTTTTCACCAATATCATAGCTTTTGTGAATGATATATGAAAACCAAATGCGTGATGGGAAAGACGGGGTGTTATTGAAACATGTATGAGGTATACATACATTGGAGCATTGATGAATATCCCATACTGAACATGGCATGTTTTCTATACATTTTAGACTCTACCATTAGTCCGATAATTCAATGCGAATCAAGATTCAAAATGGCTGCTATGCAAATCCCTTATTGTACATTTTCTAACAACCTGACCCACATAGAAGATGAGTATACAGATAAACACTAAGCTTTCATCCCAAGCTATGTATACTCTTTGGTCTAAAACTGATCTCTTTTCCAGACCACTCGAAAACGTACTTTTTTCTTTTATCAAAAAGCATAAATCTCCTCTCTTTGATTGCTGCAATGTACAAGGAGCTCACTGACAACTTATCTTGCCCCAGCTCTATCCAACAGATGCGTTGTGGACGTTAAATTATCATTACTGCCAAAGTGGCTTTGATACCTGGTTATTTGATCCAACTTATCCAATGTTATACCTGTATAAACTGTCCCAGGGGGTAGCTGGCAGATATCAGTACTTGTCATAGATGTACATTGCGGGTGAGGTCAGGAAAATATGGACAGTTGGTATGATAGTACTTATGATAGTTGGTTTCGGTCTAGGCCCAAAGTTGAGAGAGTTCCTTCAAACGATGGGAAAGTCTCTCGCCTCAAACTGCAAAGGGCCATTATAATTCCATGAGACCGCAAAATTTTATTATATTCCCATTAAAATAACAAGTCCTAGGCCAGAAAACCGATTAGCGAAGTAGGCTGACATACCATGATCTGAGGGTTCGGACCTAGCGTGGTTTTGAAATGAATTGAAAATGCATTTTTCAATAAACATGAAATCTTATTTTTAAAATGTCATTATTTGTATCAGGAAAGTTCTACTCCATCATGAAATATGATGAATTAGTCCTATTATTCAATCATATATTCATCTTATTTATCTATTCATTTTCCTACTTTGTGGATTGATCGTGATAATCATGAAAGAAAAAAACTGTAAATTGCGTTCTAAACATTATGCCTTGAATTGCAGACAAAAACATGAATTGATGTTTCAAATTAATGTGACCATTCATATTCGTTCCAAGTCTCATTTCCATGAATATATACACAAAATTAACGATATTTACTCAATAATTCCCGATTATATGGCCAATTCCATTCAAATTCTAAAAAATCTTCGCAGCTCTAGGCGTACACCGCAAAGAGACCAGACCCTTCAGGGGAAATCGACAGATAAATGATATTTTATGCTTGTGGCAGATAAAGTTACAGGAAGACATAAGAGATAAAGGCTATGAAATGGATGTAACACACAGTGGCACGTGCTATCAGTGAAATGTACAGGGGCAGATACAGGGCCGGGGTGAGGGATTGGGTGAGGGAGGAAGATGGGCACACTGAATGTACTGGGTCAGATCTTCAGAAAATGTACAATTGGTAGATGTACACATTTAGTAAGTTCTGCTAAACTAGGCTGCAATTTGGTCAATACTAGGTAAATTCGAGTATATTCGACCTTTCATTGATTCTAGCAATCCGTTTGGTTAGGTTGAACTGTATTTTGAACTTTATTTCCGTCTGACATTATGTGTTATTTGAGAGGATTGGTGAAATTGAATTTCACATTTTCTGGTGACTTCACCCATGTAGCAAGCACTACTCTTGCAATGGGTGAGGGAGGAAGATGGGCAGACTGAATGTAATGATCAGTTCATTTTATGGGTCAGATTTTCAGGAAATGCACAATCTACAGGACTACACATCTATCACATTCTGCTAAATTAGAGTGAAAATTGATAAATACTAGGTATATCGGAGTATATTCTGTATTGTATTCATTCAATAAATCTATCTGGTTATGTTGAACTGTGTTTTGAACATGATTTCCGTCTTAAATTTGGGTTATTTGAGAGGATTGTTGTACGTTTTCTGAAAATGTGACCCAGTTCATTTCATGGGTCAGTGCGTTAGAAAAGGGACAATTCGCCTTCAGCAATTCTCTCCAATACCACAAATTTAACACAACAGTAACGCTCAAGATACAGTTTGCCATAACTAAACAGACTCTTCGAATCAAGGCAACACAAAATATACTCAGATATACCGATTTTCTTGGGTCTAATTTAGCAGAACACATATCTATAATGCCCTCTCTATAGATCTATGCCCTTTCTATAGATCTATACCAACTGCACCAAGAAGTCGTGTATGCGCATGTGTAGACAAGGTGTAGAGTACAAATATTTATACCGGCCACCCCAGACACAGGGCTATAATACACCCGACACCGGTACAGGACCTGGGGTAGGGGGAAACAATGGTTGCTGCACGATCTATCAGGTGCTTTGTGTTTTGGGGTTTCTTATTTATTTTTGCCTAAATACTAGTTATTGTAATTAAGTTCCAGCAATTATAATAGAGACAGATGGCAAACAGTGATAGTGGAGAGAATTATTACATTTCATAACGATTAATTGGTTTGGTAGTCTATGCAATGATAGGCAATACATTAATTATTTAATATCTAATTAAATAATTAATTTCGTCAAATATATCTCCCGGATAATGCGATATACTTGCGTAGGTATGGACTGAAATGTTATTTTGGGCACGCAGGTATATTTCGAAAATACATTGCAAAACAATCTAAACAAGTAATTTTCGAGATAGGTTACCTATAGTTAACCCCCGAACCTCTAACCGCAAAGTACCAGTATAATTCCATTGAGACCGCAAAATGTCATTATGTTCCCATTAAAACGCCGAGTTCTAGGCCAGGAAACCGATAAGCGAAGTCGGCTGACATACCATTCTTATCCCAGGCCTAAGGCCCTAAAGTTCTAGCAATTGAAAGGGAGAGATCAGCATAACCCAACAGTAACATAGTATATATCCATATTATTTCTCTCTATACCTGCACAAGAAAACTGAACCGTCTCTCTGCTTGCTGTTGGTTGGAATCACTGAGTTTAATATTTCTCCGCCTGGGGGCAGTTTGTGCAATGGACAAGCATTTTAATGCAATCAAAGCAGAAACCTTTGCCAAATGTCCAGCTCTAATGGTTACATCAAAGTATGGGACTTTTTTATTGAGTTATGTGATACCATGAAGTACAAGTACCAAAGGTATACCAGCCAAAAATGTGTTTCAGCCAATTTATTACTCCCACTTGTTTTGATGCGGTTAACATTTAAACATAACGGTCATGGGTTTTTTTATTAAATTTGTTTTGAAACGATTTTTATGTTTTGAACATTGGTATACGTTGCTAGTTGGCAAATACATGCCTGTTTACTTCAGGTGCCAAATAATTAATCCTGATAATTCCCGTTATATATGTTTGTATAAACAACAATATTTCAATGAGTTATTGTTAAAAAAATGTTTAAACAGTAGCTTAGCATGTACATACACAGGGTCTTAAACTATTTCTACATATAATCTTGATATCTAAATAGTCTTTAGACAAATCTGATACTATAACATATAAGGTATTATGAAAAAATAACATTAATATGCTGATAAAAATTATCAAATTGTTGAAAACCTTACTACTATAACTAATATTATTTCAGGTGTGGATCATGAATCCACTAATATCTTCGAGGAGTTGTATTTGTATTGAAACTCCTCTAAGAGCTAAAGCATTAGCTGTACAAATTTAAAAGAATGATAAAAGTACATCTAAATATATTTGGTATTGCGTTGATTAATATAATTTGTTCATTGATATTGAACTGTAAAAATTTAGGAATATTTAATATATACATAAAAAGAATCCACCCTTATGACTGTATGAATACAAACGCTGGGTGGACTTTTTTTTGTTCTCTTTAAATCTCTTTTCACTGCTTAAATGCGCGGTTCTTACCATTATTCCATATAACTGTTACTATATAAACGACATTTGATACATGCATTTTGTAGGACTAGAAATTGTGAATTAATATTTAGAATTATAACAGCATCGTCTGAAAATATTGTAAATGTTACATAATGATTGTTGGCTGAATAAAAATCTTTAAATACAAATACAATGTTAAACCTCATTTCTGTCTTAAATCTGGGTTATTTGAGAAAAAGTGAATTGTACATTTACTTACTAACTGACAACACAAGCTTGCGACTATATATACACCAGTGGTCAAGTACTTGTGGTCACGTTTAAAGGACATAATGTATGGCCACCACCCGACCCAGGCTAAACAATACCAGCACATGAATCATGGAGCTTTAGTAACCCTGCAGACAAACCATCTGACATCAGGTCATTACAGCTCACTTTTAAGTAATTTCACTCCCTTTTAACACTGGAAAATACCAGAAAAACATCTGCGCTGCCAAATATTTTGAAAACTCACTGAATGAATGGATGGGTATTTAAAGGGAAGCTCTCTCAAACCATCTGCCATTGTGGTTGAGTGTTTTACCAGATATTAGAAGTTAGGGGGGAGTCAGATCGTCAGAAAATGTACCAGCCAGCTCCACATATTTAGTAAATTATATTAAATTAAGTTGAAAAATGATAAATACAAAGTATATCTGGGTATATCTGGAATGGAGTTGATTCAAGAAATATGTTTTGTTATGTTGAGATGTAATTTGAACTTAATTTCTGTTTTTGTTTATTTTGCGTTATTTGAGAGGATTGATGAAGGTCAATTGTACATTTTCTGTTGATCTGACCCATAGGGTGGATAACATACGTGTGGGGTATCAGGGGCGCTATATTTAGCCTTGGCTTTAGTCTGTAGGTTCCCATGGACCTGCCTGGACATAAACGTGTTTTTATCGACCACTGTGTTTACACTCTATGTACGCGTCTTGTAGGCGAAGCTTTCCATAGGGCTAACCGTTGAGGGCTTTGATGTATACTGCCAACAGGACGCGTAATAGAGTGTAGCTTGCGTAATTGGTTCAGTGGTCACTTTTAATGCAATTTGACAAATATGCCTCTATGACTACTCTTTCTCTCCCCCGCCTTTTTTTCTTTCCCTCTCTCACTCTGTCCTTCCCTCTCACCTTCTCACTTCTCGCCCTCTATCTCTTTCCCCTCTCTCTCTATCCCTCTCTTCTTACCCCTCCCTCCTTCTCTCCTCCCCCCTCTCCCTCCTTACCGCTCTCTTCTTACCACTCCCTCCTCTTTCCTTCCCCATTCTCTCCCTCCCTCCCCTTTTATTCCCGCTCTTTCCGTCTCTCTTTTCCTACCCTCTCTCTCTCCCTACTTCATTCTTACCCTCCCTCCCCCCACCCCCCACCTCTATGCCCCCTCCCTCAGCCATTCCAACCCAGTCACTCACACGTGAATACTACAAATCAATGTTAATCTGAATTCAAAATGGCCGCTACACAAGCCCGCTATTCCCATTTCAGCTGTTAACACTGGAACTAAGGGCTTCTTTTGAGTGTGCCCCTTTGGTCCTTTATACCCCGGCCACAATGCCCTTGTCCAGTCCCTACCATTCATCCCCTAGCCACTATGTTGTGCCAAACACTCATAAATCCACTCGTAAGGGTTTCACCAATCGATTCCTCCTCTATCTATACCCTCTGCTATAGAAAAGGCCCTTCAATGGCCCTCCACTGAAAATGACCCAAGCTAGAGCATGTAAAAGGGCTTTGGCAACGTACAAGGGCCATAATTTCAGCGTTGGATGTGGCCTACTGCCAAGTAACACTGGGTAAAATCTGATTATTGAAATCTATCGCTGTGGGTGTGGTGCGAAGATAAAATAAGGGTGTTTTGTTCCACCCCCAACCCCCCACCCATTTCCCTACACCCCCCCCCTTATCCCCCCCCGCCCTTGCCATTGGATTTGCACTTATTTTAAACAAAGTGCCCTATGATTTAGTGTGAACAACGTAGGAAATTTTCCGGTTCATGTTTCTGATGCCAAGTTCAGGTCTGTTTTTTTACTGTTGTCTCAGTGCATAGCGACCCCCTGCAGTGAAGAGGTGCTGCTACTGTAACAAAATAGCAAGAGTTTGAGTTTCCAATTCTTGCGATTTTTTAGGTAGAATTTCAGATATGCACTCAGTGTATTATACCCGAGTCCAAATCAAAAGTCGCAATGTTAATTTGGTGAAATGGGGTTGAAACTGGATGAAAGCCACTTTTGTTATGAATACTAAGAAATCATAGAAATGCTTTTCAAAATGCCCAAATTATGAAATGAAATTGTCTAACTATCTCTTTCTATGAGTCATATCTTGACTCTTTTTTGCTTTCTTTTTGGCGACCTTGATAACAGCTGACTGTTTGATAATTTTATATAATTTTAACCCCTGAACGTTTCGAATTAGCATGAATAGATTGAAGGGGCTTTCTCAGGGATTAACTTTTATCTCGACTCCTAGTTCGGGGAAAATTAATCGGGACAATTTGAATTGAAAGGGAGTTCATTGCATCCAACTGACAGATTTCCTTCAGTTTTTATTTTTGAATTTAGAAAAAAAAAACCGACCAAGCCTTACAGATAAAACCTTTTGGTGGATCACACATTTTTTAATTGATATGAGCATTGCATGTACAGCTATTAACTGTAGCAATAATCTTATAACAACAGATGAATGAGACTGAGCTCAAAGTTGAGAGAGTCCCTTCAAATTGAGGGAAAGCCTCTCGCTCCAAACCGCAAAATGCCATTATAACCCCATTAGGACAGGGAAATACCATTATAATCAAACTAGGACGCCTACTCCTGGGCCAGAAAACCCATAAGCGCAGTAGGCGTCCAATCACTGACATTCTCATCTGACCTGAGAGGCTTTGAGCCTAAACTGGACAATCATCGACCTTCCCTCACCCCCGCCCTTTTTTTTAAATATCTGACAACGATGAACACCTTCATGGGATGAACACACATGTATACAAAAAAAATCCAAATATTTTATATTCTCACCCAGGGCCCTGCAGTAGGCTACTAATCATAATATTTAACTTTTTAAAGGTCACTTTGATGAAGTGCACTAGTAGGAAAAATAGTAGTGAACCTTTAAAGGAGCCCATCCAGGGCCTGGCAGCCCTATTTTGTCTGGCTAAGAACAAGTTGCACTATGTCAATATTGGTAGAGGATCATGTTCCCAGTGCCACCTATTGTCAGTTGACTGTACTCACACATTGTTTGCCAATGACCTTCAGTGACCTTGGGTAGCTTTGTAGTGAAGGTCACTCCTCCCACTAGTGTAGGTGAGCCCAAGTGCATGTTTAGTACTTTTCCTTTTTTCCTTTCTTTTTTTTGCTTTTTATGTTTTCTTTTACTTCACTGGGGGTTGGAATACACCTCAGTGTATTCTAGAACACATACTTATTATATTGCATATATACTGTTAGGGTTGTACTACCGGTAACTCCGACTTGCATGCAATGCTAAATATATAAAACAAGTTTGCATATAATCTTATCAATATTTTTGGATATCCAAAATAAAATAGTTCGATATGATATAAGTGTCATTACGTTGCCTCTGGCATGCCGTACCGATCTCTTTTTAAAAAATAATATCATTGTTCACCAAATTCCACATTCCAATATTGCCTACTAAAATAGATTCAAGTTGACGGCGGTGCAATCCAATATGGCAGATGATCATAGAGTTCAGTGCAGAACCCCCATTGTTTCCTTGGAAACCCCTGCAAGATTCAGGGTGGTACCCATCTTTTTAGCTTTCGCAAGTAACCTTTGACCTTTAGAGATAGAGGAGTTCTTCCTAGAACTGCCTCCCTTCATTTGCGCGCTATATTATATACTGTCAACGAATTAATGTTTGCGCCGTTTTTATCTTCGCTATTTTCGCGCACCTACATTTGTGCGCGAAAATAAATCCTGCGCTAAAGGTAAAAGTATTGCATAAACAAAGTGTGAGACTTCCTTGCTGCGCGAATTTTAATCCAAGCGAAAAGGTGTCAAAGTACTTAGTGCGCGAAAATTTATCTGCGCGAAAATAAAAACGTTTACAGTATAACTTATATAATAGAAGCCAATGATACAGCTTCATCACATGACCTTATGGTCTGGGTTCGTTAAAGGTGCATCGTCAGCTATTACGATCTTTATACGATCGTTATTTATATTTGGCTGATATTATATGCTTATAAATACAAGAATTAGGTTTCGAGCCAAACCCCTACACATAATGTTCTAGGGTCAAGTCTCTAGAAAATGTCAATATATAATAACCCAAATTTAAGACGAAAATCAGGTTCAAAATACAGTTCAATATAACCAGACAGATTTATTGAATGAATACAATAGAGAATACTCAGATATACCTAGTATTTATCTTTTTTCACTCTAATTTATGTCCGATAGGGCTTGAAATCCTCCCTAGGTTGGGAGCTTAGACCCGTCGACATTGCCTTATGGCAAATACAAGTCTCAACAACAACAACAACAACAACAATTTAGCAGAATTTGACAGATGTGTAGAACTGTAAACTGTGAATTTTCTGAAAATCCTACCTTCTATAATAACCCCTATATAACTTAGCCCTATAGAATGATATCTAATCCCTGCTCCATCATCTAAACACCTTGCCTCTATCCTCCACACAATCTCACCCTTTCCTCCTAACACTGTGGACATAAATACCAAAAGCCCCCAGTGGAGGATGTCTTTTCCATCTTACATCTAAGCTTAAGATGACCTTACGAAATAAACAATTGCATCTTCTTTCATAAAAAAAATCCCCAAATATTTGAGTTAAAAACCGCGCTAGTTTTATATACCCACATACTTAAACCGACATGTGCAACGACACATGTGAATCTCCTATTTTCTCAGAGGCAATATAATAGATAAACAATTGCATCTTCTTTTATAAAAAGAAAAAGAATCCTAAAATATTTGCAAGAAAGACGAGCTAGTGTATATAGGTTCATGGGAATCTCCTATTTTCCCTGAGCTTATCGGGCTATGAAATACTCACATGTGCTGCTCCTCGCATTCTACCTTATACTAGCCTTATCTCAAAAAGTCTAATAATAACCCAATTAATCAGCCATCATGTATTCATGCCAATCTCACCAACTGGCATCTAACTTCGTTGCGGTTATATAGAGTATTATTAGGGAAGTTCAGCGAGCGAACCTATCTCAATTACGTAACCGTATCCGTATCTTTTTTGTGACTTTGTCGTATTTTAATGTAAACAAAATTAATTGTGAGATGAAACAGTCTGCTTAATGTTTAACGTTACGTTTTTACCCGCTATGTTTTGCAGAACCTCTTTCTTCCTTTCAACGTATGTGTGTATATCAGAGATACGGACATACGGACTAACGTTTATGTGTAGATTAGACTAGCTGAAGCTCCCCATTAAAAACCAGAGGTACTTAACTCTGACGACATAAAAATCGCAAATTTTCCTGCTACAATCAGGAGAAAATCTTAATAAATAACAAAAAGTTTGGGAGAAAAACATGGTGTTAACGCAAAGATATGATAAGCGTCCTATAAGGGTCAGATTTTCAGAAAATGTACAATTGGCAGCTCTACACATTGAGTAAATTCTGCTAAATTAGGCTGCAATATGGTCAATTCGAGTATATTCGACATTGCATTGATTCTAGCAATCTGTTTGGTTATATTGAACTGTATTTTGAACTTTATTTTCGTCTGAAATTTGGGTTATTTGAGAAGATTGGCGATGTTGAATTGCACATTTTCTGAAAATCTGACCCATAATATCTTTGTTAATAGCCAGTACAAGTTAACTCTACAGGCGAAGGATGCATTAAATGCCTGCTCTATCACACCAACACACCACCTCTGTCCTCCTCTCACTCTCAAATCACATGTTTTGCAACCGACACGGAGCAAAGAAATGCCAAAATGCCCCAGCGGAGGATTTATAGGTCATTTCTCACGAACCATTAAATACGGAGCACATGTAGGGAGAGACATTTGTGCCATTAGAGTTGCTCCTAGAATGAGTCGCTCAGGAAAGATTCAACTACAGTGTGTTTCATATGACTTGATAGTGTCACACATGTGTTCCCATACTGGAATGTTTAAGGGCTTGTTCCACTGTTTGACTGGTCGCATCGGTCAGATCTGATATAATTATATGGGTCAGATTTTCAGAAAATGTACAATTGGCAGCTGTACACTTTTAGTAAATTGTGCTAAATTAAGCTGCAATTTGGTCAATATTAGTGATTCTAGCAATCTGTTTGGCTAAGTTGAACTGTATTGTGAACTTTATTCTCGTCTGAAATCTGGGTTAACCAAGCAGATTGTTGGAATCTAGTCAATACCCGTATATACCTAGTATTATACACGCATTCAATACTGAGGCCCCAACAGCCGCACATTACTTGTAAGCACATTACTTGTAACGTGGTATTGGACTAGTACATTACCGGCGCGTTGTCATGGCGACGCAAGTTTGGTGGTGCAAGATTGCCGACGCAAGGTTGCCGACGCAAGTTTGCCGTGTGCGAGGGCTTTCTTTCTCCAACATTTCAACTGTTTCTAGTTATATTCCTCTTGTACGAACACCAGATATGGCAAATTATGTTAATGTATCTTTAATTAAGCATGTTTTGCATGCAAAACTAGGCATGTATAATAATCAACTTATAGGACTCGTTGCCGCACGGAGCGTAAATAAAGGACTCGACCTGCGGTCTCGTCCTTTATTTACGCTCCATGAGGCAACTCGTCCTATAAGTGCTAAGTATTGACCATTTTTCTGTCCAATTAAGCAGAATTTACTAAATGTATCTAGATTTGCTGATTGTACATTTTCTGAAGATGTGACCCTCCACATCCTCCCACTGAAGCCCAATAATATGATGCATCATCACACCACACCTCACCAAGTTATATGGAATGCACGGTAGCTGCAGGAGCTTCTTCCAGGAATATTGTTATCAGGGAAAGGGTGCAGATGGGGGTCGGGTGTAACGGGGCGTTCACTGAACTGAGAGACGTCTTAGAGTAGAGATGTCTGATGGCAGTTATACCATGAGTTATATCTGATGTGTTCTTGGGACTGATATATGGGTCAGATTTTCAGAAAATGTACAATTGGCAGCTGTACACATTTAGTAAAATCTGTTAAATTAGGCTGTAATTTGGTCAATATAGGGAAAATTCGAGTATATTCGGCATAACTTTGATTCTAGCAATCTGTTTGGTTAGGTTGAATGTATTTTGAACTTTAGTATTGTCCCACATTTTGGTTAGTTGAGAAGATGGGCGAAATTGAATTGCACATTTTCTAAAAATCTGACCCATAAACTGTTTCACTGACTTTGTTGTAGATCTGTTAAGAAATAATATTTCGGGGAATATAATAATGGGGGTCACTTGAAGGCTGCCTTTTTTGCCATGAGTAAAGAAATGTGCATCAAAGCCCTCTACGGTTAACCCTATGGCACGCCGCTGTCTACAGGACGAGGATAGTGTATAGGTTATATGCTATGCTAAGCCTATGAGGTACGCATGAAAACGCTTTAGACTTGAATTGTAATTTGTTGACAAATGTACTTCAAATGTGTCAGCCATGAGGAAATGTATAATCGGCAGCTCTACACATTCAGTAGATGCTACTAGAATAGGCTGAACTATGATAAATACTTGGTATATCTGTTTTTATAATGTTTTGTCTTAAATTAGAGATGATTAAATTTTGTCTTAAATTAGATATTGCTGAAGGCGAATTGTACATCGTTATAGTCACCCTGATTGTAATGTTTTAATAATCATATACGATACATTTTCCATCATAGCATACTATTATGACAAGAATCCCTGAGAGGGAATCGGGTCAACATTCCATCGCTAGATCCACAAAATGAAAAGTATTATCATTATCAGTAATACCTGAATTTTATCGACTGCAAAGTTGGCAGAGAAATCTGGAATGTTCTAATAGAATCATAACTACATTTCCCACATTGCAACCACGTGATTCAAAATGGCGGCAGTTCATCTGAGTGATTCGGCTCAAGATAAATGTGTCATTTTTATAGGCAGATTGTATGTTAGTCTGCCACTAGGGAGCTTTATGTATGGGGCAGATATGGGTTAGATCGCGAAAATATGTACAATTTGCCTTTGTATAACCTCCAAAATGACGACGAAAATGACACAAATTTGATAAATTGCTGTAAATGTTTTGTCAAGAAATGCTAACGACCACCCATCATACATCCGTGACAACCTTCCTAAATAAAAAAATGTTTAAATTTGGAAATATACTTATCAAATTTAAATTTAGAAGAAAATCGTGCCATGATGCGTACTCTCCATACATCAGAGGCACGACCCATTTACATATTATGAATTGCACTTAAGAATTTTGTGAATAAGAGAGGCCATTTTCACATCTAGGTATGATTTGAGAGGCCTAAGATGAGAGAGTAATGTTACGGTATGAACCGGTAAGAGTTGGTTTATGTAGTCTAGTCAGGCCAAGGGTTCGACATGAGAATAAGTCATATAACTATAGGCTCTTACAGTGAAACATGCCTAGAAATGGCTGCTTTATTACCAGGGCCTGCCCAGAAATCATTCTCGGGGTTGCAACTGGCAGGAAATATAATGGGTCAGGTCACCCAGGTATGTACAATTACACGCCGTACACATTTTGTGTATTCTGCCAAATTCTGCTGAAAATTGTCAACTAAGAATGTTTGAGTATAGAATAAAATAGAATAGAAATTATTTTTATTCATCAAAGGGTTTACATTTAAGTTGACGAACAGGTCGACAGGCCTCTAGGTACCATATAGGATTTATACCTAGCTCTTCCGGTCGTTCCCTCTAATATAATAATATATTTTATATTTTGTGTTAATTTAAGATTTTCAGCATTTTCAGCATAATTCTGTCTTAAACTTCAGTTATTTTAGAGTTCCTTTCCTTGTCAAAGATGAGAAAAAAACAAGAGGAAGAAATTGAAAAAGCATCGGTAGTTGTTTAAAATTGCAATGCAATGGCAAAAATACTATGTATGGATTCGTCATAGTTCTCACACAAACATATTATGGTTATATTTTGAGAAAATATCTAGAAGTAAGGTTACATGTCAGACTGTGGCCCAGAACATTTGTCCATGTAACTCCCTGGTAAAGATATATCTACAGAATGAGAAATGACTTCTATAAATCTTATAATTTCACCTCAAACCCCCTACAGAGTTCTTCCAAGCTTATCATCTTGCCTGTTCATCCCATTACCGTCTTGAACATGATGGAAAACCATGACATTCAACCCCTTTAATCTCAGGAAGCACATTTTCTCAAAAACAACCCTCACTTTAATTGATACCTCTCGCTAGCTTATGTCAGAGGCTATTGGGCTTAACATGAATAAGGTGGGGTTTTTGAAACACCCCCTGGTGCCCTTACAGCTTTGGCCTCGTGTCTTGATAAGGATAGAATTCGGTGTTCCCCGGATGGAACTCTTCTCAAATGGAGGTGGCAAATGTCGTCTGCTAGCTCAGACTGATCTAAACAGGCACAGCACCACTGGTGGTCGACCCACGAACTTCCTCCTGGTACTGGTAGGGCAAGGGATGGGCAGAGTTTTCACCTCTAAGTATCTTCTATGTAAAATAATTAAAGAATTAAATTAATTTAATTAAAATAAAAGAGTGAGTGAGTGAGATTGGCTGCTTTACGCCCTTATCAACTCATTTATTATGGTTATATCAAGGGCGGGAGAGCTGAGAGGGAGGCAGTTTATGATCATACCCAGGAAATAGAGATAGAGAAGTAGGGAGAGAGAGACAGAGAAAAAGAGACAGAATGGCACTTTAAGGTCTTACCCAGGACCAATTGAAATAAAAGACCTCTCAAGAATCATTTCATGGAACCTAGAAAGAATTTAATTTCGATTCAAATCTGCTTTCTCCAAAACACATTTCACTTGAAAGATTGAATATGCACCCTCCGCCAAATTTGAAAATCCTGGCCAAGTGCCAGGGTTTTGTTTCTTCTTATATCATAGACTTAATCTTGGTAAACATGTTGGTTGGGATGGAATGAGTTGATCGAGCAGAATATTTAACTCTATCTACCACCATTACATGCGGGACTTGGCTGGAGCCTTGTTCAGGGGAGCAGTAGGATAGATTAAATGATGGATGACATGCTAGGAAAACTGTTTTCCCACCCCAGAATAGCTCAGAATGATATTTTCTTAAAGTAATGCAATCGTCTTGTTTTCAGCCAGAGTGGAAAAAGTTTCACATTTTCTCCACATGGATTATCAAAGATTTCTAAACAAAATATAATAGCTTTAAAATCACTTCCTTGAAAACAATTTTGGGGGAAATCAATACCCAGGTAACCTCACTTGAGATCTATGTAAGCCATCTTGAAAGTTAGAGCCCTGTACATGCAGCCAGTAAAAAGCCTTTTATAACTTTGTGCAGAACATTGAATGTCGTAAATCCACAATTAATATAGTATGAATACCAGGCATATGATAGGGCAAAAGAGCGTATGCACAAAAGAACAAATAAAAAAGTAATCAAACCACCCCAAAATCGTAGCTCTAACTGGCAGTTCTGCCATCGCATTTTTCACATAGACATTTCAACACTCTCCCGTTCACAGTGGCTACCCCAAGAGATCGTATAAAATCTAGAATTCTATAGGGCGAGACCTAAAAATTGTTATCGGAAGTGTTGTCATGAGGGATCGCGTCGAAAAAGAATTTACCCTGACACTTAGGGAATTCTTCCACTCACACCCACAGCTCTGTACAAGAATCGACAACCCCCTTGTGGGACATACAGCAAGATGGCGGCCACAGTTCTCGTTCTATCTCGTTCTATCTCGTAATGAAAGCGAGATTTATCCAAGAGGGCAGAGATGCGGAGAGATGCATGGCGGGACCTTACCGGAAGTCGGCTTGACGGCCTAGTTCGATTCAATGCCACTTGAGGCGCTGCAAGTGTCACGGTCTAGCCTCGTTCTGGGCGGAGATATGGTTTAAGGTCTCACTACAGCAGATTACTGAATAGGCATAAAGCAACTCAGTCTAGATCGGGGTGGACAGGCTATGGAATAGAAACACGGTAGTGCTACCTAGAGATAGATCTCCGGACTGCATATATACAATAGAAGGGTCTTTTCATGGGGACCCCTCGGTCCGTGTATATCAGGATCGTTAGACCATATATCCGATTAGTGACTGCTTTCCGTTGGCCGATGACCATCAATCATATTTACAAGGGCCAAGAGAGCCCAGACCAGTGGCTCAGACACCATAGTCATATTTCTATACCATCTGGTCGACTCCCTCATTTTTCTAGATCGGCCTGCTTGTATGAATCACAATTGGTCTTGATCTTCTTGAATTTAGGCTTGATAAAAAGCCATGGTGATGTTCCCAAAATTGGTAAAGGGATGTATTTTTATGTTTTATGTTCCTGAAATATTCCTGACAAGCTGCTTTAGCAAAGGCGATTTTGAATAGTCTGCCCAGTAAAAGGCACGTATGTATACATTGTGTACAAATGAAAATAAAAGGTTCTACATCTCCTACAATCCCCGTCATTGATGTTATAACTTGTCTGTTCTAAATTCTCGATCATTCAATTATTTATGAATCCCATTTAATAGTACAATGGCAAATCATGTTTTTTACTTTATGGGGAAAAAATCTATACAGTCTAGGCCCAAAGCCTCTCAGGTCAGATAAAAATGGTACGTCAGTGATTGGACGCCTACTGCGCTAATAGGTTTCCTGGCCAGAACTAGGCCCCCTTATGCTATTATAATGACACTTTACGGTTCGGAGGGAGTGGCTATCCCTCGGTTTGAAGGGACTCTCATAGCTTTGAGCCTAGACTGTATGGTTGATTAACCAAGCATATAAAGCGCCACATTATTTCTATCATGAGAACACATTGAATGCAATGGATTTTACAACTTTAATTTAATTGATAGAGTGACTTTCCGGCTTATCACAGTGTCAATCTACAATCAATGATAGACACTTTAATGCCTTGTCAGACCACGATGTATAAATCTACCAAAGGAAATCGTTCAGCACCAGCACCAACTGGGTCAGATTTTCAGAAAATGTACAATTCAACTTCGCCAATCTTCTCAAATAACCCAAATTTCAGACGAATATAAAGTTCAAAATACAGTTCAACCTAACCAAACAGATTGCTAGAATCAATGCAATGCCAAATATACTCGAATTTACCTAGTATTGACCAAATTGCAGCCTAATTTAGCAGAATTTGATAGATGTGTACAGCTGTCAATTGTACATTTTCTGAAAATCTGACCCGACTACATACCAGGTTCCATTCTGCAGGGACAATGATAGCAATCTAGACTTTTATACCTTTAAATTATCCTCCTTAATAGATTGTCAAGTGACATTTGTTGTGTAGCTTTCATGTTCTTGCTTAAGAACCCCAGTCACGTACCAGACAACTAGACTGCTCTTTAGCTTATAATCTCTTATAATCATTTGATGCATTCTTAGAGTAAGGGGGAGTATTAGACAACGCATTGACGATAGAAACATTTTAACGTTGGAAATGGGGAGAGTTCCATCACAGATTTTAATATATATATCCTCTTGCATTAGCATTATAGAATGTCTATAAATTTTCTATTTTTCTCTATACTATGTCTCAAGATATATAGTATATTTAAGCACCTGATTTTGAACAAAACATGTACATGTCAGATAAATACATTTCAGGGAGCTCTTTTCTACTTGTAATTGCGTTTAACTTTCATGGACATTACGATCAATTAGCCGCTAAAGTTCTTTTATATTTAATTTATTATAATTCTTTTATATTTAAAATCCTTTCTGTAAAGATTCCAAATGCATCCATAGCGATGTAGCCAACCAGATTCTACATTAACTTTCTCTATTATTATCCTGTTATAATCACATAAGATGTTATCAGACGTACCGTATATGTGATGTGTTTTTAAGAAAATAACTCACAAGTCGCAAAAAATGGATTTTGAGATCATATTTGGAAAGATAAGATCATGCGGGTTCTAATGATAGTAAACATTAAGGACATCTAACATTTATCTTTAGATTTTAAATGCGATATTTTTATTTTTGAAAAAATGTATGCAATATTTCTGGTCGGTCAATCACTAGTAAACTAACAAAATATACTCCGTAGGATGAGCTAAGAAAAGCAATGATATCTTTAATACACTGTCTTGAAATTTGGTACATGTATTCATACAACTAGACTTGACTAGACACCCACAACATGACAACATTTCAACAACGAGATCTTGTAAATAAATCACTTTGGAAAATTACAATTTTGCCACTTGCGACTCATTTTCCTGAAACACATCACATATCAAGGAATAAATAGAAGAAACCTCTCCATGGCTTATTTAGCTGACACTCTAATTTCTGACATGACGGACGCAGTTCCTCAAATGCATTGAAATGAAACATTTGTGCTCCACACGTGAAATCACAGCACCACTTCACAGCTGAGCTTAGTGATCAGAACCATTTATAACTGCTCAATTTAGGCTTAATCCGAGCAACTCCCCGAGCAGGCAAACAAGCATGACTATAATATGACTTTAAAAAAAAAGGGACACACAGTCACACATGCCCTGATAAAAAGCAGCATCAATGAAAAAATAAATTGGAATAAAATCTTTTTACAGCATGTGGCCCATAAACCTAGTGTTGTGTCCGAAAGGCATTGAAGAAGGACTTCAATAAGGCCTTCAATAGAGTAGAGTATTCAGGGCCTGTAATCACTTCACAGAGTACTCAGAATGTGTTAAGGGACTGGGTTTGGCTACAGCTTTGGTGCCATGATGAGTTTGATACAAAGGCTAAGGGGGCAGTGGATGGGACTGGAAATGATCCCCTGGTTGACGCCCTGGGCTTTGTGAGCAATTGTGAGCACATGCGAGCAGGTTGTAGACCACTGCTGGTACAGCTCAAGTGCAATGTAGGAGGCTTGATGAGAGGATAGGGGATGTGCCTTTGCTGCTGCTTATAGCTCTCATTCTAAGCTATTATGACAGAATAGATTCTTACCACGTTTACTTATATCCTGAATCATAGGACTGACATCATCAATATTCTGCTGCTATTGTATGTTTATACAAGAATATGAAGTTAAATCGGCCCAGAGAAAATGGCCGCCGGTGAGCGATAATAAGTGAAGCCACCACTGCAAAGGAATTCTGCAGTGACTTTTACATGGGTTGGAAGAGAACGGCAAAAAATAGTGTAGGCTAAATATACCAGTGACATTATATATAGGATGGGGGTAGGTTGGGATAGGTTGAACAGTTTTCTTATATCAGTTTCATAAGTTATTCATTTGATTCACTGTATTGCCTAAATAGAGGAAAAGAAATGTATGCATCTCCCCTATTATCGCTCATCACCACCAACCTGTCTGCATTCAGGAACAACTGGTATGAAGTAAAACACTCACCTGAAACAAAGCAAAGGGAAAGGTTAAGTCAATATATAAGTCATATATCAGTCAACAACAAAAATAAATAAATGTTTCCCGTTATGTACTAGGGAAAAGGCAAACTAGACTTGTACTACTCGGAGCATTATATTCTCCAAATATGAGAACATTCCTACAGAGAGATCTTGTCTAGAAAATGGTTTGAAAAATGTCCATTTTGCGACTTGGGACCCATCTCCCTGAAACACATGACACATTTAAGCAACCCCCCTATTGCAAGCTTTTACAGGGACGAGGTGCTCTGAGTCACTCATTCACTGGTATCCTCCTCCTCCTCCTTCTAATGCTCCTCCTCCTCCTCCTCCTCCACCCCCAGCTATTCATGCCTACCATGCACAGCTCTTAATTAGGCCTGAGATCACTCTTGTAATCCATTTCTCTCCACTCTCCATTCGCGCCTCTCTAATCGTAAGTAATCGTGGTCTATCAGGCGATAAGACTGTG
Source organism: Sthenelais limicola (assembly GCA_942159475.1). Taxonomy (NCBI): domain Eukaryota; kingdom Metazoa; phylum Annelida; class Polychaeta; order Phyllodocida; family Sigalionidae; genus Sthenelais; species Sthenelais limicola. Next base: position 12,619,608 of record OW804096.1, on the reverse strand, counting down.
TGGGAACCAGTGCTTCATGAGACGGGGAGTGCACCAGAACCGACAGATTCCTCCACTAAGGTTCATGCACTGGCACAATCTTCTCTTATAAGAATGTAAGCGAGTGGAATATCTTCCTCCATCTGAGTGCATTGTTTCTATGTTCAACAATTTTTTCAATGTTCTCTAATGGGTCAGATTTTTAGAAAATGCTACAGTTCTACACGTCTATCAAATTCTGCTAAATTTAGAGCGAAAATTGATTAATACTGGGTAGATCTGAGTGTATTCGGTATTGTATTCATTCAATAAACCTGTCTGGTTATGTTGAACTGTATTTTAAACCTGATTTTCGTCTTGAATTTGAGTTATTTGAGAGGATTGGGGAAGGCCAATTGTGCACTTTCTGACAATTTGACCCTCGTCATGTTGCTTGGGGATAAAGGTTTTTATTTTGGATTTGTTTAGACATGTTATGAGAACCCGTGCATTCTGATGCACATGAGCTGAAATTTTTTCAATGTCATGTCCTACTTAGTGTATTACGTGTAGTAATCTTTAAATTTTTCTGATGTCTCCTCAAATTCAGGGTAAGTTGAATGAGAAGTACTTAATTACATCTACATGTATTTTCTCACGGTAGGGCAAGAGAGAGAGAGATATAGATAAGAGAGGGGGGAAGACAGAAGGCAGTATTGTTAAATTTGGCTAAATTAGACTGTAATTAATAGGTAGATCTGAGTATATTTGGTATTGATTCAATTAAAAAAATCTGTCTGGTTATGTTGGACGACATTTTGAACTTTATTTTTGTCGTAATTTTGGGTTATATGGTAAAGGCGAATTATACATTTTTTGGCGATTTCACCCAGTGAGAGAGGGAAGAGGAAGAAAACAGAGGAGAGGAGAGATAAATACAGCTGTACCTACTGCACAAAATAATGCTTAACTGCCAGCTGATTGTTGCAGTACATTTACCCTTGTCCGGAACCCATAAACGCTTATTTTCGAGAGGCAGATCGAGTTCAAATCCATACACATGTGTGAAATCAATTGGTTCATGGGTTGTATTCATTTTACCGAATTGGTATCTCATATTCTGAATAATAATTCACTTCTACCAATGAGGGCCACAAATAACAGTATAAGTTAGAAGTATTAAAACTGACACAAATGAAAATACAGTGAAACCTCTCTATTGAGATCACCCTTGGGACTGAGTTGTTGTCTTATAGCGAGCTGGTCTCATTAGAGGGGCTAATCTAATGAGAGGAAAGCAATTCTGGACTGAGAGAAACTGGTCTTAATAGAGGGGTGGTCTCTATAGAGAGGTGGTCTTTATGCGGGGTTTGTATTGCACTTGTGTAGTTTTGAAACACTGGAAACGCCATCAGACTACATACACTTTGGTGGGTCAGATTTTCAGAAAAAGGACAATTGGCAGCTGGACACATTTAGTAAATTCTGCTAAATTAGGCTACAATTTGGTCAATATTATAGGTAAATTCGCGTATATTCGGCATTGCATTGATTCTAGTAATCTGTTTGGTTAAGTTAAGCTGTATTTTGAACTTTATTTCCGTCTGGAATACGGGTTATTTGAGGGGATTGGTAAAGGTGAATTGTACATTTTCTGGTGACTTCACCCATGCAGCAAGTACTACTGTTGCGGTGTAGATCTGGCGCTATACAAATATAGGGACAGTAGAGCCACCCATGCTGCTATTTACTCATGGATTATCTACTGCTAATTGAAATGTACAAGATGCAATAGGAGCAGCTGGGAGCCGCTCATCCTTGTGTCATCACATGGGTGCGCTTGTCTGGGGGTTAATTCCTGGGTGGGGGTGGACGGGGGGGGGGGGGTTAGGTAGGTGGGAGGGAGGGGCTGGGACATGGACCAAATGCTTGCTCGAACTGTTCCTCTGGGCTGCTCTCATGTCCTTATGAGTAAAGGCTAAAAAGAGAATAGGTGAGTTTCTGAAAACTAGGTAGGGGGTTGTAACATTCTACCTACCAGGAACTGACAATAAAATCAGGCGTGGTCAAACAATTTTTCAGGTTGGGGGAGGTTTTCCTAGGTAGTGTGTGTGTGTGTGGGGGGGGGGGGGGGAGTGTTATCTCGGAAACACCTTTTTTCCCCTAATATAACTGGAATATCCTGAAGAGTCATGGTGGAGAATCATCGCTGTTTTCCAATATTTAGACACTCTTAGTTTAATATGATTAATACATACTCTAATATTATTTGATACATAATTAGTAATTAAGTATACAATTGCAATAAATACCATTTGAAATGTTTGAAATATTGTCATATTTTAGCTACCAGGCGCATACAAAATATCTGGCTACCCAGAAGCTTTCATGAAATGTTTCCATCGTTTAAATCTACAAATAAATAAAAAAAAAAAAAATAATAAAGAATTAATAAAGAATAAACTTACAGATATTCCAACAACAACAACTGTCAGAATGATTCACCAGCCCAAGGTCACGTGACAATTGCAGACGCACTTCCGGTCGCCAGCAGTTATCAGCAGACGTCAGTATCAGCGACGTTGACCCGGGACTAGGGACATGTTTCTACATTCCTGCTGATAACAATCTCCCATTCTGGGCTTTTACTTATTACCACCCACCCTCACCTTAGCACTCGCACCTCACCACACCCTTTCTCATCTTTCCCCCAGCCACTCCATCTAAGTAATTGGCCCTACCTGGGATAGATGGACTTGGTACATTCCCCTGTCCGTTTGCTTATCAGTGGAAGATACTATTGTTATTTAGGGGGTGACCGGGGGCTAAGGAAGTATTGATTCAGAGCTGATATTATGTAAAATTAAATAAAATCTTTAAAAATATATAAAAGAGGACATAATTATATACTTGTTTGCTCTGAAAATTTGTATCGTTTCAAAAATGTGTATTTTGGTATACACGAATACATGACAACACGTTTGAATATGAGTGTCGTAATAATAGAATAGTGATGATAATAATGTCCAAATAATTAATAAATAACTATTTTATTATGAGAGGGCCTTATGGACCCAACAGCCTCAAGGACCTCCGATAACTTTGAGCAAATTTACCAAGAAAATAACAAAATTATCCAAGATTTCAATATTAATATAGAATCCTCATTCATTTAATGCAAAACTCCCAAAGGAACAATTTAATCAAGAAAGGACCCCACAGCCTTAGGGACCCCCTCCCACATTCTATATCAGTAATCTAAGCAAATTTCCCATCATTGAACATGAGAAAATAATCTTTAACAAAGATTATATTAAAATAATTTCACAACTCCCATATCTCAATGAAGAAAAATAACAATTTCATAATGCGAGGACCTATTGGACCCCACAGCCTTAGGCCCCCCCCCCCCCAACTTATCAGTAATTTCTAAGCACATTTCCCATGGTTGAACATGACAAAAAAATATTTCACAAAGATTATATTAATATAATTTCACAGCTGCAATATATCTCAATGAAGACAAACCTGTACAATTTGTAACAATGTTATAACGCGAGGACCTATTGGACCCCCCCCCCCCCAGCTTTAGGGACCCCCGCCAACTTATCAGCAAACTATGGGAAGAGCAGTGAGGTAATGGTGGCTAACGAGGATGGGCTGTCTATGTACAGGTCTTATCTAGACAGCCTGTACAAAAGCTACGGTAGAAATATATTGATGGCCCATTGAGGGCTTTTAGCACTTCATTTTTCATCAGGGATTTTTTTATTGAGGTGTCAGAGGCTCTTTCTTCCAAGGACATATATTTTCTGTTCACATCGGCACCAACAGGGGTGTTTTACATTAGGGCAACTTATATGAGTTTGTTTTGCAAAGTGCAATGTTAACTGACATATACAAAAATAACCTGCATATTGGCGATTTTGTTTATTTAAGCATTGACTTGTAAATGTATCTTTATGTGTGTATAAGAAACATTTAAGTTTATAATGTATATCATATTAGAATTAAATTGATTATATTTGTTCATGGAGGGAAATACTAATTTAATTTCCTGAATTGAATTAATGTAGAATAAGAACTATGGCGCCAAACAAATCAATTTTGTTTAGAAGTTTACCCCAGCAAAGTTAGACAATACTCTCTTGTTCTTCTGTCCCTCACTCTCTCTCCCTCCCTCCCTTTTCTCTCATTCCCTATCTATAACTTTCTTCACTCCTTTACTGTCTCTCTTCTATCCCTTCTCTCCCATACTCTTTTCCCTCTCCCCCCTCTCTCTTTCTTCTCTCCTTCTCCCTTTCTTTTTCTTCTGTCCCTTCCTCTCTGTCTCTCCCTCTCGCCCCCTATGTTTCCGTCTCCCTATGTCTCTTTATAGTCTCTCTGTCCTCTCCTTCCTTCTGTCCCTTACTCCTTCCCTCCCTCTCATTCTCTTCGCCCCTCTCCCATCCTGCTCTCTCTCCCTCTCCCTCTCCCTCCAGGTGTTCACTATAGAACTCTAGATGACCCACAGCGTTGCCATGGATACAAATAACGCACCCTGGAGTAAGATCATTGTAGCCATGGCTAATACATCATGATCAAATAAATACTCCAGTCCATTAAGTATCTGCTCTCTCTGCACCCCGGATACGTGTCTCAAAGAGATATAGAAATTCTTCTAACATGTTGAATCAGTCAAAAGAACATGAAGGTTACACGGAGAAGGAAGGACTGATCCTATACACTCTTAAAAATACCAGATTAAATCAAGTTTGGGGCTTAAAATAGAAGTTTAATTGACTAAATATGTTCATTTATGTATATACATGGGATTTACACTATCAATTTACATTTTTTGTATTTCCTTCACGGCCAAGACTTTTAATAAAATTCGAGTGTAAATACACTTTGTCCACCATATGGATATACTTTCAAGTGTGGCCTGTTTATACCAATGTGGTTTTAAAATTATTATAGAAAACATCTAGACATAAATTAATACCATTGTAAAATATCATTGTAAAATAGACTGTTACTATCCCTTATTCAAATTTTTCATTTTCTTCTGCTGTTGTTGTCTTATATTCCGAACGAAGGGTTAATCCGATTATTTTGATCGAAATAACTTTACGTGAGTATTCTATCAATATGAAATGTTGATATAATATGATATTGATAGAATAATGATATTGATATTGGCCTGGAATATGCGTCCTAATTCGATTATTTTGCGGTTTGGAGCGAGGGGCATTCCCTCAATTTGGAGGCTCTCTGACCCTAGACTTAAATCAAAACGCAGTTTCCATTGAGAGGGGTTAAGTTTAAATCCAGGATTAATACCAGAACTAAGAAGCCTTAGAGTGTGGGCCCAAGGAAGCAGAGGCAGTCTATCAAGTCAGTATCAGAAGAAGGCATCAGGTTCAAAGTAAAAGAGAGAACCATATGTCCTGGCGGATAAATAGAGAAGCACGCCAAGATGGCCGGCAAAAACATATTGGGATAAAAGAGTGGAGTGAGCACACGGCCATTAATATACAGCTACAGAGTTGTATGGGTCAGACTCTCAGAAAATGTACAATTCACCTTCACCAATCTTCTCAAATACCCCGAATTTCAGACCAAAATAAAGTTCAAAATACAGTTCAACCCAAACAAACAGATTGCTAGAATCAATGCAATGCCAAATATACTCGAATTTACCTAGTATTGACCAAACTGCAGCCTAATTTAGCAGAATTTACTAAATGTGTACAGCTGCCAATTGTACATTTTCTGAAAACCTGACCCATACAGCTACACAGCTATACGTGATCTTTCCATGGATGGGTTATGGCAGATATCTGGTTTAAGGCTTTTGGGCAGTGTATCTAATGGGAACATCTGAAATATCAGAGGTTATTAGAGACTAGCTGACTGTGATATTTAATGACAAGATTATTCTATGTATTATGTGTATTTTAAATCAGCATTAGGGGCATACACTCTATTTGAGATCTACTTGGAGCAGTTCGCCGTAGGGTTACCATTGGGTCGCATTGATGTTTACTCTTAAGTAGGTCTCAAACAGAGTGTACTTGGTGTCTCTGTAAAAATGTTGCAACATATTTGTATGACAGGTTTCATTAGAATCCATCCCAGCATGCACTGTAACAGACATGCGCAGTGGCACATGCAACTCCCCTATTGTTCATTTTCAGGCGATTTCACCCATTTACTTAGTTCTATATGGGTCAGATTATCAGAAAATGTACAATTCAACTTCACCAATCTTCTCAAATAACCCGAATTTCAGACCATAATAAAGTTCAAAATACAGTTCAACCTAACCAAACAGATTGCTAGAATCAATGCAATGCCAAATGTACTCGAATTTACCAAGTATTGACCAAATTGCAGCCTAATTTAGCAGAATTTACTAAACGTGTACAGCCGCCAATTGTACATTCTGAAAACCTGACCCATATACTATAGCCCGCAGTGTGAGGTAGAGGTAATTGTGGACAATGCGGAGAATGCCTCCAGTGTGCCTCCTCCAGTGTGTGGGGGCCGGCAGTCTACCTGGGTGTTCCTCCTCCTCCTCCTGTATTGTTGGCATGTCTACCTGTCTAATTGGTTTAAATAGACCAGGTGGCCTTATATCCCAGCCTGTCTACCTCCTCCAGCCCATGGGTCAGATTTTCAGCAAATGCACAATCTACAGTTCTCTACATCTATCAAATTCTGCTAAATTAGAGTGAAAATTGATCAATACTAGGTATATATGAGTATATTCTGTATTGTATTCATTCAATAGATCTCTCTGGTTATGTTGAATTGTATTTTGAACCTGGATTTTGTCTTAAATTTGGGTTATTTGAGAGGATTGGTGAGGGCCAATTGTACATTTTCGGAAGATTTGACCTCCATGCTAGCTGGGCTTGCCGGGCTAGGGTTGGGTATAATGTAGACCAGTGAGGGATTTACCGGTATATGGCATTTTCTTGGGGGAAAGCCTGGTTTATAGTCCAAAATAATGGATTGAAATAGAAACTAAACTCTGAGGAGATGTAGGCAAATGAGGCAAATTGCTTGCTCATGTTATCTTATGGGTCAGATTTTCAGATAATGTACAATTGGCAGCTGTACACATTTAGTAAATTCTGCTAAATAAGGCTGCAATTTGGTCAATACTAGGTAAATTCGAGTATATTCGGCATTGCATTGATTATAGCAATCTGTTTGGTTAGGTTGAACTGTATTTTGAACCGTATTTTCGTCTAAAATCTGGGTTATTTGAGAAGATTGCCGAAGATGAATTGTACATTTTCTGAAAATCTGTCCCTTACGTGGCAAACACTGGTTCATGCAGGCCAGGGTGGAGGGCTCTGACTTTGTTTTTAAATATTTTTATTCAGCCAAAAGCATTACGTAACTTTTCTCAGAAATGGCTGTGTCTTTACAAAATTCACTTGCCTGTTAAGATTTGGTATAACAGAGAAATATGTCAATGAGAGATGTATGGCTTTGGGCAGGATAACCTTGTTTATATTTCAACGTAATGGTAGAAAAAGAAACTAGGAGAAGGAAAGGGAAATTGGTGTGTTTTCGGTTCAACAAAGCCCACCCCCATGTTGTTACAAAATAACAATTTTATTTTCGCCCTGAGGGTGATATGACTTCCAATGCTATAGCCAATGGCTTTCCATATCATCCCGCTCAGAGGTATAATAAATAATACTGGGCAGGCGTATAATATTCTTTGATTCAGCGAACTCTCTGAAACATCCAACATTCTATCCGTATATTATTAGCCCAGGTGTGAGAAGACGAGCAAGGAGAAGCAGACCAAACAGCTGTTATATAGAATAATTACAAAAACTGAATGATATTATATTTCATCTACCAGTTGTAGATGTGAACACGTGGGTGCAGCTGTTAACACTGATTATAGCAGGTGTGAGGATGGCCAACTGAAGATGTATCATTTGGGATGTGTTTCAGGAAAATGAGTCACAAGTCTTAAAAAACTGTATTTTCAGATATCTTCATATTTGAAACGATGAGATCAAGCCGATTCTAATGATGGGAAAGCTTTTGACATCTAATACGTATTTTTATATTTTAAGTTTTTTTAAAAAGTTATTTTTGAAAAAAAAAGTTTGAAATATATCTGAGCAGAGAGTTACTAGTAATGTAGCTAAATATACACCATATGATGAGCTACGAAATGCATGGATATATTCAATAAATGGTATTAAAATTTGGCCCATTGTTTCATGCAATAAACGGCGTAAAGCCCCCCCCCCCCCTCAAATTAATAGATTCCAACAAAGAGATCTTGTAAATAAATCACTTTGACAAATTTAATATCAATTTAGCGTCCTTGATGATATGAACAGAAATTCCTTTCATAAAAGTAAAAAAAAAGTTGGATTCTGGCTAGCGAAAAACTTGGTGAAAAAGACCGCATTGGTTGCCATGACTACCAACAGGGAATTAACCAATATCAAGCGGTTGAATACCTCTTTTCAGGCTAAAGATAATTATTCATGTTTCTTAGAAAACAATGATTGGGGCCAAGACAAATAGGTGTGTTTCTGATTTATATGGCTAAAGACTAGGCAGGGGTGGTAACATGTTTGAGGGTTTTTTGGTTCCCATACCAGTGCGTGTGAGTGTAAAGGTTATGTTTAAAATGTTTAATTTATCAGGCATTATTATCAGCATCAGATCTTGAAATCCTTTACATAAGCCTATATATATGAAAGATTGCCATTATGATTCTTCATATCTCAAATAGCCCATCATTAATATTAATAAAGGTGGGGAGGGGCCAATATGCTTTATAGCAGTATTATATAGCAATGCATGTAGCTACAAACTGTTAAAGGGAAGTGATCAGTAATACTTCTTCATCACATCTCGACATGACATTATCTGAATGATGACAGGGTAACATCCATCTAGATATGGGGCCTGTCTTAACCCTTATCTCTTACCCTCTACCCTTCTACCTCCTCCCTCCCACCCCCACCACCTCTTCGCTCCAGATCTCTCTCCTCCTCCCTCTCTTCTCCCACCTCATATGCTAAACCCTTCTACCCCCTCCCTCCCACCTCCACCACCTCTTCCCTCTCGATTTCTCTCCTCCTCCTCTTCCTCCTCATCCTGTTGTCCATCACCCTTCTCCTGCCTCCCTTCCCCCTCCTCTTCCACCTTCTCCTCCTCTTCCTCTTGCTCCTCCTCTTCTTCGCTTCACCTCAGAGTAAAAGAACTTCCACCTCCTCCACCTCAACCCCTCTTCTTCTTACTCCTCCCTCCTTCTCTACCTTCAACCTTTCCTCTTCTCCCTCCTGTCCCTCCTCTTCTCCCTCCTCTACCTGCTCCTCCCCTACCTCTTCCTTCCATCCTCCTCTTTTTCCCCAACCTCCACCTCCTCCTTTATTTCTTTCTTCTCTTCCTCCCTTTCCTTCTTCCCCCCCCCCTCCCCCTCCCTCCCCTCTCTATGATAGATCTCCTGCAGACCCTATATGATATTTCCTGCCAGCTTGCTTCCCAAACCATGCAGGGAATTTATGCGAAGATTCCTTCAAAAAGCGACCAATATATGCTCTGTGCTATCTCCTATTGCTGACGGGGTATTCCCAAGCTGACATGCAAAGTGGATAGCTTTATATGCCAGAGATAACAAATTATGGCCAACAAGTAGCGGGATATCGGCCATGATGGGGCTTACCAGAGATCATCATCATGAATTCCTTCACTTCTGACGTCCGCAATATGAGTCAAGAGGCCGAAATATGTACAGTTAGATGTCTAGTGAGAAATATCATGAAGTTACGGTCTAGGCTCGGAGCCAACATGAGTCCTTCCAAACCGAGGGAAAGCTTCTCACTTCTGACCCCAACACCCCCACTAGAATACCATTATGTGGCCTACTCAAGGGCCGGGGAATTCCATTATATAGTGCACTACTGCCATATATAGTTTCTTATCTGATATCATAGCCTAGACTGGCTAGTTTTATTGGGAACATCTAACTTTGTTATCTAGAGGGTGTTAAGCACAGTGCATATCACACTAGTGTGTCAGGGGAGTAATCAAGACCATAACACAATGAAATAAGTGAAAGGTTTTTTTAAACAAAAATGTATATTAAAAGATTGCAGACATTTCCCTGCGAATCCTTCCTGAGGTTTATAGAACATTCACTTTTCACCTCAACACACACCATCGCTACACCCTTTTCTTAAATGATTACTTTTTAATGTAAAATGGGGATCAAATCTAAAATCTAATACTACCCTGAAAGTCCTCCCTCCCTCAAAATCGTTGAAAATTCGCTATACATTCCCCGCCACCCTTCCCACCCTTAGGGCAGCCCCCTAAAAAACAGAGCCATCATCGAACAAATATAATGAAAGTAAAAACTCTTTTAAAATCTAAAATTTGTCTTAAACGGTCCCTTTTTAATTCAAAATGTGGATTTAAATTAAAATCAGAAACTACCCTGAAAGTCCCCCCCCCCCCGCCCCGAATCATTGAAAATTCGCTATACTTCCACCCTTCGTACCTCAGGATACCCCCCCCCACACACACACACACAACCCCTTAAACACACCTCCACTTGAGGTGTAAACTCCAGTACACACCTTATCTCAGCCTCCCCGCCCTTCTCCAGGTGATAAGAACATGGCCGACATGTTTTTTGCTGGTTACCTGGAGCCTCTAGACCCAGGAGGAGGCAGATAAACAGTTCCTCCACGGTAGACATACATGGGTCAGATTGTCAGAAAATGCACAATCTACAGTTCTACACATCTATCAATTTCTGCTAAATTAGAGTGAAAAATGGTAAATACTGAGTATATCTGAGTGTATTCTGTATTGTATTCATTCAATAAATCTGTCTGGTTATGTTGAACTGTATTTTGAACCTGATTTTCGTCTGAAATTTGGGTTGTTTGAGAGGATTGGTGAAGACCAATTGTACATTTTATGAAGATTTGACCCACGTAGACATGATGATATCTGGTCATGGACGAAGTATCCAGTTTTTGCTGTAGATTATAAATCTGGGAATTTCTTTAGTGGTGTGTGTGTGTGGGGGGGGGGGGGGTCTGTTGGGGAGGGGGGGGGGAGGTCATCATTATTGATACATTGAGAAGGTTTGACGACATTTTGGTAATATATAATGGTATTTTGGGGAGATTAACCAGTTTTGGTTACGTTTTGAAACATGCCGATTCCAGTAGGAATATTGAAAACTTGCCAGGTTTGTGCATTCAGACCTGAACATTACAAAGTTACAATACAGGTTCAATTATTCCTCCAGAAGAAAACCTAAGAAATCAATACGTCCAGTCACAAGATGAAGACACTTTCTAATCGCTTTTTTAAAAATAACCCCAAAATACCATTATATATATTAACCAAGATTTCGTCAAAATGTTCACGAAGTTCTAAACTAAAAACAAAATTCTTGACTTAATTTTCTCAAAATGTGTGACCCAGGGAAAAAGGAAAAAAAAATCATTTTCATAGAAATGTCCAAGAACTAAATTAATAATAAACGGTAACGGTAAAGGGCGTCACCCCAACCCCAACACCTTGACACCCCCTCATCTACCTACTCAATATATGGGTTAGATTTTCAGAAAATATACACATGGCAGCTGTACACTTTTAGTAAATTCTGCTAAATAAGGCTCTAATTTGGTCAATACTAGGTAAATTCGAGTATATTTGGCATTACATTGATTCTAGCAATCTGTTTTGGTTAGGTTGAACTGTATTTTGAACCTGATTTTTGTCTTAACTGTGGGTTATTTGAAAGGATTGGTGAAGACAAATTGTACATTTTCTGGCGATTTCACTCATATATATCCTTGTGCGCACCTCCTCCTCCAGTAGCCTCCTCCTCCTCCAGTAGCGCCAGGTATCTGTTTGCATTTACTCGTGTGTTCACCATTAAGTGTTATTACAGACTGGCGAGTGACATGGTGGAGCAGGAGTCGGATAAAAACCACTTCACCACCACACTAGTAGTAGTTACTTTTTCATCCAGGCTAAGGTGTGGGCGAGATATAAAGTAAAAACTTAAAAAATATATATTAATTGGATTATTTGAATTGCGGATATATCTGGTTTCAGAGAGGGGACAGGCTTGGTACTTTCGTATTGTAAACATATCTATTTTCGCGCAGATCTATTTTCGCGCACTAAGTACTTTGACACCTTTTTGCACGGATTTAAATTCGCACAGCAAGGAAGTCTCACACCTTGTTTATGCCATAAATACCTTTTGCGCAGGATTTATTTTCACGCACAAAGGTGGGTGCGCTAAAATAGCAAAAGTAAATACTGCGCAAACATTAATGCGTTTACAGTTTATTATTTGTTCATATCGGGACGAGAGAGGAAACACACTCACAAGGTGTGATACCCTACCCTTTTTTATTGTTAGCTTAGAGAGAGCTTCTTAATTAGTTTGATATCAATTCTTGACTTCATTCTTTACAATATTGTACTTTTATAAATTTACAGTTATCCCAATTTTGAGTTGGTTATTTATTTTTCACAATCGATGACAACGATAAAGGAATAGCAGGAAATTTAAATGCAATAAATCCAATTAATATACATCAAATACATCCTTTATTTACGCCTCCATTTGGTCAGTTCAATCTTGTTTTCCTGGCTACAGATGTATGTAATCACGAGAAAGTGTAATTGATGTAAAGTCAAATAGGGGAGTTGCATGTCTCACTGCGCATGTCTGTCACAGTGCATGCTGGGACGGATTCAGTTCAAGTCTGACATACAAATATTTGGCAACATTTTTATCAAAACTGCAAAATTGTTTTCACCAATATCATAGCTTGTATAGATGATCTATGAAAACCAAATGCATGATGGGAAAGATGGGGACTTGTGTTGTGGATACATGTATAACACATGGATATTGACATTAGAGCATTGATGAATAATCCATGCTGAACATAACATGTTTTCTTTAGATTTTATACTGTACCCTAACTCCCATAATTCCATGTGAATCAAGATTCAAAATGGCGGCTATGCAACTCCCCTATTAGAATAACATCAAATCAGAATGAAATTCGGATAAACACCAGAAAACATCACATGACAAAACCATTTTATTAGAAAATTCTAAAAGCAATTCCTCACGTTGCGTGGGGTAAATAAACGCCCCAGCAAGAATCGGGGTAAAATGTTGATTTCAATTTGGGTGAAATATTTGCAGACAACACACTTAATCCATTATTATGGCTAACGTAATGCAAACCTCGCGTTAATGAAGCCTGTTTGGCCCAAGATTAAAATAACCCAAATGTAATCATCACATCTCAATCTCTGTCCTATTCGTGTCGGGTGATGCATCATGAACAAAAACGTGCAGGATTCCAGAAATGAAGGATTCGGTCTTGCAGTCTAGGCTCAGAGCTGAGAAAGACCCTCCAAACTGAGGGTCTTGCAGTCTAGGCTCAGAGTTCAGACAGACCCTCCAAACTGAGGGTCTCGGATCTAGGCTCAGAGTTGAGAAAGACCCTTCAAACTGAGGGTCTTGCAGTCTAGGCTCAGAGTTGAGAAAGACCTTCCAAACTGAGGGTCTTGCAGTCTAGGCTCAGAGTTGAGAAACAGCCTCCAAACTGAGGGAAAAGCCTCTCGCCACGAACAACAACAAATTGTCATTAGAATCCCGTTAAGACGCTCACTACAGAGCCGGGGATATCATTAGCGCAGTAGGCGTCCACTCATTGACAGACCTTTCTCATCTGATCTGGGAGGTTCTGAGCCTAAAATTGGTGTTAAATTGACACTTTATCTGTTAGTTAGAAAGCACTGTGGGGAGAAAACAATACATAAATTGCTGAATATAATATCTGTCGGGGCGTCAGAAATGTATCAAATAATCCAGATATTTCCTCCAGAGATCTTAACTTCTGCTCCTAGCTAAAAAGGGCTACATCTTCTGAAAACGCATTCTTCTCTTGTTTTAACTGTCATCTCAAATGATTAAACATTCTGTATCGTTAACACGACCCTATGATTCATTGTGAAATTAATGGTAATATTTCAAAAAAATAATCTAAAGCCTTTGACTAAGGAAGCAAAATAGAGCTTCATGAGAATTATTGTCTATAAGATGAAATGCTATCAATAAAAAAAAAAAAAAAAAAAATTAAAGTTGACACATCTCTATTCTTAAAGGGCACAATGCCTGCAAAGATAAAAACAAATTATCTTCAAAGCAAACCCTCAATGTCCTCATTCTTGGAGGGAAAATCCCAGATATCTCCGAGGGCTCTCTCCCTTCTCAATACCGGGGTAGACTTTACATAGAATAGGCGCTGTCCTGGTAGCACTTATCCCTGTAAGAATAGGGGGGATTTCCTCGCAGCTTCCCAACTGTCATCTCAGGTGACAAGCGAGAGACGGTGATGGATGAGTGAAAACCGGGGGCCTACGCATCATGACTTTCTGGATCAATCATGATGCGACAATGACAGGCATAAATGAGGGGAAGAAGTGGTGGAGAAAATCTGGAGAATATCTGGTGGAGGGGGGAGGAGTGTGTGTGTGGGGGGGGGGGGGGGGGCTGGACTCAGTCCTTGATGTACTCTCAAAGTAATTGTGTATTTATGTTTTTTTTTAAATCAAATTTAAAATATAGAAGTACTTATCAAATATTATAATATTTACTATCATTGGAATCCACTTGGTCCCATCTTTCCAAATATGATGGTATCTCAAAATCTATTTTTTGCGACTTTGAATTAATATGATTCTGGGAGTGGGAATAATCACTCAAGTCGACATCTTGGATGGTTTTGTTTTATTCCAATATTTCGCCCGTGAGAGGGGCTTCGTCAGGGATAATACTAATACATAATACCGTTGCGCTCCTTTATATACCGTAATATGTGTAATAAATGTATAGTTCCACGACACAAAATGTGTCAGTGGCGACACATAATGTGTCGTTAATGTGTAGTTAATGTGTTTTTTAAAAACCCAATGATTCTGGCAGAGATTGTGTGAGTACCCCCCCCCCCCCATGCCACCCCAGTAATGCTGATAGAGGACAAACAAAAGCTAGGCGACGATTGCAAGACTCTGTGATCCTTCCTTCCTTTTTGTCTTCTTTCGCTTTCCCCTCCTCGTTTCCCTTGTCTTTTATTATGAGGGAAACCCATGATTATTATCAAGGCTAAAGAAAAAAAGTCAGGCAAAAAATACCTTATCAAACAGCATTCTTCATTAGGGTTGGTGCATCAAGGTGATGCTGCAGCACAGGCTGCCTTATTGCACTGATACATGGGTCAGATTTTCAGAAAATGTACAATTGGCAGCTGTACACATTTAGTAAATTAGGCTAAATTAGGCTGCCATTTGGCCAATACTAGGTAAGTTCGAGTATATTCGGCATTGCATTGATTCTAGCAATCTGTTTGATTCGATTGAAATGTATTTTGAACTTTATTTTCGTCTGAAATTTAAGTTATTTGAGAGGATTGTTGAAGGTGAATTGTACATTTTCTGAAAATCTGACCCACATGTAGTAGAGCGGTAGTCATACATTCGGTGCTGATAGCGAGTTCTACTTCAATATTAGGTAAAAAGCTCTCCCTATTCTTTTGGCTTAAGATGCAAATGTTTTCTTACCAGTTACATTCATATATAAGTATTATGCACATATATAGAGACTGAGCCCTACGTTAACCTTTCTCTGCTTGCTTTCCTAATTCATATTTCTCATAAGTTTGATTTAAATGCTTTAAGTGACATTTTCCTGTGTGAAACAATCTTTTCATATTCTATTCTTTTGGCCTAGATACAAGAATTTCTTCACGAATTACATGCAAGACTAACACTATGATATTCTGTCAAATTGTGTCAAACCTACTGCAGTTTAACACCACCCTCCAACACAAATAGTATTTCTTTTGTATTTAATATTCAATGTTTATTGTTAAATGATACTACTAGTTTGTAGAAGGTTTATTGGAAGAACTGTCTATGACAGAAAACATTAAACTATTTCCACATAAAGGTTATTATTGTTATTATCAATATGTATATACCAACAGAATAAAGATGCAAATATAGACTAGACTGACACATTTCCTCTGTTTGATATCCTAATGCATATTCCATCACTTCTTTTACAGTCCACCTTAAGCACCCCATCCCATCTCCTATCAATTCTCACACCCATTCCTGAGTCTAGCAATACCTTCATTAAATAACCCCCTCATACAATAATCATCATATCAATTCCTGAGGACTTGCTTATCTAACACAGAAAGCACCATAGCACCACTACATGGGTCAGATCGTCAGAAAATGTACAATTGGCAGCTCTACAGATTTCGCAAATTTTGCTAAATTAGACTGAAAAAGTATGAATCCCGGGAATATCTGAGTACATTTGGTATCACATTGATTTAAAGTATCAGTTTTGTTATGTTAAACTGCATTTTGAAGCTTATTTCCGTCTGAAATATAGCTTATTTGAGAGGATTAGTGAAGGCGAATTGTGCGTTTTCTGACAATCTGACCCACCTAGATTCAACCACTTCCCAGTAATCCCACTTACTGCCCCGACGCCTGAATTACAATGATAAATTAAGGGACATTATGGTAGCAAGTGTCCACCGGTAGTTGGTCATAAATTACTGCTTCTTACAGACGCTACACAGCGTCTCTTGGCAGACCAAGCAGGTGGAAAGGGTAGTCTGGTAATTTGTTAAGTGAGTTGTAGTGGTGTGCAGTGTGGGCTTTTGTTCCTCCTCGACCAGTCTCTCAGCAGTTCTTGGATGGGTCTAGTGGGGGATGGGTGTGTCCATGGAGGCAGGAAGGGCTTCTAGACCCCCTCTACCAGTCTCTCAGCTCTTGGCTGGGTCTAGTGGGGGATGGGTGTGTCCATGGAGGCAGGAAGGGCTTTTGTTCCCACTCGACCAGTCTCTCAGCTCTTGGCTTGGTCTAGTGGGGGATAGGTGTGTCCATGGAGGCAGGAAGGGCTTCTAGACCCCCTCTACCAGTCTCTCAGCTCTTGGCTGGGTCTAGTGGGGGATGGGTGTGTCCATGGCGGCAGGAAGGGCTTCTAGACCCCCTCTACCAGTCTCTCAGCTCTTGGCTAGGTCTATTGGGGGATGGGTGTGTCCATAAAGGCGGGAAGGGCTTCTAGATCCCCTCTACCAGTCTCTCAGCTCTTGGTTGGGTCTAGTGGGGGATGGGTGTGTCCATGGAGGCAGGAAGGGCTTCTAGACCCCCTCTACCAGTCTCTCAGCTCTTGGCTAGGTCTATTGGGGGATGGGTGTGTCCATAAAGGCGGGAAGGGCTTCTAGATCCCCTCTACCAGTCTCTCAGCTCTTGGTTGGGTCTAGTGGGGGATGGGTGTGTCCATGGAGGCAGGAAGGGCTTCTAGACCCCCTCTACCAGTCCCTCAGCTCTTGGCTGGGTCTAGTGGGGGATGGGTGTGTCCATGGAGGCAGGAAGGGCTTCTAGATCCCCTCTACCAGTCCCTCAGCTCTTGGCTTGGTCTATTTGGGGATGGGTGTGTCCATGGAAGCAGGAAGGGCTTCTAGACCCCCTCTACCAGTCTCTTAGCTCTTGCCTGGGTCTAGTGGGGGATGGGTGTGTCCATGGAGGCAGGAAGGGCTTCCAGATCCCCTCTACCAGTCCCTCAGCTCTTGGCTGGGTCTAGTGGGGTATGGGTGTGTCCATGGAGGCAGGAAGGGCTTCTAGGCCCCCTCGACCGGTCTCTCAGCTCTTGGCTGGGTCTAGTGGGGGATGGGTGTGTCCATGGAGGCAGGAAGGGTTTCTAGACCCCCTCTACCAGTCCCTCAGCTCTTGGATGGGTCTATTGGGGATGGGTGTGTCCATGGAGGCGGGAAGGGCTTCTAGACGCCCTCTACCAGTCTCTCAGCTCTTGGCTGGGTCTATTGGGGGATGGGTGTGTCCATGGAGGCAGGAAGGGCTTCTAGACGCCCTCTACCAGTCTCTCAGCTCTTGGCTGGGTCTATTGGGGGATGGGTGTGTCCATGGAGGCAGGAAGGGCTTCTAGACGCCCTCTACCAGTCTCTCAGCTCTTGGCTGGGTTTAGTGGGGGATGGGTGTGTCCATGGAGGCGGGAAGGGCTTCTAGACCCCCTCTACCAGTCCCTCAGCTCTTGGCTGCTGGGTCTATTGGGGGATGGGTGTGTCCATGGAGGCAGGAAGGGCTTCCAGATCCCCTCTACCAGTCTCTCAGCTCTTGGCTGGGTTTAGTGGGGGATGGGTGTGTCCATGGAGGCAGGAAGGGCTTCTAGGCCCCCTCTACCAGTCCCTCAGCTCTTGGCTGGGTCTAGTGGGGGATGGGTGTGTCCATGGAGGCAGGAAGGGCTTCTAGGCCCCCTCTACCAGTCCCTCAGCTCTTGGCTGGGTCTAGTGGGGGATGGGTGTGTCCATGGAGGCAGGAAGGGCTTCTAGACCCCCTCTACCAGTCCCTCAGCTCTTGGCTGGTTCTATTGGGG
The DNA here is from genome assembly GCA_942159475.1 of Sthenelais limicola. NCBI lineage: Eukaryota > Metazoa > Annelida > Polychaeta > Phyllodocida > Sigalionidae > Sthenelais > Sthenelais limicola. The sequence continues at coordinate 12,601,148 of OW804096.1, read as the reverse complement.
GATGGGTGTGTCCATGGAGGCAGGAAGGGCTTCTAGGCCCCCTCTACCAGTCTCTCAGCTCTTGGCTAGGTCTAGTGGGGGATGGGTGTGTCCATGGAGGCAGGAAGGGCTTCTAGACCCCCTCTACCAGTCTCTCTGCTCTTGGCTGGTTCTAGTGGGGGATGGGTGTGTCCATGGAGGCAGGAAGGGCTTCTAGACCCCCTCTACCAGTCTCTCAGCTCTTGGCTGGTTCTAGTGGGGGATGGGTGTGTCCATGGAGGCAGGAAGGGCTTCTAGACCCCCTCTACCAGTCTCTCAGCTCTTGGCTGGGTCTAGTGGGGGATGGGTGTGTCCATGAAGGCAGGAAGGGCTTCTAGACCCCCTCTACCAGTCTCTCAGCTCTTGGCTGGGTTTGTGGGGGATGGGTGTGTCCATGGAGGCAGGAAGGGCTTCTAGACCCCCTCTACCAGTCTCTCAGCTCTTGGCTAGGTCTAGTGGGGGATGGGTGTGTCCATGGAGGCAGGAAGGGCTTCTAGACCCCCTCTACCAGTCTCTCTGCTCTTGGCTGGGTCTAGTGGGGGAGGGGTGTGTCCATGGAGGCAGGAAGGGCTTCTAGACCCCCTCTACCAGTCCCTCAGCTCTTGGCTGGATCTATTGGGGGATGGGTGTGTCCATGGAGGCAGGAAGGGCTTCTAGACCCCCTCTACCAGTCTCTCTGCTCTTGGCTGGGTCTAGTGGGGGAGGGGTGTGTCCATGGAGGCAGGAAGGGCTTCTAGACCCCCTCTACCAGTCTCTCTGCTCTTGGCTGGGTCTAACGGGGGATGGGTGTGTCCATGGCGGTAGGAAGGGCTTCTAGACCCCCTCTACCAGTCCCTCAGCTCTTGGCTAGGTCTAGTGGGGGATGGGTGTGTCCATGGAGGCAGGAAGGGCTTCTAGACCACCGGATCACTCCCCAATATCTTATTTTTGTTGTTGTAACGTTTTTTATTGATCTTATAGGTACATCTCAATGTGGCCATTGATTTTCGTTTGTATCCTGGGTTATATGTGATATGTTACAGGATTTAACATGAATCACAAGTCGCAAAATGAATATTTCTCAAAGCTTTATATTCACAAGATCTCTTGTTCTCGTCTTTGGTGTGTCTAACGCCGGATGAGATATGAATATATGTACCAAATTTCAAGACAGTGTATTAAATATTTTCATGCATTTTTATATTATTATATATATCTAGCTGCTTTACTAGTAAACGTCCACTCAGATATATTTTTCAAAAATAAAAATATCAATCTTAAAATATAGAAGTACATATTAGATATCCTACTGTTTACTATCATTGGAATCGGCTTGTTCTCATTTTTTCGAATACGATAATATCTCAAAATCCATTTTGTGCGACTTGTGACTCATTTTCCTAAAACACATCATATAATTATGATAGAAGTTTTTAAGCTGGGTTTTCGGTTAGTTACACCCCAGGTATATGCAATTCTGACTTTCATCATTGTTTTTTCCTACGAATATTCATTACTGCATTTTCCCGCTCTTACACTGATGCTTGCTACCATTTGAGCTGCCCTGCCTCTACCTTGCCTGCTGCTCAATGCACTGCTCAATGCACTGTCTGTGTGCACTTACAGCCAGGTTCTTACACTCCATTGCTTCCATCACACAGCTATCTCTCACCCAACCCCCCACCCCATCCCACCATGGCAGGCCTGTTATGCATCTTTAGAAAATGCTTTGTGAGATGGAAAGATGGAGCTGGTAGGGGATCAGAACTAACAGGCGACCCCAGGAGTGGTGGAGGTGATTTGTGCATGCGGGAGGCGGGGGGGGGGGGGAGAAGCAGGGTGGGGGGGGGGATATTGAGGTGTATATGCAATAAACTCAATATGATTGTATTTAATGATCAATCAAAGGGAACACTTTGGTCCTTCAATAGAGTTTGACAGAATTGTACTGACAATTGTACTTATGGGAATATTTATTGTTTTAATTATAAAAATTTCGTTACCAAATGAAAATTTGAAAATATTTACTAATGGATTAACGCTAAATTAAATTCTATTTTCTTTTAAATATTTCTATTGGCCAACATTGGCACAGAACCAAAAACAAGAACGAAATATAAACCAACACCATAATTCTTAACACTTCCAAATGCCTCTTACCCTACCTATAGTCAATATGAAGACGTTATGTGGCTCAGATTTTCAGAAAATGTACAATTCGCCTTTACCAATCTTCTCAAATAACCAACATTTTAGACGAAAATAAAGTTCAAAATACAGTTCAACCTTACCAAACTGATTGCTAGAATCAATACAAAGCCAAATATACTCGAATTTATCTAGTATTGTCCAAATTGCAGCCTAATTTAGCAGAATTAACTAAATGTGTACAGCTGCCAATTGAACATTTTCTAAAAATCTGACACATGTAGCCCCTCAGTCCCCACCCCCTCCACAAGCCGAACCAGGCATAGAGTAAGATGATGTAATGTGGACTGGCACCATAACATGATGATCCGTCACCATAAAGGTGCTATGGTGCACTATAAAGGTGCACTGGTGCTCTGCCTGATCGCCCATATACAGGGCGGCAAAAGGCGGCGGAGATGGCTCATAGTTAGGCCCCCACCCCATCACTCTCTATTCCTCTACACACTACAGTTCATTCAGTATTGCTTGATAAAGGTCACCACAACACAGGCTCAGAGCTGAGAGAGTCCCTCCAAAATGAGGGAAAGCCTCTCGCTACAAATCGCCTATGTGATGTCTACTCCAGGGCCGAGAGCCAGTAGCGCAGTAGGCGTCCAATCACGGACATACCATTATTATCTGAGAGGCTGTGAGCCTAGACTGAAAACATACGTCGAGAAACAAGACCTATGCTTGACTATATTATTCCAAAGTTATGCTTGCACATGGAAAGGAATGGCAAGGTTCTCGGGGACCATAATGCAGGCATAACCACATACAGAAATAATGCTACCTATGCAAAGAAAAACTGATTTTTGTTGTGCTGGTATACAATAAGAAATAAGAAATTGAGATGGGATATGCATTTCTCACTATACACCCTGGTATGGTCGACTGAGTTCGAAATAATGACATGATATTTGGTTAAGATTAGGCCAAGATCCAAGATATTTGGATTATCGTCTTATTTCTATTTAAAAACCAAAGGCAACAAGGTAACAAAAAACGAGAGCAGACCTAGTCTGCTCTCTCAATATTTGGATCCAACTTTACACATTTCCCGTACCGTAGCAGGAGATGGGGCCAAGAAATGACCTCGGCAGCAAGATGAAGAAGGAGGAGGAGGAGGGGGTGGGGGAGAATGGCTTCTTGCTAGAAAATGGCCATCTACGCCAGGAAGTCATTTCTGGTGGATAGCAGGTCTACTTGTGGCTGTTGTAGGGATGAATGGTGCAGGGTGATGCCAGCCCGTTATGATCAACACTATTATTACACCCCTGTGCTGTTGCTTCCTATACCTTCAGCATTGTATGTCACACTTGGTCAAAGTGGTGCATAACATGTGAGTTATGTCACCCTGGGGACATACAACAAGTAGGTCCGCCCAAAACGTAAATTACTTCTTTTATTTTTAATTATTTATATTTTTTATTTATTAATGGGGTGTAATAAATATGGAACAAAGCTCGGGTGAAGTCTGTACACTTGTTAGTGACCTCGGGAGCACAGAAGATCTCGGGCTAACGCCCTCTAACTTCCCGCGCTCCCTCGGTCAATAACAAGTGTACAGACTTCCCCCTCGCTAGGTTCCATCTATTTCTACACAGTGTCCTGCTATATGTGACAGTAAAACAAAACTATCACTATTAAAAAGTGACAGGATCAGATCTTAAACATCATGCCCACTACAATTTGTAAAAAAGGAAAGAAAAAGGACAATGGGTTTGGAGTTGGTATTTTCGAGGAACATGACTGCCATGTGCAATTGTCTATATTGACATATAATCCCAGTATTTCAAGTACATGCAAATAAAACAGGGTAGAACTTGTCCTATTGTCGCTCACCAATACAAACCCGACTTCAGGAAATAATGGTACGAAGTAAAACACTCACCTGGAAAGGAGCAAACGGAAAGGTTAAGTCAATTATCATTTAAACATGAAAAGGCATGCACTGAATCTCATACATCCTAGATATACTAGATTTAATGTACTATATAAGTAACATATTCGTGACGTGTTTCAGGAAAATGAGTCACAAGTTGCAAAATTGATATTCTTCAATGTGTTTTATTCACAAGATCTCTTTGTAGTGATGTTCTAATCTTTGGGGTATCTACCGTTCGAAGTCGTATGAATCCATTTTCCAAATTTCAATTTCAATTGTATTTAATATATACTTGTATTTCTAAGCCCATCCTGTCGAGCATATTTACCTACTTTACTAATAGTGGTCCATCAGGAAATATTACAAAGGTTTTTTTTCAAAAGTAAAAATATCAAATATGAAATATACAAATACGTATCAAATGTCCTAATGTTTACACTCATTGGAATCCGCTTGGTCTCATCTTTCCAAATATGACGGTATCTCAAATTTTTCTTTGGGACTTGTGACATATTTTGCTACAACACATCACACATAAATAAGGTAGAGATATGAATCAAACATTATCTGTTCTGCCACCTTTGGTAAGGCAGACGAACTACAGTCAAACACTGTTAATAGGGGAGTTGCATGTGCCACTGCGCATGTCTGTGCAATGCATCCTGGGATGGATTCTGATGAAATCTGACATAGAAATATTTTGCAACATTTTTACCGAAATTTGCAAGAATGTTTTCATCAATATCACAGCTTGTATAAATGATCTATGAAAACCAAATGCATGATGGGAAAGATGGGGACTTGTGTCACGGAAACATGTATACCACATGTATATTGACATTAGAACATTGATGATTATTGATGATTATTACATGCTGAGCATGTTTTCTGTAGATTCTTCACTGTACCATTAGTCCCATAATTCAATGCGAATCAAGATTCAAAATGGCGGCTATGCAATTCCCCTATTGACACTTATGAGGAGATGGCTGTGAATGTACCATCCAGGGTACTTCCAATTAGTACACAACACAATCACTATCTGTGCATGTAGTTTGTACATCCATAACAGTCGACGTTCAAAATAGAAAGGCTGTAAAGGTCGTGCCAGAACATTGACTCTCAATCTACACATTGGCGTTGGTAAACATCATTATATTGTATTCATCCATAGGAATAGAGACAGACCGTCGCTGTAAAAGTGTATATATATTTGAATCTGCATTGAAGCTAAGTTTCAAACAACCCATCCCCCCCCCCTCCCCCAATGTACAAGCAACTGGCGAAATTGCCCAACCATACCATAGACGATAATGGAATGGATATATCGTAGATTGAGTATAGAGGGGGTGTAGAGAGAATAGAGAAAGTAGAGAGAGAGCGAGTAGAGGGAGATAGGAGACAGAGAGAAGAGATAGTATATACTAGAGGGAGAGGAGAAAGAGAGAGGGGGAGAGTACAGAGAGAGTATCGGGGTGAAACCGCCAGAAAATGTACAATCCACCTTCACCAATCCTCTAAAATAACCCAAATTTCACACGAAAATAAAGTTCAAAATACAGTTCAACCTAACCAAACATATTGCTAGAATCAATGCAATACCAAATATACTCGAATTTACCTAGTATTGACCATATTGCAGCCTTATTTAGCCGAACTTACTGAATATGTACTACTGCAAATTGTCCATTTTCTAAAAATCTGACCCAATGTTGTTTATTGGCACATGGCAGCCATGCAGGCGTGTGTCTTATGGACTGGGAAGCCATGATACCATGCAAGAATGCTCGGCCTTAATGTTAAAGATTTCCAATACCATTATAAGCGAGTAATGCTCTCTCTCTCAGTCCCCCTGCCCACTCCCTCTGCCTGCCCAATACATGGAGCGGATTGTATGGTGAAAGTGGCCTGATTGAGAAAAGCACCAATTTCTACTTTATAGGAAAATGATAGAATGGGTTCAGGATGTAGGTCAGACATGATACCGTATATTTTTAGATAGCAGCCTCCCCGGCTTATAAATATAAAGACCCAGTTATATGTGGGTGAAATTGTACAATTCGCCTGCACCGATCTTTCTTGCCAATTATAACACAAATTAAGACAAACATGGCTTTTATGATTCATTTTATCATAATTGGTAATATTTTTTGAATGAAGGCCATATCAAATATATATTGATTGTACCTCTTCTTTATCATTTTGCAGCCAAATTTAGCAGAATTTACAAGCTGCGGATTGTATTTTCTGATAATCTGTGATCTGACCCATATATAGGGCTTGGGCAAATGATGTTGTTAGAAATAAGCCTGGTCCAGTGAAGGTGAGGAACTTATATCCTGTTTAGGGAATAATGTTTAGATAATTTTGTGACAAACACTCTTTTGCCGGTCCTTAATAGTTCAAAAGGCAATAATGTATGCTCATCAAGTACTTCCAAGTAATGCTAGATATCATAACATTTTAGCACAGAAAAAGAGAACAACATAGACTTGTATCACCATGTCACGCTTGCTATACAGTACTTTGAGTCTTTATAATTCTATTCATCCTGTACATAAGAAAGATGCAAAAGAAAGCACCAAGTAAGACACTATAATGGAAATCCAAGTCTAATATTTAGGGTCAGATTTCAGAAAATGCACAATCTACAGTTCTACACATCTCTCAAACTCTGCTAAACTAGCGTGAAAAATTATAAATACTGAATATATCTGAGTGTATTCTGTATTGTATTCATTCAATAAATCTGTCAGGTTATGTTGAACTGTATTTTAAACCCGATTCCCGTTTGAAATATGAGTTATTTGAGAGGATTGGTGAAGGCCAATCGTACATTTTATGAAAATCTCACCCAACAAGATCAAAACACAAAACGGTCTACTAAAACACCTCACTCCAACAACACTCCCTCTCTCTGTAGGTATGAAATATTCACAGAGTATAATAAACCATAATTTAAGTGAAGGGGAAAGAGGCCGCAGGGAACTCTCTCTCTCTCTCTCCAGAATTGTTGATAACAATGGAAGCTAAAAGCTATTTTGTCCATGTAAGGTTCAGGGGCCTGCAACCTCTCCCACCCTCAATGCTTTTAGCAAGGATGGGATGATAGTATATATATCATGATAGAGGAGTATAAGGCCTGCCCATAGAAAGGCTGAATAGGAAGTTGTGCTATTTAGAAACAGGCATTAACAATGGTGTAAGAGCGATATTGAGGGAGTTCAGCATTCAGATAGCATTGCTACTGTTTCCTTCCTATAGTGGGCTATGTATTATGTACCATCAGAGTGATATTTTCTTGCTATCTTGACTCTTCTTTGGTATTCTTTTTAAACTATTTCATTCGGCAAATGTGATATGTCTCATCGCCAAGGAAATAATGTACAAGTGTAAATATTTAGACAAATACAGTATGTAGCTCACTTAATCTTCCATTACACATACACAGCAATCTTTCTTCCTTTAAATTAATCGATCGTTACCCACATAGTGTATCAGCAAACTATATAATTCCTAATTTATACAAATATTATAGCAAAAAAAGTAGAATATTGGAATATTGCACTCGTTGCTTTGCAACTCGTGCAATATTCACGCTCCTTCAACCAACTTGTTAGTTAACCTGTATGTACATTATAGGCACACACAATACTTTATCAGCTTGTCAATAGTTGCTCCTCAAACTGAACATCCAACCATAGTCGTAGCCCCGTACAACATAATGCCTTCTACAACACAACATCTTTCAATAGGGGACTTGCATAGCCGCCATTTTGAATCTTTATTCGCATGGAATTATGGGACTAGTGGTACAGTGTAAAATCTATAGAAAGCAATTTATGTTCAGCATGGGATATTTATCAATGTTCTAATGCCAATATCCATTTTTTATACATGTTTCCATAACATGAGTCTCCATCCTTCCCATCATGCATTTGGTTTTCATAGATCACTTATACAAGCCATGATATAGGTGAAAACATTCTTGCAATTTTCGATAAAATGTTGCCAAATATTTGTATGTCAGATGTCAAAAGAATCTATCCTAGCATGCACTGTTACAGACATGCGCAGTGACACATGCAACTCCCCAATTATCTCTTCATACCATTTATACTAAAATGGTACATTTCTCACCAGATGCAATCTTTCTAATCCATTGCACTGGTGCAGGATTAAAAGATTAAGTCGGATAAAGGTTAATCCCAGAGGTAGTGAATGATGGACGTATTGAGGTAACCTCACGGTGAGAGATGATTTAGCTGGGGTGGGGAGGTGTGTGTGGAGGGGTGGGTGTGTGGGAAGGTGGGGTGTGTGTGGAGGGGTGGGGGTGTGGGTGGGTGGGTATTTCAGAGCTTTAGAGGTATAGACATAGGGGGTCAGGTTTTCAGAAAACGTACAATTGGCCTTCACCAATCCTCTCAAATAACCCAAATTTAAGACGAAAATCAGGTTCAAAATACAGTTCAACATAACCAGACTGATTTATTGAATGGATATAAAATCAGAATATACTCAGATGTACCTAGTATTTTTCATTTTTCTCTCTAATTTAGTAGAATTTGATAGATGTGTAGAACTGTAGATTGTTCATTTTCTGAAAATCTGACCCAGGGTTCATGAATAGGGGCTTTACCTCCGCCCTCAGGCGTGCTCGGGAGGAGTGTGACGGAGGTCTATACTTGGGCTGTAGTGCTTGCAGCAAATTTATCAGTAATTAGAATCTAACTCAGTTTAAATGTATATTTTCAACCATCGAGAGGCATAACACCAGGTATTTAAATTTAATGACATAATATCTTAAAACATTTGATGAAATGATACTATATAAACAGTTTAAATAGATGACATAAAATGCTAAATTATGACACAGGTATATCTAAAACAAATACTCCCTAATTTCAAGCTTCAAAACTACATTCTCAGTTAACATTAATACAAAAAATCATCTGATCTAGATTTTGGAGGATTTCACTCTGTTTTTTTGCTGAAGGATTTTGAAATGTCCCCATTTATATTTTGGTGAGCCGCTGAAATTCTTTGCTATAATTTTTTCACTTCATATCATTCAGAGGCGCTTGTTTTTTTTAGGAAAATTAAATTCTAATTATTGTATTATCTTATAACAGCAATAAACATGTTGATAAGTCCTATAGGTCAAACAATGAATACATTTGAGAAGATATTAGTACCGCAATAGCTGGGTATGAGATGCTGAAGGTGGGGTGAGAGGAAGGTGATACAGGAGTAAGAGGGTACAGAAGGGTCAATATTGGGTGTACACTCTATACTCGTCCTGTAGGCAGCGGCCAGCCATAGCCTTAACGTTAGAGGGCTTTGATGTTTCCTGCCTACAGGTCGCGTGTAGAGTGTACCTCCCCCTGCAGGCTATGTCTGAGCCTGGGATTTGTATAAGTGTCCGTGGGGGGGGGGGGGGGGGTCTGAGGCGTCTGAGCCATGCATTAGTGTAGGCAACGGCATTAAAGTTGTATTCCCTGCCGAATCTACACAAATAATTATTATCATTTGATTTTATTCTTTATTTCCTTGATCTCTAGTTCTCCAGATTGAAGGATTTGAATAGTGAAAATGAAGAAAATATATCATATCCTTAAATTTCTTGGATTTTTTTTCATCTTGGTTTCATTTATATCTTCTTTATCTTGGATGGAAATGAATCGACCAAGGAATCTAGGTTGAGATCAGCTTTAATAGGAAGTGTATGTATGGTGGAAGATTAGCAACTAAGTGAGCCAATTTGTGCAGCATTCTAAGCAGATAATCAATGGATTACTACCTAAATGATAAAGATCAAGACATTTGTACTACACAAGTTACCTTGAGCTATTATCACACTAGTGGGATAACAGTTACAATTATCACATGGATTTCCATTCATAATTTCACTTCTTTCATTTTCCTGAATTGATAACATTACGATATGAACATCATTTTTTTCTGAATATCTGATGTACATATTCCAAGAGTCGTGTGTTAGAGATTATCACGAAGGGAAATAACCACCCAGTGGAAATATGTCTCTAAATGGACTCTCTAAAACTTTATTTTCTTTATCTTTCACATTGTTTTCACTTGGTCCAACCATTCCAATAAATGCACTGGGCATATTTTCTGGCATTTTAATATCCCACTAGTGTGTTATTTACCTAACCTTAAAACATTATACCTATATCATTCCTGCGTTTGACATAGGCCTGGTGCGGGCAAACATACACAGCCATTCAATATCATATTGTAAGTGCGAGGATTTGGTTTCCCTCCGAGAGAGAAAACAAGCCATAAGTCCCTGAATCATACCGGATCAATCCAGCCGACCTTTCCCTCCTCCCCATCCTCCTGCTCTTGGGTCAGATCTTCTGAAAATGTACAATTCGTCTTCACCGATCGTTTTGAATAACCCTCTTTTGAAACAAAATTGAGCTTCAAAATGCAGTTTAACATAACAGAACTGATGCTATAAATCAATGCGATACCAAATATGCTTAGATATACCCGGTATTCTTCATTTTTCAGCCTAATTTAGCAGAATTTCCTAACATGTGTAGAGCTGGCAATTGTACATTTTCTGAAAATCTGACCCTGTTGCTAGGCTTCTGCATGCCTTCGCCTCATTCCATTCTGCTCCACATTATAGCATAACTCTTTCATAGATTGTATTTTTACCATAGGGTATAGTAATATACACATGTGGTTTATGCTTTATACATTTCATATCTATTTATTATCTTTAAAAGTGATATCCACACTTTTATAATAACTTAATAATGATATTGGTTGGTATCATATATGATAAAATATCGGATTTTTATATGAAAGAGCAGAAATGTATGATTTGGAGCAAATCAATTGAATTCAATCGTTCATTCATCTTAACCGTCAATCTAGTCTTGTTTGATTATGTGTCTACTATAAAAATTAAAGTAATATTCAATATGTAATTCACATTTATATATCACTTTATGCACACATTGGCAACAACAAATTGGTTGATATCCGATTTCGGAAAAGGATATATTCAAAGGAAAAGATATATTCAAATATAATATAAATTTAGTCAAATCACTTATTCTATTGATTCTAACATTAAGGAAGGAATTCATAAAGCATCCGAATCTGTCAACCTAGGTCTTAATTCTAATAGAATAACTGCCCACATCGTAGAGAAACTATAATTATGTATGAAGGGAGGATATGTTACTGATATTTAGGAAGCGTTATTATTCCAATTAATTGGTTCGCAACATAAGTGTTTTGCATTACGAAAGAGCTTTGCACTATTTAAGATATCAAATTAAATATATGTATCATTAGTTCAAAATAACAGAATTGTACGGCAATAGCATAGCAGATTGCAGAAAGCACCCATATGTTACCACCTCCAATTGTGTTCCACCTTCACAGAAACTTCAATCCCTTCCACAGAATTTCCCCACTTCCAAAATCTCCCTCAACAATAATATCTGTGAGGATTTCTATATGATAATTCGCTGGCTGGGGAGCATACTGTTTGTACAGATGCTAGCGGGGGTATCCCAGAGTAAAGTGTAGAGGGGAGGAGAGATTATTTATTCTAGGGTGACAATCATATTCTGTGTTGACATAGGCCTAGCCTCCATATCGATAGGTAGCCTTTGATACTTGTAAGGCCGACATAAGGAAATCATCCCAGTGCTTCTACACTCTACTTGTGGCCGGAGATATGTGTGTAAGTGGGATGTGTGTTGTCTCTTTCTCTTCCACGGTCTGGTTATCGTTTTGTCTTGTTCTCTTGTTTTCTTTATTACCCCCCCCCCCTCCCCCCATGTTCGTTATATTCAGTAATATGTGATGTATTTCAGGAAAATGAGGCACAAGTCGCCAAAAACTGATTTTGAGATATTATTATATTTGAAAAGATGAGATCAAGCCGATTCCAATGATAGCAAACATGAAGGACATCTAATAAGTATTTCTATATTTTATGTTTGATATTTTTGTTTTTGAAAAAAAAGTTTGCAACACTTGTTACTGGACAATTTCTAGTAAAGCAGCTAATTAGACTCCCATAGGATGATCTTAGAAATGCAGGGATATATTCAATCCACATTCCTGAATGTTAAAGTTTGAATATCTTTCTTATGATTGTCCGCTGAGAGAAACGAAAATATAGAAAATAACAAAAAAACTACAAAAATAAGGGACACAATGTTAACTATGCCTTAGAGTTGTATGAGCCACGATGGCAGGTTATGCTTGAATAAAACCTTTTTAAACACAAAAAGAAAGGGGAAAAAAAAATCCACATTCCTTTAATTTGGGACATGTATTTATGCTACTAACAGCACCTAACCCCCTGTTCTATCTCTGATCTATTATTCTCTTCCTTCCCACCTTACTTTTATTGTTCTCCTTCTCTTCACTCTCTCCCTCTTCTTCTCTTAATCATACTTTTCTCTCTCTTTTATCTTCTTTCTTCTCACTTATTCCCTCTTTCATATTTGTTTCTATATATCCCATGTGTACTCTCTCTATGACCTTCCCCGATTTCTCTTTTAGGAACGGAATGAATATATATATTGAATTTTATATATATTGGCAAGACTTTCCTTTCATGCTCTAAGTTACTTCGATTCAGTCTATATAGGAAAACTTCTTAACATACAAATATAATTAACAGGTATGCCAGGGAGTCCCCTCGATTGAAGCCCTAACCTTCACCCACCTCCCGCCCCCACAAACCTCCCACCAGCCCATTCATAGCAATAGCCTTGACCCAGCCTACCGCCGTGGTACCGATATAGCCTCAAACAGGGAACCATAGCGTGCATGAAGGCACAACGCAGCATGCAATAAGGGGTTAATTTCATGCAGTTACGGCTCGTATCCCCCTCACCTGGTCTACACATGTTCCCCGTACTATCACTGATACTACTTGAATACTGCATGACATCAGCTTTAGGTATTGCGACCGTAGGAGGGCAACATGTCTAAAACAGCTATTTGAGTTATTATTTGTGTATTTTTTTTTACATTTCTTTTTTACAGGTCCCTGTCTTCCGCCATATCCTAAATGCAGTGACTTTCAATTATTGTTCATTACTGGGTGACATGTTATAAACTGAAACAGAAGGAAAATGGGTCAGATTTTTAGAAAATGTACAATTGGCAGCTCTATACATTTGGGAAATTCTGCTAAATTAGGCTGAAAAATGATGAATACCGGGTATATCTGAGTATATTTGGCGCCGCGTTGGTTTAAAGTAACAGTTCTGTTATGTTAAACTGCATTTTGAAGCTTATTTTTGTCTTAAATGTGGGTTATTTGAGAGGACTGGTGAAGGCCAATTGTGCATTTTCTGAAAATCTGACCCAAATGTATCTATGTTGAAAGTTACTGTATTCGCATGATAGGATTGTATATTGTCATATTATTTTGTGTATCAATTAATAAACGTTTCTAATAAAAAAAGAAATAAAAATGAACGAATTAATTTACTTCTTGGATGTGTGGCTGCAATTGTTACAACATATGTGTAAGGACCGGGACAATAAAATAATATCATTGTTACGTTTGGTTGATAGCACTACATTTTTCTGCTCTTAAGTATTTTCACACAAGAAGTTGAAATATCGAATCGGTTGAGAAAGCAAAGGCCAACAGGGTAAAATCTTCCACAATATAAATGACTTAAAAGTCGAGACCAACAAAAATAAGAAAAAATGTAGAGAATCGTGAGTTTGGGGGCAATATTAACTGCAAATTCAGTTTTAAACATGATAAAAGGAGCAAAATGAGACCCCATGGTCACCACTAAAAGGTTCTCTTTCTACCCTAGTCCCTAGGGGTCCTTGGGTCAACATTAGGGGTCCTGTAGTAAGCTTCAGTAGCCATGTGTCCACTGTGACATGTTTAACCTTTATGCATGCTACTAACACTTATATCATGCCTCCAAGGTCATTGTGCAATGACCTTGTAACTGACCTTGTTCCTGACCTTGTAATGACCTTGCAGTTAGATAAGTGGACTTCCTATTGACCCTTTTACCCTTGAACCGGCCCCCCTATATAGATCTATAGTCACTTGTTAAACTGTGTCCCTTTGACTTTGACCACTGACTGCTATTCCATTTAAATACTTCAAATTCTAAACCAGGCCATTGTTTCAGATGTTGATTCATGTGTTTGCACTTGTCAAATGGAATGATCCTCTATAATAATGAGCAGGGTTTTAGAAGCCACATAACCATAGATAGCTAACCGACAAGTTTAATGAAAATATGAGGGCTGGGTTTTGAAAAATTAAAGACAAAAGCAACTCACATGGGATGAAATGCCAAATCAAAGAGCTGTAGAAGTCTGGGCAGTGACTGTCCGGTTAGTACTGACCACAAAAGGCAGTCAAAGAATAGCCCTGTCAGTTAATAAAGCTACACTATAGGCAATCAACATAGTCAGAGTTTTAAGGAACACTGAGGAAGACAGATTCTGATTCTCTCTGATACAAAGGATGATATTGACATTATTCTCATGGACAAAAAACATGTCATGTTTGCATTTGATGAATGGGAAAATAACAGGAGAAATGTTTCTTTCCCTCGAAATTAGCTGAGAATAGGTTTTTAACGCACACACTGCGAACAAACCGACGCACACACCCTCCCCCGTACACACACCCTCCCCCTCCCCCTCCCACACCCCTCCCCCGTACACACACAATCAGTACGCCCATGTGAAAAAGCTGTCATGTTTACATTTTGTCGCTCCACTTGTTTTTACAAGGTTCTGATCATATGCTATGGAGCCTAGGGTGTGTGTATGGTGTGTGTGGTGTGTGTGTACGGTGTGTGTGTGCCCTCCATCCATTGTTTACTATCACATCAGTCCAGCCCAGACCAGGCAGTCCAGCCCAGGCGAGCGCTTCAAATTCCGAAGGAAGAAGAAGTGCTTGGGGCCCTAATGCTCGTGGGAGCAGACAAGCGTGGGCACACTTGTCTTGTTGTTTCTTGCATAGGTCAGTGTGCAGAGGTTGTTGTTTCTAGGCGAGGCAATATTCTTGCTGTTGGGCTGAAGATGCCTGGTGTATCTGGGCCTTTCAGTGCTCGATGTGAATGTAAGGGTCATCAGAAAACGTACAATTCTTTTTACCAATCCTCCCCTCAAATAACCCAAATTTAAGACTGGAATGAGGTTCAAAATACAGTTCAACATAACCAGACAGATTTATTGAATGAATACAATACAGAATACACTCAGATATACCTAGTATTTATCAATTTTCACTCTGATTTAGTAGAGTTAGATAGATGTGCAGAATTGTAGATTTTGCATTTTCTGAAAATCTGACCCTGAATGTTTAGTGCTGCCAATTATTTGTTTTCTGAGGATCTGACCCATGTACTCATACCCACTCACGCCATCTCAAAACTATCTAAAGCGTCTTAACTGGAGTGAGTGAGTGAGATTGCTTGCTTTACGCCCTTATCAACACATTTAATATGGTTATATCAAGGGCGGGAGAGCTGAGAGGGAGTGAGTGAGTGAGATTGGTTGCTTTACACCCTTATCAACACATTTAAGATGGTTATATCAAGGGCGGGAGAGCTGAGAGGGAGTGAGTGAGTGAGATTGGTTGCTTTACACTCTTATCAACACATTTAATATGGTTATATTAAGGGCGGGAGAGCTGAGAGGGAGGCAGTTTAGGATCATATCCAGGAAATAGAGATAGAGAAGAAGGGAGAGAGAGACAGAGAAAAAGAAGATCTTACCCAGGACCGTGGGTTTTAACTGGCTTTAACTTCAAAAGTACCTAGATATTGGGACAGCAATTACGCCCACGGAAGTACAACAGTGGAGCAGTACAGATTCATAGATGTCACGATAAACTGGAAACATGTTCAGCTCTATCTGATATTTCATCTTTTTCCCCACGTTTAGCGGAATATGGTGAATCTTGCATAAAAGCCGCTAGTTTCTGATATCTCCGTCTGACACGAATGGCAATAGATCAGCGAAATTGGCTCTTATTGAAACCCAATATGTCTGACTGTCAGGTCATTTTATATAAGGGGAAGATCGCCAGAAAATATACAATTGACCTTGACCAATCCTCTCAAATAACCCAAATTTAAGACAAAAATTGGGTCCAAAATACAGTTCAACCTAACCAAACAGACTTATTGAATGAATACAATACAGTATACACTCAAATATAACTAGTATTTATCATTTTCTACTCTAATTTAGCAGAATTTGATAGATGTGTAAAAACTGTAGTTTGTGCATTTTCTGAAAATCTGACCCATAACAAGAACGCCCATGTATCACAACCCCAATATAGGCGAGAAACAGTAAAGCGCAAATGGTCTGGCATCAGACTAAAGACTTATTCAAAAAGATTTCATAATACTCAAGCATCTGTATCCATTGGAACAGACCATAGAATAAGAAGCGAAGTGGTTCTAGCATACCTCAGTTTCTGAAACAATTGTAACAAACTATAATAAACAGAAAGATTTTGAACATTATACTTCAGAACAAAAGTCTTATACAAAAGCTATGGCTGCTTATTCAAAAAAGAAGTTTAATGCTACTCAACTATCTTTCATCTATTGAAACAGACCATCAAAGAATAAGGATAGAAGTTATTCCACTATTTATCCCTCAGTAGGCCTATGGTAAACAATTGGAACAGACTATAATAAACTAATCATTTTAAACATTATACTTCAAACCAGAAGTCTCATGCAAAAGGCTATAGCTGCCTATTCAGAAAAGGATTCCCAACCATTGAAACAGAACATAGAATAGGAAGTGAACTTGTTCGACTATACCTCAGTACATGTATATAAAACAATTGTAACAGCCTATAATAAACTGATAGTTTTGAACATTACAGAATTATTCAGACCCGAAGCTTTTAGTCAGAACATGATGTGAATGTTTCAGCATTTGACACGCTCTTATGAAGAGTCCCCCACTTCTACTGCTGGGTCAGATTTCTAGAAAATATACACATGGCAGCTGTACACATTTATTAAATTCCGCTAAATTAGTCTGCAATTTGGCCAATACTGGGTAAATTCCAGTATATTTGGCATTGCATTGATTCTAGCAATCTGTTTGGTTAGGTTGAACTGTATTTTAAACTATATTTTTGTCTGAAATTTGAGTTATTTGAGAGGATTGTTGAAGGTGAATTGTACATTTTCTGGCGACTTCTCCCTGCTTTTCCCTGTGCCTTCTTCTCCTCCAGCTGCGGGACGTGTAATTGCCTACAACATGCTACATTAAGGAAAACATCTTCTTCAATCAATTAATGCTCCCCAGCTTCTCCCTGCTCAGGTTTTCATGCACAGCATTAATGATACCGCTGGCCTTAATAACTATAGGTCGCTTTCTTGTATCAGGGACCATTTGGGGGAGATTTGATATGATAATGTTTTCTAGCAATAGGTTTGAATCTCCTAAAATAGTTGAGGATTATTGGCGTTGAGTTGATAAAGCACTTCTGAGAAGTCCTTAAGATGACTACACCTGGAGTAGTACAAATATGATCTTAGTTTAACCAGGAGTTTCACTAGATCTATTATTTACCAATAATCGTTATTAATGTTTCAAGACGTTACACGTATCAGAATTTTGATATCAACTACAATATTTATCAATGAGTAAATAGCCTTTCAAGGGTTCCTTGACCCTTCCCTTTTCCTCATAGTTTGATTTCATTTTAGGGGTCGGGATTTCTTTTTACAAAGGTTTGTATTTTAGCCCTCTTCTAATAAACCAAGGTTTCACAGTTATTACAAAATAGTCATTAGGACTCTAGACCACTTCTAATAACTCAAGGGTTCAAGTCATTTGACAATGATGATTTGTATTTAGTACACATTTAATAACGCACATATTTCTAGATATTTAAAATATTGAAATTAAATTATTTCTATTTCAGTCCACATCTAACAACCGCCATCTATAACCTATAAACCCGCAGCAGTCAGTAACAGTCCCCCCACAATAAGGCCCTTCCCAGTGATTGGTCGCACTGACTGATAATTTCTCATGTTAAATGTGTGGAAACATATGGAGAGAGCAAAGACAAGAGTAGTAGTGCCTTGATAACGTGAAGGTTTTACAGGCTTATTTTGTAGTGGCGCTAATTAGGGGGAATTAACACCCCCTCCCACCCAGGAGCAATCCCTGAAGGCGGGCTGGGGCAGCCTTTCAATCAGCCTTGGCTTGTGATTCATTTGTTGCTAAGAGCAACAGATAATGGGGGGAGAATGGAAGGGCAATAAGGGAGAGGGACTGGAGGAGGTGGTGGTGGTGGTGTGGTGGTGGTGGTGTGGTGGTGGAGGAGGTGGTGGTGGAGGAGGTGGAGGAGTTGGAGGTGGTGGTGGAGAAGAACGAGGAGGAAGAGGTGGAGGAGAGGAAAGTGGGTATATGGGTCATATTTTAAGAAAATGTACAATTCACCTTCACCAATTCTCTCAAAAAACCCAAATTTAAGACAAAAATCAGGTTGAAAATACTGTTCAACATAACCAAACAGCTAGACCGTTTGAATCAAGGCAATACTAAATATACCCATATATACCTAGTGTTGATGATTTTTCAGTCCAATTTAGCAGCATTTACAAAATGTGTTGATCTGCCAATTGTACATTTTCTTAAAATCTGACCAATATATCGGTTGCTTTAATCCCTAGAATAAGAGGAAGAGGGGCAGAAGGGGGTGGGGACTAGTAAGGGAAATGGACGATATAGAAGGGGAGATGAGGGTGTTGGAGGTAGAGGGGATAATAGAGGGGAAGGGGAGGGGAGGGTTGAGGTGGGAAAGGAAGGAAGGGAAAAGGGGGAGAAACCAAGGTGTGGGAGAGAGGCGGGAGGAGAGGGGAGGAGAAGTAAGAGAAGGAGAAGAAGGAGCAGGCAGGAGGAGTAGTTGTAGGTCTGGTCTGAATCTTATATCCAAATAAAGAACAAGATACATTGAAGAGTAAAACCCTGCCCACACATAGCCGATTTGGCTCCCGATTGTCTCCCGATTTGGGTCTTCCAATGAATCCTAGGATTTCATTTCCAGTACTGGTTTATGTTATTTCAAAAACATAAACCAGGATTTGAAATGAGATCATAGGATTCACCAGGAGACCCAAATCGGGAGGCAATCGGGAGGCAAATCGGTTATGTGTGGGCAGGGTCTAAATCAGTCTACTGAAAGGAACTAAAGGCTTTCGTTCATGAACAGCTAATGGTATAAATAAGGCTACATGGGTGAAATCGCCAGAAAATGTACAATTCGCCTTCACCAATCCTCTTAAACAACCCAAAATTAAGTTCAACCGAACCCAACCGATTGCTAGAATCAATGCAATGCCAAATATACTCGCATTTACCAAGTATTAGCCAAACTGCAGCCTAATTTAGCAGAATTCACTAAATGTGCACAGCTGCCAATTGCACATTTTCTGCAAAATCTTACCCATATTCTCATCATCCGAGACCTCAGCCAGTCACACTCCATTCCCCTTGCTTCTAAATGACTCTTGGATCGGCCTAAGATGAGGGGGAATTAGGTATGAAAGAGACTCATGGAAGATGGGGGGGGGGGGGGAAGAGAGAGAGGAGGAGGAGGGAGGGAGGGAGGGAGTTGAGAGAAGAATAGAAAATGGGACAGACAGGCTTCAGCATCAGCATTACTTAAGCTTCTTCCTCATCTCCTTCATCCGCACTTCACTTCTTCAAGGGATTCAATGTTGATTAATGCCCAAACTATGGGCAGGCGCTCTCCAATGTTGATTTTCTATTAAGTGAATTGTATCTGCAGCATCGCTGGGTTAATCCTTGAGGGACCAACAGCCTTTATTCAATCTCAGCACCGGGGGAAAATGCCTCAACGCAATCATTAGGTTAAAGTTAACAAGTTGGTCCTGAGCGATAATGAGGGGAACCAGCTGTTTAGTTCTCCATAGGCAGGATGACTCGGCAAATCAACATACGGGCATAGCAGACAGGAGTCACACGCTCCGAGCGCCATCTAGGCGGTCTAGTTGAGGCTGCAGATGCCCCCAACGGTCAGAAGTAATCAGTTGGAGGGGTTTAAGGTACTTTCATTGCCTAAGAAGTAGAGTGGGTGGGTGGGAGGAGATTGGGGGAGGGTGTTCCAGGTAAGGGAACCATTGCACGAACTTGGATGGAGAGGAAAAGGTCAGAAATTAGGTTACCATTGTTGAGGTACAAATCCCAGAAGGAAATTATTGCTGTGCATAATTTGAGCTAACATAAGGGCCTATAGCCCACTAATCCGATTCTCATGAGATTTTGGGCCGCAGGGATATTGGTGAAAACATTCTTGCAATTTTCGATAAAAATATTGCCAAATATTTGTATGTCAGATTTCATCAGAATCCATCCCAGAATGCACCGTGACAAACATGCGCAATGAGACATGCAACTTCCCTATTTGAAAATACCTGAGCAAGATTGCAAGATCTTAAAATCATTCCTTCTCCGATGAATTGCCGATCAGCGCCTTTCCATCTTTTCCCCTAGTAAATTATAGAATGTTATTTCAAGCCATCCATACTAATGGTACCAGTGCCCTGGGGTGCTTGCTTCAAACAGCTCCCCCTGTCCCTGCAGCCAATAACTATAATAAGTTACCTACGTCTAATGGTATCCCCCATAAGGCCCAGGGTAAGCAGTATTGCGCTCTGGCTGTGGCAAGTTTAATGGACTTTCTCCCCAGGTAGAGTAATTTAACATAGGGCTTGTGCTTCCTGGTCACACCTTCACATATATGGGTCAGATTGTCAGAGAATGTATAATTGGCAGCTCTACACATTTAGTAAATTCAGTTAAATTAAGCTGAGATATTATGAATACTAGGTATATCTGAGTATGTTTGGTATTGGGTTGATTAAAAAACTGTGTAAATTATGTTGAATTGTTTTTTAACCTCTTTCTGTCAGACATTTAGGCTATTTGAGAGGATGGATGAAGGGGAGTTGCTGACACCCAGACAATATTACATCAGAGGGCTCTGTTTCTGATGAAATGTACTTCAGGTATAGATTGGTTCAACTGATTTAGATAGATCTTGAAATTTATATCTAATTATTTTCATTTTCCCTCATTCTTTTCATACTGTGGCTTCTAAGATATTTTCTTGTTGCTTGAAATGTATCTTCAAAGAAACAAATGCATGAAGGTTCATTAGATTTTAATTGAACCTGGGATTATAAGCAAATAGGAATTATATTATGTAAAAGTGGTAGTATCTATTTTCCATTTCCTTTCTATTATCAATATATTAGTTGGTATCCCCCATAAGGCCCAGGGTAAGCAGTATTGCGCTCTGGCTGTGGGAAGTTTAATGGACTTTCTGCCCAGGTAGAGTAATTTAACATAGGGCTTGTGCTTCCTGTTCACACCCCTATACATGTACACATACCAGCTGTGTCTGGCTCTCAACTAGCTCAGAGGAGGTATCACAGTCTAGGCTCACAGTCTCTCAGATCAGATATGGGTGAAATCACCAGAAAATGTACAATTCACCTTAACTAATCTTCTAAAATAACCCCAATTTCAGACCCAAATGAAGTTCAAAATACAGTTCACAACCTAACCAAACATATTGCTAAAATCTATGCAATGCCTAATATACTCGAATTTACCTAGTATTGACCAAATTGCAACCTAATTTAGCAGAATTTACTAAATGTATAGAGCTGCCAATTGTACATTTTCTGAAAATCTGACCCATATACAAATGGCATGTCAGTGATGTCAGTCAGTTATTGGACGCCTACTGCGCTAATGGATTTCCCAGCCCTGCAGTAGACCTTTATCCTAATAGAATTCTAATGGGATTTATGGTTTGGAGCGAGAGGCTTTCCCTCATTTTGGAGGGACTCCCTCACCTCTGAGCCTAGACTGGTAACATCTGGCTTATCCACCCAGAGTTATTCTCATTGGTGATTCCCATCAGGATCATGCCACCAAAACCTTGCCAACTAATGATATAAAAAATATCTGGAATATTTCAATTCATTAGCGAACTCAGAAATTGACATGTTGTGCTCTTTTAACCTGAGTTGTCTCAGTTATATTTAATATAGGGAAATATCTGGGAAATATATTGAGGGAAATACAAATGTGTCAAGATTTAAAGACTATTTTATCGTTCTCTATTCCCTCTTTAATTATGTGATTGTGCTAAGAAAGTATAAAACAGTCTAGACTCACACACTCTCAGATCAAATAAGAATGGAATGTTAGTGATTGGACGCCTACTGCGCTTATGGCTTTCCCAGCCCTGGTGTCAGTATCCTAATGGGACTATGAGTGGATTCTAATGGCATCTTGTGGTTTTGGGAGAGAGGCGTTTCCTCAGTTTGGAGGGACTCTTATCAACTCTGAGCCTAGACTAGAAACATTTTACATGGTTACTCCCAAATTCTAGTTGTAAGAATAATTCTTCTACATCAGCAGAATCGGATATCTTAATTTCCTCTACCTTGAAGATATATATGCAACAGAAAGTCTTAGTACCTTATTGGTTGCATCTGAACTTAATTAACACACGCGAATATAGCATTTCAACACCTCAGGGTGGCCTTCAGATTTTTCATAAAACATTTCTAGTGAAAACTGACTTACCACCTCACCTCTCAGAGAAAGCACATAAATCCAAATGGAAACTTACCTGATAGACAAAAAAGAGAAACATATGTTTAGCTTAAGACCAATAATACATGGAATTTACTCATAAATCAGTTGATATCCAATACTTCAAGAGAAGCATAAAATTCCTGGGAATGCGTTAGGTGTTAGGAAAGGTATATTTCATCCAAGTGTGTATGGGTCCGATTTTCAGAAAATGTATAATTCACCTCTACCAATTCTCTCAAATAACCTAAATTTCAGACGAAAATTAAATTCAAAATACAGTTCAACCTAACCAAACCGATTGCTAGAATCAATGCAATGCCGAATATACTCGAATTCACCTAATATTGACCAAATTGCACCCTAATTTTACAGAATTGACTAAATCATATTTATGTGTACAGCTGCCAATTGTAGATTTTTCGACAATCTGACCGGCATGTGTATGGGTAAGGTGTGGGTGGTTGGGTATATTTCACCCAGATGGGAGGGAATTAAAGCAGTAGTTTGTATAGTATAGATTCAGTGATGTGGATAGTGTAGTTAAATGCATGGTGATGCAGTAGTAACATGACAAGGGGATCACATTCACATTATGGGTACAACCTGGCCCACCCATCATGCAAATGTACCCACAGAGTAAACTTAGCAACAATTTTCTAACAAACTTCATTCAGCCATAATCTGTTCCTTATATCCATTATCATTTCAGCAACCTGTAGATAAGCATAGATGGTCTAAGACTGTATCTAGTATGGACCAGGTTTAATTCAGTCAACATCAGCTGGAAAAAACCTACTTGCTTAATCGGGAATTTAATGATGAAAAGAAGAACGATTTTAAAGAATCTAATGAACATATTGTAAATAACATGATAATGTAGGTTCTAAATTGCTAAATACATGTACATTTGTACATAAAAACCTTTTTTTTTTAAACATTATTTTATTTCGTTCAACCTGCCATCTTGGCTTTTACAATTCTAACGCATACGCGACACTGAACTATGTGTGGCTCCTATGTTTTTGTGATTGGTAAAGGACTTTTAACTCGCTTTTTTTTGCTTTTTTTTGGTTTTTCCGAATTTTCTATACCACCTTGTACACAAAACTTCATTTGTCATACCACATATGGGTCAGATTTTCAGAAAATGTACAATTGGTAGCTCTACACATTTAGTAGATTCTGCTAAATTAGGCTGCAATTTGGTCAATACTAGGTAAATTCGAGTATATTCGGCATTGCATTGATTCTAGCAATCAGTTTGGTTAGGTTGAACTGTATTTTGAACTTTATTTTCGTCTGAAATTTGGGTTATTTGAGAAGATTGGCGAAGTTGAATTGTACATTTTCAGAAAACCTGACCCATATAACACTTTGCAAAGCCAAACACCCTGTAGTAGGGCTGATAGAGATGCAGATGATGATATACTCCTTTCCTTACAAGAAGTGAAATTGCCATGAAGAGAATTACCATTGATAGCGATCTGCTTGCCTCTGTGTTGAAGCATCATTGGAGATGGCAGAAAGTGTTCACTAAAGCACATAACAGAGCCTGAGTGCTGTTCACAAGGCAAATCTTACACAACAAACAGATAAGAGACCTTATTGAGGGGCACACAAGTGGAATAGAGTTGTGGCAGGCGCTAATTGTGTGTTACGGCTTCCCATAGTTATAGGGGAGTTGTATTGCAGTGACTTGACAATATGAACAACCTCCTGATGAAGAGCCACAATACATAGTATTCACATGACGTCACCCCAGTCAGCAGCTATCCTCACTGGCAGCCATAATGTGTGGCAAAATAGATAGCGGGAGACACTAGATCGACAGGATTTCCCGTTTCGAATGTTTGCTAATGGCAATTATACTCATTATTCCATCATGACACACTAAAAAATGACCATATAACCTATCAGCATACTGAATATAACATTCTCTAAAACTTTCGGAGGTGAAAACTGCATTTTTGAGGCTTGGAGCACTCATGTCCAGCTAAAGTTGACCCACATTATGGCAAGCTGCGGCTAGCGCCGTGACGTCAGTGAATACTATGTATAGCCCCAAAGCTTGAAAAAACTAATAAAATCAACACCAAATGTGATAGATGAGTGGTTCTGTAGATTGTGC
The DNA here is from genome assembly GCA_942159475.1 of Sthenelais limicola. Taxonomy (NCBI): domain Eukaryota; kingdom Metazoa; phylum Annelida; class Polychaeta; order Phyllodocida; family Sigalionidae; genus Sthenelais; species Sthenelais limicola. Next base: position 12,576,270 of record OW804096.1, on the reverse strand, counting down.
ATTTTCTGAAAATCTGACCCACCATGCTCGAACTTCGCTGTTTGCGACACATTGCAATGTTACAAACCCTTTAGGGTCAGATTTGCACAATCTACAGTTCTACGTCTCTCAAATTCTGCTAAATTAGAGTGAAAATTGGTAAATACTAGGTATATCTGAGTGTATTCTGTATTGTATTCATTCAATAAATCTGTCCGGTTATGTTGAACTGTATTTTGAACCTGATTTTCGTCTTACATTTGGGTTATTTGAGAGAACTGGTGAAGGCCAATTGTACATTTTAAGAAGATTAGACCCTTTACCGCTTTGATATAAGACATTCCAGAAGTCCCCCTATACACACATACACGTGTGTGCACACACACTCACACTCAGCTCTTTAAAGGGAAGCCGACTTTATAATCTATAATGAGTAGTGGGGTTTAGTTACAAGGCTGTATATGTATCCCATCTCTCTCTCTGTCGCCTCCGTTCAGTGCGATTTCGCCTGCGAATGTCTCTTATCTGTGAAGGTAATGGTTCGGAACAGGCAAGCTCTGCTATATAACAAATGATACGACTGGAAACAATGGGAAAACACCCTATAGTAGATTTCGCATGACTTGATAAGATACATTTAATGTTTTCTCACTTAGGAGGTTGTGTTATAGAATGTGGGATGGTATGTGCAAGTTAGGGGGACATATTGTCTTTGATCTCTTGGCATCCATACACATACCATTGGTGTTTCTATAAAATGAAGCTAGCGAGAAGTACCCCATCTATCCTTTTGTATCTGGTATGTATAAATGACCTAGACATTCGTTCCTAATATATATTAATTATTTACTATTTACTATTTGTGATGTGTGTTAGGAAAATGAGTCATAAGTCGCAAAATGGATACTTTTCATAGTGTTTTTTTTACAAGATTCTTTTATTGAAATGTTCTGATGTTTAGAGGGTTTAGCACTTATAGTCATATAAATCTATGTAACAAATTTCGGGACATTGTATTAAATAGATCTTTGCGTTTTGAAGGCATTTGTATAGAGTACATTAAGTATTTTACTGATAATTACCCATCCAGAAACATTGCAAACTATTTTTTCCAAAAATCAAAAAATCAAACATAAGATATAGAAATACCTTTTAAATGTCCTTCATGTTAACTATCATTGGAATCAGTGTGATCTCCTCTTTTCAAATATGTTGATATCTCAAAATACATCTTCTGCGACTTATGACTCATTTTCCTAAAACGGATCACATTTATTACATATGATGTGTGGTAATAGATCGCCCTACCAGATTACATTATTATCTACAGTCATTCCTACCTTTGTATAGAACAGTGCGACTGGGAAAATGTCAGAACAAATTTGTGTTCAACTAAACAAAAGATACCATACTTCAATTATCCAAAATAGATAGACTGAACAGAATTCAGCAAAGGAAGTTTGTTTTGAAAGCAAGACAATTTTTTTGTCAGTGAGTGAAGTATTTCATTCTACAAATCTTGGATAGTAATGACTATTAACGATCTCCCTTGACAAACCTCTCTTCAGACTTCAGAATTGCTCTAGAAACACTTGATAAAGCTCATTTTAAAAGAATAAAAACATATTTTGGTCGATTTCCCTGTAAATGTAGCTGTATTTGTTTAACCTATATGAGTTATAACCACCTCGTGCATCATAGAAAACACACGCCAGGGTATACTGTATCCACTGTATCGGTGGAGGTGCATTACAGCATGTTATTTATGACCCCCAAACCAGTCGCACTCCATTTTTTCCAGCTCTAAAATGCAACTATATAACTCGTGCCCTGGCTGCCCTCCAGAAATAAATCAATAAATTACCTTCAAAGGTAAAACTGTGGCTCTGGGATTACATGGGTGACTGTTTATATATCAGGGTAGTGTAACAGGGTGTAGAAGAATGAATGCTTTATTTCGTACTACAAGAGAGTGAGACTCATATATTTCGTGGCTATATAAAATGATAAAGATGTGTGAAAACCAAACTTTCCCCAAAATATTTCTGAGGTGCCGATCGTAGACATTTCATGTTAGATTTTACCTACATGTGTTGTATGTGGGACAGATCTTCAGAAATTGTACAATTCGCCTTCACTAATTCTCTCAAATAACCCACATTTAAGACAGAAATGAGCTTCAATTGTACAGAAATGAGCTTCAATTGTACATTTTCCCCAAAATCTGACCCATGTGTGTTTAAATAAAGTTTCTAAAATAAGTAAAACAAACATCTAGAAATATACATGCATGATAGATGAATGTGTCACAGAATGTGCCACAGAGTTATGAGTGAAACAGGTATTTCCTGCAAATTAACCCTGCCTCTTAATCTGATTCATATCAACAGAGCCACAAAGTAGAACAAAGGCACACCCTTCACACACGCTTCATCATCTATCGGATAGATCTTCAGAGACTTTCAGAAGGCCTTTGACTTGAAACACAGAGATAACTGCTAGTGATTGGAGCTATAAGAGGGTTTAGAGGGACTGTTTGGAGGGCGTTAATTAAGATAAAAGCTTCACTTTGTGAGTGGCAGAGTGGAATTGGTTATGTTGTAGGCAACCCTGTCATCTCCTCTCTGTGAGGAGTGAGGCAAGGAGACCCTGTCTGTCCCAACCTCTTCCGGATATTGGGTGGGAAATATGCAACTATTGCAATTGCTTTGGTTTCTGATTAAAGGAAGGGGGAAAAGGGGGTAGTGGGAAGGGTAATGGGAAGGGGTAGGGGGAATAGGGGGGGAGAGTGAAGGGGAAGTTAGTGGGAAGGGGAGGCAGGGGAGAGGGAAAATGAACAAAAGGGAGAGCGATTTCTGGGAGGGAGAGAAAAGGCAGAGAGTGAGACATTAGAGGTAGAGGTGAAGGGGAGGACACAGGGTAGAGGGAAAGGGAAGGGTGATAGTGGGAAGGAAGGGGGCGAGCTAAGGGGGGAAAGGCAAGGGAGAGATGGGGGAGAGAAGGGATAGAAGGAATGGGAAAAGGGAAAGGAAACAGAGAGAAAGAAGGGGAGGGGAAAGGGGCCAGGTACTGGGTGAGGACTACGCATGGCAAAAGCGATAAATCAATCATATAATTAATGAATAAAACCAAAAAGCTTTTTAGGAAAGGGGCGGAAAGACATCGTCATAACTCCAATATAAAAACGATAGGTAAACAAATGTAGATAAGGGGATGCTTAGGTCGATATGGAATGTAAGTTCCTATGCTACACTATTTACTTCCAATTTACAAAGTATAAAAGTTGAACTGGTTTCAACCCAGGAAGACCTGTTAGCAATTGTTGGGGAGTGAAACAGTTCGCTGGCGCGCCTTTCCCACTTATCAACATAATTCCCTCCAAACATTCAGCAACACTTTCCATGTGGGAGACATTATATAATGTATCCCACCCAGGCATTATTATATTATAAAGTTCAGCAAAAACATCTCATGGATGAACACCAATGACAAGGGGCCTGTTGCATAAAACTTCTTCCCTTAAAATGTTCCTTGCTAAGCTATTTTTTCTTGATTATATAGTGAATTCCTACTCTAGGATTTAAAAGTACAGTGTCTGTAAACATAGACAATTCTTTCCCTAAAGTTTTCCTTAACACCGTGTAAATGTAGCTAAGGAAAGACAATCTTAAGTAAGGATTTGTTATGCAACGGGCCCCAGGTACATATTATATGCACCCTGGCTAAGTGTGATCTATCACCGACCATACATTATGGCAGCAGTCGCTAAACTAGCCAGGCCATGAGGTGGAAAAAACAAGATATCAAGTAGACAAACATACCGACCGTTGCCTAATTTCATATGTACTTAAGCATATAAGCTTGGTGTGAGCAGAGGCCATAAAAAGGTTGGTTTGGTCGATAGACTACTACCTGGGAGATTTATATAGAGAGTGGGTGAATGGGCGTCTGATGCATTAGCCTTAACCATAGGGGGCCAGACGCCGCTCTCTCTATAAGCCTAGACTATAGAGGAGACATATTGTGTATGGGTGAAGTCCTTAGCAAGTGTACAATTCACCTACCTACACTGATAATAGTGATTCTCTGAAATAACCCAAATTTCAGACGAAAATCAAGTTCAAAATACAGTTCAACCTAACCAAAGAGATTGTTAGAATCAATGCAATGCCAAATATACTCGAATTTAGCTAGTATTGACCACATTGCAGCCTAATTAAGCAGAGTTTACTAAATGTGTACAGCTGCCAATTGTACATTTCCTGAAAGTCTGACCCTTATTATGGGTGGGTTTATAGAGAGATGGACACTTGGGGTATCTTGTGGATATATCTGATGGTTCATATCTTAAATTCTTATATTTAATTCATGAACAGTTTTATCAGCTCTACAGTTTTTCAGATTATATCTCATTTACAAATTGTCAGGCACTAGTTGAAAATATGCATGCCTTCATATTAGTCATTATATTAACTTAAATGACACAAATCTGATCAATGAAATTTATATTTAAAAAACCAGTTTGTTCAATATTCAATAATTTACAGAATTTATAGGAGGATCAACATGGAACGCACATGCCATGGGAATTTTATATATTAAAATTTGTGCTTTACAGCAGCATAGACCTAAATGTTAATTGTTCAATGCACCACACAAAATTAAATTAAATTCTATTTTAATTTGTTTTAAATAAATGTTCCTAGCACCTTTAGTTCTAGACTCCCTATACACCATGTTGAATAAATGCCAAATAATTCCCAATATTTTGTTAATTTTGCCAAATTATATTTCAATTCCAAAAGTCCATCTTCCAGTGTCACCCCCTATATCTATAGATACCAGTGAGGGAGTCTATACCCTATAGCATGAATCCCCCCTGACAACCACCCCCTGCTGGTAGCCAGGTGGTGAAAACGACACCTACATATTGCCATGGTAATTGGCAACCCGACGCGCTGCGCCTGGCAGAAAAAGAACTCCTGACACAGATTGAAAAAATTACACTTTACCTTACTTCTAAGTCTAAGGGTTGGTTCTCTTATGTGTTCATTTGGACGAAATATATACTCAGTGCTTGGACATTTGCATTACTAAGTAAAGCATAGTGTTTGCACTAGAGGATATCGATGTACTTATGATACTAATCGGTAAGGTGTTTGAGGCGTTTAAGTTTTTAACTCTTATTGAATATCATATTGTGATTTTTTTCGACCACACTTATTCAGACATTGTTGTTATGGAATTGGAATTGACCCCAAATGATTCCTTCGCAACTGGAGGACCTGGAGGAGTGGAAGTCGACTATCACCATATTTCTTATAACAAATCAAATATATATAAATCAAATTAAATCAAACGTTGTGCACCGTCGTTCCTTATGGGTCAGATCGTCAGAACATGTATAATCTACAGCTCTACACATTTAGTAACTTCGGTTAAATTCAGCTGAAAAATGATAAGTAAGGTATATCTGAGTATATTTGGTATTCCAATGATCTAAGCAATGTATTATTTGGTTATGTTGAACTATATTTTGAATCTCATTTCTGTCATAAATTTGGATTATTTCAGAGGATAGGTGAAGAAGAATTGTGCATTTTCTGAAAATCTTACCCTTATGCACAGGGATTGAAAAATGATCTATAAAAGTAGGCAACCCAAACCCTCAATTTAACACTGTCAGGTGTGAATACACTGTCAGGTGTGAATAGGGAACAGGTGTGAGCTGCAAAAGCTGAACTTGCAAGTTTTTTTGAGCATTTCAAATAAATTTCTTAGATACTAAGGATTAACAGACCATTCAAAGGAACGGTTAAGTTGATAGAGTTGATCTAACTATGCAGTTTGACTGTGTTTGAATATATATGAGTCAGTTCGTCATAAAATGTTCAATCAGCAGCTCTACCGGAGCTCTACACATTTAGTAAATTCTAATACATTAGGCTGAAAGATGTTCAGTTAAATACTATGTACATATGAGTATATTTGACTTAGAGTTTATTCAAAGGATCTATTTGGTAATGTTGAACTGTATTTTTAAACCAGTTTGAATTTTGTAATTTGAACCTGATTTTCTTCTTAAATTTGGGTTATTTGAGAGGATTGGTGAAGGCCAATTGTACATTTTCTGACAACCTGACAACCTTATGCAAATTACCAATCTCGAGAATATACTATTCACAGACTGAGAGTTCAATTCTTATAAAGTTTCACCACATATAATAGTGTTATAAGGAAATGGGAGCCATATTTCCTCTAAAACATTCCTTCCCATAGTTTTGCCACCACCACCAGCACACAATCTCTAAAACGTCATCCCAGGGTGTCCCCGGTCCGGCGTGGGTTTCCACGTGACGAAGTGTCGTAAATTAGCATTGTCGTAAAACTGTGCCTGACGACCGACCGACGACGCAATCTCGGGGCGCCCCTGTACGTCAAAAGGTGGTACTATATTGGACAGGTGAGGTGTCGGTATGTCACGTCGTGGGTCGGGGTAGTTGCATAGGGGGATCAGGGAGAGAGTGGCGGGATTTATGCAGGGAAATCCCGTGGCAGAAGTCTATAGTATGTCCCGACCCCAAGTGTAATGTGTTCCAGTAAAATGAGCCACAAGTCTCAAAATTGATATTTTTCCACAAAAGTGTTTTTTTCCACAAGATCTATTTATTGAAAGAGGGTTTAGCACTTATAGTCATATAGATCCATGTAACAAATTTCAGGACATTGTATCAAATATATCCTTGCGTTTTGAAGCCCCATCCAGAAACATTGTAAACTTTATTTTAGAAAAATAAAAATATCAAACTTTAAATATAAAAATACCTATTATATGTCCTAATGTTTACTGTCATTGGAATCTGCTTGATCCCCTCCTTTCAAATATGGTGATATCTCAAAATCTATATTTTGCGACTTATGACTCATTTTCCTAAAAACGGATCACAAGTGATCTGAGGTCCCTGTAACACTAGTGGAGGGTCATATATATTCGCAAACTATTGCAAATGAGTTAAATGATTATAGAAATTTTACAACTTTATAACTTAAATCATGGGCAATAGAATGTGAGTTTAATTCTTTTCTACCCATATGACTCAGATTTTCAGATAATGTACAATTGGCAGCTGTACACATTTCCTAAATTCTGCTGAATTAGGCTGCAATTTGGTCAGTACTAGGTAAATTCGAGTATATTCGGCATTGCATTGATTCTAGCAATATGTCTGGTTATGTTGAACTGTATTTTGAACTTCATTTCCGTCTTAAATTAAGCTTATTTGAGAGGATTGGTGAAGGTGAATTGTACATTTCCTGGCATCTTCACCCATAAAGGCACTGGTAAGGATGAGGTGAGGATGAGGAGATGGCACGTTGGGTGACAGCGCTGACAGGTGTAAGGCGACCCTGGAGGATCAATTGATGTGTACTTTGCTGGATTCTGATGATGATATTACTCCTGGGTCGGGTGTAGTATGGTATCTTCAACACTACCTCCTCCAGTACCTCCTCCTCCTCATACAGGGTACATCCAGGGGCATCATATTCCCTATAATCTTACATGGCAACCTTGCACATACCAACACCTCAATGCTGGTACACATGGCTCAGATTTTCAGAAAATGTGAAATTCACCTTCAACAATCCTCTCAAATAACATAAATTTAAGACAGAAATCAGGTTCAAAATGCAGTTTAACATAACAGAACTGATACCTTAAATCAATGCGGTACTAAATATACTCAGATATACCCGGTATTCTTCATTTTTCAGCCTAATTTAGGAGAACTTGTTCATTTGTCCAATTGTACATTTTCTGAAAATCTGACCCACATGTGTCCATAAGGGAGTGGGGTTGAGGGGTTGCTTAAGGCCCTGTTTTACACTATAATGTCGTTTTGAAAAGGAAATCTTCCATGTTGTTAATCGAATCCTAATATCCTAGGGGAAATGATTACAGGACAAATTCCCAGCTTTCTTGGCAAAACCGTGGGAACTATTTTATGAATTACCCTGGAACTAGCCCTTTTATGGCAGAGGAAAAATGGGAATTTGTGTCATGGAAAGATGTATAACATATGGATATTGACATTATAGTACATGTATTGATAAATATCCCATGCTCAACATAGCATGTTTTCTATAGATTTTAGACTGTACCATTAGTCCCCTAATTCCATGCGAATCAAGATTCAATGCAAATCCCTTATATAATTTCTTTAAGAGTACATCAAGAACTGAGTTCAGGAGCCCCTCTCGCCCTTCCCCCCACCCCCCTCTCCGCTCCCCCAACCCCCAACTCCACCAGAAATTCTCCAGATTTTCTCCACCACTTCTTCCCCTCATTTATGCCTGTCATTGTCGCATCATTCAAAATGGCGGCTATGCAAATTCCCTATTGTACATCTTCTGACGACCTGGCCCTCATAAAGATGGTTTGCTCAATCGCTGTTCTGATGGCCATACAAACTAGTTGGTAACATTGAGTGCAATGTTGATACACATAACACATACATACAGGTCTAGTTGAGTCAATAATTATAGACCAGTTACTGACAACCTATGTGAGAGGAGAATATGTCTGTAATGTTGAATGTGTCCCCTCTCTAGTACAGCCCTATTATACACAGTATGTAGATCAAAGAGGAGAAAGATCGCCAATATGTATGCCTTCTTACATCTAAGGTAGGTAGGGAGGACACATACAGAAGGGGTGGGGGGGGGGGGGGAGGGGGAGGGGGGACTAAAGAGCCAGGGGGCTACCTACTTTGTGCTATCAATCAAAATATGAAGAATTACAGCATTGAATAGGTAATGAAATATGGATTTTACTGTACTGAAGAAACCATTATAAAGTCATTAAAACTTAACAGTTAAAGGTCTTTTGTGACCCTCTGTAGAAAATACAGATATTAATGCTCTACAAGCTGAGCTATCAGGACAACTTCTCTCACTACCTCTGTATTACATATCTGGTGCTCTACCAGCTGCGCTACCAGGTCCCCCTTTTCTCACTACCTCTGTTTGCAACAACTTGATTTGCTTCCCGTTGGTTTGTAGTGTAAAAGGGGAGTTACTCAGCCTCTCCAGCCTCCCTATAGACACACATAGAGGTATTTAATGTAGTCTGGAATGTCAAGTGTTCCCAGACCCTACAGTGGGGAATCGATCAGGTAGGCAGGGCTGGGTAGATCTGACATCTAATGTAATAGTACAAGCACTAGACCAAAGGCTCTCCCTGTGTGATCCCTGACTAATAGTATAACATACTAATATTTATAGGAGCAGGAGGAGAACACCTTCAAGCCAATTAGTGGTCTCTCTTTGTGCAGGGGACTGTACATACGTGGGTCAAATGTTCTGAAAATGTACAATTCACCTTCCCCAATCCTCTCAAATAATCCAAACCTAACTGAGAAATTACGTTCAAATGCAGTTTAAAACTAAGAAAGAGATACTTTTAATCAACACAATGCCAAAGATACTTGAATATGCATAGCATTTGAAATATTCCACTTTAATTTGCCAGAAGTTCCTAAATTTGTAGAGCTGACGATTGTACATTTTCTGAGAACCTGACCCACATAACAGTTGTCTTCTCATTTCTTGCAACTTGTTTTTGCAGCTTTGGTGGGAAAATGAAATGGCAGATTTCTATTTGTTATATATGGACCTCAGGTAATACATAATCCAGGTGTCAAAAATGTACAATCAGCAGGTCTACACATTTATTAAATTCTGCTCAATTAGGATAAACAATGACAAATAATCTGGTCATATTTGGTTATATGTGGTATAACCTTTATTCAAAGAATATGTCTGGTTATGTTTAAATGTATTTTCAATTCTCCCTTAAATGTGGGTTATTTGAGTGGTTGGGAGATGGTAACTTGTAGATTTTCTCCTATATATGGGTCAGATTTTCAGAAAATGCACAATCTACATTTCTACACATCTCTCAAATTCTGCTAAATCTGTATTGTATACTTTCAATAAATCTGTCTGGTTAGGTTGAACTGTATTTTAAACCTGATTTTCGTCTGAAATGTGGGTTATTTGAGAGGATTGGTGAAGGCCAATTGTACATTTTATGAAAACCTGACCCATATAGAGAGTGGTGGCCGGGTGGTGGTGGTGTGGAGACATGTATGGTTGGATCACCTGTCTGTATCACACATCAGGACTGATGGAAGGCCTACCTCATGTATAGCTCACTACTACTGCCTTAGTGTGGGTAGGGCTAGCTGCTGGGTACAGGGATCCAGTGTGAAGGAGGGGTGGGGAGTCAGAGGGTTCCACTATCCTGAGTCCTTTAGTGGCCATGTCTTTAAACAAACTTTGATATATTTACAAGCCTTCCGTTCGGAGACACGCACAACATGCCTCAGTTAGATAGTACATTACATAATATAGATATATAGTATAATATCTTACATAGTTGTATAAAGATTTATATTTACTCCATTTTATACTATATCTTTGTATACAATTGTCGACCAGTGTATATATTCTAGACCAAATAATGCAGGTTCATGAATGGTATTAAGAGTATTTTATACTGAAATTAAATCATAAACTGTCTATGGTGAGTAGTATGGACTTTCCAAACTTACAGACCCCAATGAAAATAATTAATCTCCTTAAAACCAATTTAGGAGAGGTATTAGTATTATTATTGAATATATCAGGTTGCAATAAACCCTATTCACCCCCACATCTTACTACAGAATCCCAAACTCCGCGGCAAAAAGAGGGTTTAGAAGTGCAGAGCAAGGACCAGCTGCATGGGAGAGAAGGCAATCGCTCAGAGTGAACGATGAGCTCGTGGAGGAGAAAGAAATAGGTGGGAACTGCTCCACCACCAGCTCGTCGAGCTACTCAGCTGTCCAGCTATTCCGCCTAGTGCCAGTAAGGCTATGAATGGGCAATGTATGTATGAGGAATAGAGGTGTAGTGCTGTCAAACAACTGGGGTAATGATCATACATCATAGCACGTATATATATAGAAATCATATCTCACTATTTTTCACTCTGTTTATGTCTCTCTCTCCTCTTTTATGCTCGCTCTCTCTCCTGTACCTTGCGCTATCCTCCTTCCTCCCTCTCTCACTCTTTTTCACTCTCTGTTTTTGTCTCTTTCTCCTCTCTTATGCTCTCTCTGAATACCTCTCACTCTCCTCCTTCCTCCTTCTCTCACTTCTCAACCTCCCCCCCCCCCCTTTCGCCTCCTTCCCTCTATCCTCCACTCACAGTCTGTCAGTTTGTCTGTATGTCTGTTTCATACGCTGATGTCTTATTCTCAAATAAATAATTTAAATTTGATTCTCGTTTTTACCATAAATCTTTATGTACATTTGGTGTGGCAAACCTTCTGCGTTATATCCTTTCATTAACACATCAATTATTTCAGGGTATATCCTTTTTTTCTGTTTCTGTCTGTCTCTCCCTCCTCTCTTATGCTCTTTCTGTGTACCTCTCACTCTCCTCCTTCCTCCCTCTCTCACTCCTTCTCCCCCCTTCCTCTATCCTCCTCTCTACCCTTCCCCTCTCTGTCTGTCAGATTGTTTGTATGTCTCTGTTTCTCATACGCTGATGTCTTATTCTTATATAAATAATCTAACTTTGATTCTTGCTTTTTACCATAAATCTTTATGCACATTTGGTTTGGGAAACCCTCTGCGTTATATCCCTTTTCTACTCATCAATTATTTCAGGATATTCCTTTATTTCTCTTTTTTTGCGTGTGAGGGGAGGGGGGGGGGGGAATCCACAGAACTAGGTCTTCACTAGTTGGATTACACAATATGTTAGGGAGATGCTCATATGTGTTATGATAGGGGTTAATAGGTTTGTAGGGATGAGTGGAAGTATGTAGGGTTTCCAGGGTGAGTGATGTGAGGTATCAAACCCTGCACTACCTGAGCTGCTCTAGTTTTCCGGGTATATATCTATAGATGGTTACATGAATGAGTAGACGTAAATGTTAAAGCAATCTAACAATTACAGAAACATTACAGTGAAGCAAAGCAAGTTAATTACAGGAAGCAATTCAAGAAAAGTACAAATAAAATAAATAGTATTTGATAGGGACTGAAATATATATAAGTAATATTTAGAGGTACTGTTCTGAGATTCACTTTTTCTACAGTATCGACTGTCTGGTCGGGGGATAAACATAAAAATTGTTTGTAACACAAAACGTCCTTCATTAGAGCTACTCATACTAAAATAGTTGATTAACTCACTATATAAGACAAATAACTAAAGGTGCCATAGTGGTATGAAGCCTTTACATATTGTGAGAAATGACAAAGACTAAAGGGGACAAAGGGGCGGGTCTAAAGGAGAGGTTGTATGGGTCATACCCCCGCATTCCGGCCCAGAAATTATAATTTAGACCTCTCCACAGATTTAACATTGTCACCACTTAACGCCCTCCCCCTCAATGTAAGAAAACAAAACAAAAACACCTTCAGGAATTCTTCTATGCCCATTACTCCTTTCAGTCTTTATGGGCCATATCTTCAGAAAATGTACAATTTGCCATCACCAATCCTCTCAAATACCCCACATTTAAGACGGAAATCAGGTTCAAAATACAGGTCAACATAACCAGACAGATGTATTAAATGAATACAATACAGAATACACTCAGATATACCTAGTATTGATCAATTTTCACTCTAATCCAGCAGAATGTGATAGATGGTAGAACTGTAGATTGTGCATTTTCTGAAAATCTGACCCTTACATATATAAGCATCCCCTATATCAGCATCTAAATAACTAAACACGAGCACAGAAATGAACAAAACAAGATCTCCCTAGTGAGAAAATCATTATTCATATTCCTACAAAGCGACCTTGACTTAGGGCATCGACCTATAGTCCCTCAGCGCCTCCCGTTATCCGCCGGCGGCGTCAGGAGTTGGCTGAGCGGCCTAGAGGTCGTGACATATGTTACAAACACCTTCTCAAAACATTCATCTCGACATTATCTAATCTGAATATCCTATCTCAGTTCCTCTCAGTCCCTCTCAGTGCCACAGATAGAGTTCCACCTTCAAAGGCAACAAATGACAAATTCAGATGAGCTCAAGTCCCGGATGTTACATGGAGCTGTCTTTCTTGTCTCTTCTGATCGGAGAGTTCCACTCCCCGAGCTGGGTATTGGGTATATGAGGATATATACGACCTGAAGGGTGGTTATTAGTTGGTTGTTTTCGTTTTGTTTGCTGTGTGTTTGTTGTTTGCCATTGATAAGAGTTTAGTTCATACAACGATTCTGTTTTTAAAGTAGATGGGAAATTTGACTGGCGGTTCTTTTAGACTTGTGCGAGTCTTAAATTGGCATATATATATTTTATAAAATATTAAAATCTTCTCCGACTCTTATTTTCTCTCCCCACCCCCTCTCTATCCGTACTCTCTGTATGCTCTCTCTGTGTATGCCTCTCTCTCTGTCTCTCTCAAACATTGTTCCCATTCTGTGGGTAGCCTGATCTGACAGTAATCAGTTATATCATATCCGTGATATGTTACATGACAATGAGTCACAAGTCGCAAAATCAATATTTTTCAAGGTGTTTTATTCACAAGATCTCTTTGATAATATATCACAATCCATTTTGAGCGACTTGTGACTCATTTTCCTGAAACACATCACAAATATCAATAAATTGTATATTGGGATATAAGGAAAATTGCACTATATGTTAGTAACAAGTGTAAAACGCACCCGGCTATTGGTTATAGAGTTTATTTTTATCTGCATACCTTCTAAACCAAAGCCCAACGTCCATGGCGCCGGTCAGTATGGCATTGTTTATAGATTGGGTATCATGTCCCCCACCCCCGCATATCTTACAAACCCCTCATACACCCCAGGAGGAACCAAAACATGCGTAGTAAACACCCATGCCATGGGCAGACTCAGGGTATAGAGCTTCCATATATATTTTTAAACAGATCTTTATTCAGGAGTATAAATGCTTGCATAGGCCGCCATAGCAATTTGTGTAAGGCTTGGGCTGGGTCCTGCCTTCTGCCTTACCCTGAAATTTTGCTTCCAAAGTTGGATGGTCATATAGGACTGTGTAATTTGGCATATGTCATAGCTGAAGACAGTATCCGGTGATAAATTAAACGTAAGTTTTATTTAAAGATTTAAAAATCACCATCAGGTTTAGCAAATACAACACAGAATTAAAAATTTGCTACCACAACATAACACTTATATTCCCAAAGAAACCATTGTACCTCTACCTAATCCCCTTCAGCCCCCCACCCCCACCCCAACACACACAAAATCATGAATTCCACCTGTAAGAATTGAATATAATCTCAAAAGTTTGAACTAACATTATGACTCATGGAGGGAAGGACCAATGCTGGTAATGGCTGTATAGCACCCTAAACACCACTCCTCCCTCCACAAACCCACTTAGCCCCAGACAGAAGCCAAATTTGCGTACAAACCACTCACGAATTATATTCAGAAGTAGTCTACTATATAAAAAGGGAGTAATAAGAAAGGGCTACGATCACAAGATAACAGTAATGTGTTATGTCATTGTAGTTGCTTCCTATCTTTGCAATCGAGTGTTATATAAAATCAGGTTGTGATGAGAATATATCCCGTGATGTAATTCATATCCCAAATTAAATATTTCTCATAAAACCTGAGTACGGGTACAAATCCTATATTAGGGGGAAGTCTCCAGAAAATGTACAATTCACCTTCACCAATTCCCATAATTCAAATAACCCAAATTTCACCACAGGGTGGTCTCAGTTTTTTCATGAAACATTTCTAGTGAAAACTGACTTACCACCTCTCAGAGAAAGCACATAAATCCGAATGGAAACTTACCTGAAAGACAAAAAAGAGAAACATATGGTTAGCTTAAGAGCAATAATACATGGAATTTACACATAAATCAGTTGATATCCAATACCTCAAGACAAGCATAAAATTCCTGGGAATGCGTTAGGTGTTAGGAAAGGTATATTTCCTCCCAGTGTGTATGGGTCAGATTTTCAGAATACATACAATTTAACTTTGCCAATTCTCTCAAATAAACCAAATTTCAGGCAAAAATAAAGTTCAAAATACAGTTCAACCTACAGTAAACAATCAGATTGCTAGTATAAATGCAATGCCAAATATATACTCGAATTTATCTTGTATTGACCAAATTTCAGCCTAATGTAGCAGAATTTACTAAATGTGCACAGCTGCCAATTGTACATTTTTCTGAAAATCTGACGCATTACCCCCAATACACTCTAGGTCCAAACCCTCAGATCAGATAAGATCACTAACCGGTTTCCTGGCCTAAGACTCGGCGTTTTAATGGGAATATTATGACATTTTGCACTCTTAACAGACTTCTATAATATAATCGTTTGAAGGGACTCTCTTACCTTTGGACCTAGACTGAATAACAATATCCCTCCCCCCCTTCAGCCCCCCCCCCCCCAAGGACCTCGTACAACCCACATTGCGCCAAGCATGCGTACAAAACACTCAAGGCTTCAAGGGCGGACACAGGGTGAGCGGGTCACCTGCTCGATATGCTCCCTGAGCGACTCAGATATGCTCAGATATGACTCGGGGCTGTGTGCTAAACGTCTGGCTGTAGATAAGGGGGCTATCCTATCACCCTGAGCCAGGTAAACCCATAGCCCATATCAAGGGCAGGTATGCTCTGCGTTTACTTGTTTCTCTCTACTTGTTGACCTGGACATGGGGTGGTTGGGCCACTCATCTGGGTTATCACTTTTTCTACAGTGTCGGCTTTCTCCTGGGGAAATATACAAAAAATGCTAGAGCTGTTCAGAGAGAGGTGGGGAGGTGGTGGTATGAAGGTGAAATGCGGTTTATGGGACACAGAAATAAAAGAAAATCAAAGAGAAATAGTATTTGATTGGGGCTGAAATTTATATATGAAATATTTAGAGGTGCTTTCTCCAGGGGAAATATACAAAAAATGCTAGAGCTGTTCAGAGGGAAGTTGTAGGTGGGTGGGGTATGAAGGTAAAATGCGGTTTTGGGGACACAAAATAAAAGAAAAACAAAAAGAAATAGTATTTGATTAGGACTGAAATATATATAAGAAATAGGTGCTGTTCTAGGTTTTCACTTCTTTTTTTGCAGTATCGGCTTTCTGGTCGGGAGATATGTTTAAAAATTAAACCTGTTCAGCAGGGTTCAGCAGGGAGTTTTGTTGGGAAGAAGGTATAATGCGTTTTCTCGGCACAGAAAAAAGAAGAGAAAAATGAATTATGACTTAGAAATGATATAATAACAGGAAAATCCGTTTTTAACTCGGGAGAGAAATGTACAAAATATGAATGGCACATGGAGAGAAATAATAATTCATTTGGACTGGAATAGAAGAAGAGCTTAGAGGCACCGTGCTGGGTTATCATATTCACTACAGTGTCAGCTTTCTGGTGGAAAAATATACAAAAAGTGCTGAACCTGTTCAGTGGTACGGTAAGGGTAGGTGGGAGTTTGGGTTTGTATGGGCAAAGATGAAATATAAAAGAAAGAACTAGAGGTATGTATGAAATTATAAAGGAAAATATGTTTTTCAATGAAATTATGTAGTAGTGCATCAAAACATACTAAAAGGTTATATCATAGTGATTGGTTGATTTGGATGAAAAAATATTGGTGGAAGCTATATTTAACTCCAAAAACTCTGACTAGGTTGGGATAGATGGACTAAGTGGAAGAACAGAGGGGGGGGGGCAGCTCCTAAGGAAACTTATACCGAAAATGCTTAAGACTAGATTGCCAATAATTGTATTACATGTACTGTAATTAGTCGTTATTTAGCCTGATAGTTTTAGTTTATGTACAACTCAACTCTCAAGTTCTAAAATGGCACTCATGGAAAGAACCTGCGCCATAGTCAGAGATGATCAACCTCAATAAAGAATTTTTGAATTGAATTGAATTGAATATTTTCCATATCCATTTTCAAGGCAGGGAAATATATAGGGAATGGTATCATATGCAATACATGTTTCTATGAACGAAAACAGTGTAGTATTGCACAGTAGTTCATGCAATTAACACCAAGTTCAATGTCTTGCCATACAAACGTACAAACAATGCTGAGTTATTGAGAGAGAAAGGAGGAGGCAGGAGTTGAAGAGGGAAATATTGATGGAATGACGTTTTTCCCCATAGATCACATTCTCAGGTTTCGTACAACACAAATATACAAAAAACATAGAACCCTTCTCCGGGCTGATGGCAGAGGGTAGGTACCAGAAGGCCAATGGGTGCTAAGGCAACGTATCAATATATACCGATTTATTATGTATGCTTTCAATCAGGAAAATAGAAAAAAAATCGAGTCATAAATATGAATTTTACCGGCAATCTTAGTGGAAAAACAACCCAGATTGGTTGCCATGACAACCCCATGTAAATCACTGGTGAAATACTCACTATGCGTAACTCACTCTAGATACGTACGTTGTTTTCAGGGCAATGCGTGTAGAATAGTACACATTACTGCCTCTCAGATCAAATAAGAATGGATATATATCAGTGACTGGACGCCTACTGCGCCAACGGCTTCTTAATGGCATTTTGCGGTTTGGAGCAAGAGGCTTTTCCTCAGTTTGGAGGGACTTTCTAAACTCTGAGCCTAGTCTCTATATGTGTTGTGCGATGCTGCACAGTATGTGAACCTGAAGTATAAATGTGACAGCGACATTTCAAAATTGAAATGTCAAAGTTCTGTTAGTGTCGTCAAAATATGTATTTTAAAATGTCAGTTATTATGGGCACTATCATGATGAACAACCTTTTATCTTTATACAACTATTCTTTTCTATAGTTATGATTAAGAAAACTAAGACAAACGATTCAAGATGTATTACGATCTAAATGAAAATAAGAAATATTTGGATCATTTAGAGATATTCAGCTCCGAGTCGGCCACACAAAATTGCTCAAGGGTCAGATTTTCAGAAAATGCACACTTGGCTTTCACCAATCCTCTCCAATAACCCAAATTTAAGACGAAAAACAGGTT
Organism: Sthenelais limicola; assembly: GCA_942159475.1. Taxonomy (NCBI): domain Eukaryota; kingdom Metazoa; phylum Annelida; class Polychaeta; order Phyllodocida; family Sigalionidae; genus Sthenelais; species Sthenelais limicola. The sequence continues at coordinate 12,558,231 of OW804096.1, read as the reverse complement.
CAAAATAGAGTTCAACATAAGCAGACAGATTTATTCAGGCGATTTCGCCCATTATTCCATGATACGTTCCTTAATACCAGAGTCAGATTTTCAGAAAATGTACAATTGGCAAATGTATACATTTTTCTAAATAAGGCTGCAATTTGGTCAATACTACATAAATTAAAGTATACATGTATTCGGCATTGCACTGATTCTAGCAATCTGTCTGGTTAGGTTGAACTGTACTTTGAACTTTATTTTCGTCTGAAATTCGGGTTATTTGAGCAGATTGGTGAAGTTGAATTGTACATTTTCTCGAAGTCTGACCCTAAATGTGTGCTAACCACTGTAAAGCAGACACGGCGTCTGCCCCAAGTGTATAAAACCCTGCAATAGAGCTGTTGAGTGCCTCATACAATTGTCTCCTCACCCAATATTTACTCTTCACCATAGATACTTCAGTATCGAGCAAATATAAATGGTTCCAGATTCATTAGAGCATTGTTTGCTGTTCATAGAGAACCCACTACTGTTACTGAGGCACAGATTGAGATCGATACGCATAAAACACCTAGTAACGCTTGATCACTGTTAGAGCAGGTGGTTCATGTGAAGGGTGGTATCTTGTGAGGGGGTGACATCTTGTGATGGGGGCGGGGGAGACACCAATGGTGCATAAATCACCAAAGATACTATGGCGATCTTTGTTATACTACTGCCTACTTCCATATAGGTATAGCTAGATGTAAGAATGGTATGTAAGAATTGAATTATATAACAGAAGGTTGTCAGTTCGATGTAATAACCAAAAGATATACAGGAATCTTTGTGGCTTGGAAATAAACAGGCCATTGGGACTCTATTGAAATTGGGACTCCCTGCGGTATCTATACACTCTATACGCGTCCTGTACTGTAGGCAGTAAACATCAAGGCCCGCTATGGTTAACTCTATGGAAAGCCGCTGCCTACAAAACGCGTATAGAGTGTAAGATGACCATAGAAGTGCATGAAAATATTTAATACACTGTCTAGAAATTTGGTACATATATTCATATCTTGTCCGGCGTTAGACATACCAAAGACGAGAATATTCCTACAAAGAGATCTTGTGATAATAACACTTTGAAAAATATTAATTTTGCGACTTGTGACTTATTTCCCTGTAACATATCACATAATGGTTGGCCAAGTAATATCCATCACACTCAGTATTATAGGGGGAAAACTCTTACCTCCTAATTCCATTCCCCCAGAAGGAACCCTCTTACCCCCTTTTCTCTCTGGCTCAAACCCCCAGATACCAGAGAGAGAGAGAAGTGAGAGAGGACAACATCTGATCGATGTGAAGCAAAGAGTGACAATACAGACCAATAAATACAAACTCTCCCCTGCCAGTGCAATGGTCTTCTTGCCTGCTGTAAGGTGGGGGGGGGGGGGGGGAGGCAGATGATGTCTCTATCAGTACACCACCATCCATCCATCCACAGACAGGCACCCGTCAGACGCAACCAACCGCCAGCTGTAAACTCACACTTTTTATTGCGCAATAATATTGCCTTCTTCTCCCAAGTACCGGCAATTTTATTGTCAAGGCAAGGAGAGAAAGGGGAGAGGGTTGGGATTATTGTGGAAGAATGGAGAGAAAGTGGGTGGGGGGTTGTTGTAGGACTATATGAGAAGAGTTGAGGCTTTGGGAGTTGTTGAGAAAGAATGGAGAGAAAGGAGAGAAGGGGAGATGGGTGGGGGTTGTTTAAAAGTGTATGGGGCGTTCGGAAGAGCTGTGACCGTCACATTCCTTTTCCATTCTTATTTCTATGCACTTACTATGTATGACAACGATTGTATATGTGAAAAGGAAATAAAATCTTATAATAATAATATACCTTTATTTCAATGTCTCGATCGCTACAAAGAATGAAGTAGGATAGGTTTAAAACCTTTGAAGACCCAACGAAACTCTATGTTTGAACGGTTAAGATTGAATCGCTTCCTTTTCTCCTTCTATCTCATGCCCCTCTCGTTCTCCCCTCCTCTCGTTGTAATTCCCTCTCTCTCTCTTTCACTCCTCTCTTTGTAATTCTGTCTCTCTCTTTCTCTCTCTCTCTTTCTCTCTCTCTCTCTTTCTCTCTCTCTCTCTCTCTCTCTCTTTTCTCTCCTGCTCATCTCCAAAACTGTCATGCCCCACATGACCGAGTATATAAGTTGATGCATATATACTGCTATTTAGATGCCATTATATAATTCCTTTCATAGTTACATTAATTAGTTTTGACAAGTATTTACCTAGATAATAATTATTATAATAGGTCCACACTAGACACCACTGCTTTTTTGTTATGTAACTCGATTTTATATTTAGTATTTCTTGTACAGAACTTAACCCAAGGAGTCGAACTTTCCTTATGACAAATGATGTCGTGCTGTATAAAAGATAAAAATAACAAAAGAGAATGTACATATTCACTGATCCACTCCCTATATTTACATATATTGACAGTTTGTTTGTCAGCCTGTCATTTTGCATCACTCCCCTTCCCCCTTCCCCCTCCCCTCCCGCCCCATCTCTCTTACCATAGAGTGCAATAAGTAAACATTACCACACACCGTCACCTCTAAACATGCCAATTTGAGGGCCTCACATCAAAGCCTTATGATAAAGTGACTCATCCAGTCAGCAAATGTAGCCTTTTTAGGTGTCAAATAAAACTTCAAAGCTGTCAGCTTGAGTTAAGGGCGGGGAGGCGGGCCCCAGTAGTTGTTCGTAGGCTTTTTGTGTGGCGAGCGTTAGGAAAAATCGACAGGACTGACTAGTGTGCTTGCTTGACGTTTGAGGTATTTTGTGTTTCTTGTTCCCTTCTGTTTCTTTCTTTCTGTCTTCTCTTTCTGTCTTGTCTTTCATCTCCATTTTATTTGTCTGTCTGGTGGTATCTCGTCATCGTCCTTCTCTATGTCTGTCTAGCTGCCTCTCTCCTTCTCTCTGTCTGTGTGTCTCTCCTACTCTCTGTCTATGTATCTCTCCTTCTCTCTGTCTATGTATCTCTACTTCTCTCTGTCTATGTATCTCTACTTCTCTCTGTCTATCTATCTCTCCTTCTTTCTGTCTGAATTTTACATTTTCTGATGCCCTGACACACACAAATATTACCGGTAGGCATACATGTATGCATGTCAATACGGACAGCAAAGTATGCATGTATATCCATGTTAATCATTTTTGTCTTAAGTCTTGAGGGGATAGGTAAAGGCGAATTTTACATGTTCTTACACCCTGACCCACACAAATATACAGGTATACATACACGCATAGCGTATGCATGTATATATGTACACTACAGATAAGAACGCACGTGTCGCCATGGTAACATGTGACACGCCATAACTTCCTCCAGGGTGCTCACCTATACACAACACAACTGTGTGAACTTTGTGGTAAGGGGCCCTTTCGTAACACAACCTTTACAATACAGGTCTTTGAGCCCCATACATGCATGGGAATATGTGTATAGAACGGGGGTAACATGATACCTACTATATGCCATATCACACAACTTACTGCATTTCAAAGCATTTGCCTTGTGGGGCTGAACTATTTGAAATGTATAAGGCATGTTATCGAATTTCAAAGTATTTCTGAGATGATGTTGGAAAACTGGGAATATGTGGTTATTTTGAATTGCATTAAAGCGGCCTTCACATGATTGAACTGGGTTTTTAACTTCGGTTTTGTTTCAATGCTTCGCTATTTTGGGTGGGGAGAGACCAAATAATACAAGCCGAATAGAGAGGGTTTTGAATGAGATTAGAAGGTTTGACAGAGAGAACTGTATGCTTTGCAGAGAGTATTGTACGATTCAAAGAGAGAAGTGTACGGTTCAAAGAGATAATTGTATGATTATTGTATGATATGAGAGAATGATTCACAGGCATAATTGCAGAGAGAATAAAATTGTAAACATTGTAAACATCCCGAGAGAATTATATGATTCACAGAGAATTGTCCGATTCACAGAAGGAAGTGTACGAGTCACTTAGAGCATTATCCTATTCACAGAGCGAATTGTACGAGGTGCAAGTAATTAGACACAATTCTGAATGTGAATTGTGCATTTTCTGGACATTGCACCTAGGTACTGTTCTCAGGGATTGCTCATAACGGACAATAACCCCCCCCCCCCCCCGCACACACACACACAAACCACCCTCCCTCCAACCTAGGAAACCTTCGGGAAAACTTTTATATATATAATAATATATTCATATCTTCTTGACACGAGGTCTCATGTTCCCATACACGGCTAGGCAAGGTCCAAGGCACAAGGCCTGCGTGCCGACATGCCAGTGTGCATGTCGGGGTAAGAGACGACTAGACAGAGGGTCAGGACTTCTGAGAAACAGATACATTTCATCCCTGGGGTAGCACTTTAATGTACCTTTCCCTCTGTGACAAGGAAATAATGCCACAATCCTGACCATAGTAATTACACAGAGCTTTATGTTACCTGGAGTGTGTGAGGTCCCTTATGGATGAAGATATCATGGGTGCTCATACTTATTGTATGGGAAGGGATAAAGTCAGTTAGTCTAATAGTTGTCATGTTCCCTTGGCAACTACTCAGATATGGGTCTGATTTTCAGAAAATGCACAATTTACAGTTCTACACATCTATCAAATTCTGCTAAATTAGAGTGAAAAATGATAAAATGTTAGGTATACCTGAGTGTATTTTGTATTGTATTCATTCAATAAATCTGTCTGGTTATGTTGAACTGTATTTTGAACCTGATTTTTGTCTTAATTTGGGTTATTTGAGGGGATTGGTGAAGGCCAATTGTACGTTTTCTGAAGATTTGACCCATGTACTCCATGTACAGTATTAAGGCTGCATTCTCAGCTAATATCACAACAAATATTACCAAATTTACTCTAACTATGATTTATAGGAATGAATTTATCAATATTTTGCTGCTGTTATAATATTATGTTCATATAAGAATTTAAGGTCAACTCGGCCGAGAGAAAACGTCTACCGGTGAGCGATAATCTCATTAATTTGGACATTTTGTACCAAAAAACACCGGACAAAATCCTCCAAAACTGTCATCAAATCTTTTACTGCTGTCTAAAAGTGCAGCTTTAAGCAGAAGCTGGTGCACTGTTTTGTGCATATTCAGTGCACCAGCAGGCCCGAAACGGAGGTTATTAATCCTTTTAGTCTCTGCCTAAGGTGGTTATAACCCAAGAATGTTTAAGTCACTGACTAAAACGAGAAGAACAAAAATCTTCTGACTATTCTCATCAACCTTCGAAATATTTTTTTCAAATAATGAAGTAGAACATTTAATGAACCTTTGATTAAAAAAACAAACCATTAGTTAAACCTTGTGCCTCTTTCATTATTTTATCATAAGTATTAGAAGATGTATATGAGGGTGTCAATTAGTAACAAGTATATCATCCATATACACCTCCTTATCCACCCTCATGTCACTCAATGCTCAAGGAAATCCAAAACCCATTTAATTAAAATCTTTAATGGGGATGAAGAGACGCCATTAGTAGGAGCGACATGTATGTGAATGTACTGGTGCCCTCCAGGTGTATCTCATATCACATATATGATATATGGGTGAATTTCACAGAGAATATACAATCGGTCGCTCTATAATTTAGTAAGTATTGCTAAATTAGGATGAATAATTATAAATACTAGGTATGTCTGAGTGTATATCTGGTATTGCCTTGATTCAAAGGATCTGTTGGGTTGCGTTGAACTATATTTCAAACCTCATTTTTGTGGGTATAAATTTGGGTTATCTGAGGCGAATTGTACATTTTTTTGAGGGCAGAATGATGAGGATTACGATGTACCTGTCAGATAATGTAAATATAGCCTTTAGGGTATGTATGGATTGTGGTTATTTAATGGCATACATACACATGTAAATGGGACTGATGGTACAGTGTAAAACCTACAGAAAACATGTCATATTTAGCATGGACTATTTATTAATGCTCTAATTTCCTATAGTCCCCATCTTTCCCATCATGCATTTGGTTGTCATAGATCTTTTACACAAGCTATGATATTATGGAAAACATTCTTGCAATTTTCAATAAAAAAAAATTGCCAATATTTTTCAACTGAATCCATCCCATGATGCACTGTAACAGACATGCGCAGTGGCAAATAACCTATTGTTTAGAAAATATATATTGAACTGTATTTTGAATCTCGTTTTCCCTCTTAAACTTATGCCATGATATGAGAGGTTTGGTGAAGGCAAATTGTACATTTCCTGGCAAATTGTACATTTCCTGAGGCCCGGAATCATATTGATTGCTGGTATCCAGTAATGGGGTGATACACTGGAGTCCTCCACCACCACACCACACACAGGTAGTAGCTGGGGCAGGTTGTCAGAAAATGTACAATTCACCTTCACCAATCTTCTCAAATAACCCAAATTTCAGACGAAAATAAAGTTCAAAATACAGTTCAACCTAACCAAACAGATTGCCAGAATCAATGCAATGCCGAATATATTCAGATTTACCCAGGATTGACCAAATTGCAGCCTAATTTAGCAGAATTTACCAAATGTGTACAGCTGCCAATTGTACATTTTCTGAAAATCTGACCCAGCTACAGGAGGAGGCGTTGGAGGTGAGGGAAGATCTAAGCATCATAATTCTTCCTCCAGTGTGTCGATGGCTGGCTTATTATTGAACCCCAGCTGTGAAGCCTTAATACCCCCTGGGGTGACTTGGATTTCGCCTCAAGGACACCAGCATCAGCACAGGAGGGTATGTATACATACACTGGGGGTATCTGTATTTACCCCCAGCGTTTGCCCCCCCCCCCACCCACCCCCATACTTGTCTGTCCTCCTTCTCCTTCATGCATGTATCTAGATGAGTCAGTTTTTAAAGTATGCTCATTTGCCTAAATATCTTATTTTCAATAGGAAAAGGCAATGATGTAAATTAAAAACGATTTGCACAATGCCTAGCTTGTTCTAAGATGTCTGTCTGCCCGCTTACAATTGACTGTCTGTTTTTCTCTTTGTGTCATCCCCATTCTCGTTCATCCATCTTGTCGTCCTGTTTCCACCCGTCCCTTATTACACCTTTCCATATACTACTGGCTACGGCTCTCCCATACACATGGGACACGTTAGAGAAGTACACTTATATATATATATCGTATTTTTTATTCTGATCCTTTTATCAAACAGTTACATTATTCAGAACAAGGTTGTCGACCTCTGCTGTAGCAGATCTTCCTGGTGAAGCCCAGTTAGCTCATTACAAGTTTTACCTTTATAAGAACATATTACGATGTGCACTGCTTATCTATCTGGATCATAAACATTAGTACAATATACAGTATTTAGGTAATAATATGGAACTCCCCCTTTCCCCGGCTCTTGATTTTATGCTTAATTATATATTCTGCATTCGATAAATGTCACAACCATGTTCATCATCGTCATCACAATCAGTGTTGTGTTGCTCAATGTTCAATTGTCTTTCCAATTAAGTGTTCATTGTCCTTCGTTATTCAATATTCAATTGTCTCTTCAATTAAATTAAATGTTCATTGTCCTTTCAACCAGTCATATATATTCTTTGATTACTAATTTCTATTTATCCCTGAGCCAATCCCAAATCCCAACATCTTAATTCTAAGTACATAATACATAATACAAGTACATGAAGTCAGATATATAATTATGTGGTATAGCTTTTGTTAATTGTTACCGTGATATCGGTCTTTTACTAAGGACTTACAAGCCTTATTTACAGGTTGGGATTTAATCCCCGCCTGGATGATTTACTATTCCAACCCTGATGCATACATCCTGCATTCGGTGTGACCTTACTGTCCATCTTATTCTACTAGTGAATTTTAATACGTTTTACATACAGTTCTGTTTGTTTGAATGGCACCTCCTTTTCACCCAATTCAATCATTTGCTCAATCCTAGTTATGAATTAAACATATGATTGTTGTATCTATTCTTTCTTTTCTTCAGCTAGGTATATATCAAAATCTGAATAATAGGTCGTTCTCAGATAATTCTTCATCTGCATCCTTGTTTTCATGTTCTGTACCTCACTGGGTAATTTGTTCCACAGCTCGGTAAGTCTGAAAACATAGGATTTTTTAAAAATCTCGTTCCTCGGTCTCGGTACAATAAGTTTTTTCCCTCCCTTTAATCCTCTTAATGCTATCGTTCTACTATCTATATTGGTGTCTTCTCTAGTCCTCATATAAGCCAGATCTAAGAGGTGGCTATTTCTCCTAGTCTCTATTGCGGGTATGTTTAATGTTCGATGTATTTCTTTAGTACTCGTTAATTTGGGGAGTTTCAAAATTATTTTCATAGCCGAGTTCTGAAGTGTCTGCAGCTTTTGTAGGTGTGTTTTTGTCGCTGCACCATAAAATAAGTCGCCGTAATCTATCAAAGGAAGTACCATCATTTTATACAGAAGTAACAAAGTACTCTTGTCGCATATATTATATAGTTTCGACATTGAGTGAACTTTTGCTCTTACACTAAACATCTTTTTCCTGAGAAAAACATTATAATTCAACCTACAATCAATCTCCATTCCTAAATATTTATACTCCTTTACATTCTCCAATAATTGGCCATCGATTTTGTAGTTAACAATATTTCTAGGATCACTTTTTGACCTTATCGTTAATGCTTTACATTTACTAATATTAAGGGAAATTTTGTTCACCTTACACCACTTAACAATATTATCCAGGTCATTCTGAAGTTCCTCACTACCAGGCTTCCCTAATTCTCTATTTACATACAGGACCGTATCATCTGCGAAAAGTTGAACGTTACATTTTTCCACACTTTTCTGTAAATCATTGATATAAATAATAAACATTACCGGTCCCAGACTGGTTCCCTGCGGTACACCGCAGGTCACTGGCTTCAGGGAGGAGATTTCTCCGTTTACCAATACCCTTTGCGACCTGGCACTTAAATAATTTTTAAACCATTTCAATGCATTACCTTTTATTCCATAATTCCCCAATTTAGCTAATAAAATTTGATGATCCACCGTGTCGAAAGCTTTTTTAAAATCTAGAAATATTAAGTCCGTAGCTCTCTTTTCATTAAGATTTGTGTAAACTTTACTCAGTAATTTATCAAGGGCATTGTTAATAGATTTCCCCCCCCTGAAGCCAAACTGCTGATCACATAATAATCCATTCCCTTCTAAATATTGTGATAATTGTTTTTGGATACATATTTCTAATAATTTTGCCGGTAACTTGATACATGATATAGGCCTGTAATTGCCTGGTAGATATTTCTCACCATCTTTAAACAGTGGCGTAACATTAGCTTGTTTGAAATCAGTCGGTATGTCAGAATTTTCTATCGTCAGATTAAACAGATATGCAAGTTGCTTTTTTAAAGCGAATAAACAATGTTTAAGGATTTTTGTGGGCAAGAGCCTTATTCCGGAGGCCTTATAATTTCCTATTTTGTTTAGGGCCAATTCAATATCTAATTCACTAATTCTTCTAAATTGGAAGCTAAATTCTGTTTCCCTCTCCCTATGTATTTCCTCCCTTTCCGCAAGAATTCTTTCGTCAACTTTAATTTTTTGTGCTAGCTCAGGGCCTATCTCAACGAAAAAATTATTAATTATTTCCGCTGCTTCTTTGCCTTTTAGCTTACTTCCCTCCTTGGATAACATAGCGATTTCTTCACTACTACTATTTCTCCCTTTACAAGAAATTAAAGGCTTCATTAGATTCCAGAATTTATGCGGTTCTGTTTTAAGCTCTCTTATTTGATCCCGTAAGTATACATCCTTGGCCTTTTTTATCATAGTATTTACCTTACCTCTAAGGGAACGAGCTCTTGCCCAATCTTCCTCCAAATTCGATTTCTTAGCAACTCTAAAAGCCTTATCTCTAGATTTAGATGCCTCTATGATTGGTGTTCCATACCACTCAGGGGTGACTCGTACTTTATTAAATTTCTTTATTGGACACATCCTGTCCACAAATTTTTCTATGTTAGTTATAATCAAATTCCACGTTTCATTTACATTCGTGGTTCTGTATAATTCACTCCAGTCTAGGTCTGATAATATATTCTTCAAAATTCTCGTATCTAAATTCTTCGTATTCCTGGCCTCAAAAGAGTCCGTTTTGTAAGTATTTCTCTCCTTTTTTATTTGGACAAAAATCGGCAGATGGTCACTTACATTTACCTCTATTGTGCCATTAGCATTCAACCATTTCCCATTCGTGTAAATATGGTCTATTGTGGAGACCGAAGATTTACTGATTCTGGTACTCGTTTTAATTATCTGCTGAAGGTTGTATTTCCCCAACAGACCTCTAAATTTATCCGACCCTGCTGTCGTGCCATCTGTAATATGACAGTAGTCATAGTTTACATCTCCTAATATAAATATCTCTTTAGTAGTATCAATTTTGCTTAGTATATTATCAATATGCTCTATTGCCTGAGTCAATCCCCCCTGAGGCGGTCTGTAAACATTAATACATATCTTATCTTTAACATATTTCCTTGAGATTCCGAATACTTGTATTTCTACGTGTTCGTTTGAGACCTCAATATCTCTATGCATTTCATTAATATCAAGTGACTTGTGAACGTAGGAAATGAGGCCTCCCCCTCTTCTTTTGCTTCTTCTATCTGACCTAACTATATTATAATCATCAATAGAGACTTTATCATTAACAGTGCTCTTGGAAAGCCAAGTTTCTTGAAACGCCATAACTTGTGGCTCACATTCTGAAATAAATTGCTTAACCTGGTCCAATTTCGGAAATAAACTCCTGATGTTCCAGGATATTAACTTTAGGCCCTTCAACTTTTTAAAAGCCTCTTTGTCAATGTTGACACTATTCTTAGCCATCATTTTGATCTTTCGATTTCCCCTTTTTTAGGGAGGAGTATCCCCCTAACACAGGGCACAATACAATGTAATGACTAAATGGTTCTATCCCTAAACATGCTGGGATTTCCATACGTACAAACAACAAATAGGAACAAATCGTTCCAAACATTAACATTTTCAATTTCCCAGTAATGTAATAACTGGGCTACCACATAGGGGGGTAGATCCTAGCAGGAATCAACGCTAAAATTTTATATATGTGATAATGAGACAATCAGTTAATCAATTCATTATCACCAATATGTAAAGCAATGGTCTGTCCTCAGCAACTCACTAATGAAAGGTTCGAGCGAGCACTAACATCTGTTGAGTTCCTTCTGACAAACCCATCGCGTTTCACCATATATATAGTCATATGCTACATATACACATGTACTCAATGTTTCTCTGGACTTTTACAATAGATGTCAACACTTTACCTTATATAGTATAAGATTTACATTTCTTTTCAATTCGTTACCTTTTGTTTAATATTGTTTGTATACTTGTAATTCTGGATCTATATTCCTTCATATCATAATATCGTTTTTAATCATAAATCCCATATATTTATAGTACACACTGGACCTTTGTGTCTATATTTAACCTTTTATTTGACTGTATAAAATGTTCGATCATTTACCTCAAAATGTCATCACTTTACTTTACTGTCCCTCTGGTCTGTGGGAGGAGTCTGTTTTTCAACCTATAGCTCGTTTCGAGATCGGGTTCGAGCGAGCTCCTGTTACTACTAAGAGCCATAGGTTAAATTAAACTCTCCCCTCGGTTAGCTCTTCATAACTTTCCGTAAGCTGCAATTAGTCTTTCTGCAACTTTGACTTTGAGGTCTTGAGTAAGATGACATCCATCATCTGCGAGGAGATAGTAGTGGTTTTGAAAGCTCATTCTCTTTGTTGTCTTATGCTTCCTTGATGCCCTATGTGGGTGGACGAGAGAACAAAGAGGGTGTAGGCACGTGACGATCAAGGTTGTACCTTTTTATGCTGTTATTGTATGCTAGAACTTGTCTGTTTAATATTTCTTGATCTTCTCCAATAACCATCAGCTTTTGAGGAGTGAGAAGTCTCCTGAGCCTCCAGTTATTTCGGGCTGAGTGGATATTATACTTTACTAGATCCAGTCCGAACGTGGTTGCGAAGACAATTTTCAGTTGTTAGATGAGAGGAGGTGGCATTGCTTGGTTGATAATATTGACCGCCCTGGTCATGTCATCTGTCGCTGCCGTGTCGACTTCGGTTTCACTCACGTACCTGAGCTTAATTTCTTTAGACTCACGGTCTCTGTGGGTGATATTACATATACCGGATAATAACATGACGCATTTTGGCCTACTTAGCATTATGATGTTCCTGGCTCCCATCGCAAGGGCTGTTGTCCCCGCTCCCGGTTGGACATATACTTCTGTGTTTATATCAGGGGCCATGTTGCGGAGTAATGTTTTGATACCCGCTCCCCTCGAATCACTCAGAACTAGCAGATCTTTCCTATCCTGATCCATAATTATTTGTTTCACAGTCCTATTTTACTCTCCAATACCTCCACAGTATGGCGTCAAGTCTCGCCTATGATCCGCTTAGCAGTTTGGTCCTCAGTTCGTTCAATATTACTCCGAACTTGTTTTCTCCGATGAACGAGCGTGGTTTCAGGGGCACCCGTCCGCCATTTGCAATTTGGACGCCCCGCACCCAACGCCCGACTCCCCACTTCTTCGATCCACTTCTTTCCTTCTCTCTGATAACTCAGGGTTTTGTTTAATCTGAGCTCATAGATCATACCTCTCTGTCTCTCCCTCCCTCTCACTCTCTCTCACTCTTTCCCTCTCGCTCCCTCTCTTGAGCACTCTTTCCCCCTTCCTCTCTCCCTCTCCCTGTCTCCCTGTCCCTCTCACTCTCTCAGTCTCTCTGTCCCTCTCTCTCTCTCTCTCTGTCCCTCTCTCTCTCTCTCCCTATCCCTCTATGTCTCCTATGTCTGTCCATCTGTCTCTCCCTCTCCCTCTCTTTCCCTTTCTCTCCTCCTTTTTCCCTCCGTCTCTCTCTTTCCCTGTCTCTCCCTCTCTCTCTCTCTCTCTCTCTCTCTGTCCCCAACCTTTTCTCTGAGTCTCCCTCTCCCTTTCCTTCAGTTTCTCGCCCTATATCCACTCCCGCCCCTCCCCCCCCCCCCTCCCCCCCCGTCTGTCCCCCAGCTTGTCTCCTTCTCTCCCCCCCCCCCCCACACACACACGTCTGTCCCCCAGCTTGTCTCCTTCTCTCAGCTGATTAATTTCGCGGGTCACGGCCAGCGTGGTGCGCAGCAAGAATCAAGACTTTGCGCATTAATCACAGCGTCCTCATGATGCTTGCCCGTGTTTATGCAATAGGGGGGTTGTGCCGGCCCAGCATGCACCACGGTCGGTCTCCCCCTCCCGTCAGTCACAGTGGTATAACGTCTGTCAATAATCACAAATATTGGTGGGAAAAATAGGAGATGAGATGGTATTCTTTCTTACCAATAGTGACTTCAGTATGTGAATGTGTCGCATGATAAGCCATAGTACTTTTAAGGTTCAGCATTTATGTATTGAAGATCTTAAGTTGTTTTCTTGTGATTTGATAATACCCAATACAAACTACTCATAACATTGCTTATGCATATATGGGAGACATAGGAATACATCCTTATAGAATATAAATGTTTGAAATTGATTAAAATAAACTGCAATATGTACTGAAATCGGATGGAGTGAGCTCAATGAATGTTAAACCAACATCCGCTGGATTTGAATCCCTTCAAATGAAGGGAAAGCCTCTTGCCACAAACCGCAAACTGTCATTATATTCCTATTAAAACGCCTAGTTCTAGGCCAGGAAGCGAAGTAGGCGTCTAATCACTGACATACCATTCTTATCTGATCTGAGGGTTTGGACCTAGAGTGTGATCTGAGGGTTTGGACCTAGAGTGTGATCTGAGGGTTTGGACCTAGAGTGTGATCTGAGGGTTTGGACCTAGAGTGCATTGTTAACCGTTAAATGCAACTTCAATGCAGACCCCCTATTGTTGAAATATTGCTCACTGAAATAGGGTTCAATTAAAACAAAACATTATTTCCCATCCAAGCATGAAATAAATTTAGAGAAGTGGAGGACGGGAATGGCGTGCATGCTTGGCGAGTTATTAGATGCATTAGTGTCTTAATTAACTTCCTCTCCACACTCCCACTTCTCATTTTAACCTCTATCTTTTCCTTTTGTTCTCTCTACTTCTCTTCCTTCTTCGATTTTGCTTTTCGTATACATGAACTATCCTTATGTTCATCAACGTATATCTCCTTGTTCCTTTTTTTTTCAAATGAAAATGAAACCTTCTCCCCATCGTACATGTATGGTTCTCTCTGAATTCGCACCCCTCTCTCCCTAGCTGTTTGTATTGCCTTTTCTCATATTCTCTCCCTCTCAATCTTTGTCACTCTCTTCCTGTTATTCTCTCTTTCTCTATTTTTGTCTCTCTTGCTGAGTCCTCCATTCTTGTTTCTGTCCCTACGCTTCTGTCTACTCTACGCTCCATCTGTGTCCCCCTCTCTCCCCTCTCTCTCACTCTCCTCTCTCTCACTCCTCCCTCCATCTCCTCTCATTCGCATCCCCCTCTGTCTCTCTCCCTGTCTCTCTCTCCCTCCCTCCCTCCCCCTCTCTGTCTCTATCCCTTTCTCTCTCTCCCTATCTGTCTCTCCTCCCTCTCTCTCCCCTCATTCCCATCTCACCCTGTCTCTCTATCCCCTCTCCTCCCTCTCTCTCCTCTCTCTCTACTCCTCCTCTCTCTCCTCTCTCCCCCTCTCTCTGTCTCTTCCCCCCTCTCTGTCTCTCCCCCTCTCTCTGTCTCTATCCCAGTCTCTGTCTCTTATCCCCTCTCTGTCTCTTCCCCCCTCTCTGTCTCTATCCCAGTCTCTGTCTCTTCCCCCTCTCTCTGTCTCTTCCCCCCTCTCTGTCTCTTCCCCCCTCTCTGTCTCTTCCCCCTCTCTGTCTCTTCCCCCCTGTCTGTCTCTTCCCCCCTCTCTGTCTCTTCCCCCCTCTCTGTCTCTATCCCAGTCTCTGTCTCTTCCCCCTCTCTCTGTCTCTTCCCCCCTCTCTGTCTCTTCCCCCCTCTCTGTCTCTTCCCCCTCTCTGTCTCTTCCCCCCTCTCTGTCTCTTCCCCCCTCTCTGTCTCTTCCCCCCTCTCTGTCTCTATCCCAGTCTCTGTCTCTTCCCCCCTCTCTGTCTCTTCCCCCCTCTCTGTCTCTTCCCCCCTCTCTGTCTCTATCCCAGTCTCTGTCTCTTCCCCCCTCTCTGTCTCTTCCCCCCTCTCTGTCTCTTCCCCTCTCTGTCTCTTCCCCCCTCTCTGTCTCTTCCCCTCTCTCTGTCTCTTCCCCCCTCTCTGTCTCTTCCCCCCTCTCTGTCTCTATCCCAGTCTCTTCCTCCTCCTCTCCCCTCCCGCCGCGCTCCCCCCATTCTGTATATCTCGGTCCTGCCCATGCTCCCCCCCCCCACCCACTCGGCTGTATTTATGGAGCCTATAGAACGGCCGCCATTAAGACGTGACTCTGATATTGACAAAACTATAAAATATGGCAGGGGCAAACATTTCCAAAGGACACGTGCCAAAACAGTTTAGAAAACCTTTAATGGTGCAAGCGAGGAAGCAGACTGGGAAATAGAGAGGAGAAAGAGAGGGGGATGGGGTGGAGGGGGGGCAGAGGGGGGGGGAAGAGAGAGAAGCGAGGAAGCAGTCTGGGAAATAGAGAGGAAAAACAGAGGGGATGGGGTGGGGGGTGGGCAGAGGGGGGGTGGGAGAGAGAGAAGCGAGGAAGCAGTCTGGGAAATAGAGAGGAAAAACAGAGGGGGATGGGGTGGGGGGTGGGCAGAGGGGGGTGGCAGAGAGAGAAGCGAGGAAGCAGTCTGGGAAATAGAGAGGAAAAACAGAGGGAGGCGGGTGGGGGTGGGGTGGGCAGAGGGGGGGGGGGGAGAAAGAGAGGGAAGTGAGGAGAGAATCTGGGAAATAGAGAGGAAAAACAGAGGGGGATGGGGTGGGGGTGGGCAGAGGGGGGGGGGGGGAGAGAGAGAAGCGAGGAAGCAGTCTGGGAAATAGAGAGGAAAAACAGAGGGGGATGGGGTGGGGGGTCGGGCAGAGGGGGGGGGGGGAAGAGAGAGAAGCGAGGAAGGCAGTCTGGGAAATAGAGTGGGAAAATAGGGAGGCGGGGGTTGGGGGGCAGAGGGGGGAGAGGGGGGAGGAGAAAGAGAGAGAAGCGAGGAAGGAGTGTGGGAAATAGAGAGGAAAAAGAGGGAGACGGGGGTTGGGGGGGAGAGGGGGGTGGAGGAGAGGATGGAGGATTGCAATGAGAAAGTGAGGGGGGGAGAGGGAGGGGGAGGAGAAAGAAGGAATGTGGTGGACAAGAAGAGAGAGGAGGGAAAGAGAAGAGAGAAAGAAAGGACCCAGTATGAATAAGGCAGAGGGAAAAGAGGTAGGGAAATAGCAGCTAGGGAAACAGAGAGTAGAGATAGAGAGGAAAAGAGAGAGCGGAATACAGACAGACAGAAACAGTGGGGGCAGGAAGACAAAATGTTAAGTGAAAGGGAAAGACAGGCAGAGAAAGCGACAGATAGGAGAGAGAGCTAGGGAGGGAGGGAGAGTGACAGACAGAAACACAAACGAGGTGGATTAGCAAAGGGGGGGGGGGGAGGGGTAGGGGGGGGAGGGGTAGAGAAAGGAAGTAGTACAGTGAGACTGAGAGAGATAGAGAAAGGGGGAAAGACATGCATGATGGGACAGATTTTCAGAAAATGTACAATTGGCAGATCAACATATTTTGTAAATTCTGCTAAAGTTGGCTAACAAATCATCAACACTAGGTATATATGGGTATATTTAATATTGGCTCGATTCAAACAATCTGTTTGGGTATGTTGAACAATATTATGAACCTGATTCTTATCTTAAATGTGGGTTATTTGAGAGAATTGGTGAAGGCGAATTGTACATTTTCTGAAAGTCTGACCCGCATACACACAGCGATACGCGATACAGGCGTCGCCAACATCGCGACTAAAGACGACATAAAACCCAGCTTTTACATCCGACCCAAGGAATCGTTACGAGCATCATGAATGTAATTTGTCACATGTGCAGATAAAAATAAATGAAAAATGGCGGTGCGCCTCCTCCGTGCTACAAAAATGTACCCTTGGAACCGATGTAAACATCTCCCGCTGAATCGCATGCAAGCTGTATAAAATGGTGGAAAGTGGCATTGGAAGAAAGTATCCAAAGCTAATTTTGGATAAATTTTAAGTTTTATACTTCATTCTGTTTGTATCTCATGAGGAACGCAATTAAGGGAATTTAAGGATTTTCAAGTTGTGTGTTTCAAAAGATGAAGGAAGGAAAGTATCTTTAAATGGTATTTGTTTGGAATTCTTTAAATGGAATTTGTTTGGAATTCTTTGAAAAATGTATGAAAGTAGGTTTAAAATACCAAAGGATTAAGCGTATCTGCTGTCATTCACGTGGGTTGATTTATAAGGAATAATAGAATAATATTTCTACTCAATTATTTTCCAAATCTGTGATGCCTGATCACCGTAAATTCATATTTACGGTTGTAACGGATAATTATGATAACTTTCCAAGACTCTTCTGAGATAAAATCATTCAATAGGTTGATTTGAACATCATGCATGTCTAAGATATCAGGGTTTTTGTCTGTTGTTAATTATATTAGTATTTAGATGAATATGATTCATGTAAAATAATATTTTGTAAAGTCATTCTACACTTATTGCATCTAGTCCACTATTGAGGTGCAAGTCGAACGTTAACACTCGAATAAAAATAATCTTTAGAACAGCATCTCATAGTAGACTTCACCAAGCCAAGAGGAAAAAGAACATCATCGTCTCAGAAACGAAGAATTAAACCTAGATTTATTAATCAGAACACACGAAACCGGATAGGCCGTAACATTAGCTTCTCAAATGGGCCCCAGCGATTTGAAAATGAACAAAAATTACCGACAATAAATAGGTAAACAGTGCAGAGAAGGGGAAGAGGGGGTTGAGGCAAACGGGGGAATAGTATTGGGTTAGGTTTTCAGAAAATTTACAATTGGCATTTAGGAAATTCGGCTAAATTAGGCTGTAATTTGGCCAATACTCGGTAAATTCGAGAATATTCAACATTGCATTGATTCTAGCAATCAGTTTGGTTAGGTTGAACTGTATTTTGAACTTTTATTCTTTATCTGAAATTTGGGTTATTTGAGAAGATTCGTGAAGATGAATTGTACATTTTCTGGCGACTTCACCCTATTGGGCTTTGACCTACCGGCTGAAACTCAATCGCAGCCGGGTCGAGGCATCTTTACAATTACTGTCTCAATTTCCATTGTCGTTGATCAGTGTTTTTGGGTTTAGTGACAAGCAGAAGGGATCGGGCAAGCAATGGTTATTATTTGCCGGTGGTGTTCGGTTGCGTTGTTACCTGACCCGACTACCGTAGCAATTAATATTCTAAGCCTTTCATTAATGTGGGGTTAGGCTTCTCTGTTTAATTAGTAGAGATTTTGATGAGGGAGGGGGTACTCGAATGGGCTGAACGATGGTAGATTGGAAAAGGGAGTGGATTGATGCTGGAGGGGGCGGGGGGGGGGGGGTATTACTTTGCTCTTTTTGAAGAGAGTTAGTGTTTCAAAGTTAGGAAAGGTTGGGAGGGTGTTCATAAGAGGGCGGGGGGAGCAGTGTTTGCCCTTTGAAAATGGGGGTTTAATGTTTGCTCTTTAGGGGCAGGTGTTTATTTTCAATATTGGGGAAGAGGTGGTGTTGTTTGTTTAAGGCGCAAAGTGGCTGTGTCATACTGCTGTGATTCAAATACAACATGGGTGACTATTGCACTGCAAATATCGTTGAGCTTAGAGGTTCGGGCCTATCTGAGTTGTTAATCTGAGTTGTTCTTGATAAGTGCTGATTTTGTTTGTTGTCATTATTTTACCGGCGAAAATTGTGTTTGAAGAATTTGAATGCACCTGCTTAAACAGTGTGGAACATTTTGGTTCCCAAGATAGGTAAAATTGCTCCCCCCCCCCCCCCCCCCCAAAGAAAAGAAGAAAATAGGTGTTTTTCCCATTTATCTCCCCCCCCCTCTCCCCCGCCCGTACCTAGGAAAACCTTCCCCTACCTAAAAATGGGTTTGACTGTACCTGATTTCTATTTTACCATACTTTTTTTGCTTTTTTTTGACAAAAGAAGCTAATAAGTTTTCCTAAGCTGGAACTGTCAAAAAGCACATTTCCCATATGTTTAAAACAACTGTTGTTATAAAAAAACCCATTTTGTTCAGTTCCTGGGAGGTGGTTTTCCTAAAAGAAATTTTTTAAAAAAAGTTACCAACCCCGCCTATATAGTTTTCAGCTAGATACATCGGAAACATCCTATTCTTTTTGGCCTTGACAGTTTCATACAATCACCTGAATAGGTCCCCCGAACAAGTTAACATTTGAACTCTATATTATTTTACTCTTTACTCTTTCTAATTCAGCAGAATTTCCCAAATGTCTAGAGCTGCCATGTACATTTTTTTTTTTTTTTTTTAAATATTTTTTATTGGCCTTACACATTTAACAAATAACAAATTTTCGGAAAATCTGACCCAAATCTGAGGTGCTTTTAACCAAGTTGCACATTTTTCTTCTTCCTTTATATATTTTCAAAGCCAATAAAGCCATACAACTGCATGTACAGACCCCCAATACAAAGCTCATAATAGATGTTTCTATGCCACAAGCTAGTTCCCCTTAGTATGCTATCTTGTTTCCACTTTTCACATCTCACATTTTCTGACATTCTCAAAGCACACAAAGAGCAGCAAATAAGCCTAGATCAAGGCCTTGCGCCCACTGCTATCTATTTCAGTTGATCATAAGCTTTTACCGTTACATAGGCTATCAACTTCAAAGGTAGAGGTATAGCATGTTGTCACTCCAGTCCCCCCTGCTACAATCAATGGCTATATCAGTAGGGGGTTCCTGGAAGGCTATATATGTGAAGGAGGGGAATGGGGAGGGGGGTAGAAGGGGTGAAGAGAGGGACAGGGGAGGTAGAAGGGGTTGAGCGGAAATGTGGGGAGCAGAGGGGGAATGAGAGGGGTAAAGGAGGGATGTGCGGGGTTCAGACGAGTTGAAATTTGCGTTGCGGGAACTGAGGTGTTTGACCATTTTAAATGATCTAAATTCCATTATGATATCATAGTTATCGTCTAATTATTGAACAATGAAGTGGATCTAGATTAAGATCACCAGGATTACCTGGAAGACCTGGGTTTCTTACCATTTTGTTATATGAACTTGGATATGAAACTAGTACATACATAGTGGGCACTAAAGGGGTTGAGGGGGTGTTGATAGGGCTGGTGGCAAAAATCGGGGCTGCTGAGAGGAGGAGAAGGGGGGGGGGGGTGAGAGAAAGGGGTCAAAAGTGGGGTAGAAAGGCTGGGGGACAAAAGGGTACTATGATATTTAACATGAAATATTAATATTATACTGACTTACCACCAAACCTCTCAGAGAAATATCGTAAATCCAACACTTACCTGAAACAGAAAAAAGAGAGCAATTTTAGTATGAATGTAAATCATGTAATGGCATTATTTTTAAAAAAATCAGATGAATAACATGCACTCTCAACACAAACAGACAATTCATGAAGGGCCATATCCACTAGGCCGATTCTCATGCGATTCTCACAGAATTTAGTGGAAAATTGCCCTCTGCGGCGCAAGATCTCATGGGAATCGGCTTAGTGGATTAGGACCTTACGATATGGAGATGGAGCAAGTATCACCTCCCCTTAATACAGTAAGCAAAATCTCTGTACCGAACTAGATTGGTATCTACTATAGTACTTAGTTGTTGTCCTTAGTATTGTATACAATCAGTTATAGAAATATAAATCCCTACTACTACCACGAACTAAAAACCTAAACCACCCACCGTTCATGTGGGTAAGGACGTAAGAAAATGTACAATCGGCAGCTCTATACATTTATGAAATTCTGCTAAATTGGGCAGAAAATATTATAAATACTATGTATTCTTAACTATACTTGGTATCTAAAAGAAATATATATTCGCTTATGTTGAGCTGTATATTGAACCTCACTTTTGTCTTAAAGTTGGGTTATTTGACATGATTTGAGAGGCTTGGTGAAGGCAAATTGTACATTTCTTGACCTGCATGATTCCTCGGTTGTTGTATGAGCCTTGAATCACTAGATGGGTCAGATTTTCAGAAAATATACAATTCCCCTTCATAAATTCTCTCAAATAACCCAAATTTAAGACAAAAATCAGGTTCAAAATACTGTTCAACATAACCAAACAGACTGTTTGAGTCAAGGCAATACCAAATATACCCATATATACCTATAGTGTTGATGATTTTTCAATCCCAATTTAACAGAATTTACAAAATATATCTGCCAATTGTACATTTTCTGAAAATCTGACCCCCAATGTACCACCCAACATCAACCCTTTCATTACAACGGCACGGCACCATCTGTCTTCCCTTAAATAAAACTGTAACTTTAGATTGTAATGCAGAAGATAATTTCCCTTGCCAGCCTACAATTACAAGTATGATGTATGCCTTTCCCGCCAATAGATTTCTACGTCACCACGGGCAGACGACAATTTACGCTGGCCGTTTTTACCACCCACTCCCTTCCTCTTGCTCCTCTCTCTCCATTTGAAAGCAAATCTGGTGGAACATTAGCGAAGCAATCATGTCAAAACGATGCCATTTCCTTGTCCCGTATATCACTTTCTGTGTCGTTGGTTATAATAGATATATATGCATTCAGTTGTGGGGCTATGTGTAGGGATAGGGAGAGAGGGAGAGGGGAAGTGGGAAGTGGGGAAAGAGGAGGGGGGCACTGGAAGGGACACCTATAAAAGAGAAAGAGAGAGGGAGAGATAGGATAGGAGAGAGTGAAAGAAAGAGGAATTGGAAGAGAGAGCTAGAGAGAGAGAGTTTTAATGTAATGTCCATGTTGGACAGTGCGTTTTTTCATGTGAATGTTTAAATAGTATATAGGCCCCAAATATTTTTTTTTTAACAAAGAGAGAGCTAGAGGGAGAGAGTGGGAGACAGAGAAAGAGAGAGAGAGAGGGAGAAGGGGAGGGAGAGAGAGAGAAAAAAAAGAGAGGGGGAGAGAGAAGGGGGCCAACTTTGGACGATCCACATTCTCGTCTGTGCTCAAAACAAGAAATATAATTCAAAAATTATTTTAATAATTTTAAATAATTTGTATTTCCTTTCCTAAAAAAATCAGATTAAATTGAAACAGCAACGTATAAAATGCATAGATATAACATGTAAAAGGTCAATACAGCAAACCCCATGAGCATGGAAAGAAATAAGGCCATACAAAAACACCAAATAAAAAGATGCCAGCGGAAAGTAAGAGACAGAAAAGTAGATAAAAACGTCCTCATTAGGGATCATCGCTAGCATGTTCAGTACATAAAATCCTCCTCCTCCTCCCCGTCCTCCAATCATATGTTGAGGAGTCATTCCAGGATAGTTCTTAGATCCGGGTATCTTCGGAATCAGAACGAGGCCTTATGACCCTAATTTGCGCCAGTCACGTGATGCAGTGATCAGGGACTATAGATCTAAGCAGTGAATGGGGAGTAATTATACCTGTATTTAGACTTTCTGCTGGGATTATTTTCATGGTAAATTGAGCAATCTATAGTAACCATACGAATTCAGTGGTTTCAATATCGGTATAGTTAACATCCTTGCATTGAATATAAGGGTCAGATTTTCAGAAAATGAACGATTGGCAGCGCTACACATTTAGTAAATTCTGCTAAAACCTTTCTCATCTTTCCGACATAACTATACCAAGGCATAGAAGTGGCTTGCTTCAATAAAGCAGAAAGTGAAGGGGAAGGAAGAATCGCACGGAATCCAAAAACCTGTAGACATATATTTCCCCAAGCGCATAATAAGCGAAGACAGAATCGGTTAAGGTCCGATTCCACTGGTTCGCTTATATCTGTGCTCATAGCTCGCTCTTGCTGCGCTTATTTAGAGGGCGCTTTTCATCCGCTCTTCATCCCTAATATTTTTAGCGCAATACAAGCGCAGGGCGATTCTACTGGTCCGCTTGTTTTCTCTATGAAATCAATGGTAAATGCGTTTGTGCGCTCTCACTGCGCTCTTAGTCCGCTTCTTTAACAGGTAGAAAGAGCCTTGTGTTGCTGCGCTCAAATCAAACACGGCAAATATGAGCGCAACGTCCTGCGCTCTTCTAAAGAAGCGCACATAAGAGCGTATAAAAAGCGCAGTTACCGATTCTATTAGACCGCTCTGATGTCGCTCTAAGTTCGCTTGTTATGTGCTTGAGGAAATAAAAAGAGCGGTCCATGAGCGCACCAAAAGAGCCTTACACCGCTTTCTATACGCTCTTAAAATCGGACGTTTGCGCTTCTTTTTGACACTGCGCTAATATCTGCCGTGTTTGATTTGAGCGCAGCAACACAAGGCTCTTTCTACCTGTTAAACGAGCGGACCAAAAGCGCAGTGAGAGCGCACCAACACATTTGCTATTGATTTCATAAAGGAAACAAGCACACCAGTAGAATCGCTCTGCGCTTGTATTGCGCTAAAAATAAAAGCGGACAAAGAGCGAATGAAAACTACACTATAAAGAAGCGGAGCAAGAGCGAGCCATATGAGCACAGATACAAGAGATCCAGTGGAATCGCACCTTTAAATGTCAGTCCATAAACATTGTTTGCCATTTTCTATATTTGCATATGGGAGTTTCATTTAAAGGACCATTAAATGCCTTAATACGGCATATTTGTCAAATTCCAGTTTCAACAAGAACATTGTGAACAAATATAATAATTCTCAAAATTGTCAAAATTCTGTCATGATACATAAGCGCGATCTATATGCAGATCTGAAGAAGGCATCGTTTCCTCGCCGCGTCAGGCGACACGCTGTGAACGCGCGCCTGTCGCGTCACTACGCCATAGGTCGCAGCGCGCAGACGCAGAGGTCTGAATTCGCGCGTCTGTGATGTCACTTCCGGGCGCCATCTTTGATCGTGGGTCCAGTTACCCAGGGGCGGTGATCCTGGGGCTTCGTAGCAGTAGGCGTGTGAGTGGCGGGGGCGGGGGTTGAGGCGGCGGGGGGGGGGGGGCGGATAGGAGGAGCAAAGGTAAGTGCACAGATGCAAGTGCCGTCAGGCCAAAAAATTTAAAAATTCGAGAGAACAAAAGAAAACAATTCGTACCATCTAGGGACTCTACTTTAGATTTGAAGATTACCTTATTAAAGATACATGCTACACTAGAACAGCATTCAAAACCCAATGAGGGCCAATATATACAAAAATTGTTATTATTTCTACTATTAACATGATTTATAACTTATGTAATGCTCATTCATATAACCCCTCTGCCTCATGGACAGGTGAATAATGAAAGCAAACCTCGGATCCCAAGGTAGCTACACTCTATATGCGACCTGTAGGCAGTAAACATTAAAGCCCTCTAACGTTAACTCTATGGCACGCCGCTGCCTACAGGACGAGTATAGAGTGTAGATCTGTCCCTGGAGGAAGGGACCGGAGAAGGAAGGAAGGGTGGCTACATGGAGGAGGGTACAGGACAGGAGGGGAGAGGGGGGGGTGCAGGACAGGAGGGGAGAGGGTGGGGTGGGGGTGGGGGGTGCAGGACAGGAGGGGAGAGGGTGGGGGGGGGGGGGGTGCAGGACAGGAGGGGGAGGAAGGGTGGCTACATGGAGGAGGGTGCAGGGCAGGACAGGAGGGGTGGGGATGGGGTTGATTTGAGGGCAGCAATTAGCAAGCACCATACATCACTCAGACTCTGGCCATGGTAAACATCAACAGGAGGAGAAGGCAGATAGCATGGCAATGTAAACATACCCTCCTTATAGTGGGCAATGTGGGGGAGGAGGTGGAGGGGGAGGGGAAGGGGGAGGAGAAGAAGGTGTCGTTATACGCCTCCCACCTTTCAACACTTCTCCCTCGTTTAAGTACCAATGAATTTGAGGACTGGACAGGTGATGCTAAGGGGTTCTATAATAGCATCTCTAATATACTCTGAGCTCTCTGTAAAGAAACCCATGACTTTCTATAACATTCTGAAATACCTATCTTATTTTCTCTAAATTTTCAAAACATTGCCCACCGTTGAAATGTCTAAATATTAGAATCCGCTTGATCTCATCTTTTCAAATATGGTGATATCTCAAAATCTATTTTTCGCGACTTGTGACTCATTTTCCTGGAACACATCACAAATATACCACTGAACGATCCCCTCGAAAGCGACCCTCATGCAGAAGCCCGGCCCCTAATGAAGGCATCCAATCAGCACCCAGCTGCCCAGCGTTCCCCACAGGTGACCTGTCAATCATTCTCTCTATTTATCCAGCAGCTACCCCGATATCCCGTTAGGGGGAGCTACGGGTTGTCCATTGACGTGGTCCTCATTACCCAGTGCTCTGAACTCTACCGCGCTGTCCTATCATTCATATTAATGCTGTTTGGTAAATATATGTGATGTGTTTCAGGAAAATGAGTCATAAGTCGCATAATTGATATTTTTCAAAGTGTTTTTTTCACAAGATCTCATTATTGGAATGTTCTAAATTTTGGTGGGTTGATCATTTATAGCTACATCAATTGATGTATCAAATTTGAGAACAATCTATGTAATATATCCTTTCGTTTTGAAGGTCCTCATATGGACTACATTTAGTTACTTTACTGTTTATTGACCCCCAGAAATATTGGAAACATTTTTTTCAAAAACGAAAATATCAAACTTAAAATCTAGAAATCTTTATTAGATTCCATGTTTACTATCATTGGAATCAGGTTGATCTCATCTTTTCAAATATGGTGATATCTCAAAATCCATTTTTTGCGACTTATGACTCATTTTCCTGAAACACCTCTCATATAACAGTCTTATAATTCATATTAATGCTAATAATAGATATACCAGTCCTATAGTTAATATCAATGCTCATCAAAATTACATAGCTTCTGAATAATTTGATTGGAGTTGGCTAACCAATGGACGCTCATTACTTCCGTTTTTGTAGTTTGCCTAACCTTAATGTGATATTGGTAAGGCTTGTATATGTACTTTAAATTTCTTTAAGGTTTTCTATCGAGAAAATATAGATAGAAAGTGTTATTTAGTGTGGTAATAACCGCTTAACCTTTAATACATCGCAATCGATACAAAACTACTTGCTTTTCTGTTTTTCTAAATTCAACTTCTTGCCTAGCCGGGTACGTATATGGGTGAAACGATCAGAAACTGTACAATTCTCACGTTCCAAAATCATCTCAATCACCAGAATTTAAGACAAAAACGTCTTGCTGTCTTCCCCCTTTTAAATGTTAATTAAAAATATCGCATTTCGAATACAAACACAGAGCAGCCCTGATGCATGTTGAGATACAAATGTGGAATAAAGATTTGTCATTAGAATTTGGAGTGACTAAAAAAAGTAAAAAGTAAAAAGGTCTCATGTGGGTAATCGGGGCTGGAACCCACTTAACTCTCCTCCAGTGAAGAGGGACTGAACTATCTTAATAAACTACAGTCCATTCCGTTTAACTTGATTGTATTTCATCCGCCTTACAGGTTGGAAAGTGAGTGTGGTTGCTACTTATTTAAAATGTCATCGCTTGTTGTTACTTTTACGTTAGACATAATATAGAATAGAATATAAACATCTTTCATTTGTCAAATAGTTTTTACGTGAAGAGAGATAAATGGGTCGACATGCCTATGTGCTGAAAATGCATAAGCACAATTCTTCCTGCTGTTACCCTGGTTTTGAAGAGGTATTTAATATATTAGTTTTAATTTAACGAATCTAATATCTAACTCGGTCCTGGGTATGACCATAAAGTGCCTTTCTGTCTCTTTTTCTCTGTCTCTCTCTCCTTTCTTGTCAATCTCTATTTCCTGGGTATAATCATAAACTGCCTCCCTCTCAGCTCTCCCGCCCTTGATATAACCATCTTAAATGGGCGTAAAGCAACCAATCTCATTCACTCACGTCCATACCCAGTTTCGGTTTCGATTTGAAATTAGTTTCAAGTTATGTGAATCAAACAGTAGGCGCTGGCACCAAGGAGTTGGTGGAGAGGTATCGCTTAATGGGGAGGCGGCTGTAATGGTGTTTCTTGACTCAACAGATCAAACGGTTGGGAAGGCCCTGGCGATTGGTGAGGTTAAAAAAAGATCTTCCAGCAGAAAATCTCCTCCAAAAATGCAATATAATAATCAGGATGCGCGCGCAAGTGAGACGCTGGGAGCAGGAAATGAGACTGCTGGATTGTTTTCTCTCTGACAATCTTGAGCTTTCAACTTGGTCAATATGTGCTGGGTGGGGGAGGGGGGGGGGGTGATTGCTGAGAGGGAGGGGTGGGGGAGTAAGAGCGAGGGATATATAGAGATAATGGAAGAAAGAGAATGAGAGGAGAGTTATGAGAGGAGAAAGGGATCGACGGAGGGGAGGGGAATAGAGAAGGAAAGTGAGGAACGGAAGACAGAAGACAGAAGAAGAGACGAAAAAGGGAGCGAAGGGGAGAGCCAGGAGAGTGACAGAGGACAGAAGGAGAGAGGAGAAAGGGAGAGATGGAGAGAGAGTGACAGAGGACTTAATATATAGTATAGTGAGGGGTGATGGCAGCTGAGAGGGCGGGGAGTAAGAACGAGGGATATATTTGTAGAGGCGAAGAGAGAGAGGGAGATCTCGAGTGGCAAAGAAAGAGAAAGACGGGGACAGAGATGAAAAAGGGGAGGGGAAGGGGATATACAGAGAGTAAAGGGTCAGAGGGAGAAATAGAGAAGAAAATGAAAGTTTAAATTTGATTTTAGAAATAAACGAGATGTTGAAATAGGAACCTCTAAAATGACATAGAAGCTGTAAGCGGAGAACAAATATAACTAATTTGGAAAAAAGAGATATAATCTGGACAACGGAGTGGAAAGAAACTGGGAAAAAATCTAATCCAAGGATGTATCATAAATTCTGCAAAACCAACAGATAAAATCCCCAGAATAAAAGCATTCCGCCCATGAAAATGGAATCCTATGAGATATGACCAAGAATAAAGGGGCAGAGTCCCTAGATATTTGTAAACACCAGCACCACAAGACAAAGAGAGGAAGAGGGAGGAGAGAGGGAGGGGGAGGGGGGAGGAGAGGGAGGGGAGGGGAGGGTAGGGTAGGGGGAGAGGGGATGAGGAAGTGGAAGTAGAAGGGTCAGATCGTCAGAAAATGCACAATTGGCCTTCACCAATCCCCTCAAATAACCCGAATTTAACACAAAAATTAGGTTCAAAATACAGTTCAACATAACCAGACAGATTTATTGAATCAATACAATACAGAATATACTCATATATATTATTTATCAATTTTCACTCAAATTTAGCACAATTTGTTAGATGTGTAGAACTGTGGATTGTGCATTTTCTGAAAACCTGGCCCAGAAGGAGTAGGAGGAGGTGGGAGAGAGTGTCTGGAATTCATCGGTCACATTAAATGAAGCAAACATTTCCCAGCATATAAAATTCTACACAGCTGCCGCCTCCTCCTCCGCCACCGCTTCCATGTCACCCCCCCCCCCCTCCGAGTACACCCCCTCCCCCCGAGTACATCCCCTCCCCCCGAGTACAACCCCCTCCCCCACCCCCGCTCACCTCCACCCAAACATTCACACACATTCGCACACACACACGCTCGCATAATTATGTGGATGAAATCGGCAGAATATGTACAATTTATCTTCAGTAATCCTCCCAAATAACCCGAATTTATAACAGAAATATGGTTTAAAACTCAGTTCAACCTAACTAAACAGATTGTTTGTCAGATAAACCTAGTGTTGACCTTTTTTACTGTCTAATTTAGTACAATTTACTAAATGTGTACAGCTGCCAATTGTGCATTTTATGAAAATCTGACCCATGTGATCATTCTAGGAACACACGTTCCTAGAAGGGTCAGGCCCAGAATAGTGTGCACATGTGTCACCAAGGATTGTATATTATTAGAAGTTACCATCGCCAAAATAAACGCCCGAATGTAGACTTTTCCCACATGAGGAAAGCTAGGAGTAATATTGAAAATCAGATTGTACTGATGTAACTAGGTCCCAAGCTTCTATATAACGTTTACAAAAAAGATTTAGGATAGGTGAATGTTTAGAATTTTAAGCAAT
This sequence comes from Sthenelais limicola, assembly GCA_942159475.1. Classification (NCBI taxonomy): domain Eukaryota; kingdom Metazoa; phylum Annelida; class Polychaeta; order Phyllodocida; family Sigalionidae; genus Sthenelais; species Sthenelais limicola. The sequence goes on along the minus strand of OW804096.1, from coordinate 12,528,982 downwards.
GAACAACCATCTAATTATTCACTTATTCAGTTTCCATGCACTAGGGCGAAGTCGCCTGAAAATGTACACTTCAATAATCCTTTCAAATAAATCTAATTCAGGACAGAAAATATGTTCTCAGTGCTCAACGTAACAGATATAAGAGTTTTTCAATCAACCCAATACCAAATATATGCAGATATACCTAGTATTTTTCCCTTTCTTATTTAGCAGAACTGTCTAAACCTGATCTGTACATAATAAGTGTTTAAATTATTAGATTAATTTAGATTCATTTACGGTAGATTTATATGTAATTCATAGATTCGCGACTGCACGAGTATAGCTTCAAGCTTAGCCCTTTGTACCCCCGCCACCCTTACCATCCCCTCCCCCTTACGACCCCCTCCCCCACCCAACACATACACACGCCCTTGCATACGGATCAACCCCAAATATCGCTCACCCCATGTTTGCACATGCGCATTGGCGGACCTCCTGTACTGCGCATGCGCATGAGAGAAGCAGCGGGGGCGCCGCCTGGTGGCCAGGTGATGAAGTGAGACCAGATGCGGGGTATAAACTGGTGTTAAACATTTATAAATCGGTGATAAAGGGCTCGGGACCATTAATATGGCCCCGGGCTATGGCCACAGACCACTGCAGGGAGTGTTTATATATGGGTCAGATTTTCAGAAAATGTACAATTGGCAGCTGCATACATTTAGTAAATTCTGTAAAATTAGGCTGCAATTTAGTCAATACTAGGTAAATTCGAGTATATTCGGCATTGCATTGATTCTAGCAATCTGTTTGGTTAGGTTGAACTGTATTTTGAACTTTATTTTCGTCTGAAATTTTGGTTATTTGAGAGGATTGGTAAAGGTGAATTGTACATTTTCTGAAGATTTGATCCGTATGTGTACAATCTGGGGCTTGCCTGTACCAGACAAATGCGGTGTACCAGACCCTGTAATCTGATAACCCTGAATCTAGACTTAAGTAAGCGGAAAAATGCATTTGATAAAGCCGAGGCAATAAAATATTTAAACAGATTGAGCTTCTAGCAATTTCACATATAGTTAAGCATGAAACGATGATAACTGATTTCCTAATAATGGTACTTTTCATTTCTTTATTTGTGCATGTAATAACCAACAATATGCCACTGGGTCTTATTTTGGACTTTGTTAAATAGAGTTAGGTCTAGATAGACACAGCGGTGGGCGGAAGACCATGGTTATTCTGTATTGGATTGTCATCTGTGAGCCCATATCTCAATGTAAATGCCATGTGTTTATTGAATTTCACTGTACAATGTACTTGTTTTTGTTCATAACTAAACTGTCTTATTGCAGAAGATGTGCTGTATAAAAATACTAAATAAAAAAAAAAATGTTGAGACGAGCTCGCCACGTCTCTACACCAACAGAACCACCTCAACACAAACAACTTTAGTACATTAAAGTACATAAAACGATGAATATAATTCAGTAAAAACATTATACAGTAAAATTGTTCTATTCTCAAATCATTGGTGCAAAGATCTAGATAGAAGAAATCAAAATCATTTAATGAACTTGATAATTGACACGCTGGAATATCACATATAACAGGACTACAGAAGTTTTAAGACGTGAATGAATTTGACACAGAATATTGGCGGAGAATTGCCACAAATTTTTAGAAATTTTCCTTTTAGGATTCGATTATTATTAATAGCTTGAATTGAATTGAAATACTTTATTTGTCTGAGGTTATACAGGTACAGGATAGACAAATAGGTGACCAGGCTTCTGGATAAAATCCAGGTCTTCCAGCCGTCACCTCATAGTATAGTAGAAAAGACATCTATACTAACAGAGAGACTGGCTAAAGACACATATTAACAGGGCAAGAACAAGCTAATGTTGTAAAACATATTTTTACGTTATAAAGCAAGTTATAAAACAGATAATAATAATAATAATAATAATAATAATATCAGAACTGACTAATATCACTTCTTATTATACATAGCACGTCAGTTTTTTATAGATGCTCATTATATTTCCACCAAATCCCAACATTTTTAAACATCAATATTTTCTAAATATTTTCTAAGTTCTTTCCTAGTTTCAATTTCATGTGCTTCTGTGGGCAGTGCATTCCAGGCGATTTTTGCTTTGTAGACAAAACTATTTCTGTATAATGTAGATTTAGGAATACTAAGTATTAAATTTCTCCTGTTTTTTGCTTAAGAGCCTAGCTGCTGCATAATACATTACACTAAATGTCCTAATCGTGCTCTAACGCACTTACCCGAATGTACCCTTAAACATTCTCCTGAACAAAACCCAAGTATCTCGGAACACTTTTTACCAATTTGGGGTATTGAGGACAAATTGTACCGCGTCCCTGCTTCACAAAGGAGGGTTGCATGATGAGTGGTAATATTCCCAGCCAATGCACGTTACTGCATGTATACGGCTTGCTCTGCTCCAACCTACTTTGCAGTCCAGGCCCAAAGTTGAGAGAGTTCTTTCAAACGAAGGGAAAGCCTCTCGCCTCAAAAGGCAAAGTGCCATTATAATTTCATTAACACCGCAAAATGTCATTATATTCATATTAAAAGGCCGAGTCCTAGGCCAGGAAACCGATTAGCGAAGTAGGCTGACATACCATTCTTATCTGATCCGATGGTTTGGAGCTAGAGTGTTTGGTCGCTAGAAACTGCTTTACTTTATGTTTTTGTTATATTTCTCAAAATGGATTTTGGTTTTTGAAATTTGGATCCTAGGTTAAAAGATGATGTTGAGGAGGAGGAATTTTCAGATGATTTTTCTGTTATTATTCTGTTTTCTCCTTTTACACTTGATTCTGAAATTCGCAATTCAAATTCGATTTGAAGATTGATGAGTTCTACCCTTGAGGCGATTATTCCACCAATCGGTTTTAACCTTCGACTTTGATCGGTTCTTCAATATTTCATGGGAGCGAGAGACTATATCCATCTGCATCGTGTTTTTTAAAATCGTTTTTCCACTAGTTTTTTTTTCAAATTGTAAAAAAAAACGATCAAGATATAAGTGGAGGAATACCCCGGTAAGTTATATCATCTCTAACTTCCATTGTTTTTTAAAACATCTTATTAAACAAACTTTTCCATATTGAAATGAATTGCTGACTTGAAAATTGCTCTTTTGTTTTTAAATGTCTGACTGTTTTTATGATTGTATTGCGGCGATGTTAGAACGCAATCTTGAAAAACTGTAGGTGATTCCTATGATCTGACCTAAAGGGTCTAAGATATAGATGAGATGGAAATATAGAAAAAAGCTTGACGAATAATATCTACGTGTGCGACTGTATAATCTGGAAATGTTGATAATGTATTTGAACGATATAGCACATTCAATAATGATAAATTACTGTAGAAACCTATTTACATTGTCATGGCAACGCACGAAATATAACTGCATCTTGTCAGTCATGCGGCTTTCCTTATATCAACAACAATTGTTAAACTGGTTCAGCCAATAAAATATTTTAAAATATCTTTCGTGACATTTTCAGTTGTCCACCACTACTATTATTTATGACTTGACTTAAGTCATTTCCCAGGGCAGGGAATACTGCATTAAAACCGGACCTCCGTCATCACACTTATTGTTCCTATTCGTGTTTTGTAGCTATATGTTTGGGTCTGCTGACCATAGCTTCACTTTGTAATTAGTTCTGACCTTTGTACCTCGGACTGGCTTGACCCGGATGGGAACTGAACCCATGACCTCCAAATTACATGTCGGGTGCCCTTACCAACTAAGCTATGGGGGTTCCCTCCTGTCTGAGCTCTCTCTCTCTCTACCTACCCTTTTTATTTAAATCCATCATGGCTACTCAGAGATCTACTAAGAATTCAATTTGCCATTTGGTCACTGGTGAATACAAAGTTATTCTTTTTTAGCCTGAGGGAATGGGACGAGAACAAAACTGAGGACCAATTGAGAAGCTATGAAGAACCGCAGGGAAAAAGGTGTTAAGGAGACGTTACAAACGAACAAAGAAGGTTCTTTTCAAACTTTCTGAGAGCCACTGAAGATGAAGATTATTTATCAAAGCTGAGAATTTGTTCTTTCGAATCGAAAGGTTATTTGAAGTAAAGAGTTAATTGGCTGAATATTTGGTTATATTAAAGGTCTAGTTAAGAATAAATCCTCTCGATTTATCATAAAAGTCAATCGGTAGTTCTACATATTTATTAAATTCTACATTACTTGAATGAAAAGTAATTGTTTTAGAAATATTTTATTGAGTCCAGTTTCATTGTACAATGATTATCTCACGGAACAAAATAATGTATATATCTGAGCGTGGATTTGGTATTGCCTTGATTTAAAAAATCGACTCGTTTTTATATTGAACTGTATTTTGAACCTCATTTTTTTCTAAACTTTGGCTTTTTCATTTTACATGTTTGGAGACCTATTCTCAATAATTCACCAAATTTTTCTTTCAGCCCTGCACGTCAACAACTATTTCCCTAAAAGAGAGATATATTATTTTTTTCGGTCAGAATCTTCCGACAACGCAGCTTAACTAATGAACAAACCACCCCAATGTTTTCAGCCAACCATTTGCCCTAAAGATATTATAAATATTACTTTTTTTCGCTGAAAATCCAGGTTTAACTAATAGACACACAAGCGTGGATACTATTTCAGGGGTGGCCAACAAATGGGGATGTCTGTGCTACCATGTACCAGAGGGAGAGGGACAGGGGAGAAGGGGGTATATGAAACATAACCATAACCCATGGGGTAAATACCCCTCTCAGGGTACAATCACTCACAGGCCGAGGGGACAGTAATCACCCCTTTCTCCACCACCCCCTCCCTGGCTCTCCCCTGGTCTGGTCACATTGAATTTTAAGCTTCTCACGACCAATTTTGGAAGAATTTCAACACTGCTAATAACTAGACATGCCATGTTTAACGACTCAACGTGACCCAGTGCATGGACCTACACGATCCTGACACTCATAATAAACATTTTAAAAGTAATGTTAGTGGAAATATACAAGGTGACAGAGAGTTTGATGTGATATGATTTTAAAGTACATGGCAAGGCACCCATTTTTCACTCTGGGCCCAAAGTTGAGAGTCCCTACAAACGAAGGGAAAGCCTCTCGCCTCGAACTGCAAAGTGCCATTATAATTCCATTAAGACCGCAATATGTCATTATGTTCCGATTAGAACGCCAAGTCCTAGGCCAGGAAACCGATTCACTGACATACCTTTCTTATCTGACCTGAGGGCTTGGACCTAGACTGGCTCTACACATTTGAAAGTTTTGCTAAATTAGGCTCGAAATGAAAACACTATTTTATATATCTGGGTATATTTGGTATTGCCTTGATTCAAGACATAGACCTGTTCAGTTATGTTAAACTGTACACTGAGTCTCATTTGTGTCTTAAATTAGGGCTATTTCAGACGATTTGTGTAGGCGAATTATATATTTTCTGAAAATCTGACCTAAATCACATTTCTAGCTATTAACCATCTTTACATATGCCTATAAAAATCTAAAGAGGACAGTTTTAAATTTTCATTATAATTTATATATAGACTTCAATTCCGGTGATAAAACAGGAAACTAACGCATCGTTGATCACGCATGCTGCGTATTTCATTTGGGATATGATCCCAGCATACCAACGCATAGCCTATTATAATTTAATTGAATGCAGGTCTCAAAACGGTTTCACTGCAATTTGAAACCACCAAAAGAGAAAGTTGCCTCAATAGCCTAGGGAGAGTTTTGTTAAGTGCCAGTTCACCACACTTGATCTTCACGCTAGGATTAGCTGCATGAATTAGCTTATGATGTTTGCGCATGCGCGCTAGACTGACCACCAATGAGATCTCATAGCTGGGAGCCAGGAGCTAGTTTACGCTCAAAGCTAACTCGGGCTCTGTGTGAGTCTCTGGCTCTCAGTGTGTGTGCCTCTTTACTCTCCCTCTCTCTGTGTCTCTCTCTCCCTCTCTCTCTCTCTCTTTCTCCTTCCCTCCCTCTCTCTTTCTTTCTCTCTCTCCCCCTTTCTCTCTCTTTCTCCCTCTCTCTTTCTCCCTCTCTCTCTCTTTCTCCCTCTCTCTCTTTCTCTCTCTCCCTCTTTCTCTTTCTCCCTCTCTCTCTTTCTTCCTCTCTTTCTTCCTCTCTCTCCCTCTCTCTTTCTCCCTCCCTCTCCCGCTCTCTTTCTCTCTTTCTCCCTCTCTCTCTCTTTCTCCCTCTCTCTTTCTGGTTCACTCTGTCTCAGTCTCTCTGTTTGTCTCACTCTCTTTTTCTCTGTGTGCCTATCGCCCTTTCTGTCTGGCTTTCTCTTTTTCTCTCTCTGTGTCTGTCTCACTTGCTTTATGTGTGTGTCTTTCTCTCTGTCACTTTCTTTATGTGAGTGTCTCTGTCTTTCTCTATCAATCTGTATCTCACTCTCTTTCTCTGTCTGTCTGTCCTTCTCTCCCTGTCTCTCTCTTCTTCTCTTTCTTTATCTGTCTGCCTCTTTTTCTCTCTAACTATAGCTGAGAAAACATTTTTGATAGCATACATATTATTTGTTTCGTTTACTGGAATGTTTCTATTTCGTGAATAATCACAATAGATATAAAATTATAGGAACTTATTATAAAATTGTTTAGTCAGCTATAAAATGTGACATTTTGTAATAATATTTTCAGTTATAACTGTCGAACTAACTTGTCAGCACCTTAAACTATTATGAAACTTTAAAGCATGAAACGAGAACTAAACTTATTTCTATGACTCAATGAAAGGATAATATTTCTATTGGCACCTTTTAGCAACAAATACTTTATCAGTTCTCTGCATGAAGACGAAAACGAAAAAACGTTTGAACGAAGCCGCCATTTTGGACAAAGAAACAATACGACATTCATTCCCCGTGGCTGAGCCTCAACGTTTTATACAGAGATGTCCCTGCTTCAATGGCCTGATTAAACTTCAGTTTCAATCTAAATATCTGACTCAGGGCTTTTTACTTTTGAATCTTCTCTTACTTTTATGTATTCATTAGTAGACTTTCATTGTCAGCGTTTCACCTGTTAATATCTCCATAGTGACGTCACTGACAGTGTAGCCGCCATGTTTTCTTTTCATCCCCCCGCCATACCCTTTACCTATTCACTTTGTTATTTTAAAGGATTTATGCGTTGACGTATATGAGTTTTTCTGTTCTCCCTATAGCGAAGTTGCAGAGATATCTAGAGGAAAAGAAATGAAATAAACTCTTAATATAAGGGCCAAATCTTCAGAAAATTGACCTCCACCCATCCTCTCAAATAACCCACATTAAGACAAAAATCAAGTTGAAAATATAGTTCAACATAACCAGACAGATTTACTGAATGAATATAATACAGAATACACTCAGATATACCAAGTATTTATCATTTTTCACTCTAATCTAGCAGAATTTGAGAGTTATGTAGAACTGTAGATTGTGCAGTTTCTGAAAAACTGACCCAGCAGTCTATTTTCACACAGAGCACTGATTGCAATCCAACCAATATGTCTCCCAAGCGCGGACTAGGCGACACTTTTGCTGTGTCAAATGAACAGAAGTCAATGACCTTTGGACCTTGGTATTTTATTTCAGTCTCCATGTTTCTACCTGTAGATTGCATGTACATTACAAGTGAGTACATTTCAGGAACACGCGCTGCTATACCAACCACCACCTGCGGCTCCAGCAGCTATTCTAATTCCAGCAACTCTCAGCTTTTTTTTTAGCTTACAACCAGCATCTTTTTTTTCTCCTTTTTTTCATTTTTGCTCCTAAGGGTCTTGTCCACTAAGCCGATTCCCATGCAAATTTGCGCCGCAGAGGACTTTTTTTCCACTAAATTTTGTGAGATTCGCATGAGAATCGGCTTAGTGAACAAGGGTCTTATTAACCCAAATTTAAGACAAAAATCCCCAAGTTAAATGAGGTTTACCTTGGTTAAGATGAACTTTGACTAGGAGTTCACCGGACAGATTTATTGAATGAATACAATACATAATTCACTCAGATATACTTAGTATTTAGTAATTTTCACTCTAATTTAGCAGAATTTGATAGATGTAAATCTGTAGATTGTGAATTTTCTGGAAATCTGACCCTGCTACCTCTGCACCCCTCCCCGTTTACTACCTTCCCCACCTCTCCATCTTCCTCCCCCCTCTCCCTCCCCCACCCCGTCCTCCCTATTCCCCCTCCCCACACAGCCACACCAACCAACTGTTTGCATGTCACTCCGATACACCATCCAGGAAATATCACCTTTCTAGGAACATTACTAGGATGACTCACAATTTTATTACCGTCGACCTCGAGTTCTGCCTCTTAGCTCTGCTTCGATCAGGGCCTATTATCGCCCGGGCTAATGGCGATATATCGTGCGACCTACCTCCTTGCCGGGATCTCACTCTTTCTAAGCTTCTTTCAGGCGAGGGAACCTTCAGAATGGTAGACAATAGGCCCCTAAGCCTATGAACTGTGCCTCGGGGTGAATAGTGGGTTCTTAGGTATGGATCGGTCTCCTCAAATAGCTACAATTTGTCTTTTCATTGCCAAAAATATCCCAGAGAAATAAGGGGATTGTCGGCCATGTTAAATGACTAGGTGGATTTGGGCTGGAGGTATGGGTGGGTTGGACATTATGCTGTGGTATATTATCTGCTTTTTTAAAAAAATATTTCAAAAGGATTGCTAACGAATAATCTTAAACGGTGCGAAATGTGGAATTACCAAAATAATTGCAAATGTAATAATGTCTTTTTGGTGTTCAAAGTTCGGGTATATACAATGAATATTTGGGTGATAACAAATATAGTCAAAATATATCGAAACAAATATTGTGGTATATTATTCAATTATTCAACATTTCAGGACAATATTGAGCTCTTCTATAGTCTTTTATATCACAAAATCTTTGCAAAAATATCATATTTGAGTGCAAAAATCCAATTGTTTTCGATTAATTATCAAATTTGAGGCACTATCACATATAAAAGCGAAAAATATAATCCCGATATGTTGATTAGGTTTTATATACTATTTAGGGGGAACATAATACAAACGTTTTACTTCACCTGAGTATACACCTGTCGTTGAATACACCCATATCCCATACCCATATAATACAGAGATAATACCATACTTCCTAGATCCGCCAAAATATTGCAGCTATGCTTTGGCAAAGATAAACATTTTCATTTCTTTCCTTCTAAGCTTCAGGGGATTTCTGCCTCAGAAAGGGAAGAGATTTAGTGACGGAAATAGTGCGTTTGTTGAATGGAGGGGACATATTATGTTGATATTGTCAGTGTCTGGGGTGGATACATATAATACAGGACTAATGGGTCAGATTTTCAGAAAGTGTACAATTCACCTTCACCAATTCTCTCAAGTAACCCAAATTTAAGACAAAAACCAGGTTCAAAATACGCTTCAACATAACCAGACAGACTTATTGAATGAATACAATACAGAATACACTCAGATATATTCAGTATATATATCATTTTTCACTCTAATTTAGCAGAATTTGAGAGATGTGTAGAACTGTAGATTGTGTATTTTCTAAAACTCTGACCCATATCGGCGATATACCCACTCTCCTTTTTACACATATCGGGTAACCCTGATTACATCTTTGTAATATTCTTCAAAGGGCCGAGGCCGCCATCGCTGGCTTTGATAACGGTTTATTGATTTATAAAGATTTATAAATAAAACTCTAATTCTGCCTGATATACTAGTAACGACAGAACAAATTAACAAATTCCAAGCTTGTATAAATAACTTTTATCTTCCCTAGCTCTCAGAAAATTTGATAGAATAGTATAAGGTGCTGAGATTGGTTCAATTCTATCTGAGTGATTCAGAGTGTTAAATTTACTTACAAAAAGATCGTGTTTCATTGAAAATGTATTTTTGGTTTCCAATCCTTTCAGATTTGTGTTCAATCATTAAGGTTTTGTCACATTCAAATTGAATTTTCTGAGCTGATATATATTCGCGATATACTGACTTATAAAAATGTGGACAGTAATTGTTACGTTTCTTTTATCCTACAGTTATACAGTAAAATTAAAAGTTTATTTTGATGCCTAGTCCACGACGGCATTCTAAATTATTATGAATTAGATATGTTGTGCATGCTCTTTTTATCATTATTATAATATGTATGCAACACTCTCCTTTAACATCCAGCAAAAACTAAATATTTCCTAATTCTGTTCCCTCTTTGTCCTCTCCATCTGAAATGCATTTGACCACAATTTATATATCAGTGGCTCACCAATACCCTCTGCTGCATTCGCTTTACTTATTATCGCTCAACGGCGCTCGTTCCTTCGACCGATTCTACTTCAAATTCATGTAAAAATTTATAGCAGGAACAAAATAATGATTAAGCAGTGATTAAATCTGCTTAGATTTCTGGGGCATTATAGCTGAAAATGCCGCCTTAAATTACTAAATATTTAACCATGGAAGTAAATGTTTGCCTTAAATCAGCCTCAGTTTCCAGAAGATCGTGAAAACGTTCAGATTCTGAGTTTCCTCAGTAAATAAAGAACCTTTCTCTAGAGGAAGCTCTTGACATTTAAACCATTTGAGCTGTCTTCTCTTTGTAACGTTATAGTCAGATAGTCCCAGTACATTCCACTCGTACGACTCAAAACGTTGGAAATATTGGTAAATCAACTTGAATTTTGATTGCAAAGATTTTCATTCTGGGGATTTTATGATACTCTCTGACATTTAGTACACTTTTATATCTGGGTGCTATGGATAATGTCTTAGCGCTGAAAATAGAAGCCCAGAGTTTGCTGACTGGGTGGGTCAAATCTTCAGAAAACGTACAATTGGCTTTCACCAATCCTCACAAATAACCCAAATTTAAGACAAAAATCAGGTTCATAATACAGTTCAATATAACCAGACAGACTGTATTGAATGAATACAATACAGAATACACTCAGATAAGCCGAGTATTTATCAATATTCATTCTAATTTAGCAGAATTTGATAGATGTGTAGATTTGTAGATTGTATATTTTCTGAAATCTGACCCGAGTTATCAGAGGCTGTCTGTCTCTCTGTCTGTAGCACTATGTGTAGTTTACAAATATCCATTGCTAATAGTTGAAAAGAATAGGGTAAAGCATCCGTTAGCATATTTCCTCTTAGCAATATATGGTAGTTAGTATACTACCCACAGAATTATTAATAGACCAGCTATCGGAGCTGAACTAAACAGCCTGGTAAAATGTCACAAAACAATAGATGGAAGTATACTACACTAGGAAGGCCAGCTATAGGAGAACTAAACAGCCTGGTAAAACATATTACAACAATAGATAGTAGTACATGTATTCTACTATCAACAGTTGGTTTTGCATAAAATAGATGTGTCATGCAGATTTAATCTGAATTACCTTAATAATTCTTGACTATTTAACCAAATTAACACATTACAACTGTCTCTATATACAATGTTATAGATTTATAACTATACCAATACATTAGGGTTTCCAATGAAGTCTTATCATGATAATAAAATATGATTTCGACCTGATTCTCCTAATTTATAGCTATTGTGGAGAATCTCTTGTCAACTCTTGTCCATATGGGGACGGCCAGGCCCATTATGTAGAGAGGCTAATTTGTGCCGGCTATGTTTGCACTATCAACAGTGGAAAACAATACCATCTGCCTTGTTCACACGCGTGTAGGGCCGGGATGTGTTCATGCCTCTAGTTCTACACCGAAGCTTCATTAGGCTAGCCACTTCTCTCTTCTCCTTTCCCTCCACAGAGGGGCTGCTAAGAAGTTTTTGAGTTTTAAAAGTCTCTTGTTTTGAAGCTTAATTCCCAGCTAAATCGACCCAAAATTTGCCTGATTTTGTTTGTTTGATTTTTAGTGAAAGGGAGTTTTGAATGCTGAATATAAGGAAATATTGGTGTTTGCTGTAATTACGTAAGTTTTTCGGGTTTCAGTTTCGGGTTAGGAAAACGTGTTTTCCTGCTTTTATTAGCTTTTTTTGTCACAAATGGTGTGGTACCAAAAAATCAGGTATGGTCAAACAAAATTTTAGGCAGGGGAAGGTTTTTCTAGGTAAGGGGGCGGGGGAGGGGTAAATCGGAAACACACCTATTTTCGTTTTGCCTAACAGTGAGTCAGCTTTTCAATTCGCCTTCACCAATCCTCTCAAATAACCCAGATTTAAGACAAAAATCAACTTCAAAATGCAGGTTAACATAACAGAACTGATATTTTAAATCAATAAGATACCAGATATACTCAGATATACCCGGTATTCTTCATTTTTCAGCCTAATTTAGGAGAAGTTCCTAAATATGTTGATCTTCCAATTGCACATTTTCTGAAAATCTTACCCCAGTTATCCAGCTCCGTATCTCACACCCTGTGTTACAAAGTGCTGCAAGAGCGAACACCCGACCAAGCCAAACCAGCAGCCAAGCAATGAGTCCTTAATGGAAAGGAGCTACATTGGTCTTTTGGGAGCCGGTCGGTGGCAATCTCAATGATTCTTCACATTTCTTGGCCATGTTATTGTACAATAAATCACATTTGCTACTCCCCACTCCCACCTCCAGCTCCCAACCTGCACTACCGTCTCCTCACGCCCTCTAATCTCTCAATATCTACCCCGATCATCGCCCAGATTAACCGGAAGCAGCTGGCAATCAAACCGGAAATGGGACTTGAGGGCGACTTTAGCGCCCCTCCGCGGCTGTTTTCTAGCAGAGGGAGGGAGAGGGAATGGCGGCGAGAGTGTGGAGTGGTATTAGAGGAGGGTTAAGGTCCCGGTCCTCACCTCTCTTCTCTAACACTTGCATGAATGTTGTTCTCCAAGATAGCATTTGTATTTCTTATTTGTCCCACTTTTCTGGCACTTACTACTAGCAATGTTTTCTTTGCTCGTTATGCATATATTTTGCTTAGCTGCCTTATTCTAATCTAATCTAATCTCTATTTTAATCCCTTTTTTCTCCTGCCTTCCATAGCTGTCATGGATGTGGTTCTAGTCTGTGAGGATTGATGTTCTCACTCTAGGTCCAAGCCCTCAGATCGGATAAGAATGGTATGTCAACCTACCTCGCTAATCGGTTTCCTGGTCTAGAACTCGACGTTTTAATAGGAATATGATGACATTTTGCGGTCTTAATTGAATTATAATGACTCTTTGTGGTTTGAGGCGAGAGGCTTTCCCTTCGTTTGAAGGGACTCCCTCAAGTTTGGGCCTAGACTGTTCGGGCATTATGTGCTTCTCATTCTGTTCTTCCTTTTCATTTCTAGCACGACCTGTGGTTCCACTAGCTCCTTTTGCACTATACTACTTACAATCTATTGGCTTCATACGGGTGAAGTCGATATACATGACTTCTTAGCCTTTAACTCTCTATCTCTCCACTCTCGCCTTCACCATTTCTCTCAAATAAGTCTAATACTAGGTATATCTGAATATAGTTAGTTATGTGTTGATTCAAAGAATGTTTGGTAATGTTGAACTGTGTTATGAGCCTGAATGCTGACTTTAATGCAGGTTATTTGAGAGGATTTGTAAAATGTACATTTCCTTATGCCAAGCCCTCTGACCTAATTACCCAATCTACACCCCATGCAAGCCCTTTCCTTGTCATAAATCTGAGTAATTCCGATTGTGTTGAACTGCATTTTGAACCTCAATTTTGGTTATTTGAAAGGATTGCCAAACAAGAATTGTATATTTCCTGACGCCCTGCCCCTCACCCACCCTTCACACTAGTCTACAAGCACGCATGAGGTCGTTCTTTGGGTAGGAGTACAATTGACAACTCCACCCATTTACTAAATTATGCTAAATCCTGCACGAAAATAGGTACATATCTGAGTATATTTGATATTCTGTAGATTCAAACAATCTGTTCGGTTACATCAAATTGAATTTTAAAGCTCATTTCTGTCTGAAACTTGGGTTATTTGAGAGGATTTGTGAAGGCAAATTGTACACTTACTGACGATTTCGCCCATATAGAAGTGTGACATGGCCCGGCTATACAAGGCGTAATCAAAGAGCCATAAGCCGGGCGTGGAGGAGGACAGAGAGAGGTGGCTGCTACAGCTGATAGCATGGAAGCCTAGTGTACAACACATTGCCATATATACCCAGGGTTTATTATCTCACAGCCACTAATAAAGCCATGGAGGCATACAGGAGGATATCCTTATCTACCGCCTCACATGCTTGCCCTTGTATAAAGTACGGGAAGGTGGAGGAGAGTGGGGAGGGGGAGGGGCTTGCCCTGGTATAAAGTACGGGAAGGTGGAGGAAAGTGGGGAAGGGGAGGAGCTTATATATGTGGGGGGAGGGGCTGAAGGAGATGGAGGGAGAGTGGGAGGGCTGGGGGAGGAGCTTGCCCTTGTATAAAGTACGGGAAGGTGGGGGAAAGTGGGGAGGGGGCGGGGCTTATATGTGGAGGGGAGGGGCTGAAGGAGATGGGGGTGGGGGAGTCAATGGATTGGAGGAGGAACATAGCTTTTAAATGAGCTTCCATGCAGATCCCCCAGCCCGCACACACAAAAAAAAAAGAAGACAAAAAAAAAAAAAAGATTTTGTGTGTGTGTGTGTGAGAGAGAGAGAGAGAAAGAGAGAGATTTATTTAAATCGTCTTATTATTTAAAAACAAACATTTTGACGACCTCAAAATATCAGATCATAAGATAAGAATGTCAACCATGTCAACCAGATTTTGATTACTTTGTGTCAGTGTGTTTCAATTAAAGCCCTGTAATATTTAACGATGCGGACTGGAATTTGGCAAACAATTACATTAGGAGCCTTCAGAGGCTGGACAAGCTTTTACTGATTCACACAGAGTTAAAAGACCCTAAAGGCCAATTTATTATTTCAAATGGTCACCAGATATCTTTTCGCTTCAATATTATGTATATTTACCAGAAGAGTATAGTCGAAATGGCTTTGTTGACCCAAGTTGAGGTGTGTGCTGTATGTGAGTTATTTCTAACAACGTGGGACTTAAGAGAGAGTGTGGATATAGGTCGAAAATAAGATAATCCAAAAAACTAAAAAAGGATTTCATGAAAAACTGAAATAATAACATGATTTAGTAATATATGAGCCAAGAAGGCAGGCTATGATGAATAAAAGTTGTCCCAAAAACAAAAAACAATCACATTATTATACGTCCCAGTTATTGGAACTGCCTCCTTCTCATTGCCACCCCCACCTACAAGCATCAACTAGTAACCAGGCCTGATGATATAACTGGTGTTGGATGGACGAGCTCCTCTCCCCATGCAATGTCTGGGATTGGAGTAGCTCAGTGCTATTGTTTGGGTGGTGAGGAGTAGAAGATGTACTGCTCCTACCTACTCCTCCTACTCCATGCAGCCTAACACAATGGTGTATGGTGGTGGTAGGGAATGGAGTGATCAAGCCTTTACTTCCTCCTATACAGGTCTATGATTTCTTACATGAGGGGGGCTGAAGGGACTGAGGGGGGAGGCTGATAATAGGGGCTGAATGGAAACTCGGGGGGCTGCCGAGGTGGACTGAAGGGCCTGAAGAGTGTGTTCAGGTTCCTAAGGCCTCGTTAGGCCTCCTTGGTCAGATCATTCGAAAATGTCTTCATCCTATTACTCAAAGTGAAATATTAAATTTCCCATAATATCAGTGTCCATGACTTTTTATATGAGGGTTTTGAAGGGTGCTGAGGGGTGCTTAAAGGTGCTGGGGGTGCTGAACGGGGGCAGACTAAGTAAAACTGTCCAAGTTGACAGATAATAATTACTGGGCATACCTTGAACTCACAAGAACCCCCCCCCTCCCGCCCACCAACCCGAACCCCCTCCTGAGCCCCCTTAAACTTCCCTACCCGCACAACGACCACACACCACCACTACTGTTGAGTAGATTTAAGGGTCAAATTTTCAATGGGCCTTCACCAATCCTCTCAAATAACCCAAATGTAAGACGGAAATCAGGTTCAAAATACAGTTCAACATAACCAGACAGATTTATTGAATGAATACAATACAGAATACACTCAGATATACCTAGCATTTATCAATTTTCATTCAAATTTAGTAAAGTTTGATAGATGTGTAGAATTGTAGATGTTGCATTTTGGAAAAAATCTGACCCTTAAGGCCCCCCTTAAACTTCCCTACCCGCACAACGACCACACACCACCACTGTTGAGTAGATTTAAGGCCATAATAACACTCCTATTTCCCTATACTCCCTCCTCCTCCTCCTCCTCCTCCTCCTGTCAAAGGTATTGTGAAGCAAGGCAATATACATGATGTGTACATTACTGTATGCATTGCTTTTAGAGAGGTTTTTTACCCCGGCCTGAATTGTATTCACACAAGGGATATAAGCATAACAGGGGAAGAGCTATGCTATACATAACATAGACATAGAAGGCTTTTATTACGGAAGGGATGTATTTTATACACGGTGGCCCACATATATGAAATCCTATAATGGGTCAGATCATTCGAAGATGTACAATCGGCAGTTCTACACATTTAGTAAATTCTGCTAAATTCAGCTGAGAAATCAAATATCAAAGTATATTTGGTGTTGGGTTGATTTGATATGTATTTGGTTATGTTGAATTGTATTTTGAACCTGAGTTTTGTGTCAAATTTGTGTAATTTGAGAGAGGATTTGTGAAGGTGAATTGTACATTTTCTGACGACTTCACCCATTATATGATTTGAATGGTACTGTGAGACAAAGGGGGATTCGATGGGGATGTTATTTTTTTCTCACTGGCGGGTTTTTGTTCTGTTACATGAGCATTTTTCTGTACAAGATCATTTCTTCCCTTCTATACAGGAGAAGTTCATGGGTACTAAATGAGGCAGAACATCAGTAAAAGTATACGCTATATATATCTGTATATATTCAACATTTAAGTACCTTTACATGTCTGAAGAATTAAACCCTGCCCACACACAGCTGATTTGCCTCCCGATTTGGGTCTTCCAATGAATCCTGGGATTTTATTTCCAATCCTGGTTCATGTTATTTCAAAAACATAAACCAGGATTTGAAATGATATCATAGAATTCATCAGGAGACCCAAATCGTGGGGCAATCGGGAGGCAAATCGGCTGTGTGTGAGCAGGGTTTTAAAGGCAGTAGTGAATGGATTCTCTGTGCATATGGGTCAGATTTTCAGAAAATGTACGATTCGCCTTCACCAATCCTCTCAAATAGCCCACATTTAAGACAGAAATAAGCTTCAAAATGTAGTTAAACATAACAGACCTGATACTTTAAATCAATGCGATACCAAATATACTAAAATATACCTGGTATTCTTCATTTTTCTGCCTAGTTTAGGAGAATTTCCAAAATGTGTAGAGCAGCCAATTGTACATTTTCTGAAAATCTGACCCATATATTCCCCATCCCATGCGACGAAACACTCATCACAGTAATAATAAATACTGCATATTTTATATTGACAGTTGTCATGATATGAGTGATATCTAGGGTAGATCTGCCCACTGTGGGTAGATAAACAAATGTTGCACTGTTAACAATGAGGGTCATCTATTTATGTGATCATGACAGTTCCAATGGTGATAAAGCCAGGTAAAAGGGTTTCCCACACCAAGTGTATATGGGTCAGATCTTCAGAAAATGTACAATTCAACTTTTCCAATCTTCTCAAATAACCCAAATTTCAGACGAAAATAAAGTTCAAAATACAGTTCAGCCTAACCAAACAGATTGCTAGACTCAATGCAATGCCACATAATACTCGAATTTACCTAGTATTGACCAAATTGCAGCTTAATTTAGCAGAATTTACTAAATGTGTACAGCTGCCAATTGTACATTTTCTGAAAATCTGACCCATAGGCAGCTCTTTACCACAAGTGCAGGAGTGTGGGTTGGAACAGGGGGGTTTACATGTTCCGGTGCATGCACGTATAGATTCTGTTAATCTCTGACACAAATATTTAACCACACTTTTAAGAAAAATATGCAAATCAGTTTTCACTAATATGTTCATCCCATCACATCATATATGCCACTTGGTTCCATATAGATTTATGGATATTCTATGCTGAACCTATTTCTTTTTATATCAAAGTCCCATAATTCAATGCTAATCAAGATCCAAAATGGCTGACAAACAAGCCCACTATTGGTGTGAGATATAAAACATGATAATCCCTACACAAGAGTTCAACGGCTAGGTATAGTGGTGTACTTATAAAGGTATTTCGATAATTATAGCGAATTTACTGGAATGTAGTTATTGAAATGTGTTGTATGTTCAGCATGAGAGATAAATCATAATAAACCTCACACGATTAAGAAACTTGCGTATTCATATATACCTTTCCGTATAATGGGTTTACGTGGTGAAGTTAAAATGTGGTTTGAATTCGGAGTTTCCATAAAATTTCAACATTTCCAGTGCATACTGACTTACCACCAAACGCCTTAGTGACTGATGATCCAAATGTGAACTTACCTGAAAGACAAAAAAGAAATTGAGTTAGTTATTCTGAATTATATTAATTTTACAGAGCAAACATCATAAACGTAACGTAGGCAGCTCGCATTTAATCACTCGCATGAATAAATTAACAGTTTAGATAATTAGGGCAACTGATAATCGTTAATTAACATTACACTTCACTGGTTACGTAATCGTAACTGTACTAATTATCACTGCGTGAAACTAGCACCTCGGGCTATGTACCTTGCGCTAAGCTAACTGAACCTAGTACTGTCTCTATACAACAGGGTAATTTGAATTAAGCATCACGTCACGAGACTACACGACATATTCAACGATAATCTTTAGGCTGAATTCTCAGTTATCACCTCAAAGAGATATTACCAAATTTACTCGTATTTTGACTTATGGGACTGAATTGATCAATATTCTGCTGAAGAATTTGAAGTACATTGCCGTTGGTGAGCAATAATGACTGAAGCCACCCACCACAGGAACGGATTTTGGCGGCTCACCGAAATATAAAACATTGATATTTATGAAGCCTTGTAGCAAGAACAACCGGACAACATTCTCCAAAAGTGTGGTCAAATGACTTTTAGATGATTTGGAAAGAAACATTAGAAAAGCTTTAGTTTTTGACTGATATGTTAACTGGGAATGCAGCTTGAATCATTCTAAAAGAAATGCCTAATTAATGTATCCCCGAACACCGTTAAACCACCCAGGTGGCAACTGCAATTCATATATGCATTTGATCTCGATAATTATGTATTATTACTATTGTCTTTCCTAAGTACAGCGCCATTATCGTATTTATTAGCATCTGTATTTATGTAAATAAAGGTGTTATCACTAAGGGTTATCTTTATCATCCCAAGTTTTCCGATAGTATATAACATTAGTCCAAGAATAACAATGAGTTTGGGCCAAAATCTCCCTTTGTAACCCTACCCGTAGATGCTAATATAGATTTCTCTCGTAATATCTCGTGCCAAACGTTAGCTCTAGCCAGATGGCATCTGATTGGTCGGTACAGGTAGATAATTTACCTGGCGGTCGTCCCCAGAACTAACTGATTGCATACCATCTGTCCAGCATTTCCCAGCATGCCCTGTTACCTCCTCCCATGTACTTCCTGTTTTGTATCCCTTTCTCCCCTCCACAAATAAAGAGCGAATAGGGCCCATCAATAATGCATTAAGACCAGGGATACATGGAAATATTGATTTTCCTATGAATAGGTTGGGGCTTGCGGTTCTTGGTTGGGGGAGGGGGTGGGGGTGATGGAGGCCCCTAGGGTATTTGCATGTTGAGGATTGAAGGTTATTAGACCGATCACATAACAACAAGTACCGGTACGTAGTAGGTGGTGTATTTGCTTGTCATGCATGTACTCCCTTTAAATCTAACTAAATTACTTATTTCTATCATCAATATAATAGATAATATTGATGAAAATACTTTATCTGCATATATAGCGGTACTTTCCGATTCTGTTATAACACTACTTTTTGTGTTTCTGCTCAAGTAGCCGATTTGAACTGTAATGATAACTTCGTTGATAATATAAAAGAAATTAGTATTATATAGTGATGAACGGGGACTACGGTGCTGATAATCAAACTAACAACAGCATTAGTAATAAGAAGGTGCGGAAGAAGACGAAGCAAAAAAGGAATTGGAGGAAGAAGATGCGGAGAAGAAATCGAGCCCTTTTGTTTGGGTACAAGCTTTGTTTAAATTCTGCTTTTAATTCTAGTCTTTCATATCAAGTTTTTAGGCTGAATTTGTCTCTAAAAACTGGCTAAATATCCTTCTTTTCAACTCTTTTTATTTACAGATGGTGCAGACGACATTTTTCACCCCCAATTTCCCGCCATTATGAATAGATATTGAATTTAACTCCAAGCTATCGGTTAAGCCAAATTACACTAAATAATACCCCGGAATTATGTGGAAAGCTACCCATCCTCCCCACTACCCGGCCCACTGGTCACACTGAATACCACTATACCCACCCAGACTCTAATTCCTAATGGCAGCAGACGACATTGATGATTTTCCCTTTGGCGCTATTTAAAAGGAACCCCGAATTAAACACAAAATGGCGGCCTTGGCAGCTGAACATTGACACGTGCTAAATGATTCGCCCCATTATTGTCAGACTACAGGGTCAGATTTTCAGAAAATGTACAATTCACCTTCAACAATCCTCTCAAATAACCCAAATTTCAGACGAAAATAACGTTCAAAATACAGTTCAACCTAACCAAACAGATTGCTAGAACCAATGCAATGAGGAATATATTCGAATTTACCTAGTATCGACCGAATTCCAGCCTAATTTAACAGAAATTACTAAATACGTACAGCTGCCAATTGTACATTTTTTGAAAATCTGACCCTAGAACAGTTGAAAGTGTTATTACCGCTGTCATTAAAACTTCTTTCCAGAATGTTTGGCATAAAAACAGAGAGATGGGAACAAAATTATATCCTTTGAGAAGCCCTGGGTGAACCCTTTGTAAAGGGGGAGATAGAAGAGGTAATTATAGAGCCTGAGGGACAATGGGTGTCCATAGGGTGGGTGCTTGTTCCACCGGACAGGTGGGGAGGGGTCTCCGCAACTTCTTTTATGCAAAAAAAAGAGAATTGACAGAGTTTTATAACTTTAATTTTTTCTGGATGGTAAGTATTTTTTTTAACGATCTAAATATTCTTTTTTTAAAGAGAGAATTGTTCAAGATGTTTATGACTTGCACATAATCTGTAATTTTTCATGAGATCTTATTTTTAGGATCGACTTTGTGATTTTATCTGGGAGGGGTCTCCGCAACTTCTTTTTTTCAGACAGAGAACTGTTCAAGATTTGTATGACTTTAATGTTATCTGGATGGTATGTATTTTTAACGATTTAAATATTTTTTTAAAAGAGAGAATTATTGAAGATATTTATGACTTAAATATAAGCTGTATTTTTTTATGAGAATTTTTATGACTTTTTCAAATTTTATCTGGGTGACATGTGGTTTTAACAAGCTAAATAATTCGTGAATATATATTCAGATAGAATAATATTATAGAACAGAATGTCAAGGGTAGAAGTGGAGTGAAAAATATTGAAAGTGAGTTAGATTCCTTTTGTAGAACAATCGATATTAACACACTTCCCACTAGATAGAGGAAAGACAAAATGAAAGACTAGAAACAGACTCTTAGACCACCTATTAGCCAGTGCGATATAGTTACACATTATATAGCTGCTATTTCAATTATCAACAATGAACACCATGGTGAAGAAGATATGTATTTCATTGTTATAAGTTATAACCAATAAAAAAATACATTTTTTATCATTATACATATCTAGATATCTTTTTGAGTTGTCTTGGTCTCCAATACAAATAATATTATCCATTTATGTAAAGAGTAGGGTTTTTCTTAGGGAGAGATATATGGAATCGGTCCCCCCCCCCCCCCCCCACCACCACAATGGACCCGTCCTCTTACCCACGTCTATGATCATACATGTGTATATAACCCCCTCAAGCGGCGACCAGGCGAACCATGCGGGCGCACGGCCAGTAGTGCGCAGGTGCAAGAGCATGCGCACACAGAGGTTAGGCAGTGGCGGTGCCAGCACAGGGACCGCCGCGCAGACGCGCACGCATGCGCACAAGAGGGTTTATGGTGACAGAGAGAGAAGGCGGCAGCTGTTGTATGTGTTATTGTGTGAACGGGGGGCTTGATGTTTTAAGATGGACACTAAATTATATACCATAATGTCACTCGTCATCTCCTTTATATTATTTATGACTAAAGAGCAAGTGAGGATATGACCGGTCGGAGGTGGCTGTACCAAGCAATGCGCTCTGTGATAAAACTACTAGGGTAAAATTGGACTGCTTAACTATTTTTATTGAGATATATGCCATCTACACTCCATACGCGTCCTGTATGCAGTAAACATCAAAGCCCGCTCTGATTAATCCTATGGAAAGCCACTGCCTACAAGACACGTATAGAGTGGAATATGTGAACCTTTTTTGGTTACACTTTAGAATGTATGGCTGCCCAGAAATGTCTCTTTTATATATGTTTGTTTCTCATAAGCCTCAATAAATATATTTCAACAACACGTATGATTTAAGGTGGGTGTCTTGTCATATTAAAGCATGCATTCTCAGCTCAATTCAATTCAATTCAAACATTCTTTATTGTCATTTTTGTAAAAAACAATTTAGGTAGACCCAATTCTGGCGTGCCAGATCTTCCTATGGGTACCATGGACTAAGGCTAAGCAAAAGCTAGATTTGTTTTACTTTTCGTCCTTTTTTTTTAAATATAAGACATTCAAAATAAAAATGGATAAAAATTCTTTAAAAAAAATAATTCCCTAAATATTAGTGACTCTGCACCGATTAATGTACTGTGAATATGCCCTGAGGTGATTCCACTTGCCACCCACTTTAATCGCTTAAAATTTATTCATTTTTTAATTTTCCACGCACAACAATTTATCAAAGTATAAGAAGCATCTCCCAGGGTTATAACTACTTCCGTGACACCCCATAATTATATTTCAGCACCCCTCCCCACTCACTGCACCCCTCAGGGGTTTCTTAGACTCAATAATTACGAAAGCAAGACTAAAAAAATAATATTAGTGAATGATTAATTGTTATGTGACACGTTAAACGTTAGCGTATGAGTCATGAGTCATATTAGTAACACATGGTTGCGACACGAGAGGGTTAAGTGTGTGTATACAAACCCTCTAACATGAAAGGGTTATTGTGTATACATAAGCCGGCGTAATGGGTTGGGGCGACATCTAGCGGACAATGAGGGTTTATGTACAGCGTGACTGATACTAAAATATGCAGAAAAATGTGATTTTATAAAACGTGTATTGATAGATAAGAACAAGGTCATATAGCTTTCATGAATGCATAATGTTTACATGGGTGAAATCGTAAACAAATGTACAATTTGCCTTTACCAATCATCTCACATAATCTTAATTTAAAATAGAATTGGGGTGCGAATTCCGGTTCGACATAGCGGAATATATTGTTTGAATGCAACTATACCATTATGTACTCAGATATACTATAGGAATTATCATTCTTCAGCTTAACCCAACCGAATATACTAAAAGGTATTATTAAGAACTAATATTGAATTATATAATTTAACATAAAACGCGTAGTAGAGCTGCCAATTGCACATTTCCTGACGACCCTCAATATTTATATAGATTAACTCCAACGAGTTGAAGGTTAAAGAACCGCAAGAATATCGCAAAAGCTCGGGAAAAAATCTTGCCAAATTCTGACATTTTCCAAGCATATCTAACATTTTAATATATTGTCAGTTGTACCCATACATTCATCCTATTGCGGACCCAGCCTACCGTCAATAAGTGATACACAGCAAACACCCCATCCCCCACCCCCGCCCCCTCCCCCAATACCCAATATTGACCCTCCACACAAGTCCCCTATGATGTCGTCTCCCATGTTAACAACCGATAATGCAATAGGCTTAATATAAGGCATTGTAGCATTACCGTATTTACACGTATGTAATCAGGGGCTATTAACTAGTGGCTCGGCGTCAATACAAGGCAGAAGAGGGACTCGTGAGTGTTTGGAGGGAGGCACTCGGGCTGTATGAGTCAGAGCGGCAGAAAATGTATACATACGGGTCAGATTTTTAGAAATTGTACAATTGGCAGCTGTAGACATTCATGTAACCCCAGAAATTTATGAAATTGATATGAGTAGAATATATAAGACAAGCTTGGGCGACGACAATTTTTATTTAATAAAATTGTTGGAAATATTATACAATAATATGATATAAATTATTTATAGGTATAATTAAATTATAGAATATTATACCTAGGTCGACATCAAGAATTCGACCTGAATGAGTTATAAATTGAAAAGTTATAAGAAAAGGAAATAAATTAGATTGATTTATGATCTGGGGTCTCGTGGTATATGATATTGTATTGTTGGGTGGGTGGGAGGAAAATTTTACATGATATGTGTAATGGACGACAGGCGAGAAGGAAGTGCCTGGGGTACCCTGGGAGGAGTAGTGGTGACCACGAGACTGACCAGGGGGCGCCACCAATGCTATGGAATCAAAGATTCCTTCAACATTCATGTAACCCCAGAAATTTATGAAATTGATATGAGTAGAATATATAAGACAAGCTTGGGCGACGACAATTTTTATTTAATAAAATTGTTGGAAATATTATACAATAATATGATATAAATTATTTATAGGTATAATTAAATTATAGAATATTATACCTAGGTCGCCAAACCCCAAGCTTGTTAGTAGAGATAAGAGTTTAGTTATAGCAGAGTGCTATATGTTTGTGTAATAGTATAGGAGCACCCGTGAGGTGAGATAATTGTTTGATTAGCCGTGGGCTATGAGTTGAAATTTAAAGTTATATTAATGTATAGCAACGACCTTTGTCGAATGCATGATTTATATATGAATACTGACCGATGGTCATAGTCCTTACACCTGTGAGGCGAGGTAATATTATTAGAGTGTTCTTGGGCGAGGCCCGATTTGTTGAGCGATGGTGGATTGTCTCTATCCGTGTTTTATATTAATAAGTTGCGTAGGATGTCGTATAGTATACTAGTCATGGTGTTTTTGGGCTACGCCCAGTGTCTCTCTAGATGTTTTTCTTTGGTGGTCTCTTTGCGACGTACATATTTGGCGTGTTGTCGCGCGGTATTGTCTCTTCTCTCACGCCTCGAGGTTTTTAACGAGTGCTTTAGACACCTTTTTTGCTGCCTTCTTGGTGACATACTGAGCGTATGCCGACGATGCCCACGATCCGAAATCCTTTATGTCTGACTCGGAGGCGCCCATGTCGCATGCATGGGTCGCCGCCGACCTCCTTAAGGAGTGTAGTGAGTAGTCTTGTGTTGGTAAGCCCATCTGCGTCAGCGACCAATTCAGATGTTTGCTTAGGTCCGCTGTTGTGACGGGGTTGTATGTGTGGGGGTATACCAGGAGCGGCTGTTCCCTGTAGCGAGTCGGTGCTTCATTGATTGCGTCCCTGTATGCCCTCAGTATGCATATCTCTGTGTCTGCGGACGCTGGTATATATACTATTCGCCCCTGGTCAAAAGCCTGTAGGTTTTTGGCCCATTTTTGCCTCAGTGCCAGCTGCGAGTCTTGTATCCACACGTCCCTTCTAGTTATATGTCGCATATTATCATATGCTGATGCTGATGGTGGTGCGACCTCCGATTGTCTAAAGCCTGCCGTATACATGACAAGGATGGCTAGCTTGTATTGCTTTGGTGCTGGGAACTTATCTGCGTATTTTATTATTGTCCTTATCTGCTCTACGTCCATCTGTTTTCTCTGGTTTATTTGGTGCGTCTTATCCCTCATGACCGCATCCAATGCCAGCTGGAGCCTGTAAGAGTGGAATGCTGGTGATGGACGCCCCTTGCGTTTGAAGAACTCTCTAACCGCTGATACGTAGTTGAGTACTGATTTAGGGCTCTTCAAGTATGAACGTATGTACTGTACATATGCACATGCCTGGGCTTCGTTGATGTTATCTGGGTCGATCCTATATCGGTAGGTGAATGCTAGTAGCGATCTTATAGCTGTTTTGTGGTTTGACATGGTGCCCGGTGCTCTTGCCATCTGTTGTGCGACCTCAGCTTCAATCATGAGTTGTCGGAGCTCTGGATCTGCAATAATATCAGAGATGCATTACACTTCAAAATTGTTTTTAATTTTTATGTCTATTTCTTCAGTAGACTTGGATCTTATTTCTCTTATCCTGTCAATTGTTTCTAGCTGATATACTATTCTAAAGTTGCCCAAGGCCTGCGTCAACCATATTGCCCTTGCGCCACTCATGTTGTACTCCTCTTTGTTCCCGTTTTTTAGGATTTGTATCGCCTCACTGTCGTCCGTTTTTATCATGACAGTCTGGCCTGCGTCCTCTCTGCCGCTCAGTGTCTCAACTATTTGTGTGGCGCCTTTTGCCACCCTATTTGCTTTGCCCTTGTCCTCGTCTGCTATGAGTGCACGCGTGTGTTTGTCTCCTATTGTGCCCATGACCCATTCACCTTCTTCTGATATGTAGATGGTTTTGCTGATCTTGTCTTTTACTATCATGGCTATACCATTCCATCTTGTGGCGCATGCCTCTATCCAATTTAAGTCCATTCTCATTTCTTTCGTGACGTACAGTTGTCTCTGTTTTGTCTCCCTAAGTGTCTGGAGTAACCTTCTAACAAACACTTTGGCGGGCTGTATGCACTTTGCAATGTATATGGTTTTGCCTATAATTGACTGTAGACGCTTCAGGGTGATGACTCTCTCGCCTTTGATCTTTGTTGCCTCCTTTTGTATCTCCCATAGCTTATCTATTGGGATTGACAGCGTCATGTGCTCTGTGTCGATGTTTATACCCAGCCATTTTACTCTCTTGCTGGGAGGTTGAGTTTTTTCGCTCGCTGCTGGGAGCCCTAGGTCTTGCAATATACTCTTTGCATCATTGAAGGCTCTGGTGGCATGGCTCTCGTCTCTGGCCCACCCTCTCATATCGTCGAGATACATGTATACTTGGTGTCCTCGTTTCCTCATGATATCGGTTATAGCATTCGCGACCCTCTGCATGTGTGTTGAACTGAGTCGGCTGCCAAAGGGCATGCTTGTGTCCAGATAGAACTTTCCTTCCCAGTGGAAATTAAGGAGCGGCCAGTCCATCGGGCAGCTGCGAAAGTTTTTATACGCCCTCTGCAGGTCCAAAGTGAACATAAATGGTGGACTCTTCAGGTTTATTATGCGTTTCACGAGCATTTCTATCGTCGGTAGACTATGTTCTCTAGTCACCCCTAGTATTGCATTTTGTCGTATATATGCGTTGATCGACATCTCTTCCGGGTACGACATGTCCAGTATGATTCTCCTCTTTTGGGGGTCTGCTTTCGGCCTGGACATTATCGGATTCGTGTGGGTCCATTCTCTAAATGTGTGGTCATTATACGGGCCATACACCGCACCCTGTCTCATCTCCGTGCGTATGTATTCCGCCACTTGTTCTTTATACTCGTTTGCAGATGTGTGATTGTCGATGTCTACACTGTCTGTCACTGGTCCCAGGTAGCCTACTGGGAAACCGTACCGTATATTGTCTAGGAGTTCTGGTTCGTGCACCTCTCTAGTTAAGTAATGTACCCACATTTTAATGTTCAACTTACTAGGGACTTGTATCCTGGCTACCAGCATGTTTGGTAATCCTGTCCTCCTCGTCTTCTCATATATGTCCGCTATTTCTGTTTCCAGCACATGTGTGTTGGGTTGCGGCCATGTCTCGCGGCGATGTTGTGCCAGCTCGATCGGGCCCGGGACCATTCGATCGGGTACTTTTCCTTGTTTCGCCGCGCACATTCTTCTAATGTATGCGAAAATACCTTCCTCTGTATTGTATGTTTCGTTTTGAGTCATGCCTGTATGGTTTTTATCCCCCTTTTGTCCCATATTCTGGTTTTCGTTACTGTCATAGCTCTGTTTTTCATCAGTCGAGAGTGCTTGTATGGGGGCCGCCATTTTGTCCTGTCGTACAGAGCTGCTGATTGGCTTAGGGCCATCTTGGTTTACTACGCCGGTTCCCATTGGTTTATCTATTGGGCGGAAGTTCTGGGGGCTTCCGGCTTGCTCTTGTTTACACACTACACAATGGCGGCTACACTCGTAGTCTTGGTCTATGTACATGGGGAATTGCTGTTCATCGTCGTAATATATCATGTCATGTCTCATAAATGTGGTACTCACGGAGGTCTTGTCATCGGTTTTTGTCTCCCGCTGATGACATATGGCGGGATTTACACGTTTTTTGCAGGCTGTGCATAGTATGGTTGGTGTGCGTGATTCGTATGTGGGCGTGTCTGATACGTCTGCGCCGGGTTTGTTGGATTCATCGGTGGCGGAGGGTACATGAAATGTCCTGTCGGGCTGGGATCTCTGCTCTGTGTGGACTTGGCTTTTTGCCTCTTCATGCATTCATTTGATGGATGTGTATGTCTGTTGCCTGACATCGCGTAACAGTAGGCACATATGTGTTGGTACGTTGCCTCGTCCAACCTATGGTCATCGCTTTCCTTGCACTGCCCTTTCGCGTTGTATATGGGGCATGGCGATGTGTGCGACTCTATATCAGTTATCGACCTCGCTGCTAGTGACAGTCTCATCCTCTCATATTGTATGGCCTGCGTATCCTGCCACTCACACTCGCCTCTCTCTAGCTTGTCAAAGATGCTGTTTGACCACCGAAGTACATTCTTCCATGGTCTCTCCTTAGCATCTTGCGCCACTTGGTTCAGGTGTTGTATTAGGAAGAACCTTTCCTCACTTTTGGTCATGTTTTCGTCCAGTAGCATACTCGTAAAAGCGTGCACGTACTCATGGTAGGTGATTGCGTCCTTTACTTCCACTTTTTCTTTTGGCATACTTATCCCTTCCCTTTCTAAATAGAGGTGTGGGCGGGCAATGGTTCGACGCACTCTTGGGTCGTAGTGAATATTACCTTTTACTCCCGTTGTTGCGAATAGAGGGTTTGCGAGGTCCATTTGGTTCTCCATGTACATGCGTGTCATGCTGTCGGTGAATATTTGCCTGGGGTGTGGGTATGAGGCCTGTCTTTGCTGGTGGGCGCCTGCGAGCGGGTATATTGGGACCTCGTCCTTGCTCTTATTTTCTGTGTCATCATTTTCTTTGTGTGTTTCCGTGTCCACTTTCATGTCCGCCATGGCCTGTGCGATCGATGTGGCGATTGTGGCTGCCATTGACGTTTTCATATCGTCCTTAAACTTCCCCATGGACTCCTCCATCTTTGCGAACCTATCGTCCATTTCTGCTTTTGTCGCCATGTTTGTTTTGGCTTGTGACTCGTTCCGGCTGGCTAGTTCTTGATGGCCGGCGTCGCTAGACTTCCTCAGTGTGCTTTCTTGCCTGGGTTTGTTCGTGTTTCTGGAGCGTCTTGTGCGTTTGGTATGCTCCTGTGTCTGCTGTGCTTGTTGTGCTGCACTTTCGGTTATTCTTCTCCTGTTTCTAGTTGAACGGGTGCCAGCTGGCATGCCGTAATTTTGTCAAAGGTAGAAGAAAAATTTTACATGATATATGAAAAATTTTACATGATATGTGTAATGGACGACAGGCGAGAAGGAAGTGCCTGGGGTACCCTGGGAGGAGTAGTGGTGACCACGAGACTGACCAGGGGGCGCCACCAATGCTATGGAATCAAAGATTCCTTCAACATTAGTAAATTCTGCTAAATTAGGCTGCAATTTGGTCAATACTTGGTAAATTCGAGTATATTCGGCATTTCATTGATTCTAGTAATCTGTTTGGTTAGGTTGAACTGTATTTTGAACTTCATTTTCATCTGAAATTTGGGTTATTTGAGAAGATTGGTGAAGGTGAATTGTACATTTTCTGACGACTTCACCCATGTATACATAATATATGTATGTGTCAAATATTTAGAAATTGTAAAATTGGCAGCTCTGCACATTTAGGAAATTAGGCTAAAAATTAGGCTGAAAAATGATGAATACCGGGTATATCTGAGTATATATGTGGTATCGCATTGATTTAAAGTATCAGTTCTGTTATGTTAAACAACATTTTGAAGCTCATTTTTGTCTTAAATGTGGGTTATTTGAGAGGATTGGTGAAGGCGAATTGTACATTTTCTGAAAATCTGAGCCTATAAAGAGCAGCTCTATACATAAATAGTAAGTCCAGTTAGATTAGGATTCTCAGAAAATGCACATTTAGCAGCTCTACAAATGTGTTACTTCTGCTAAATTAGACTGAAAGAACATGAATAATGGGTTTATCAGAGTATCTTTGGCATTGTGTTGATAGAAAGCGTCCCTTTCATTGTGTTAAACTGTATTTTGAACCTCACTTATCTCTTAAAATTTGGGTTATTTGAGAGGATTGGTGAAGGTGAATTGTACATTTTCTCACGATCTCACCCATAAGGGCGTTCTACCCAGATGGCCGAGTGAGTATTTCCAGGTTAGCGTTCCACCTGCTCAGGTACCCATACCGGAAGTGACGTAATCAGTCGCGACTTCTGCCACTGCGCTGACGACAATATACAATGACTTAATATGACTCTTGGTATTGCCACAAAAAGTGAAGCGGAAAGCAGTCAGCACCTTTCGCTTTCTGTATTATCCACATGCCAAGACCGAAACACTTTTTTTCCCCCTTTTCCACTGTTCAATAGAAGTTATTTCGGAGTGGGTTTTTTTGCTTCACTTGTATTTGGCAGCAGGACCAAATTGGCATCATGGGTGATGGAATTTTTAAGCTTAATTCGTTTAAATGTAATGGTTCCGTTGCTATTGTTTGGAAAGAAATGGCGGTTTTTTTGGTATTGTTAATTGACAGGCGTGTAATGCATTATTTTATGCTTGTCAGGATTTTCTTTTATAAAGTCAAATATTGGGGTTGTATTTAAATGTGGCATTGAATGATGTGTTACATTTAATTAGATAGATCGATAACCGTCTTTCAATTTGTATTTGTTATTTTATATTCGTATGCAATTATTCCCAAATATCCACATTAATATGATAGTCAGGACCAAAATTATGTTCAAAATGCACGAAGCAGGATAAGATTCTTGTGTGCATCCCAAGTAGGCTATAAATGTGGATCTTTACTTTTTTTAAAAAAACACAAAAGAAATAACTCTCCAAAATGTTGTTCAATAACTTGTAGACGCGTACAAAAAGGACTGACCACCAAGTAGGGAGTATTTAGTTATTAACACACAAATATATGAGTGCAAGATTAATGTTTTTCTTTACACTTTTTTCGTTTTTAAAAGGTTTTATTCAGCTTTCTGCCGTCTTGGAGTAAACTAATATGTTTCTTTGCTGCAATCCTTACTCTTCCTTTACACCTTTTTAGTTTAATCCCACCAAATTTTGGTCTGGCTTTTGGCTTTTAGATCTGTTTGAAAAGAATGGATAAAAAAATCTTTAGTTATTGAGCGATGTTAACTGTGATTGTAGCTTTAATACATTCTTTACTTCCTCTTCTTTTTTTAAAGGTTTTATTCAAGATATCCTGCCCTCGAGGCTTCTACACATCTAAGGTTCGACATAGTCGAATATTTTATATTTTTTTTCGCGTATTTTTATTTTCCATTTGTGATCTTACTCAATTACATCTCGTGTGCTTTCTATTTCATTTTTTAAACAACTTTTTTTTTTATCAATGACACCTCAACAATAAAATACCGGAATATAACTTCTAGATGCAAACATCTCATGTGTTCTACCGTGTTTACATTATTTCGTTGCTAGTAATTTTAAGAAAAAAACAGATAAATCTTACCAATATATCATAATGATACTACAAACTGACCATCATCTGGAACACTCCCCAGGTCATAAATGGGTCAGATCTTCAGAAAATGTACAATTCAACTTGGCCAATCTTCTCAAATAACCCAAATTTCAGACGAAAAAAATGTTCAAAATACAGTTCAACCTAGCCAAACAGATTGCTAGAATCAATGCAATACCAAATATACTCGAATTTACCTAATATTGACCAAATTGCAGCCTAATTTAGCAGAATTTGCTAAATGTGTACAGCTGCCAATTGTACATTTTCTGAAAATCTGACCCAAATACAACACTCTGACTTCTTTACATTCTTTTTCAGAGTTCTCCCCCAACTCCAGCCACCAGCTACCACCGCCCCAGACACATCCATGAGTCGCCATTGCTCTGGAGGGAGACATTCTACCGCCCACTGCTAGAAAAACCTTAATCCACCGGGCTTCAATTTGAATGCTAGCTTTTTGTGCCTCGTCCTTTCCGCAATACTTTAGGGGGAATGGGTGATTGGATTGTTAAAGCTTTCCCTTTTTAATGGGTTTTTGCCAGGGGAAACACATGTTGCCTGCTTGGGGAAAATGATGATGCGGTTGAATGGAATTGGTAATATGGATTATCACTCTTGTCTCACTCGCCTTAATCTTCATTTAATTTATCTTAAAATCTTGTGAGAAGATTATGTGTATTATTTGAGTGTCAGGTTAAAAGAATCTTATATGGGAAGATCTCCATATAACAGTGTACGTGGGCTCAGGCAGAGCCTATCAGATCAGATAAAGATGGTATGTCAGTGATTAGACGCCTACTGCGCTAATGTATTTCCCAGCTCTGGAGTAGACGTCCTAATACAGTACAAAAAAGACAAGGATGACAGTTTGCTTTGCATGCTGATTTTTTAGACTCATTTTGTCTGCAATCTGTAACATTTGAAAGGCAAAGGCAAATTGTCATTTTCAAGCGCCATATATCGTATTGACACTAGCCTTGACAGGCCTGTAGTGGTTCAGTTTTTCAGAAAATGTGTAGAAAAAGTTCTACACATCTATCAAATTCTGCTAAATTACAGTGAAAATCGATAAATACTAGTTATATCTGAGTGTATTCTGTATTGTATTCATTCAATAAATCTGTCTGGTTATGTTGAACTGTATTTTGAACCTGATTTCCGTCTTAAATTTGGGTTATATGATGGGGGTTTGTGGAGGTGAATTGTACACTTTCTGAAGATCTGACCCTTATGTGGGTGAAATTGCTAGAAAATGTACAATTCCCCTTCGCCAATCCTCTCAAATAACCCAAATTTCAGACGAAAATAAAGATCAAAACACAGTTCAACCTAACCAAACCGATTGCTAGAAACAATTCAATGCCAAACATACTCGAATTTACCTAGTATTGACCATTTTTCCGCCTGATTTATCAGAATTCACTAAATGTGTACAGCTGCCAATTGTAAACATTCTGAAAATCGGACCCTAGTATGCATGAAAGGAGCAAGAAGATGACGGCGTTCCATGTTGTTGTATTATGCATTAGGCGTACACATGTAGGGACCATCAACATGATATAGAGTGATGTATGAGTACAGAGACATGGCCATGTCAAGAAGGCCACTGGTAGGCCACAATTAGTGTGAGCATTACCATTATCTCCAGTCATAATGGACGTTTATGAGGTGAATTCATAAATGATCAAAATATGCGCACAGACAATAGGTGCTGGCCTTGGTCTCAGCATGCTCTGTCATACTGTGTTATGTGGGGGGATAGGGTGGGGGGGGGGGGGAGGTGGAGAGTGGGTAGAGTGGGGAAGGAGGGATACTGGAAGGGAGTGGGAGAAGAAGAAAGGACTTGGGAAGAGGGGGGAAGAGGGGGGAAGAGGGGGGAAGAGGGGGGAAGAGGGGGGAAGAGGGGGAAAGAGGGGGAAAGAGGGGGAAGAGGGGGGAAGTGGATCGAAGAGGGGGGAAGAGGGAGAAGAGTCGGACAGGGAATGTAGGAAGAATCAATGATTAAAGAAGACGTAAATAAAAGGAAGAAATAGAAAGGGGGATGGAGGAGGAGGTGAGTGAATTAATAAATGATGCAGAATATGCACACATGCACAATTAAATTTGTTCCTAGTCACGAAATGTTATATGTGGTGTACGTTGTGTGTATGAGAGGGTGGGATGGAGGAAGGGGAAAGAGAAAGGAAGGGGAGAGATAGGAGAGATAGGGGGGTCGAGGGAACAGTGAGAGAGAGCAGAGAGGGGGGGAAAGAGAAGGAGGGGAAGAGGAGAAGAGGGGAAAGAGAGAGGAAGAGAGGAGAGAGGGAGGGGAAGAGAAGAGAAAGAGAGGAAGAGAAGAGAGATCAGTGAGGGCAAGAGAAGGAAGGGAAAGCAAGGGGATGGAAAGGGCAAGAAGTGGAGTGTGCAAGGGAAGAATAAGAACATTAAAAAAACATTTAGAAAACAAATAAAAAGGCCACAACCCTCGTTTAATCCACCATACGTTCCCCATACAAGAGAACAGCCACATGCTGATCTCTCTACTACCCTAGATGATGTACAGTAGGGCAGCACTAGCACCCCTCCCCTGGGGTG
Organism: Sthenelais limicola; assembly: GCA_942159475.1. Classification (NCBI taxonomy): domain Eukaryota; kingdom Metazoa; phylum Annelida; class Polychaeta; order Phyllodocida; family Sigalionidae; genus Sthenelais; species Sthenelais limicola. The sequence goes on along the minus strand of OW804096.1, from coordinate 12,494,424 downwards.
TCATCTTTACATTACCCCCTCACCCTATTACACCCCATCCCTTGATTCCTAATATAGAAATAGAGGGACCTTCATGTAGAAAGGGTAAGCACCTTGGGGCTATACAAGGGGGATAGACTAGCCACAAGTCCGATATTTCCCACCATTTTTCTTATATTCCAATCTCAATAAGTATAAGTATTCAATGCAGAAGGCATGCAGGCTTTTCATAGGGGCAAACACAGCAGATTATATTCAATATATAACCGATTTCTGTCAAAAATGTGTTATATTGATCAAATAATTCGGGCACAAACCTGATTGGACTTCTAAATTCACTTTCGAATGGCAGTATAAAACTAATGGATGTTCTAAGAAATTCACTTTAAAATTTCAAACACTCTAGGTCCAAACCCTCAGATCAGATAAGAATGGTATGTCAGCCTATACGTCACTTATTGGTTTTCTGGCCTAGGACTCGGTCTTTTAATGGGAATATAACAACATTTTGGGGTCTTAATGAAATTATAATGGCACTTCGCGGTTTGAGGCGAGAGGCTTTCCCTTCGTTTGAAGGGACTCTCTCAACTTTGGACTTAGCCTGCAAATGGCAGTCTAAAACAAAAAGATGTTCTAACAAATATCATGATAACTTTAGACGAGCACACGTCTACATGGGGAAGAGTAGAAACCAGGCGCAGAACCCTGACTTGTCAATCAGCAGTCAGTATGATGAGAGAAGAAGCCCTTAGGCAAGTCTTCCCTGACAAAATGTAATATTTTCCGCCTGCCAATCTACTAATTAATAACTAGTGACGGGCAGAAGACGGCCCCGCCCCCTGGGGAGCCATAGGATCAATAGGTGGACAACAGGCCAGTAGTAGTAGTAGTATGCACTGGAGGAGGTGGGAGGGGGCACTGGAGGAATGGGGGCACTGGAAGAGTGGGGGGCACTGGGGGAGGGGGGTGGAGCACCCATTTTTGGAAACCCCATTTTTGGAAGGCATTTCATATACATGTTTTAATTTTGAAAAATTGAATTGAACTACAAATTGACTATCAAACCAAAAATTGATTATCAAACCAGTTTATCAAAAATTACAAACTGTCTATCTTCTTTTTATTACAATATATGAGGGCACTGGTGGGAAGGGATTTGGATAGAGACGAAGGGAACAAGAGATGGTGAGGAAAACCAATTTTATTTCATGAAATATTTTAATGTTGCTTAATTAACCAGGAATATTCTATGACGTATTTTAATGTTGATTAATTCTTAATAATTTTAAAATTTGTAATTACAGTTATTTGTTTTACCCGAACCGCTTACTGTGCTATCCCCCTCCCCCCTCTAGTCCCAACCCCCTTCGCCCCTGCCTCTATTCCTGGTTAGGGGCCCTCCAGCAAAGCAACGACAAATGCTATAAAAGCCATAATATTATTTGTTGTCACTTTATTGCCGACCTCTCTCATGCCCCAGGAAAAAGAAGTTTCTCGGTTCTGTGCATTGGCAGCCAAGCTGCTGCCACCCCTGGGTCCAACACAGGAACCACCTGGGTCTCGTTGCAGAACAAATCCTTACTTAAGACTTTCCTCCCTTAACAATATTTTTAATTTTCCCCTTGCTAAGCAGCTGGTAAGGAACATTGAGGAATTTGCTATGTATACAGACAATACTAATTAGCATTCCTACAGTAGAGATTTCCTACAAAAGCAAGGACAAATAGCTTAGCAAGGAATATTTTAAGTAAGGACCTCTTATGCAGCAGGCCATAGACACTGTGCAGTGTGTTATACTCCATTATGTGAAGTATTAGTGTTGGACGTCTACATGTACATGGAATGATTAATTAAATAAATAATTATATAATTGATAATTATAGATCCCATGGGGACAGCCTTGATTAATTCGCACTTCTATTACGTTTACAGCATTTAAAACCCAAATCCAATTTACTAAATAAATTTAATTGTTGTAAGTTGGTTGGTAAGTAGGTCTGAACAAGACAGTTCCTATTCAATGGGAATGATTGGAAAATCGCTGAGAAAACACCAATGTTATTCAAACACCAATGTTATACCATATTGTAAACAATTTTTGTCTATCAATGATATAATACTTGCCTGAATAAAGCTATTCATCAATCCATTTAATCTCCACATTATTTTACTAACTCATAGAGTTCATAGAAATGTAAACCTTAATTTATTTGGCAATAATATTATTCACTACGTAAATTCAAATATAGGAGAGACAGTCTAACGCCTTGAACTGCTATAGAGAAAAATGAATGAAGAAACATTATTTTTCTTCTTCAAACATCCAACAATTAATGGGTTATACAGACTTTTTCACATTGACATAATCTTTGCCAAGCAAATGACCATATCGTCTGAAACATTGTGGAACTGGTGTCTCCAAGGGTGGATTGGTCTGTGCTTGCAAGCCTCCCAGAGCATGCCAGAGTACAATCAATAAGTCCCATGTCCCCCCACACAATGGGATTATCATAATCATGCGTGTTGATAATCTGGATTGACCAACTTTCGGCGTGGGCGTGGATGGGGAGGTGGTTTGACTGCTGCTGGGACTTACCCCAGATATCGCTCACCCCACTCAGACTAGACATGCAGACACGTTAGCTTCTAGTATGTGATGTGTTTCGGAAAAATAAGTCACAACTCGCACAAGTTAGTTTTGAGATATCATCATATTCTGAAAGATGAGATCAAGCCGATTCTAACGATAGTAAACAGTAGGATATCTAATAGGTATATCTATATTTTAAGTTTGATATTTTTGCAATATTTTTGAATGGGCAATTGATAGTATAAAGTAGCTAAATGTACTCTATAGGATAACCTTAAGAGTGCATGGAAATATTTAATCAACTGTCTTGAGATTTAGTACATGCATTTATGCGACCCCAAGGACTAGATAACCCAAAGATGAAAACATTCCTACAAGGAAATCTTGCAAATAAAACACTTTGAAAAATACCAATTTTGCGACTTGTGACTCATACTCCTGAAACACATCACATATTCGAATCTATGAAGGATGCTGATGACCTCATTGTAATACCTGGTACACCAAATTCGAGTGTATACATGGATGTATGCCTGTAGTAGGATGAAATTATTCATGTTGACTCAAATGTACCGTTTTTACTTGTGTTATTCTACTATTGAATAGGTTAACGTAATATGTCAAAGCTTCAAAGAATGCATGTATACATTTATGTTACATTTGGTATTGGTCCAGTCCTTCATAGTTAGCTTAATGACGAATGAGCCTTGATGGAATTATTGCCCCAAATTATATATAAATATTTTTCTGTCAAATAGATCAAACCGAGAATATAAAGCTTACCTAATATAATGGCCGCCCAATAGGTTCCACCACAAGGACTACCGTACTTCTGTATCCTCTAAAAGGAACCCAAAGCTTTCTAGGAACCAGCACAACCTATAAGCAACAACCCTTTGTGTGTGAAAGGTCGCCATTAAAAGCAAGAGGCAGAGAATTCTCCCTTTTCATCAATAATTGACCCTAGAGAGGCTAGTGGATAATATATCTTGGTAATGCTGATGAGAAAAGGACATTAGAGTGGGAAGAGGTTGAAGGTCAGTGGAGGAGAGGTGACCACAGCTTTATTATAGCCTGGTCTGGACGTGAGGTGTAGACCTATAGGCAGTTCACATAGTAAATCTGTGAGCTGGAGATTTATTTATGTATTGGTTTCTCTCTGATGTTTCGGTCTTTAGCATTGAATAGGAACTGTGCAGTAGGGTGAAGTCGCCAGAAAATGTACAATTCACTTTCACCGATCCTCTCAAATAACCCAGATTTCAGAGGAAAGTAAAGTTCAACCTAACCAAACAGATTGCTAGAATCAATGCAATGCAGAATATACCCGAATTCACCTAGTATTGACCAAATTGCAGCCTAATTTAGCAGAATTTACTCAATGTGTACAGCTGCATATTGTACATTATCTGAGAACCTGACCCGTATACCGTAAAGGCAGTTCACATAGTAAATCTGTGATCGGGAGATTTATTTATGTATTGGTTTCTCTCTGATGTTTCGGTCTTTAGCATTGGAAAGGGACCATGCAGCAGAGAGACAGAAATGCCAAGAAACAGTAATGTCCAGTTGGCTGCTCTACATATCTAGTGAATTCTCCTAAATCTGTCTGAGAATTTATAAATTTAAACCAGGTATGTTTTTAAGTATATTTGGTATTGCGTTGATTCTGAGAATCACCGGACACGATTTAAGCTGTTGGAAGGTGAATTTAGCACCTCTAGGATCCAGTCCAGGCCCAAACCCTCAGATGAAGATAGTCCAATTTCCTGATTCATTGTATCTTGAAGGAGTAAATAAAAGTTGAATATATTATACTTCCACCGAGTCATCCATCCGCCAGTATGACACCATACATACTGCCTCTGGCACCCTAACCTGTATGGTTCCCATTGTCAGGCAATGTACAATTGGCAGCTCTACACGTCTAGTAAATTCTACTAAATTAGCCTGAAAGAGATAAATACTTGGTATATCTGAATAAATTTGGTATTCCGTCGATTCAGAGTTTTTTTAATTAATGTTAAGTGTAGCAATTCTGTGTTATGTTCGAGTTATATGAGAGGATCCGATTGGTGAAGGTGAATTGTACATTTTCTGGCGAATTCCTCCGTATATGACACTAGACATGCCAGCTCTGTCACCCACACCTATTCCTCCTTCCCCGTAACCTCCACATATACAAACATTAGTTGATGTATTGTGTAGATGTGATCAAGGCTATAGATTTATGAGATGTTTACAAATAATTCATCTTGTCCTGGTATTGTCTGTTGACAGCCCCAGGTATGGCCTTTCCAATTACAACTCATTGATCATTAATAGTATTCCATATATATACCTGCCATGGTGGTTGGGACCCATGCTAGGTATATAATAAGAGATTTGTTGAAATTTGTTTGGCGTGATTTGTTGAAATTGAAAGATTTTCTTCATATTTTGCAAATCGAGTCAAGACAATATACCGGAATCAATAGTTCTGATATATTGTACAAGGCTACATTCTGGACATGGAAACATTCTGGACCAGATTTTTATCTATATTTTTGTTCTTATTTTGAGCCAGCTTGGAACTCAAAGTGAAAGTGTCTTGCTCAAACTTTATTCCCGATATTTCGGGATAGAACTGTGTTATTGCATTCATGGATTGTGATAAACTGTTTAGAAGGAATAATGAACACTCAAATTTAACTAACTACTAATTTAGTACTTATCTAGAATTTCCGTTACAGTTTTTCAATATCTCAAAATAAATTGTCTCTAAAAGCCAAAACGTATACATATCTTATAGTGACACCTACCATGCAATCAGAAAACTCAGCAGTATAAACAAATCAATCACTTATATGTACAAGGCTGGTAGATATCTAAACTTTCCAATTTCTCAAAATAAAACCTTTAAAATCCAAAATGTGCACATCTCAGTGACACCTTCCATACAACCAGGAAACTCACAGCAGCAGTATAACATAATGAATCACTGACACTGTAGTGTGTAAAAGGTTGGTGGAGTCACGATGCTGACATGACAATGAACCTGTGGCCGGTTCTAGCGTGCCATTAGCAAGCTATACTATGTGCCTGGCTGGCCATACAATAACACAATGGAGGATAGGTACAGGCAGGAGCAGGAGGAGAGGTGTACGAGCCGCCTGAACGACTCTAAACACTACCCCCCCCCCCCCGCCCCACCCACAGTGTGTGCTGAATTATTGACTAGAGTTATGGGAGGGGGAGGTTTAAGTGTAAAGCAGAACTGTTGTGTTGGTTTGGGAATTTAAAAAAGAATTAGTTTGACTCAGGAATAATAAAATTACAATGAAGTAATTGCTTTTCTATATTAAACTGTGTACAGTTAACATTCACTATAGAAGAGAATAATTCTGTCACTATTTCATTTACCATGCCTCTTTGCTGTCTGGTTAGTCCCCCTATTCCTCTCCTTATTTCATTTTCTGTTCCAACCAACGTATCTCTCTCTGTCTCTCTCTGTATGTCTTCTTTCCTTTGCCCCGTTGTGCTTTCTTTTGCAATTTTATTTTAATTTCCTCCTCCATTGTGTCGCTCTCCCCTCTCTCTATCTCTCTGTCTCTTTCTGTCCTTGTTAGTCTATCTCTCTCGTCGTTTGTACCTCTGAGTCTCCCTCTCGTCTCTCTCTCTCTCTTTCCCTTGCTGTCCACTTCCTTGTTTCTCCCTCTCTCCTCTGTGTCCCTCTCCTTCCTTTTGCCCCGCTATATACATATAGATATATTTGTCTCTCATTGTTTCTTTTACTTCTCTTTCTTTTCCTCTAGTCACATTCCCACTCATTCTCTCAGAACCAATGGTATGAATACAATATGGCAGAGCACTACACATCAATCATAAAAATAAATCCTTTTTTTAAGCAAAAAGCATGTCACTATCTGTCAACATATTGTATATGTTGACCTCTGGCTGACCTACTAATGACCTGAATGACCTTATTACATATCTTGTCACATGATACATGCTGATGGTCCTTTGAAGAAGACGTGACATCCGACCTCACTACGCACGCGCGACTTATGGTTCATTCTCACAGGCTAATATGGTATTCCAAGCTATAAAAATGAGTTGTGTATCAAGCTTTTTCAATCCTAAATAACATATGATTCGGTGCACATAATGAATAATGGTGTAGCTATGTATCGGTGACAATGGTTTGACACTGGCTAGGTACTGTGTATAGATTTAGCAATTCTGTCTGAGAGAAGAAAATGATCCAGTCTAGGCCCAAAGATAAGAGTCTCTTCAAACGAAGGGAAAGCCTCTCGCCTCAAACCGCAAAGTGCCATTGTAATTCCATTAAAACCACAAAATGTCATTATAATCCAATTAGAACGCCTAGTCCTAGGCCAGGAAACAGATTAGTGAAGTAGGCGTCCAATTACTGAATACCATTCATATCTGATTTGAGGGTTTGTACCTAGAGTGTTTAACTTAGATTCTGTTTCCTTCACATACTACTCTTTGATGCTATTGACGGTATCAATTCAACTTAAATTTTACTTGGATGCTGATGTTTTTTTGTGGGGTTTTTTTAATTATTATTTTAAGCGTGGCGTATGTCTCAATAGTCTTAAAGTTAAATAATCTGTTAGACCTGCTTCCCACGACAGCCTCAATTGTTGACGGCATTATGCCTTTCTTTGAAAGTTGTATTTAATAATTATAATGTTTTTTTCTATCAATGTGCATGCATCGCGAACAGTGTCAGAACAATAGCATTTAGAATGCAAGAACAAGTTTTCGTGAGGGAATCGCCCGAGTTACCAATGTTGGGTTGTTTTACTCAACAAAGGAGGCCCATGCCCATGCTAATTTGACCAGATTTATCAGATGATGATATGTCAATAAAACTAGTTTTATAATGATTAATTGTTGTTCATTAACTTCTGTCATGAATCAACATAATGACTATGATCATAGTTATAAATCACAGTCAATTGGGCAGAGGTTTGTATCCATATGCGGTACGAATGTACGTGGGTGAAGTCGCCAGAAAATGCACAATTGGCCATCACCAATCCTCTCAAATAATCCACATTTAAGGATGATCGCGGGTATTTCCCAAAGTAAATAGATCAGCCTGATTTTTTCAGTTTGTACTCCAAATCATGCTTATTTCAAATATAATTTTTTTAAGGGGGGTTCCCAAATTAGATTTTTTGCTATTTCCGTTTGAAAATAAAAAGTTATTTAATTAATTTAACATGGCCCTCTATGGAGAAAAGAGTGTTTTTGAAACGTTTCATCCATTTTAAACCATAAATTGTAAATACAGTTGGCTGATTCTTTAGTATATTATAGTTTAAGGAATATATTTTCTGAAAATAACAAGAAAATTGGTGGTTCCCAGATTACTTTAGGAGCTGCAGGCCCCCGAACTTGACATATCAGTAGAATAGCTTAGAATCTCAATGTAAACAAGGTGGCTTACGGTGTCGTAAAAGAATAACAAACAAGAAAAAAAACATATACTAATCTGTTCAATCTTCAGAAGTGTTTCTTTTTAATAACTGAACATCACTAACCTAAGAAATGATAAAAAAATAAATAAATATGAACATGGTCAATGTCGTAAAATCTCCGCCGTTTTTGGTAACTGAGAAATACCCGCGATCATCCTTAAGACGAAAATCAAGTTCAAAATACAGTTCAACATATCCAGACAGATTTATTGAATGAATACAATACAGAATACGCTCAGATATACCTAGTATTTATCAATTTTCACTCTAATTTGGCAGAATTTGATAGATGTGTAGAACTGTAGATCGTGCATTTTCTGACAATCTGACCCACATGTGTGGTAAACACTTATATATACACTGTTAGTTATCGATTTAAAATAACAATGATTTAATGGCAATATATGTTCAGGAATCTGGTCCCAACTATTCCGGTGCTATTTTATTAATTATTATTAAGTCCTTTCTGTAATTTCGGTGTAATCTTGACCCACTATTTCAGTTTTTTTTATTTAATATTGACATGATTATTTGTCAAGACCAAAGTTCACGGGATTTACTAAATTTATATTTCTTCCTACTTTGATTTCATTGTATGTATTTCGCTCAATAAATGGCAGTCCGAAGGCTCCATGAAACGAATCATTATGGGTCAGATTTTCAGAAAAATTTAATGTACAATTAGTAGCTGTATATATTGAGTAAGTTTTGCTAAATTAGGCTGCAATTTAGTCAATACTAGGTAAATTCCGAGTACATTTGGCATTGCATTGATTCTAGCAATCTGTTTGGTTAGGTTGAACTGTATTTTCGTCTGAAATTTGGGTTATTTGAGGGGATTGGCGAAAGTGAATTGTGCATTTTCTGGTGACTTCACCCATAAATGTAACCGTTCGTTTAGTAAATAGAACGATCTTTATCTAGAGGCATTTTAAACCAAGCATACCCATCAAATGCAATCACAGTAATTTCAGTAGTTTATTTCACATGGCCATAGGTTATTTCAACTGATTTCAATAGCGATAAATCGCTGTATATTGACTTCTGCCATGCAAACAACATAATGAATAAGCTCACAGATGTACATTTTATTGAACATTTTATTGGATCTTCTCAATACATTTGTACGTGGAGCAATTACAGCAGTGTTTTGTTATCGATTATTGGTGTTTGATTGCAGGTAGCATTGGTACAGGGGGGCCTGATTGCCTGAATGCAGCTTACAGTGCATGAATCATTGGTAACAGTAGCGTCCCGTTATTAGGTGCGGTTATTGGATTAATGTAACCAAGCTGTCACTGGTAATAGGGCGGTTTGCGTGTGAACTGAATAAGTCGGTTGTTATATTATTAAATGGTTTTTAATAGAGGATTTGCATAGCCGCCATCTTGAATCTAAATTCGCACGGAATTATGGGACTAAAGTAATGGTACAGTATAAAATCTATAAAAAAACATGTCATGTTCAGCGTGGAATATTTATCAATGCTCTAATGTCAATAGCCAAGTGTTATACATGTTTCCATGACACAAGTCCCCATCTTTCCCATCATGCATTTGGTTAACATAGATAAGTTATAAAAGCTGTGATGTTGGTGAAAACATTCTTGCAATTTTCGATAAAAATGTTGCTAAATATGTGCCCATGCACTGTGACAGACATGCGCAGTGGCACATGCAAATCCCCTATTTCGAGCTGATATATGGGTCAGATTTTCAGAAAATGTACAATTAGCAGCTGTACACATTTAGTAAATTCTGCTAAATAATTATTAGGCTGCAATTTGGTCAATACTAAGTAAATTCGAGTATATTTGGCATTGCATTGATTCTAGCAATCTGTTTGGTTAGGTTGAACTGTATTTTGAACTTTATTTTCATCTCAAAGTTGGGTTATTTGAGAAGATTGGTGAAGTTGAATTGTACATTATCTGAAAATCTGTCCCACATAGGTGTGGATCTATAGGTCATGTTTTGTTGTCAGACAATGTACAATTTGACTTCACCAATAGGGGGTTTGCCTGTTCGTCACCTTTCGTCTCCAATTGCATGGAATTATTGGAGTTGAATGTCAGTGTAAAACCTATGAAAATCAAGTCATGTTCAGCATGGAATATATACCGGTGCTTCAATGTCAATATACATGTTATATATGTCTCCAAAACACTAGCCTCCATCTTTCCCATCATGCATTAGGTTTTTAAATCATCTACTCTATTCTATACCTAGTTCCATAGTAAACCCTCTTCTATTCCTGTCTTAGTTCTGTGAGTGAGTGAGTGAGTCAGTGAGATTGGTTGCTTTACGCCCTTATCAACACATTTGATATGGTTATATCAAGGGCGGGAGAGCTGAGAGGGAGTGAGTGAGATTGGTTGCTTTACGCCCTTATCAACAGTCTTAGTTTTGTAAACAATAGGTTTAAATCCTGTTATAGTCTGTAAGGGCATAATAAGGAAGACGTGACATTAAATCATAATAGTACCCTTTGTATGCTTCAGTTGCAATAAAGCATCTATCTATCTAATAAACAAGATAGCATCCATGTGGATTCACCTATTATCGCCGTGCCCAATGTACTGAATGGAGGCACACTGAATATTAATAAGCGTATTGGTGCAATGGTGAAGGGATAGCGATAAACAGGGCCGACCAGGCAAACCCAGTCAACCCTGACTGTATTGTTCCATGCTGGAATAATTATACTGATGCCTCCCTGCAGCAGCAATAGGCACCCAGCCGGGTCAGATTGTCAGAAAATGTACAATTGGCAGATCAACATAGTTTGTAAATTCTGCTAAATTGGACTGAAAAATCAACAGCACTAGGTATATATGGGTATATTTGGCATTGCCTTGATTCGAGCAGTCTGTTTGGTTATGTTGAAGAGTATTTTGAACCTGATTTTTGTCTTAAATTTGGGTTTTTTGAGAGAATTGGTGAAGGCCAATTGTGCATTTTCTGAAAGTCTGACCCACCTACCCATGCACAAACGCTCTGTAATGGTGTCTGTGTTGTGAGGCCCAGGACCCTTCAGTACTGTATTCTGCTATATTGGTTCCGCAATGATAATTCAATTGTAATTCAGTAGTTTTGAGTCAGGGGGCACATTATGTTGTGACTTGGGTGCCATTAATATATTGTACACTATATTATTAAAAACTCAAACTATTGATCTTAGTTGATTTGATTGATAGGAAATCATGTAATTAAAATTAAATCGGAACACAGATTAGACTAGATTAGTCCTTCCTATCTGTTATTATGAAACAATTCCCTATTTAACGAGGAGACCTTATCACCGCAACGCATGGGAATTCTGAAAATGCAACAACTATATTTGTAAATATATCTTACTTGTGATTTTGATAGATCTTATAATTATAATATGTGTTATTTCGTGTGACTTCCCATAATCCGAAATTTGACTATTGATAAAGAATAATGTCCAGTCCTCTCCCACTCTCCATGTTAGTACCTGTGTCTTCTAATTTAACTAAATACTCTTGTTTTCTAATTTAAAGAAGTATTATTCTTTTCTATTGTATTACTTCAATGAGATTTCTGTGTGTTAATCTGGCTTAGTTTCTGTGTAAATATCAACATCATCGTAATAGAATAGCATGTTTTGACTCACATTCCATGACAAATCATGCTGTAAAATGCAATAAAATCAAGCCTTTAATTACATAACCCTATGCATACATACACAGATATGTGTATATATCAGATCATACCCCTTCACCCTGATGAGCCATATACACAGTATGCACTGATGCAGAACATGTGCAGGCATACAATATGTAATGATATTAACTCCACGGTCTGGCCATGGGTACTAATCACATTATAATAGACACCAGATTCCCCCCATCACTGGAGTGTGGTACAATGGGCAGTATTGTGCACGCATTAGCAACCCTGGGGTCAATCAAAAGCCATTGGTTTCAATGATAATCATACCACGCCCTCACATGGGGGGAGGGGTCAGATAGGGGAGGGGGCGGGGGCTGGAGGGGAGGGGGTGATGTAATGCAATTGGACAGATTTTGGCTATAGTGATCCCGAGTAGGGAGGAGCTTATGGGGCTGACCTTTATTCTAGCCAGAACTACAATTAACTCTCCATATCGCTAAACGATTATCAATATTCAATTATAGCAAAAAAAAACCCTCTATAGTAGCAAATACAGATGCATATGGGTCAGATTTTCAGAAAATATATAATTGGCATCGGTACTCATTTAGTAAATTCTGTAAATTAGGCTGAATACTATCTAAATCCGAGTATATTTGTCATTGCATTGATTCTGGCAATCTGTTTAGTTAGGTTGAATTGTATTTTGAACTTTATTTTCGTCTGAAATTTGGGTTATTTGAGAAGATTGGCGTAGTTATATTGTACATTTTATGAGAATCTGACCCTAGAGGTGTTACTGTATATGTCTACCCATCTATACAGTCGGCTGGCAATGATTCAGAGGTCATACTGTAATCTAACTCTCGAAAGAACCCAATAATTGAAACATCAAGGCATCTGCAGGTTTACTCTATAAACAGCTACAGAATAGACTGTGAAGTTCAAACCAACCCAACCTTCAAATTAACTAACGGTCCATCGCCACCGGGTCGTTAGATTGCCTATTAACTTCCCCTTTGTGAAATACAGTTTCGAGATGATGTTTTACTAGTAGGCGAATCAGGAATATGAAGTTGCTTTGAGGAAAAGGTCCTCAGGAATGATCTTTGAGGTGTAAACAAATCTCAGAAAGACATTTACAAAGAGCCTAGTTTATCAGAGGCAGATGTACAATAGGGGAGTTGTATGCCCGCCGTCATGAATCTTGATTTACATCGAAATATGGGAGTTGTATGTCAGTGTAAAATCTATAGAAAAAAGGCCACACTCTAGGTCCACACACTTACATCAGATATGTCAGGCAACTTTGCTAATCGGTTTCCTGGCTTAGAACTAGGCGTTTTTATGGGAATATAATGACATTTTGCAGTCTAAATGGAATCATAATGGTACTTTGTGGTTTGAGGCGAGAGGCTTTCACTTCGTTTGAAGGGACTTTCTCATCTTTGGGCCTAGACTGGCCATGTTTAGCATGAGACATTTATCTAATGTCAAAATCCATGTTTACATGTTTCCATAAGACAAGGGCTCAATTCTCCGATCATTTTATGTTTTTTGATTTTTATAGATTTTGTACAAGCTATGATATTGGTGAATATATTCTTGCACTTTTCGAAAAAATAAATGCTGCTAAATATTCATATGGCAAACCTGAACTTAATTTATCCCAGCATGCACTGGAACAGACATGCACAGTGGCACATGCAAATCCCCTATTGGAGATGAACGTATGTTTATCTTCGAAATTTGAATTAGACTTGATTGGTACCTTTGACCTCCAGGTACCCTCTGGACTATTTTGAGTGAAACCGACTTACCACCAACCTCTGAGTGAAAGGTAATCCAAACGGAAACTTACCTGAAAAAGTGAAAAGAGAAATAAGATTAGTTACAATATAAAAATGGTAGAATACATCATACAAAGTAATTGTCAATCATGAAAAAGATGCAATCAAACAATGTCCATCAACTTATATCTAAATATGGCAGACAAATAATGCTTGGAATAAAAGACAGCAAGAAAATTCTGAGAATATTTTCGTTAAACTTTTTTACGCCTACGTTTTTTTTTAGGTTTGACGAAGTTTGATCATAAAGGGGCGGAATCCGGGATCATGAAGCTGATAATTTTGACAATTTTGAATTTCAATTGTGAAGAAATGACTGACGATGTTCGATGCGTTCCAGTTTTTGAACAAAATAGTTTACAAAAGCGAGTGACAGAGAAAACACTCCATTGAGGGAATCCTCTACATTCATGAAAGAAGAAATGATTGCTAATCTCTGGCATTCTACCTATATGGAGCCAGGAGGCAGAGAGCTAATGAAGAGGTGGGGAAGAGAAAACATGGCGGTGTGGGGGAAATAAACAATTCATGTTATCTTACCCCGGCACAGGTGACCACCACTGACCTCACCTAACCCCTACACTAGCACCCTATAGCCTTGGGTGTATATGGGTCAGATTTTCAGAAAATGTACAATTAGCAGCTCTACACATTTAGTAAATTGTCCTAAATTAGGTTGAAAAATGATGAATACTTGGAATATCTGAGTATAATCTGGTATCGCATTAATTTATAGTATCAGTTCTGTTATGTTGAACTGCATTTTGAAGCTCATTTTTGTCATAAATATGGGTTATTTGAGAGGATTGGTGAAGGTTAATTGTACATTTTCTGAAAACCTGACCCATATACTTCCCCCCCTCCCCCCACTACAACCATCACGCTTTGCCCCTACCCCATGCCACCTCCCATAGTCAGAGAAGAGAGGGGAGAACAGAGAGAAAGGGGGAGAAATAAAGAGCAAGAGAGTGGGGGAAGGGGAGGGGAAGAGAAGAGAAAAGTTAGAGGAACTGAAGCAGGAAAGAGAAAGGAAGGAAGAAAGAGAGGGAGAGAAAAAAATCAAAATCATAGAGAGAGGGAGAGAGAGAGGGAGAGAGAAATAGAGAAAGGGAGAGGGAGAGAGAAAGAGAGAGCAGAGAGCGTAGAGAGAGAGGGAAAGAGGGAGAGAGGAGGGAGAGAGAGAGGGAAAGAGGGAGAGAGAGGGAGAGAGAGAAGGAGAGAGGAGGGAGAGGGAGAGGGACGAAAGTGTCGAGGGCATGAAGGGGAACAATTTGAGACAAGAGAGATGAGAAGGGGACAGGTAGGGTGAAAGAGAAGTAAAGAGAGAGGTAGAGACATTAAGAGCCCTTGGTTCAAACCCTGCAGGCGTCCCACCACAGATTACACCACTATTTACATATTTCCACAAAAAGAACAAAAATAGAAGAAAATAAATGCAAAGTGCAAAAAGGCACCAAAAGGGATTTCCCTGGGGCGGTTACCCTGGATTCTGGTGAAACAATAAGAATATCCTGTTTTATTTATGAAATCGTGACGAAAACTGTCACGAAGGCATCTGCCGAGGCAAATATTAATTGAATTCACGACCACCATCACGTAAAGTTGAAACCCAACACCTTAACACCAAAGATGTACAGTGACTAGATCGGTTCATACCTGTAGAAATGTTCATTCTTATACGGTAATTATCCTACATTTTCAAGAACTTATATGGTATTTATCTGACATTTTGAAATAAGGAAACTGTTGGAAAACCAATACACTCAAAACCTCAGATCAGATAAGAGTGGCATGTCAGCCTACTTCGCTAATCGGTTTCCTGGCCTAGAACTCGGCGTTTTAATTGGAATATGATGAGATTTTGTGGTCTTAATGGAATTATAATGGCACTTTGTGGTATGAGGCGATAGGCTTTCCCTTCGTTTGAAGGGACTCTCTCAACTGTGGGCCTAGACTGAATAAAGAAATTGGATAAATGAGATGTTGTCCATTTAGTTCCTATCGTCTAAATTCTCTTATTCCCTTTGGAAAATATTAAATAACCGATTAGTTTTGTTCAAGGGAGTTTTAGGGATGATTATATTACATATAGGCCGGTACCAACTGCTAAGAGGTGCGATTCTGTTACCCCAAAATGGTAGTTAAGTGACTATGAACTATGCATGTGAGAGCGAGATAGCAGAGTGGTCTCATTATATGTCCCAAACCGAACATCACCCATTGCAGAACATATATAGATAAGTAAAAATCAAAAATACAAAAAAAGTTTTGAAAAAAGAGTGTTCCCATGAGATAGAGGCAATATTTCTACAATATTAGGATCAGATTTTCAGAAAATGTACAATTGGCAGATCAACATATTTTGTAAACTCTGTTAAATTGGATTGAGAAATCATCAACATTAGGTATATATATATATGAGTGTATTTAGTATTGCCTTGATTCAAACAGTCTGTTTGGTTATGTTGAACTGTATTTCGAACCTGATTTTTGTCTTAAGTATGGGTTATTTGAGATAATTGGTGAAGGTGAATTATACATTTTCTGAAAATCTGACCCATTAGCTTTATTTCAATGTTTTGCAATTCATCCAGTTCTGAGTGACTCCTCATATGGCATCCCTACACATATTATATGGGCCATATACTATATGTAAAGTACAGGACAATATAGCTCTGGATATTATCGATTATTGATTATGGTATATACACTCCATGTTCAGGCCTTATCAGCATCGATTGGTGGAGTATAAAGGCAGGAGAAGGCGGAAGAAAGGCAGTAATTATCAGAAGTCATTGATTACTATGTCTCTATACCCCATGCACATAGCAGTGATTGGTAGGGGAAAATTAATTATCGATCATAGTGCATCTCTATATATCGTGTGCCCATATTGTGTAAGCACCATTTCATGGGTGAAGTCACCAGTAAGTATTCCCACGAACTGTATTTCCCCCCAAAAAGTCATTTTCCCCAGTTTTGAATTGTTTTGAATAGTACACATTATATAGTTTCCCGACCCGAACTATATGGACTATATATATACTTGCTGCTCTCTATATCTTTCTCTTTATGTCGTATACATAACATACTTTGTAACCACGGTTTTATAGAGAGCATAGAGTTCTCCAGGAGAGAGCTTGGAAAAATATACTATGCTGGGAGATATAAAGAGAGACAGACAGAATGAAAACATTCAATGTATAGCTTCTCTATGTAATCAAAGGTATAATATGACAAATGGACATGCTTTATAAGAGAGAGAAGGAGTTTATCCATTCATATCAAAGGGAAATGGAGAGGTGGGGAGAGAGAGGAGAGCGACAGGAAGGGAGGGAGAGAAGAGGGAGGGGAGAGAGGGAGGAAGAGAGAGAAGAGAGACATGGCAGGGAAAAGAGACATGGAAGAGAGAGGAGAGGGGGAGAAAGAAGGGGGAGAGAGAGGGAGAGAGAGGTGATCGAGAGAGAGAGAGCTGTAGCGAATGAGCATTATCATTCGATTATTACATGATCCATGCGATAGGATCTATATAAGCATTGATTGCTAGATTATAAAGGCGGTCTGGACAAGGAGGTGTGGATGGGTGGGAGGGGGTGGGGAGGGGAGGGGGCTCCATCATCAAAGGTAGCATGGGAGCAACACCTGGATGGGAAATGTGTTACATGTTTTGTAGTTTCACATGGTAGTGTGGGAAGGGATAGAGGTTGAGGTACAGGTGGTACTTAGGGGTTAACAAGTTCAGGACTGAAACAGGCATGATCGTACACACTAATGAGCCAGGGGGAGAGTGAGGGGCTTGGTGGAGGTGACCCTGGAGGAGGGGGCAGTCACAGCTACACCTAAACCTCATTCTCCTTTGTGTTGGAAGCTTTGGGTTAATTTAAATATTAATCAGCCTGGGGTATTTAAACCTAGCGTGGGTAGGGATTGGGGCAGTCTTGGTTTTGGAAATAAGTACCACAGTACCCTGGAGTACCCTCAGTGACAGTGTATTAGATATAGCTCTTTGGACATCACCTTCAATAAACCTGGAACAGCACTTACATGTCTCCTTATTATTCCCCACCAGGATCCTTTAAACCTCAATAGGAACATCTTAACACATGGTGGAGAAGCTCCGGTCTGGTGGAGGTATTTTATAGAGACATTAAGTGGAGTAAGTGTAACACTGGCGAGCAGGTCAAAGGGAGTCAAAGGGAGAACGCGCCCTTTGTCACTGAGGGACAGGGAACTGCAGCCTAATAGAGTATCATCAGAGAGTGATTCTAGTGACAGTAGTGAAGATCAAATATCAGAAATGCCTGAGAAAGCAGAATTAGACGAAGACAGCATAAGTAAGATTGCAGAGGCAGTTCAGGGGAAAATGAACGAACAACTAAAGGAGAGTTTTGGTAGCCTGAAAGAAGGGTATCAAGCCTTGGACGTTGAGAAAATAACAGAGCAAATAGAGGCATCTACAGGGATGGACAGGGCAACCAGGGGCAGTTATGCCCCAACACCTTTCAGAGGGGCACCTGGAGAAGACCCCCATGCCTTCCTGAGGAAGCTGAAGTATTTCGGCACACAGGTGTTTAAGGGAGACCTTGGGAAGTTGAAGGATTTCTTTCCATCAGCGTTGGAGAGCCACGCCTCGGACTGGTATGCGGCCAGCAACAAAGAGAAATGTGCGACGTGGGAAGAGCTAGAAAAGACATTCCTAGCGTTCTTTGATGTGATTCCAGAGGAGGAGAAATATAGGCTGATGAACTTGCCTATGAAACCGAACGAATCAGTAGAACAATTTGTTACTAGTTTTGTCAGGCGCATGATGAGGTGCAAAGTGGATCCAAAGGAGCATGTGCAAATATTCATTAGAGCCATGCCAGACAGGTTCATCGATAGACTGATTAAAAAGGCCCCAAAGACGTTGGAGGTAGCCATAGATGTTGCTAAAAAGGCAGAGAGGAAGGAGAAGGCTTGGCAGAAGGATGTAGAGGGTGTCATGAATATAAAAGGGACTGGAAGCATGCCAGCAGTTACATCTTCCATAAATGAGGATAAGATCGTGGAGGCAGTAACTAAGAGGCTAGGCGAGGTATTGGCCCTACACCCGAGAGGAGATCAGAGGGGGTTCCAAAACAGCCAGGGATTCTCGGATAACCAGAGAGTTCCAAACAGCCAGGGATTCCAAAACAATCGGGGGTATGCAGACAGACAGACATGCTACTATTGCGGAATTAGAGGACATATGAGGAGAGAATGCAGGAAGAAAACACAAGATATGAAGGAAGGCTTCCACACCCGTACACATGCGGAGGCCAATGGACAGAGGAGGGAGGCAGCCTCCAGTGGACAACAACCAAATGGGGGAGCAGTGGGAGGAGGTAATCCCACTCAATTCAGCCAGGCCCCACCAGTCACCAGACCACAGACCTGCTACTTGTGCCACGAACCAGGACATTTTGTGGGCAATTGCCCCCAAAACCCATACAGGAGTAAATCACAGAGTGCGAACCAGAATGGAGGATACCAGAATGTAAATGGCGTGTGGCATCAGATGTCAGGTAGGGTACCCGAAGTTTCTCATGTTGGTCTGTATAATGATGCTTGAAGGTTCCGGCTCTCTGGAGGGCACCCAGAGGGACGGACAGAGGTATTATTGTATGATGTAAAGCACTCAAGGTTTGGGGAAGGGGAAAACGATTTTCTCTCTGAAAGAGGACCTGTTCTGGCCTCTGATATAGAACTTACCAAACATGGATGGATGTATAGACTGCATGATATGGATAGTCGCACTAACACTGTTAAGGGTTTCCTAGGAGGAAAAGAATTGTATCCCCTAATTGATTCAGGAGCCTCCATCTCCATAATTGACGCAGACTTGTTTAATCTAATATACGATGGGAGTGGGACATGGGAGACCGACTCAATTGAGTGTGAGATAGCAGATGGGGGTGTTGTGACAAGCAGGGGAATGTGGAGGACTAAAGTGGTGCTGCAGGGTCGAGCATATCCTGTCCAGTTATATGTATGGCCAAAAGTTAACAGAGGAATCATTCTGGGGAGGGAATTCTTAGCAGATCATGATATGGTGGTTAGTTATAGGGGAGTTAGATCCCAAAGAAAATCGCATGAGGTAGTGTGTGACTTAGATCTAGTTATAGAGCCCCACTCACAGGTAGAAATGATATGTTCTGTGGTAGGGGGACATGACATAACATCTGGGGAAGAAGGATGGTTTGAACAGAGCCCAGACAGGGCATTGGGAGGGATAGCTGTAGCTCGTGCTGTGGTCAGTATCCATGGGGGGCGCATACCAGTGAGAGTGGTGAACTATCATACTGGGAGGCTTAAGGTTACAAAGGGGACCGCATTGGGGGAGGTAATGCCTGGCCCTGTAACTGAGAGAGTTCAAATGAATCTGGTTGAGACTGAAGCAAGTGGAGATCAGGATTTCGAACCACCTGTAGACCTATCAGGGGGCAAAATAAGTGAGGAAACTGAAGGCAAAGTTAGGAGACTGTGTAGAGAGTTTCGTGATGTGTTTGTGGGGCCTGATGGGAAGCTGGGGTTGACTGATTGGATAGAACATCCCATCGATCTGAAGGAGGGAGTCAGACCAGTGAGAAAGCTGCCTTATAGGCAGTCCCCCATGATGCGAGATGAGATGGATAAAATCTTAAAGGGGCAACTTGAGCAGGGATTGATAGAGAGAAGTGCGGGGTCCCCTTGGGCAGCTGCAGCTTTCTTGGTAGCTAAGGGAGGGGTGAAAGCAGGAGCAAAGAAAAGTTGGCGTTTAGTCGTGGACTATAGAGGGTTAAATGGATCCACAATTGAAAGAGTCCTAAATATCCCAAGACCTGATGATATTTTCGATTGTGTAGGAGAGAGAACCTGGCTGACCGTGGCTCCCACACCTCCCTCGCCACGCCCACTCTCACTCCCCGGTCACGCATCAACACCTGTCACTCTTCCTGTGTGACAGGAGATATTGACACCTGCACCGTCCTCACACAATCTCAGACTCTGTCTCTCTACTCTTCATGTAATCTCTTCTCTTGTTTCTCTCTCCCTGGCTCTCTGTCTCTCTCCTTCCTCTGTCTCCTCCCTCTCTCTCTGTCTCTTTCTTACCTCTCTCTCCCATCCCCTCTCTCTCTCCCATCCCCTCTCTCTCCCCCTCTTCCTCTCCCTCCCATCGCCCATCCACCTCTCTCTCTGTCTCTCTCTCTCTCTGCCATCACCTCTCTCTCTACTTTCCTTCTCTCTCCCCCTCCCTCGCTCTCTCTCTCTCTCTCTCTCTCTCTGTATCGCTCCTCCTTCTCTCTCCCATCACCTCTCTCTCTCTCTCCTCTCTCTCTCCCATCGCCCCTCCACCTCTGTCTCTCTCTCCCTCTCTGCCATCACCTCTCTCTCTACTCTCCTTCTCTTCTCTCTCTCTGTTATCATCTCTCTCTACTCTCTCACACACAGTCTCGCAATCTCAATTGTATCTAAATCACAACCACACAATAGGTCTCCGACGTGCTCCCCTCTCTATCGATCTCTCTGCCCTATGTTCTGCCTCTTTGTTTCCATGTTCCTTTCTTTATCGTTTCCCCTCTGTTCCTGTCTGTCTGTCTCGGTCATTCTGTCTCTCCTTCTATCTCTCTCTGTGCCTCTGTCACTTAATGTCTTGTTTTCTTTCAGTCTATCCTACCCTCCATAACCTGCTCTTACTCCTTCACCTCCTCCTCCTATATTTATCATGTCAAGACAATATTTTAACAGTATGTTTTTAAAAGAGATTATCTCTGTTATCTCCATTTATCTCTGTTTTTCTCTGCCTCTTAAATCTTTTTCCCTGTCCCTTTCCCTCCTCCTATGTGCCTCCCCTTCAGACCATTATTTCCCATCGGTTCTCCCCCCCCCCATACACACACTCCCTCAGAGTAGATTCATATATCAACCCAGTTCTTCATTCAAACCATTCAAGTACTAACAAATTACACATATGGGTCAGATTTTCAGAAAATGTACAATTGGCAGCTGTACACATTGAGTAAATTTGGCTAAATGAGGCTGCAATTTGGTCAATACTAGGTAAATTCGAGTATATTTGGCATTGCAGTGATTCTAGCAATCGGTTTGGTTGGGTTGATCTGTACTTTGAACTTTGTTTTCCTCTGAAATTTGGGTTATTTGATAAGATTGGCGAAGTTGAATTGTACATTTTCTGAAACTCTAACCCATATAAACACTACACACATCCTTCCCTTTCTCTACCTCACGCCTACACTTTCCATACCTTTTCACACACCCTCTGACTTTCTTTCTTCCTCACACACACTTTCTGCCTCAGTATCGCAGATGCCCAGTGCCCATGGTGTGTGTTAAACATAAATGATATGTGTAATTATGGGGTATCTTATTTCTTTCTGTGTATCCCATATAGGGGGGTACTCATAATGGGTAGAGGGTACACAGGGGTTGTTGTCAACCTTTGGAAAATTTTAAAAATTGTGGTTTGAAGTTCTTTGTTAGAATATTGATTGCGCCCCGTGTCATGTTTCAGTTATATTTTAGAAGATTGTTGTCTAATTTCGTTTTTACTCCTCTCTCTCTCCTCTCTGTTCTCTCCGTCTCTCTTTCTTGACCTTTTCTCTCTTTCCTCCCTCTTTCACCTCCTCCTTCTTTCTTTTTCCTCTTCCTCTCTCCCCTATAATCGACTATTCTTTTTTTATACTAATCTATAACCTACCCTCACCCCTATCCCCCTATTCTAACTTTCCTTTTCCAATATTTAGCTTAAAACCAGTACAGTCTAGGCTCAAAGATGAGATAGTCCCTTCAAACGAAGGGAAAGCATAGACCAGAACACCGATTAGCGAACTAGGCTGACATACCATTCTTGTATGATCTGAGGGTTTGGACCTAGAGGGAGTGGCCTTTGTCGTCCGAATAATTTTCTTCATTTTCATTATTTTAACTCTCTGATGAAGCCACACCCTCTCGGCGAAACGCGTAAGAGTCGCCAAACAATAAATATGCTACAATGAATTTTCTGTGAGGTGTTTTTTAGTTGAGTTGATTCATTCCCTTCATCTCTAATTCATTATTTCAAGTTGAACAGAAGGGAGATATTTTATGTATTCTCTGCAAAACAACTGCTTTTCTAATTGTGTAACTAATCCTAATGTTTTGCTTGGTCAAATATATTAAATTCAGTAAACCTGGAAATTACAAAAGCACTTGAAGCGAACTGCAACCCTCTCAACCCAACCCTTTCACATATAAGGGTGAGATTTTCAGAAAATGTACAATTTATCTTCACCAATCCTCTCAAATAACTCACATTTAAGACAAAAATGAGCTTCAAAATGCAGTTTAACATAACAGAACTGATACTTTAAATCAATGCGATACCAAATATACTCAGATCTACCCGGTATTCTTCATTTTTCTGCCTTATTCAGGAGAATTCCCTAAATGTGTAGAGCTGCCAATTGTACATTTTCTGAAAATCTGACCCATATAAGTAAAAGCAATCGATTGAAACTTTCTCCCTCTCCCCGACAGTATAATTTACTCTAAACCCACCAGTATATGTTTATGGCTAGAGTAAAGCTATATAGACATTAACACCTCTATAATATATAGCCTACATGGTAGCCTGCACGTGGCAATAATAATAGGTTATGAGTTAGAGTGAGTGAGTGATCATATGCTTGGGTGCCATCACACTTTACAAGCAGGCTAGATAGACTGCCAGTGTCTGGCCTCTCCCACCTTCTTCTGTTTACAGCCTAAAGTACGTCAATAGTTTCTTTCTTAGAGGGGTGAGGGCGAGGGCGAGGGGGCTTATAATGGGTCTGTTCTATGCGAAATTTAGTATGAGAATTTAAAAAAAGTTGTAGTAACAAATCTTTATTCAATATGTATACCTGTACCTTTGTACCTTTCATATAGCATGGACTGGACGTTATACTTTTCTTTTTACCAAATTTACTCTTAGTAAGGTAAGAATGCAGCTTCAACTAAGAATGCAGCTTCAACTAAGAATGCAGCTTTCACTGAGAATGCAGCTTTAACTGGGAATGCAGCTTTAACTGGGAATGCAGCTTTAACTGGGAATGCAGCTTTAACTGGGAATGCAGCTTCAATTTTAACTGAGAATGGGAGGGACTTTAACTGAGGAAAAACTAAAAGTAAAAAAAAAAAAAGTACAACTTTAACTGATAATCAGTCTAGGCCCAAAGTTGAGAGAGTCCCTTCAAACGAAGGGAAAGCCTCTCGCATCAAACCGCAAAGTTCCATTATAATTCCATTAAGACCGCAAAATATCAGTATATTCCTAAGTCCTAAGCGAGGAAACCTATTAGCGCAGTAGGCTGACATACCATTCTTATATGATCTGAGGGTTTGGACCTGGAGTGAAATGTAGCTTTAAATATCCTCAAACCCTCTATACCCCCTCCCCCCCCCCCCCCCATACCGCCGACCCCGGCTGCTACCACTGGATCTATTATAACGGATGGAGTGTATATGGATTTTTTTAAAAAAAACTCCAGAGCTTTTTCACCAGCGCCTCAGTGGAGATATTTGCAAGCCCACTAAACAATAGACCCCATAGAGCAGCCCACCTCTGCGTGCCAATCCAATATTGGGCGGGAAAAAACAATAAAAACAAAGCAAAAACAAAAAAACTTCAAAGGAATCCTCTTAGATAACTTGCTTCCTGAGGTGTGTTAGAATGAAATGAAGTCACATGTGCTTTCTGAACAAGTCAAGTTCGAAGGCTTTATTGGAAAATACATTTAAAAGAGGTCAATGATTGATTTTTCTTTTCTTTTCTTCACAAGATCTGTCTCTTTCCCCCTCCTCTTTCTCTCCAGACTAACTTTGTAAAAAAGAGAAGAAGAGGGCTTCCTACGCCGAACCAATATTCAATTCAGTTTGTTCTGAGGAGAGAACATTTTCTCAATGGAATGAAATAAAAATAGAGGCTTATCTTCAAGTGGCGATCTCCATGATTGATCATTGAGGGAGGGGTGAATGCATGCTACTGGTCAGGGAAATTTCAAGGATTAAATTTGTTTTAAATATGAAATTTATTAAAATATATAATGTTAAATCTGAACTAAAATATCTTAAATCGTGGAAGAATTGGATTATGCTATAACTGATTAAAGGGTCAGTTTATCAGAAAAAGCACAATCTACAATTCTACACATCTATCAAATTCTGCTAAATTAGAGTGAAAATTGATAAATACTTAGTATATCTGAGTATATTCTGTATTGTATTCATTCAATAAATCTGTTTGTTGAACTGTAATTTGAATTAGATGTTGAACTGTAATTTGAACCTGATTTCCTCTTAAATTTGGGTTATTTGAGAGGATTGGTGGAAGGCAATTGTACTTTTTCTGAAGATTTGACCCTAAAGCTCGTATTAGCTCGGTTAATCTGACTTCACCCTTGTATAAACAGCAGAATATTGATGGCTTCTGTCCTATAGCCCAAACCATGAGTAAAGTTGCTGCTAAGATTTGTTTTGCGGGGATAGCTGAGAATTCACCCTATATAATGATATCGGAAATTCCACACTGGAATTATGTCAGAAAGGCAATAAAATGACTTTCCTACTCCCATACACACACCCATTGCCCTCTCTTCCCTGATTCCTACCACCCTTTAACACTTAAATTCATTAGATCCTAGATATTTTCATTTTTGAATAACTTTAAGGTAATTTGTTATTTCCTAACCCTACAAAAGCTCTCTCTCTTTCTCGGTCTCTGGGGGAAACCATTCTCTCACCATGCACCCCTTTCTCCTCCCTCTCTTCCCCTTCCCGCTCTCTCCCTTACCACTTCCCTCCCACCCTCTAGAGCCCCTCCCCATCCCTCTTCTTATCACCCTTTACCCCTCCCCATGCATGTTCATGAGGCTAAAATAGATGATTGCGATTATCACTATGTTACTCCTAATACTGGAGATTACAGGGATTAAGCTCTCCACCCAGTGAGGCTCACGAACGGGGGGATAAACCCAGCTAAAATATGTACATTGCAAATTACACAGGGGTGAAAATAGCGGAGGGTAATGAATTCAGTAGATGGGAGTAATATGGTCAGATTTTCAGAAAACGTACAATTGGCAGCTCTACACATTTAGAAAATTCTGCCAAATTAGGTTGAAAAATGAAGAACACTGGGTATATCTGAGTATATTTGGTAACGCATTGATTTATAGTATCTGTAATGTTGAACTGCATTTTGAAGCTGCTTTCTGTCTTAAATGTGTGTTATTTGAGAGGATTGGTGAAGGGAATCGTACATTTTCTGATAACCTGACCCAATATGGATGGAGGCTTGCAGTGAACCCTGGAAATACCCTTTCATATCAGGAGACGCAGCTAAAACAAGAGCTTGCCTAGTACAAGATTAGGAGGGGTAGCATTGGGGTAGCATTGGGTGGGGATTAGGAGGAAATCTATACAATTATAGATAACAGATGTTGGTTTGAATAGGGTGGAGAAACGGCTTTATATATAAACATTGCACCTAAAACATAAGCTATGGTGAATTAAAGCTGAAAAAGGGTAACTCTTTTACCGAATTAACTCGACTTTGAAATCGAATAAGCTGAAACTAGCAACACTGAGCAGTGAGCGAAGTAGTATTATATATGATACAAATATACTATTGTTGATTTCTCTTGAGTAGAGAGTTAGATAGGAACGGAAAGAGACAGTGGGGGAGAGGTGGGACAGAAAAGGGGAGACAGAGAGACAAAGAGAGAAAAACACATATTTGTGATGTGTTTCAGGAAAATGAGTCACAGGTCGCAAAATTGGTATTTTTCAAAGTGATTTATTCGCAAGATTTCTTTGTTGGAATGTTGTCATCTTTGGGTTATCTAGTCGTTGGGGTCGCAGGAATATATGTACTAAATCTCAAGATAGTTGATTAAATATATCCATGCATTTCTAATGTTATCCTATAGAGTACATTTAGCTACTTTATACTATCAATTGTCTATTCAAAAATATTGCAAACTTATTTTTATAAAAATAAAAAAAATAAAACTCAAAGTATAGAAATACCTATTATATATCCTACTGTATATCTATCATTAGAATCGGCTTTTCAAATATGATGATATCTCAATACTAATTTTTGCGACTTGTGATTTTTTTTTCGAAACGCATCACATATCATGCCAGACATATTGTAACACAGCCGCATCTGAAGCAGTGTACGAAGCAGTGGAGAGATTTAAGAGGGAAAGAGAGACATATTAGTAGAAACGCAAACTCCGGGGAAAAATATCAATTTAAATTCGTTTTTTAAGACAAAAACAACATGGAGATAGAGAGAGAACTTACACGCGAAGTCGAGCATTTCAGAGGGGCTATAAATCTATGAGTAAAACCCAGTGAAAGCTGCCAAATCCACGGTACAGATCTATTACATTGGCTGGCCAACCTGGAGCTTTTGTTCCGGGCCTGAAATGTTGAATATGCAATGAACACAGATGAGCGGTGTGGATAAGGCTGGTGAGGTTATCGCCTGCCTGCAATCTACACCTCGTCCCCTACTGCAACCTACATGCACGGGAGATGTTCATTTCAGGGCAGGCCAGGGAAACAGGGACTGGGGGGCTGATAGTAACAAGGGCTGAGCCGGGGGACTGAGTGGTAGGGGGGGCCTGGGGACTGAGGGGGTTCAGGGGGGCATGTATAGAGAGAGATAGTACTCAAAACAAGGGCTCAGGTTGGGGGGCTGAGGAGCCAGTCTAGGCCCAAACTTGAGAGAGTGCCTTCAAACCAAGGGAAGACTGTCGCCTCAAACCGCAAAGTGCCATTATAATTCCATTAAGACCGCAAAATGTCATTATATTCCCAATAAAACGCCGAGTCCTAGGCCAGGATACCGATTAGTGAAGTAGGCTGACGTACCATTCTTATCTGATCTGAGGGTTTGGACCTAGAGTGGAGCTGAGAAAACTTAAAATCTAACAGCAGCAAGATATTTCTTCACTTATCCACATTTACATTTCAGTGGCCCGCTGAAACCCCCAGTTCCCTATTCCCCTCACTCTTTTCCCAGTTTGGACACCGTCCCCCGCATTTTGTACTGCCACCATAGACCTATAGTATATACATGTATCATAATGAGGAACGCCTTGCATGTAAAAGCATGTAATTGACATGTACATTACCCATATTAACCCTGTCACATTACTATGTACATGTATGCCAATATATGCAGTCATCCACCCTTCCACAGCACGATCTGGAGTGAGCAGTCTAGGTCCAAAGTTGATAGTGTGCCTTCAAACGAAGGGAAAGCCCCTCGCCTCAAACCGCAAAGTGCCATTATAATTCCATTAAGACAGCAAAATGTCATTATATTCCTATTAAAACCAATCTAACCTCAATTGAGTGGTATACTATGTACATAACAATTCGTTTATAGCGTCTTCGATTCTACTGCATGAAATATGGCTGAAGTGCAAGCTGATTGTGCAGTATATTTATTTTTGTCAGGAACCTATATAAAACGCACTTTGACCAAAACAACTTCTCAAAATTGGTTTTCCGATCAAATAAAAAAGAATTATATGTCAACATTCCCAAAGAAATAATGAGAACCTGTTGCCAGTGCAAACCTATACAGGGTCAGATTTTTAGAAAATGCCCAATCTACGGTTCTACACATTTATCAAATTCTGCTAAATTAGAGTGAAAATTGATAAATACTAGGTATATCTGAATGTATCCTATATTGTATTCATTCAATAAGTCTGTTTGGTTATGTTGAACTGTATTTTGAAACTAATTTTCTTCTTAAATTTGGATTATTTGAGAGGATTGGTGAAGGCCAATTGTGCATTTTCTGGCGACTTGTCCCTACTAAATAACTAAACAAATCATATATGTATACAATACATACAATTACAAGTGCATATAGACCCTGGTCAAACTATGCACCCACTCCCCAGCACCCGGCCACCGCCCAATAGATCACCACGAACCCACAACTCCACGGTCCCTGACCTTCAATAGCCTGCCAATCCCTCCAGGCCATCTCAAACCATAAGGTTCTGCCCCTGCCTACACACCCTCCTATCTAAATAATTGCTTTTGGGCAGGAGAGGATATTTTCACCCTCACCCTTCCCTTAAAATTAGCTCCCCCCACTCTCTGGGGATTTCTGATATTTTGCTCACTTTTTTTACACCCCGTCTGGCACCTATACATTTTTCATGGGACTGCGTGCCAAATGGCTCCGCATGGCTTTACATAATCTGGCTGGCGGGGAGATAAGCCTAAGGGTGGTGCTGGGGGTAGTAGCTACATGGGTCAGATCGTCGGAAAACGTACAAGTGGCAGCTTCACATATTTGAGTAATTTCTGCTGAAGTAGGCAAGACTTTGATCAAATATTAGGGATATCTGGGTATATTTGGTGGTGGATTGATTCGGAAAGTCTGTTCGGTTCTGTTAATGTGTATACTGAACCGGATTTTTGTCTGAAATTTGGGTTATTTGAGAGATTGGTGAAGGTAAATTGTACATTTTGGTTTCTTAATAGAATTATAATGGCACTTTGCGATTTGAGACCAGAGGCTTTGCCTTCGTTTGAAGGAACTCTCTCAACTTTGGACCTAGACTGGGGAGACAGGCAGAGTAATAGAGAAAGAGAGGAGGAGCGACAGGCAGATCAAGTCGATCAAGCTCACTGCCTATAACTTAAACAAAAAACCTTCACCGTCAATAAAGAAGGAGGAACGCGATAGAACGGGAGGAATAACAGCGAAAGAAAACACTCATCAACGACATTGTTTAAAGACTAAATATCAGAAGGCAGCTAAAAAGTCACTTTGTTTGTCTTAGTCTACGCCGCGCGTTAAAGGGGGTGAAAAAATCAAGGCAGGCACCACTTTAATTTACCATCAGCAAAGGAGGGTGGAATCGTGAACCGAAAAAGGGCATCAGCTAGCACGCCGACCGGTTGCTAGCGAGCGATTGGGCCACACTTTTAGAAAAAATTGTTCTAGAAGCACGACAGAAGCTTCTGAATTTAAAAAAATGTTTTTCTTTTTCTTTTGATTGACTTTAAAGGTTCTTGAGGGAGCTATTATTGTCTAGGGGCGAGAGGTTGCGAGGGAAGTTAGGAAGGAGGGTGGGGTGGATATGGGAGGGTTGTAATTTTGGAACAGTCTAGGCCCAAAGATGAGCGAGTCCCTTCAAATGAAGAGAAAGCCTCTCGCTTCAAACCACAAAGTGCCATATAATTCCATAAAGACCGCAAAACGTCATTATTTTCCCATTAGAACGCCGAGTTCTAGGCAAGGAAACCGATTAGAGAGGTAGGCTGACATACCATTCTTATCTGATCTGAGGGTTTGGGCTTAGAGTGGTCTCTCATTCTCCCCGCTCTTCTCTCTGTCTCTTGTCTCCTTTCTTTCTTTACTCCCTCTCCCGAACCTTATCTTATCATCGTTTGCTCTCCCTCTCTCTCTCTGCTCTTTCTTTAACTCTCTCCCTCTCCCTTTCTCGTCCTCTCCTCTTCTCCTCATCCCCTACTTCCGACTCTTATCATCGCTCACATTCTCCACATAGCTGCCTCTCCTTCTTCAAGCTGTTCATCCCTCTCTATTTCTACTCAAGATTTCTGTCCCTCTTTCTGTCCCTGTCCTCTATCATGTCCTCCCCTCCCCCCTCCCCCCCCCCCCCGCCCCATTCTGTCTTCCCCTCTGTCTCCCTCTTCCACCAAATTCACCTCTTCTCCACGACCAGCAGCTTCTATTCCTCCTCCCCCTTCTCCTTCTCCTCCCTTTTTCACCTCCTTCTCCTCCCCCACGCACCTCCGCCTCCACCTTCACCTCTTCTCCAACACCAGCACCTTCTCCACCTTTCATTCCTCCTCCCTCTTCTCCTTCTCCTCCCTTTTTCACCTCCTTCCCCTCCACCTTGCACCTCCGCTTCCACCTTCACCAAGCATATAAACCCATCGCACCACCACTCACCCCACACCACCCCTTATCCACCCACCCACCCACCCGACCCGACCCCCTTAAACACACTACCAGCTAAGGCACTTAAAATGGAAGTCAAACAATATTAGGATCACTACATTATAAATGAATTAAAAACTCATTATACTGCTCCAGCCATGGTATTTCCGCGCAGAACAGCCATTTAAAATAACCATCTAGGCTTGGAGCTAGCGGCTTTTTATACCATCATTACAAGCCTGGCAATCTTATGCTTATTTTATGGCCTCCTCGTGATGCTCTCCTCCACAGGCGATTAAAAAAGTGGATCATCTATTGCAGATAGGAATTATCCTTGCTAATACAAATGGATTAATTATATTGAGTGCCTGTGGATTGTATATTTATGCATTGTAGTTGTGTGTTAGTATGTTGTATGTAATGGGTCAAATTGGCAGGAAAGGTATAATTGGACTTCACCAATCCTGTCAAATAACCCGAATTTAAGCGGGAAATGAGGTTCAAAATACAGTTCAACATAACCAGACAGATTTATATATTTCCTAATTCCCTCGTTTTTAGATATCTTGTTATCACTCTAGGTCCAAACCCTCAAATCAGATAATGGTATGTCAGCCTAATTTGGTAATGGGTTTCCTGGCTCAGTACACGGCGTTTTAATGGGAATATAATGACATTTTGCGGTCATAATGGAATTATAATGGCACTTTGCGGTTTGAGGTGAGAGGCTTCCCCTTCATTTGAAGGGACTCTCTCAAGTTTGGGCCTAGACTGTTATTCTGTTATTTCATATATCCCGCTGTTTCAACAATGAATGAATGGACACAAATTGCTCCCCGATGAAAAATTAACCAGATAGCTTTGAACCAAACCCAGGTGCTAAATAAGCATATATGGGTCAGATTTTTAGAAAATGTACAATTGGCAGCTGTACACATTTAGTAAATTCTGCTAAATTGGGCTGCAATTTGGTCAATACTAGGTAAATTCGAGTATATTCGGCATTGCATTGATTCTAGCAATCTGTTTGGTTAGGTTGAACTGAATTTTGAACTTTATTTTCGTCTGAAATTTGGGTTATTTGAGGAGATTGGCGAAGTTGAATTGTACATTTTCTGAAAATCTGGCCCATATACATGACAATTAGCCTTAATAAGCAGCAATAAGATTCACTTCAGCATAAACATCAATTAGACGCACTTGTCTGAGAGTGGATGGAGAAACCCTTAATGGGTCAGATTTTCAAAAAAATGGACAATCTCCAGATCTATACATCTATCAAATTCTGCTGAATTAGATTGAAAATTGATAAATACTAGGTATATCTGAGTGTATTCTGTATTGTATTCATTCAATAAATCTGTCTGGTTATGTTGAACTGTATTTTGAACCTGATTTTCGTCTTAAATTGGGGTTATTTGAGAGGATTGGCGAAGGTGAATTGTACATTTTCTGGCGATCTGACCCAATTGTCTACTCCTACCATCTCAGCCACCCCATGTAGAGTTGGAGCTTGCCAATTTATTTGGAAAGGATCCTTTTCTCTTAAAATATGGTTGAGTCTTAGCGTAAATGACGGTGTACTGATGAAATTAGAATGAAAATGACCAAATGAGAATGAGACAAGAGTTCTGAATCTCTGAAAATATCTCTTGATAGATTTGTTAAAAAATCACAATTTTTGGATTGACTTGTCTTATGGCACTTGGTCACTGTAGTAGTAAGTTGTTGGGGTTTGTAAAAGTAACCATTTCATTAATCCGAAGTAAGGGACAATATGGAATAATTTATTTTAATCAATTTGTTTTTATATATATAATAATGTACCAAATGTATGAAAAAAAACCTCCCAAAATGTCCGTTGATCTGCAAACGTGTGATAAAAAAACCTTTTCAAAATTCTTGAATGCACCCAATTGGACCCACTTAGAAAAACGGGGCCATATTTGTATAGGCCTTCACATGCTATACATGGCGGGGGGTGGGGAGGGATAGGCAGGCTTACTAACGATTCCCTCTCATCCTATATAATTAGGTCAGTCTATTCTCCAACAGATCAATCCCTCCTGAGAGGTAACCCTGAATTATTCACTCCTGGGGAGGAGAAGGAGGTGCTCCTCTTGTTTATAGACATGGACAGCAGGTGCTGGAGGGAGGAGGTGGTGGAGAGGGAGGAGAAGGGGAGAGAGGAGGAGGTGGAGAGAAGGGAAAGTGGAGAGAGGAGGAGGTGGAGGAGAAGGAGGTGGAGAGGGAGGAGAAGGGAAGGAGGGGAGAGGAGGTGGGGAAGGAGGGGGAGGTGAGAGAGGAGGAGGAGGAGCAGGAGCAGCAGGAGGTAAAAGAGGAGCAGAAGGAGGGGGGAGGAGGAGGAGCTGGAGGAGGAGGAGTAGGAGATGGGGAGCAGGAGCAGGAGCAGGAGGGGGAGAAGGAGGAGGAGAAGGAGGGGGAGGAGGAGCAGGAGCAGGAGCAGGAGGGGGAGAAGGAGGAGGAGAAGGAGGGGGAGGAGGAGCAGGAGCAGGAGCAGGAGGGGGAGAAGGAGGAGAAGGAGGAGGAGAAGGAGGAGGAGAAGGAGGAGATGGGGAGGGGGAGCAGGAGCGGGAGCAGGAGGAGCAGGAGATGGAGGAGCAGGTGGGGGAGATGAAAGAGCAGGAGCAGAAGGAGGGGGGAAGGAGCAGAAGCATGAGGAGAGGGAGGGAGAAAGGTAGGATGATGATGAATATCATCGCATATCATACAGGCAATGATAAGAAATAACCCAGGAACCCAGTCCTCCAAAACTCAACACATCCTTCCTCTCACTATTAGAAACGCCCATGCCTACGCCATGCAGATGTTATCTTGCCGTACGCATACAATTACAGCAAAAACTACAAGAATACAAAATAGGGGAACTGATAAATCGATCTGTAAAGAGGAAAACCAGCATTATTTGAGCTTGAACAGAGAGTGTGCGTGTTATCGCCCTGATTCAACAGGCTGGCCGCCATCTTGGCGTCCCAGGACAACAACAGGCTGGGAGCAGACGACATTTAAAGACCGGTTTCGCGCCATGGTCCCTCGCCCTAGCAACCGCTCAATGGAGGGCAAGCCACTGTTGACAATAGACCTTCAGGGGCGTCTAGAGCTCTGAGTTTGGCAATACATCTTCGCATGGGAAAGGGTCACGTTGTTAGAATAGACACATCTTTAGATGTTATAAGACCTGAATAATGTCGACAAGAAATTATGGACAAAATTAAGGTTGACCAAAATATAAAAGATATTTAAGTCAATTTCTCTTATCCTCTTGATCGATATTTTGAATTATGGCAAGGCCCCTGATCATTGTATAGTTTGGAAATATTTCTAAGTCATGAAGGCGCCTGATCATTGTATAGTTTGGAAATATTTCTATTTATGACATAAGAGGTAGTATGATCTTTAAATCTCCCAAATAAAGTCTCATGTTACAAGAAGGAATTAATATTGATTCTTTTGGATATTACATTCATTCCTTATTCTACATTTAAAAAGGTTTTAAAGGCCCGACCAAATCTGTTGCCAATAGTGATCCCATTCTGCTATGCCTGGAGACGCTGTCCTGGCGTTCCTGGAACAACAGGCAGTCAACGCCAGACGACTTTTGTACCCTGCGTCCCAAGAACAATAAACTCCCGCCAACACCGACTCGAGCTGTCGTCTGCTGCCTCTGGGCATGCGCTGTGCCCCTCTTCCGCTACTCGGAACAGTGAGGGATTCTGGGTAGGGGCTCAAAGGACCCCTATCCCCCATTTATCGCCCATTGAGGTTACCTGATAACAACAAGTTCCCTCTCCATGAATTGAACAAAAGTAGAGAATCTTTTTATTTTTAATGGATGTTAACTGATAATTCAGCTTTAATGCAAGATAAATGGTAAGGCCTGAAAAACACGCACCTTACAGGAACTCGAAAGAAAAATCTATTTCATATAATAGGATAAATGTACCTTTTATATCTTTTCTGGTTAGGAATTAGTGTGTCTGCTTTAATAAGCTTATTTTTGGTCAAAATAATTTAAAGAATTTAGACCAGGTCAAAAAATGCTTTGATGGGGTGACCTTTTTCTATGTAGAAGTCCTTATGGTCAAAAGTCCTTAAGTCCTTATGGCCATAAATTGGCCAAAAATAAAATTTCATGTTTATTTTTAGAATTGAATTCTATAGTTCAAGAGGTGCTGAAAATGATGAGATTCAGCGCCAATTTTTATTTTCAATATTTCCACCATTTTGTATAGGCTTAGGGATTGGAAACACCTAGTTCTAACCACTCTAGGCCCAAACCCTCAGACCAGATAAGAATGGTATGTCAGCCTACTTTGCTAATCGGTTTTTGGCCTAGAACACGATTTTTTCATGCGAATATAAAGACATTTTGCGGTCTTAATGGAATTATAATGGCACTTTGCAGTTTGCGGCGAGAGGCTTTCCCTTCGTTTGAAGGTACTCTCTCAACTTGGGGCCTAGACTGTACATATTTTGTGCGTGTGGGGGGGGGGGGAGCCCCCTGTGCCCCCATAGAGAAGCCTCACGAACAGCTCCAGGGAAGAAGAGCAGCTCATCTGCGGCTCCCACAAACACAAACATTGAGCAGCTTCATGTAGCTAATGCTTACAGCAATATCAGCCAGGCCAGGCAAATCTCTGTCCACTTGTCTCCAGCCTGTAGACACAGCACCACTCTATACTGTACGTGTATCTGGTCCTACTGGTTCTAGTGGGAATAAGCTAAATACTGGGTATTAGACAATTCTCTGATTGCTTTCCTTGTTATGTATCTCGGTTTGGATTTTTTTTGATTATTTGGAAGGCAATATTGAATACTGTGTGTATGCTTATTTTAGAATTTTGAGAGACTTACCCGTTAGGTAGTAAGTTGAATTAAAAGTATGATATCTTCGAGGCAACTCGAGGGGTTTCAGAGTAAACAAGCAAACATGTATAATTAATAAAAGTATTATGTATGAGCTCATGAGCAATTGACTTGACCAATCCTCTCAAATAACCCAGATTTAAGGCAAGCTGAAGAGCTTGGTTTAATAACTACGGTAGCAATAACATGTTTACAAATCTTAGGTTTCCTGAAGATTTGCCCATTTCCTGAAGATTTGCCCATTGGGACATGACTAGCATTAAGTCCCTCAGCCCAACTCAATGAGCACACATAACATAGGCCTACTAATGCTTGTAGTGACTCTAATATGATAGTTTTAATTATTTATCCTAATTTTGTTAATGAAACAAAAAGAATTTAAGACTTATACAAGTCTATATTAGGACATGAAACGTTGAAACAAATTATTATTTATTGTCCACCATAAAGTCTCTATCATTCCTAATTTACCTGGAAAACATTCCTATATTTACTGCCAATGATCACTCACTCACTTGTAGCCTTCAGGCTTCAAAAATAAATATTTTTCCTTCAAAGCACCACTAAGCCGAGACAGCTTTCATTCTAAATTTCCCTCCTCCTCCTGCTTCCACACTCTCCCTGTTGCTCCTTTCCCTCTCGATCATATAGTCATGCTTTGGGCGTCGCCATTTTGGTTTTTAACCATGTATGAAAATTTAATTGTTCACTCGCTGCGGCAGGAATTGAATGGCGTTTGATTGGATGTGAGAGCGTGCGGCGGGGTGAATGGCGGGGGGAAGAACATGGAAGAGCCGGACGCTGTTTTCATAAAGCCAAGGTTAACTTGATTACCATGGCAACACGTCGCTACATTTGCGTCACGTCGTGATGAGCAACAAATGAGGAAGGAGAGGGGAAGAGGGAGGGGGAGGGAGGGAGGGAGGGAGTGGAGACAAGGCAGGGGGAGGGATGGGGGAGAGAGGGCGGGGGGGGGGGGACGTAGACAGGGCAAGAGTAAAAGGGTCAGGTTCTCAGAAAATGTACAATTGGCAGTAGTACACATTTAGTAAATTCTGCTAAATCAGGCTGCAATTTGGTCAATAGGGCCTACTAGGTGAATTTGAGAGCAGAGGAGAGCGAGAGTGAGAGCAAAAATATATTTGGCGAGGGAAAAAGAAAGGGAAATTAAGAGGGAAAAAGAAAGGGAAAGTAATGGAAAACTCTACGTGATAGAAAGGAAATTCATGGAGCAACCAAGAGCTACGGGTCAGATTGTCAGAAAATGCCCAATTGGCAGATCAACACATTTTAATGAATTCTTCCAAATTCGACTGAAAAATAGTCAACACTAGGTATATCTGAGAATATTTAGTATAGCCTTGATTCATGCAGTGTGTTTGGTCATGTTGATCTATATTTTGAAGGTGATTTCTGTCTTAAATTTGGGTTATTTGAGAGGTTGAGAGTTATTTGAGAGGATTGTACATGCATTTTCTGGCGATTTCCCCCATACAGTGATTTATATATGGGTCAGATTTTCAGAAAATGTACAATTCATCTTCACCAATCCCTCAAATAACCCAAATTTCAGACCAAAATAAAGTTCAAAATTCAGTTCAACCTAACCAAACAGATTGCTAGAATCAATGCAATGCCGAATATACTCGAATTTACCTAGTATTAACCACATTGCAGCAGAATTTAGCAGAATTTAGTAAATGTGTACAGCTGCCAATTGTACATTTTCTGAAAATCTGACCCATATAGCATGAAACATAGAAACAGAACATATGAGAAGAGACAACCGGGACAGGAAAAGAAGAGCATGGAGAAGGACAGAAACAGACATAAACTAAGAGAACTAAATCCACCCACTGTCACCCAACACTAAAACCGCAGACCCGAGAATCAAAGCAACATCACGTTTATCTCGTTCGTCCCGAGAACACAATCTGGCGGCCGTACCTCGCCAGGCGGGGCAGGGTCGCCCCAGTGAATAGACCAGAGTGATTTAGGGAATTTCATGCTCTAATTTCAGGGCCCAGTACAGTGGCTCAATGTCCATTCACCCCCCTGTCCCCGTCCTATAGTAACTGAATAGCAGCACAAAGTTTACAGCTTCGACGCCGCTACTGCTATACTGTAACGGGAGGAATGAGTAATGGTGATTTTTATAGGTGTGGGTGGGTGGGAGTTATATTATATATGAAGGCTGCTTTCTCAGTTAACATCGATTAAAAACAAAAGATTTTCTATTTTGGTGATATTTTCCAATATATAGGCCTGACAAAGATTTGGAAGATTTCACCCATTGTTTTTGCTGCTGAGCTTCATGTCCACATCTACATTTCGGCGGCCCACCAAAATCGTTTTTGCCGTGGTTTTGGATTTTATCCCTCATATAGATATATATAAGAGCAGCAAAATTGTAATTGCTTTATATATTTAGCTGATAATATAGCTTATTTGATGTACGAGGCATTTAACAAGGTGTAAACAACGATACAGCAGAAACATATTTTTTACAATGGAAACATAGCAACATTATTAATTCTGATTTCAGGCCTAATAGAACAAATAATTCCTAACCTAGAAGCAACTCACTATACAATCCATGAGACTGGAATTACAGGTATATTTATAGCCTGGTATATTTATAGCCTACTATAAGACATTATTCTAAAAGAAGAGCGATAACGGATGAAACCACCGCATCAAAGTACCTTGGCCTACACCAAAATATAAATCCTGACATCAAAAACTGAATTAGAACACTATCACTATACACTATCAAGACACACTACACATACCACAATTGACAATTCATCTTCATTCTTGTGGCCCTATTATTTACACAGTTTTACAAACTCCTGTGTTACACAAAATCCCTCGTCCCTGAGCTGTATATGGGTCAGATTTTCAGAAAATGTATAATAGGCAGCTCTACACATTTAGTAAATTCTCCTAAATTAGGCTGAAAAATAAAGAATACCGGGTATATCTGAGTATATTTGGTATCGCATCGATTTAAAGTATCAGTTCTGTTATGTTAAATTGCATTTTGAAGCTCATTTTTGTCATAAATGTGGGTTATTTGAGAGGATTGGTGAAGGTGAATTGTACATTTTCTGAAAATCTGACCCATATATGCTTGGTTACATTGGATGATCTTGGCCCTAGGGACAGGCAGAGTTAGAGAGACATAGAGGCAGAAGTGGATCCCAATATTTGGCCTGTTGTTAGGGCCAGATAGAAATGATCAATGATCAGAGGAGAATCGAGGTTGAGGAGGAGGATTTTTGTAGAGGATGAAAGCTGAGGCGGCCCCTGAGGGCACAGCGCGGCCAGTGTGTTACCCAGCTGACAAGGCCCTGGCTCCTGCCCTGCGGGGAAAACCCAGTACCGTGGTTATAGACGTGGTTATAGAGCAGAGTGGGTAGGGCGGGCTCACTGACCTGGGCGGTGTGAGTTTTGAGGGTGGGAGGGGGTCGGGAGGGAGGGAGGGAGGGGGTTGAGGGGGTTGAGGGGGCGTGTAGGTTAGAAAGAGGAACGCTGTTATTCCCATGGTAACAGGGCATCATTAGATCCATGCTACTGTGGCTCAGAAAGATTGAATACTGAAATAGAAAGTCCCAAATCAGCAGACAATTTCAGAATTCAACTTCCAAATCAGACAGAAAAGTCAGACATCCCTTGACCTCGAATACAAGCATTTGCGCTAGAAAACAAAATGAATTTCTAAACTAATCATACATTTGTGGAAACATCCACCTCTCCATCTTGTATTTTTGATATTCAATCAAAAATATCTCCTCAATTGCTATTCTTTCTATTCCATTTCATTATATGTCTGCCTGTATCTAACTCTCTCTCCCCCCCCCCCCCCCCCCCCCCCCCCCCCCCCATCCACACCCTCTAGTCTCAGCCCTACTGTACTTGTTCATACATCTGTATGTTGTAACTCTCTATTATCTTTAAGTCAAGCATGCACATGTTGTTCCTCCCCCACCCCCCACCCCCCGCCCCCGCCCCCGCCCCGAGCCCCTCAGGCTGGCCATGCACATGAGTGACTCGTGAATATAATTACAGGTGGCAGAATACACGGTGTGTACTATAGCCCCCAGTCGTACGTGACAGGCAGGGGTTAGGTGGGTGGGTGGGTGGGGGGGGGTAGCTTTACACTACTTTTAACTATATACTTTACTATGTATTAGGGCATATAAGCGTGAGAGAGGAAACATGCTCTTTAAGATTATTAGCAATCGCTCGTTGATTTACTTGCGTATAGGCATAAAGAGGGGGAGGAGCGGTAAATAGGAGGAAAGGCGAATAGGTGAAGAGGGGCAGGAGGAGGAGCAGGAGCAGGAGAAGGAGGAGCAGGAGAAGGAGGAGCAGGAAGACGAGGGGGAGGAGGAATAGAAGGGAATGGGAAACAGGTGGAGAAGGGAAAGGGCAGGAGGAGAGGCAGGAGTTCTAGGACAAGAAACCGGTTAGCGAAGTAGGCGTCTAATCACTGACATGCCATTCTTATCTGATCTGAGGGTTTAGACCTTAAAGTGTACCTGCCATTACCTCTACCTATTCTCCCAGAATGTTCCTTACACCCATCCATGCATCCCCCCCTGCCCCCATCAACCCCCTCCCCCCACCCCCAACCCCCCTCTCATAACACCCCACCTGTCAGAGTCAAACACCACCGGAAATGACCTTTGACATGCCACTGTTTGTTCTCAGTTATTTATTTTCCTGAATTAATTCCTCCATTGTCACTCAACTTTTTCTGCTTGCAATTTTTAATATGAGATGAAAGACTAGAATTGTGATTATTTTTTGCGGTCGGTGTGATCCCAAATTCACAAAAAAGGGCTTTTGATTCGATGGAAATTCGCCCTCTGAATGACCTGCTGATTCTGATTGAATACAACTAAAGGAACGGATTGCTTTAGCAGACAATTCGTCACGATCGCTTTGGACATTTGGAATTTTGATGATAATTCAAACAACTGGACAGAATGATCAACGAGCTAAGAATTCTCATTCAAAAGGCCTCTGATAATGCAACATTATATTTCCATCACTAACACAATTCTATATAGGGGTCAGATTTTCAGAAAATGCACCATCTATAGATCTACACATCTATCAAATTCTGCTAAATTAGAGTGAAAATTGACAAATACTAGGTACATCTTAGTGTATTCTGTATTGTATTCATTCAATAAATCTGTCTGGTTATGTTAAACTGTATTTTGAACCTGATTTTTGTCTTAAATGTGGGTTATTTGAGAAGATTGGTGAAGGTGAATTGTACATTTTCTGGAGACTTGACCGTATATCATAACACAGATACGACAAATGGAAAATGTAGGACAGATATAAAATCCATAAAGACCAGCAAACCCTTGATTTAGGATATGAGTGAGCATTTTTCTTTCTTACAATCAATAAAAGAAAAAAGATTTTAAAAATCGATAGAGAGCGACAAGAAGAAATGCATGTAAGTATAGCTATATCAATCTATATGTCTGCATTCTGGCTCGGCAATGAAAGACCTGTGGTAAGAAGTGAGTTCTCACTGGTCCAATTTGGAAAATTATATGTTATTAGTGTCGTTCAGCTTCTGCGATTGACTATGATATGGATGATATGGAGAATCAGGGACTTCACGATAAATTCTTAAGTATGGGCTCTAAGCCCTGTGTCTACTGTAGTGATTTGTGATGTGTTTCAGGAAAATGAGTCACAAGTGGCAAAATTGCAAACGTTGTTTGTGACACCAATACATTTACCAAATTCCAACAGTGAATTAAATGTATTCATGCATTTCTAAGGTCATCTTATAGAGTATATTTGGCTACTTTACTAGCAAATGTTCACCCGAAAATATTGTAAAAGTTTTTTTCAAAAGTAAAAATATCAGACTGAAATTAGAGAAATACTTATTAGCTTTCTTACTGTTTACTGTTTACATTGGAATCGGCTCTATCTCATCAAGATGCATGAAAGAATAAGGTATACCTTATCTTTTCATGCATCTTTCATGCATCTCCCCTTGCCCTTTGTTTCTTCCCTGACTGCCCCCCACTCATCAGGATAAACGGCTCAGTGGATATGGGCCCTTAGTTAGATGTTTGAAAGAAGACATTACCATTGACTCTATCAATATCCCAATATATACAAATTATATTGCTAAATTCGACATAACTGCTTATACTAAGACAAAGAGGGCTTGTGTGGGTTAGTCCCCTACTCTACAACCCACTCCCAAGTAGAGTTGTTCCACCCAGGACGCATAATGAACGCCCAGAGATGTGCATTGATAATCCATAGGTAAATCCACTGGATGAAAATGTTCTCCGGGCGAGAAATAGATGAAGCAAATTAGAATGTAAGAGCGGAGTCTATCTGGCGGCCCTCAAACGCCAAGTATCCCGTCACACCAGTCGATACATATTCATCGACAATAGCTCGCTTTACATTGAGCCTTTAAAGGTTGTCTAGGAGTCTACCATCCTCCCTAGGCAGGCCTTCTATTCCGCAATGAGTTACTCCATACTAGGCCCTCCCTAGGCAGGCCTTCTATTCCGCAATGAGTTACTCTATACTTCCATTGAGGCAGTCTATAGCTGTCTATAGACGTCTTTATATATGGGTCAGATTTTCAGAAAACGTACAATTCACCTTCACCAATCCTCTCAAATAACCAAAGTTTCAGGAAACCTAATAGACTGTATAGTATGATTGGATGAAAGCAGGCGCATACCAAACCTGTGGCATAGTTCTCATGCACTACCTTTGCTAAAGGTGGCATTATTCTCATGTTATGCACCACTCTTGCTAAGGGTGGCATAATGTTTATGTTATGCACCGCCCTGTTCAGGCAGCTACAGGACAGAGTGTAGTCAGCAGAATAAACTACTTTCTGGAGAATATAGATGGCATTAAATTTTAATGATAGCAACCACAATCCTCATGACTACTTGTAAATAGTAATTATATTATTCACTTAAAAAAGATCTAGTTTGGGGCATAGGTACATACAGTGAGATAAATCATCCAGTACATTGCAATAGGCACATTGGTCATCCTATTTAACTCTAAACAAACATTGCCTGTAGAGTACAGTGTCTGTACAAAGCTGCTATTACCACAAACATTGCCTGTAAAGGACAGTGTCTGTACAAAGCTGCTATTACCACAAACATTGCCTGTAAAGCAGAGTGTCTGTACAAAGCTGCTATTACCACAAACATTGCCTGTAAAGGAGAGTGTCTGTACAAAGCTGCTATTACCACAAACATTGCCTGTAAAGGAGAGTGTCTGTACAAAGCTGCTATTACCACAAACATTGCCTGTAAAGGAGAGTGTCTGTACAAAGCTGCTATTACCACAAACATTGCCTGTAAAGCAGAGTGTCTGTACAAAGCTGCTATTACCACAAACATTGCCTGTAAAGGAGAGTGTCTGTACAAAGCTGCTATTACCACAAACATTGCCTGTAAAGGAGAGTGTCTGTACAAAGCTGCTATTACCACAAACATTGCCTGTAAAGCAGAGTGTCTGTACAAAGCTGCTATTACCACAAACATTGCCTGTAAAGCAGAGTGTCTGTACAAAGCTGCTATTACCACAAACATTGCCTGTAAAGGAGAGTGTCTGTACAAAGCTGCTATTACCACAAACATTGCCTGTAAAGGAGAGTGTCTGTACAAAGCTGCTATTACCACAAACATTGCCTGTAAAGGAGAGTGTCTGTACAAAGCTGCTATTACCACAAACATTGCCTGTAAAGCAGAGTGTCTGTACAAAGCTGCTATTACCACAAACATTGCCTGTAAAGCAGAGTGTCTGTACAAAGCTGCTATTACCACAAACATTGCCTGTAAAGGACAGTGTCTGTACAAAGCTGCTATTACCACAAACATTGCCTATAGAGTACAGTGTCTGTACAAAGCTGCTATTACCACATGCTGGTAGTTATGGACTAAGAGCAAGCACCGGGATGGCATGAAGGAGAGAGGACACAATATCATCAGTATATCGACCCTACTTGCCTCAAATGAGAAATCCATGCGCCTTAAATTACTATTGAGCGAGTCTTAAATGCGTTTATGCCTTCACACTACCCAGCAACAGCCATCATCCCATGGTAGTGCGGGGGGGGGGGGGTGAGAGGGGAACGGGGGAGGCTGGAAAGGGGGGGGTCAGAGGGGAGGGGGAAAGAGGTGTACACCTTTCTAAAAGAAAAGATGTGGGGGGAAAATGCCCAAAGTTGTTTTTTTTCTTTTTGATATTTGATATTTTCATATTTAACAGAAATGCAGACAGACATTATGAAGCATCTTTTGCATTTGAGAAACAAAATATGGTACTTTCAAATCAAATGAAATCCAAATTAGATATAGCGCTCTTAGACAAAGTTCTATCGAGACCCTGCTTCAGTCCGAATTGTTGCAATGGTGCTATAGAATGTCAGAAGATGTACAATTCGCCTTCACCAAAATCAGTCTAAATCACTCAAATTTTAGACAAAAATAAGTTCAAAATACAGCATGAACTTGGAATCAGCCCACTACCTTAGACCTTTCTACAATAGTATACATCATGTTTAGGCTTATTTACCAATTGTGTAGAGCTATCGATTGTACATTTTCTAAGGGCCTGACCCAAATACATTTTTCACTGCATGACAAGAAATAGTGGGTGTGAAAGAAACCCCTCCAGCCCCCTCCACCCCCTCTATTGAATCTTATTTCCTATGCATTGACTGCGAGGCAGACATTCGCCTATGGGAGAAATAATTACCACCGGTTCACCAGCCCCATGAATATGTTTTATCATCATGAGTCCATGTTTGAATAAGATCATGCTATTTGAGCCTGCATGGTGCTGGGCCTTGGAAATAAATAGCTTCAAATTATTCCTTCATAGCTGAGATAAATTGCTTCATTGTACTATGCTTGGAGGAATGGCTTGTTATTAAATAATTCTAATGATGAATATATTGCTCGGAGGTAATATGCATTAAGGTCTGGGCGTGAGAAAATATATGATTTACCTCTAAAAAAACAAATTTAAGGGAGAAATGAGAATCAGAATACAAATCAACATTAAACCGAACACATCATTTGAATCAACGCAATACAAAAAAATGAAATGAAATGCACTAAGATATACTTAGTATTTATCATCATCAACTGATGACCTGAAATGAGCTTCTTGTTTGTTTAGAATCGTGAATAAGGAAAAGAAATACTAAAACCCTGTCCACACACAGCCGATTTGCCCCCGATTGCCCCCCCCCCCCCCCCGATTTGGGTCTCCTGATGAATCCCATGACTTCATTTCAAATCCTGGTTTATGTTATTTCAAAAGTATAAACCAGGATTTTAAATGAAATCCTAGGGTTCATCAGGAGACCAAAATCGGGGGGCAATCGGGTGCAAAATCGGCTGTGTGTGGGCAGGGTTTAAGTCTGCAGAGCTGGGGAGGCCCTGATGCATGAGACACATTCTGGAGATGATCATGGTCACTGCTAGAGTTGCATGACCCTGTGTGCTATTGGA
Organism: Sthenelais limicola; assembly: GCA_942159475.1. Lineage (NCBI taxonomy): Eukaryota > Metazoa > Annelida > Polychaeta > Phyllodocida > Sigalionidae > Sthenelais > Sthenelais limicola. The sequence continues at coordinate 12,449,459 of OW804096.1, read as the reverse complement.
TAAAAGATCAGACGCACAAAATAGGTTCAAATTACTATTCATAGGATATTTTGATGGGGCTGGGGTTAAGGCCTTTTGACCTGCTATAATAAGGTCCTGATAAGAGAAAGGTTTAGCTATGATTCCAAACCATTTCTGGTCATTTATAGGAATGCTGGCGCATTGGTCGCATAAAAGAATCCTTCTCATGGGTTTCCTTCCTTATTTTAGAATAAGTTGCTCTATTCTAATAGTCATTTCAGCAATCACTTGGGAAGGAATAAACGAAGAGGTAAAGACATTTTCTAGCTTTCACTGTAGTTATATTCAGGGACGATGTTGGTACAATAGTAGAGCAAGGCAAGAGTTCTCCTCTATTCACATGCACATGTGGTTTTATAGCCTAACCAAGATTAATCTTCAACAAGCTATACCTTACTTAGCCACCTTTAGGCAATGACTGGATGACTCGGTTCTACAGACAACTTGAAAATATCCATGGTGGATATATTGTATTTACATATGAACTTTTTACATGACTTGGCCGTAATTGAAATGTTAAGAAAACAAAAAAACAATTCAAATTACATTCCTACAGTAGGAATATCCTACCTGAGCAAAGACTAAGTAATGTAAGGACTTCTGATGACAATGCAGTAGGGCTTTCCTACATAAATGATGGAAAATAACATTTAAGTAAGGGTTTCTTATGCAACAGGCCCCGGGGTGCTAGGTTTGGATACATGATGGTTTCAAACTTTCTTTCATGTCTCCAGCGCACCAGTGCTTACTGACTGGGTCATGACAGGCTGGCTATGTGTCTGTCTGTGCTAATATGCACATTGAAGACATTAATATTCGCAAAGAGCATGTTTCCTCTCAGCAATGGATGGCAGTATACTACCCGTGGAGCTCGTGGAAGCCTGCTATATGCAGCTGAACAGCTTTGTGAACTACTGTCAATGATGTTTTTGCAAGCGAAATATCAATATTAGTTTTTAGATGACAATTTAGCTTCTTATCACGTCGGCCGCAGATGTATTTTTTGCTTTACGAAAACACATGTGTTCCTTGCCACAGTGTACACGAGGTAGTTTCAGCATTAATACATGGTATACACAATTTCACTCCCAGTGCGGCAGGAACCCTTTCTCAAACCAACATTTCGTTGTATTCCTTTCGAATATGGTCTAGGCCCAATGATGAGAGAGCCCCTTCAAACGGAGGGAAAGCCTATCGCCTCAAACCGCAAAGTGCCATTGTAATTCCATTAAGACCACCAAATGTCATTATACTCCCATTAGAACCCCTAGTCCTAGGCAAGAAAACCTATAAGCGCAGTAGGCGTCCAATCACTGACATACTATTCTTATCTGAGGGTTTGGGCCTGGAGTGAATACGGGCTGGGTATTATCCTAATCTATAATACAGTACATATCATGTATCCATACTACCCTTACACATAATACCCTCCCCCTTCTGGCAGTGGTAACATCATATTGGTCCTACCCTACAACAATGCCCACTCTGCCTATACTACTACTCCCTACTCCCATTCACTCTATGTGTACCAGCGGTAGCTACACTATCCATGTACTTGCTGTGTACACATTCAGCAGCTGATTCCCACAATGGGTCAGGACGTCAGAAGATGCACAATCGCCAGCTCTACGAATTTAGTAAATTAGGCTGAATTAGGCAGAAAAAGGATAAATTCTATTACTTCGGTATTTCGTTGATTCAGAAAATCTTTTCGGTAATGTTGAACTGTAGTTCCTTTTCTGTCTAATACCTTTCATTTCAGATTTGGGTTATAGGCGAGAATTGGCGACTGTGAGAAAATACTTATAGATACATACTGCTACCCAGTCCCCCCTAACTACCCAAAGTGTATCAATGGATAACTACTTAGCATTTACTAGGTGGACACACTGACTCACACATATAAGATATGAGTAATAATGACTCTCTCTCTCTCCACTCGTGCTATATCTGTGTACCAAGGCACTTACTACATGTACTCAGGATGTGCAAACAGATTGATACACGTAGAGAGGGATGAGAGAGCGAGTGCCGGTCTGAATCTAGGCTGATGTCCTCATGTGTGAGATAGTTACAGTAAAACTGACTTACCACCGAACCTTTCAGCAACAGAACAATCCAAAAGGAAACTTACCTAAAAAAGAAAAAAAGGAAGTACGTTAGTTAACATACAACAGAATGATATATTTAGCATAAATCTATACAGAAAGTAAACACAACATCTTAACATACATGTATATTTTCACAAAATGAATAATAATATAATTTCTAACATGTTTTTCCAGATGGACCAAGAATAAAATCATACATCAATCATATTGAGTCGACCAAATCCCTTTATCCACGTTTATACATGTACAAAAATGTATACATTTTGTAAGAATCTTGTAGACAATGCTGAATTGTTGTGGCAAACAATGATAAATCGTTTGCGGCGAAAAGATAGATATATACCACTTACCCCCCCCCCCCCCCTCCCCTGCCCACATGAGTAATAGAGAACTATACAAACATCCCTTTTTGGAAGCACATACAACTAGTGTATAACCAATCCACAGCATTAGGGGGTTTCCGCAAGCAAACCTATCTCAATTACGTAACCTTATGCGTATTTTTTGTGTGGATTACGTACGTCGCATTTTTATGTATCAAAACTAAATTATGAATTGAGACATTTTGCTTAAGATGTTACATTACGTTTTTTTTGCCACGTTTTGCTGAACCTCTTTCCTCCTCTTAGCAAGTTTGTATATCAGAGTTACGGATACGTTTACGTTAGACATGCTGAATCTCCCTATTACTGTATTTGCCCTCCCCATTGTATCCGGGTTATTTATGTCAATTGATACAGCTTATATAGCCATATCAATAATGTATAGTGGGGGAGGGGGGCTGATACCAGTCCAGTGTCAGCTTATGGGGTGGCCTAATCATTCAGCGATAACAGATCCCAGTCACCCCCACTCCTACGAGTACATGATAGTGTAATGTATGGGGTTGTATGATTAGCAATACTCACTGGGTGAGAGTGACAGGACAGTGAGATATCCTGGTATTTTATAGCAGGGTCCTGGTGCTATCGGCGGAACGGCAATAGGGGGGTTGTATCGCAGCTAGTGTATGTGTTAGAATGTACATAGCAGAGCTAGTTCTGACTTTGGAAATTGGCAAATGGCCATCATTCCATATTCCTGTATAGTTGAAGCTCTCTGTTAACTTCGACTAAACCTTCTACTTTTTGTTTCCTACTGGGTCAGATTTTCAGAAATTGTACAATTCACATTAACAAATTCTTTCAAATGACTCAAATTTAAGACAAAAAACAGGTTGATAATAATGTTCACCATAACTAAACAGACTGTTGGAATCAAGCCAATACCAAATATACCCATTATTATACCTAGTGTTGATGATTTTTCAGTCCAATTTAACAGAATTTACAAAATATGTTGATCTGCCAATTGTACATTTTCTGAAAATCTGACCCTACTATTCCTGCCAGTCTGAAAGTCTGATGTTCATAATTAAGGAGGATTTCAGCGGGCCGCACAAATAAAAATGTGAAGCTTTATGAAACGAAGCCCTGCAGCAGACACAAGATGATGAAATCCTCCAAGATTTGGATGAACTGAATTTCAGATGGTTGGGAATAGAATCATCGGAACACAAAGTAGAACATCTTTCGTTTTCCATCGATAACTAAAAATGTAGTACCATTTTATCTGTTATTTTATCATTTTATCTTTATTATAAATACGTCCGATGTAACTTCTATTTCATGTCATGACTCCTTGTGTTGCTACTTCTTCCCTCTACCAATCACATCGCGAAACAACTGCCATGCGCGCGCACCCTCAGTGATAAAGGGAGCCAATCATAATCGTGGTCTCATGCAATGCTAGGGCTTGTCTGCTGTCATGATGGAAATAAAACACAAGTTCCCATTGGATGTCGCAATGTTATCTTCCCCTAACCAGTATCACGCTCCTTTATAGCTGTCTACAGTATGTTACAGATAACTTGATGAAATGTTGTTTATAGTACGTTAGCTCTAACTTGATGACATAATGTTATGCCTGTGCCTGTGAACTGTGTCTAAAGGTGTACAGTCCATAACTTTTATAAATTAGGAAATGCTGCTAAATTAGGCTGGCAAATTGATAAACACTACACCTGTATTTTCGGATATAATATTTGGTATTGCGTTGATATAATGTATCTGTTCAGTTATGTTGAACTATATTTTAAACCTAATTTCTTTCTTAAATCTGGCTTATTAGGCAGAGCAAGGGAAGATGGATTGTACAGTTTCTGACGCCCTGATCCATATATGGGTCAGATTTTCAGAAAATTCACAATCTATAGTTCTACACATCTATCAAATTCTGCTAAATTAGAATGAAAATTGATAAATACTAGGTATATCTGAGGGTATTCTGTATTGTATTCATTCAATAAATCTGTCTGGATATGTTGATCTGTATTTTGAACCTGATTTCCGTCTTAAATTTGGGTTATTTGACAGAATTGGTGAAGACCAATTGTACATTTTCTGGCGACTTAACCCATATACATGAAACTCATAATAGTTACTTGCAAATATTCCGGATATAATCCGCAATGCAGTGCAACAGACCTGCGTAGTGGCTATCCTAACTCCCCTATTGGTTCAAAATAAATTTCTGATGACAAAAATATAATTTGCAATCTGCAAGTGGTGGCAGTGGAATGTGTGAGTTGTCTCAGAAGCCCTTGCGTGTCAGAACTCAGCCTTTTTAGAGCCAGCTTTCCCTCAAGCTAAATGGAGGAAAAATAGGTTCTGCCAATTTAGACTGCCCTTGCTTAATGCTGGCATATCTCACGGTGCTGGGGAATCAGTGAATTATTCCGAAATGGGAAAGATTGGATATTTCCTATTATTTCAAACTAGGAATTTTGAAATCTTTTAGCCTTTGAATATATCAAATATTTATATTTGGAATATCGAAATTGTCTGAAGGTGCAATGAACTATAAATTCATATTTTCCCTTAAAGCCAACATTTTTTAATAAAAAAAAATGATTTTGAAGGGTGAACAAAGACAATTTTCACTAAATTAGTAAAACAATTTCTAAAATTATTTTTAAACTGAAAGATGTTATTCAATCCTTATAAACTAGGGGGAGTTGAATTTAGGACCTTTTAAATTCACGAAATTTGCACTCGATTCTATCGGTTGATAAACATTTAGCCACTTTTGAGGAAATCACACGCATGCACACATGGTTTTCCTATCACAAATACAATCACAACCTCAAAATTTGAATTCAACCAAAAGGAAACTCAACAGTCTTGAGACAATATTGACTCTTTACGCTGAAATGTAGGAAAGTCAACTTCAACTTGGCCACAGAGATGATACTACAATGATGAAGCAGAGAGAGGACAAAGGCCCTAAAGCCTGGAGACCCTTATACCCCAGGGATCCAATGTTAAAGCTTCTAGATCGTTTGCACAAGCAGCACAAGCTGGCCCGCTTCCAAAGGTCGATCTGGGGCGAGGGAAATTGTGACAAATTAGAGCGTTTAACACGGCCCTTGGTTTCTCCAATCGTTTTGTCTATACCCTCTCCTGCTCCTCCTCCTGTACCTCCTCCTGTGCCTCTTCCTCCTTTCCCCTTCTCCTCCTGCAATCTTCGATATCGAGGGTGTGGAGAGGTGTGAGATGGGGGGTGTAGGGGAGGGGGAGGGGTGGAGTGAGGGGGAGGGGGACAGCTAAAGCTAGCGGAATTGATTTTGTACAATGAGGCCCATACCGAAAGGCCTCTAAAAGAGAGGAGATAGCTAAGGAGCTTAGATATCTTCCTCATTCTCTTATCTTCTCGTTGTACCTCTCTTCCTTTGCCCTCCCCATGCCCTCATCTTCCTTTTCCTTTTCCCCTCGTTTTACTCCTGATCCTCCATCCCACTTTCCTCCCTTCGCCCCTCTTCTTCCTCCTCCTCCACCTTCTATCTCCTCCATCTTCCTTCCCCTTCTCTCTCCTATTCCTCCCCCTTCTCTCTCCTATTCCTCCCCCTTCTTCTCCACCACCCTCTCCCTCTAGTCCCCCTCCTTCACCCCCTTCACCGCCCTCTTCCCTTTCGCATCCTTCTCTCCCACCTCACTCTCCCTCTATCCCTCATCCTTTTCCTCTACCTCCCTCTCTCCCTTCTCTTTCTCCCCCTCCAATTACTCCTCAACCTTCTCCTCCCTTTCCTCCTTCTCATTCTTCTCTCCCACCTCACTCTCCCTCTATCCCTCATCCTTTTTCTCTATCTCCCTCTCCCCCTTCTCCTTCTCCTTCTCCCCTCCTATTACTCCTCAACCTTCTTCCCCCTCCCACTCCCCCTCTCACCCCCATCCCCCGCCAGCCCACCCACTATGTTGACATATGTAGGGAGCCAGGGTCCCGCCATAGGGAACAACACACACACAATCAGTCAAAGCAGCCGCCTGGAAAAACAGGGACTACAGCTTTACACATAGTACCCCCAACTACTCTACTACTAGCCTGGCCTACAGCTTTACACATAGTACCCCAGAATTTCCTAAATTTAGCAGAATTTCCTAAATGTGTAGAGCTGCCAATTGTACATTTTTTAAGAATCTGACCCATATACTCGAGGATAGACCTTTTATACAAGCCCTGGAGGAGATGGGTAGATTGAACTGTGGGAAACAACTAAGGCTAATTGCTGCAATATGATGAATCTATATTTCGTATTGTTACATGTTTGACAAATTTGATTTACACATTTTTCAATGTCCCTCTTTGCTCTGTGATTATTTTTTGTGTCTGTATTCTATTTATACGATCATGTTTTGGAGTACACTCTCAGACTCTAACCCCTAAGTTCTAACCCCTTTCTTCCTCTCCTCTCTTTCTCTCTGTGTCTCTCTCTCTTTCACTCCCTCCGTCTCTCGCTCCTCTTTTTTCTTTTCCTTTCCCTCTCGGCCTTTCTCTCTTCTGTTCTACTTCTTCCCTCCCTATTTGTCAGATTCTCTATCATTCTCTCCCCCTCTTCTCTCTTTCTCCCTTTGTTTCTCTCTTCCACTCCTCACTCCGTCTCTCGCTCCTTTATTTCTCTTTTCCTTTCCCTCTGCCTTACTCTCTTTCTGTTCTTATATCTCTTTCCCTATTTGTCTCCATCTTTCTCTCTATCCTCCTCTCCTTTATTCTCATCCTTCTATCTATGACCTCTCTCTCCCTCCCTTCTCCCTCTACTTCATCCCTGTTCACCATCCCTCCCTGTCCTCTCCTCGTTATATCTTTTTACTACTTCCAGAGTCACAGCTGGTAAGGACACTGCTCCCCCCTCCCCCTCCCCCTCCCCCACCCTCTCTCCTCACCACTACCTCCCCCTCCCCCTCCCCCACCCTCTCTCCTCACCACTACCTCCCCCTCCCCCTCCCCCTCCCTCTCTCCTCACCACAACCTCCCCTCGCCCACTCTATTGTAAACTGGTGTATATTTTATGCTTCCCTTCCCACATAGGAGAAAAGCCAATAGAATATATAATATATCCCCTAACTCTCAGGGGCCTATAGACAAGTACGTGGCGTATATACCTCCCATATATAAAATATACACATATGGCCTGCACCAGTTGTCTAAGCAGGCCCTCGGTGCCTTTCACTGGGATAAGCGGTGCAAAACAGTTAAGGTAATGTGTCTGCAATGTTAAAGTACATGCAAATGTAGCTTCATGTCTCTATAAACATCGGTATTATTGTGTTATTGATGGATATGTGGAGGACAATTAAAATGTGATATAATATGAGATGTATTAGAGAACAATAAGTTGCAAAATTGATATTTTTCTGCAAAATTGATATTTTTCAGTGTTTTATTCACAAGATCTGTTTGCAGGAGTGTTTTTATTTTCGCTTTAAGTCGTATAAATACATGTACCAAATTTCAAGACAGTGTAATAAATATATTCTTGAGTGTCTAAGGTCATTCTATGGAGTGTATTTGGCTACTTAACTAGTAAATTGCCCACTCAGAAATATTATTGCTAACTTTTTCAAACATAAAAAAAACATCAAACAAGAAATATAGAAATACTTTTTAAATTTCACATAGTTGGAATCACAATGTTCACATCGTTGGAATCCACTCAATTCCATCTTTTCAAATATGATGGTATCTCAAAATCCATTTCATCGGCATCACATCACAGGTCTTGGATAAAATATATTATTTGTTCCAGCTTTAATTCTAATTGAAAATATAATATTTGAGGCGTCATGCCAATTTTAAACTTTACTTTTAATGACACAAAATCCCGAAATCTCTCATTATCTCTTCACTATTTTTCAATTACAAAGTGTGCATAACTGTAACATATATGATGTGTTTCAGGTAAATATTATTATTCAAAGTGTATCTTTTACAAGATCTCTTTATTGAAATCTTCTGGTTTTTGCAGGGTTTAGCGCCTTAGGCATAGGCATTCTATGTACCAAATTTCAGGAAATTATATTAAATATATTCCTGTATTTCAAAGATCTTCATATGGAATATATTTAGTTGCTTTATACTGGTAAATGTCCACCCAGAAGTATTGAAAAGAATTTTTTTTTTTTCAAAAATAAAAATATCAAACTTAAAATCTAGAAATACTTATTAGATATCCTACTGTTTACTATCATTGGAATGGGCTGAAATTTTGCTGAAACACATTACATATATGAAACCAATTCGCTGAGGTCACCCCCACACAAAGCCACACCCTACCACACACCATACATATACACCTGCGTTTAACTAGTGCTTATACCAAAGACAAACCATTTTGTGTTAATACAAAAAGAGACAAGCAGTTCAAAGGTATCGGGTGGCAGCAGAAGCCTCCTCTCATGTTACCCAGTGAACAGGTAATTGTTGGAATGGCTTGGCATGGGATGAGTCCAGCACAGGGTTGTATGTATATGGGTCAGATTGTCAGAAAATGTACAATTGGCAGCTATACACATTTAGTCAATTCTGCTAAATTAGGCTGCATTTTGGACAATTCTAGGTAAATTCGAGTATATTCGGCATTGCATTGATTCTAGCAATCTGTTTGGTTAGGTTGAATTGTATTTTGAGCTTTATTTTGGTCTGAAATTTGGGTTATTTGAGAAGATTGTTGAAGTTGAATTGTACATTTTCTGAAAATCTGACCCATATATATATACGCTTGGGTATGTGTCCAAGCATAAATAACTGAGAACTGCTTGTAACAATGCTGAGCACAGAGGTGTGTATGTGTGTCTGTGTGTATAGGGGCGTGTGGACATGTATAGAGAGTGGGCTATACTTTACTGTGGTAATTTACATCGTTTCTCTTGTGTTTGTTATTGCTTTGTATTTGTTTGATTGTGTTTTCTTCTCTGTCTATCTCTCTGTTCTTTCTCTAGTTCACTGTCCCTCTCACTGTCTCTGTCTGTTTATCTGTCTCTCTCTCTCTCTGGGTAAGGGAAAGGAAGTGGGAGAGGCAGATAATGAGAGGGGAGAGTAAGCAAAAGGAAGATGGGCAGTGAAAGAGCAGAGAGAGGGCACAGAGAGAGAGGAGAGACCGAATAGAGAGAGAGAGAGAGAGGGAGAAGAGAGACAGAGGGAGAGACAGAATAGAGAGAGGGAAAGGAGAGGGAGAAAGAGAGAGGGAGAGGAGAGAGAGAAAAGAGAGAGAGGGAGAGGGAGGAGAAACAGAATACAGAGAGAGGGAGAGGAGAGAGGAAAGAGAGGGACAGGGAGAGGAGAGGGGAAAGAGAGAAGGAGTGAGAGACTGACACAGACAGAGACAGATTCATACAGAGACAGAGACAGAGTAGAGACATACACTACAAGAGCCAGAAGCAGACCCACCCACTACTCAGCCTTGTTCCTACAATAGACCAAGGCCAAGGTTGTGCTCTTGTTATGTACTTATGGCTCCAGTTCCTGGTGAAGAATCCAACTCTGTATAATAGTGGGAGGAGGTATAATATTGGTGTAATAGTGGGAGGTATAATATTGGTGCCAGTCTTACAGGCCCGGAGGCGTTGGTCGTCTCGCCCAAATTAGATTTGTATGCCTCATTCTGTTTGTCAATTATCACTATTTCTGGGCTTTCTTGTTCTGTTTCTATTCCTCTATCCTTACTGGTATCTTCTGGTATTATACTGAACACACTGTATTCTCTTTCTCAACTGGTTCAATTCCCTCTCTTCCTATATCTTGCAGCCACTCTCTCCCCCTCTCTATTCTCAATTTCGATATAATATTCACTCCCCCCACGGGCTCTGAAAGGGTGCTATCCCATATAATTTAAATATGTATAAAGTCAAAATGCAATTTGCTCGTACCTAGTATGTTCTGCTTTTCTCAGAGGATCCTGATATCTATGCTAGACATTATATCTATTTATTTACCTACCTCTTTTTATTTTCTATTTTTTTTACTACGGTACTAAAAGTTTCGATATATTTACCATTAATATATATAAACTAAAATTAAAATTAAAAGTATATCTTTATGATAACCACAACACACATTAGTCTAATACATAAGATTACTCCTATAATTATACATCAAATATTACCATCATCTAGTCTCTTATAACCTCTAGTAGTACACTTAGACTCTGAGCTCTTACAACGTTTGTGGTAGGAGGAGTTGAGGTGGGAGGGGGGGAGGGGGGGAGGGGGGAGGGAGGCAGATAAGCAGAACAAACAGCCATTTGGTGGGGACGTGACAATGTCTTGGCACAGCTGGCCACCCTGAGGTGTGCTGAGGACTGGGAATGGGTGGTGGCTGGACTATTAGGGCCCGGGTGGTAGGCTCTCTCTATATATACTGACTATAGACTTATTAGTGTATAACACAGGTTAGTTAATGTGTACCACATGTTAACTAATAACCAAATGAATTATTTGAATAATTCCCTGAAAAGGGTACAATGTAAGTGACGAAATGTCGATCTTATACCCTAACAAATACCCAAACAATAAATTTAGGTTGTTTTGAATTATATTACTTGATTTATTCATTATCTTCTTAAGATAAGGTTGTTTTTCCGAGATTTGATGTCTTTTCCTACCATCCCTTAAATAAAAAGGTAATAAATATCATAGTCGTATCATACAATTATCAAACAGAACGACAATATAAAAAAAGTATAAGAATATTTATAACTTGAACCTTTGAACCAATTGGTATGTTAGATTAAAGCTTAAAGCTATGTTATTGCAATAAGATTTTGTTCATTTATGGTGAACAGTGTTGTGAATTGTGTCTTACATTTGGGTAATTTGAGAAGATTGGTGAGAACTAGTTGAACATAGTCTATCCAACTGATCCATGGGTCTTGCACCCGAGTACAACGTTTGAAGACAAGGGAAGGAGATGGAAGGTGCCAGTGCCAGAACCCACGCCCTTCATACATGGGTCAGATTTTCAGAAAATGTACAATTTAACTTTGCAAATCCTCTCAAATAACCTACATTTAGGACAAAAATGAGCTTAAAAATGCAGTTTAACATAACAGAACTGATACTTTAAATCAATACGATCCCAAATATACTCAGATATATCCGGTATTCATCATTTTTCAGCAAAATTTAGCAACACCTATAGTCAGGGCCTCTTATACGATAGGGGAGTTCAAGAACTTGGGTCAGAGCGTCAGAAAATGGACAAATCTTCATTGAAGGACAACATTTTGGACTTTGGTTTGTGTTGATAATTATTTCGTCAATCTTTACCACTTATAATGAAAATATCACTACTGTAAAAATTAATATCTAAGGTGAATAAGAAATCAGACTTTTTTCTGGCTGAGCCCCTCCCCTTGTTATGCAACTAAGTCAATACAACTAGGTCAATACATATATAATAAGCAACACCGGCACACAACCACGCAATAGCGTAATCGCATTAGGACAGCCTTGACGCATTGGCAGCCTTGCTATGCTCAGAGTGGCATATTTTAATAAGGCAATCCTTCACCTCCCCCCATCCAACTCCCCTGTGTCTGACCAGGGAGGGAAAGAAAGGAGGGAGAAGAGAGAAAAGATTCTTTTCACGGAAAGTGAGGACAAAGAATCTTAAAGTTGCATCTGGGCTATTTTGATAAGAGAAACCTCACTGAATTAATGAAATGTTTGAAATACAGACTGATGATATCAGTATGTTGCAGCTGTTATTGGTTTCTACAAGAATTTGAAGTCAAATCGGCCAAGAGAATTGTAATACCAGTGAGCGATAATAAGTGAAACTACCGCAGCAGATGATTTCAGCGGGCCACAGAAATAAGTGTGGATTTTTAGGAAGTCCTGCAGCAAACCAAGTATAATAGGGGACTTGCATAGCCGCCATTTTAAATATTGATTCGCATGGAATTATGGGACTAATGGTACTAAAATGGTCTAAAATCTATAGAAAACATGCCATGTTTAGCATGGACTATTTATCAATGCTCTAATTAATGTGTTATACTTATTTCCATGGCATAAGTCCCTATCTTTCACATTATGCATTTGGTTTTCATAGATCATTTATAAAAGCTGTGATATTGTTCACAGCATTCTCACAATTTTCGATAAAAATGATAATAAATATCAGAATCTATCCCAGGATGCACTTGTTATTAACAGACATGCGCAGTGGCACAATCAACTCCCCTATTGTCCCTCTCTTCCACTACACCACGCTTCCACACACACCTCCACTTTAAAGAAATAATTTACATATCTCCATCGCTGTGCTGCACTGAAGAATGATAAATTAAAAAATGCAATTTGTGTATGTATACACATGTATGCATAACGCGTGCACGAACATGCATGCACGCACACACGTGCTGAGCGTGTGTTGATCTGTAGGAATGCGATATGCATACATATGAACTCAAACGCGTGCCAAGAGAGAAATAGTCTTGCATTTCTTTTCAAAGAACTGAATCCAAGCTATCGTCTACAAGATCATGTTTAATAGGGATGTGCGTGCCGTGCTTATAGTTATGATGATGTTGGTGGGTACAGTCATAAAAAGATGTACAACTTTACAAATTTTGAAAGTTCTCCTAAATTAGGCTGAAAAACTATTAAAAATTAATACTTTGTATATCTGAGTATACATATTTCTTTGATTTAGAAAATCCTTGAACTGCATTATTAGGTGTATTATTAGGTGTTTATATAAATGGGTCAGATTTTCAGGAAATATACAATTGGCGGCTGTACACATTCAGTAAATTCAGCCAAATTAGGCTGTAATTTGGTCAATACTAGATAAATTCATGTATATTCGGCATTGCATTGATTCTAGCAATCTGTTTGGTTAGGTTAAACTGTATTTTGAACTTTATTTTCGTCTGAAATTTGGGTTATTTGAGAAGATTGGTGAAGGTGAATTGTACATTTTCTGAGGACTTCACCCATTAGAATGACAACAAAACACATTTGATGAAAAGCTCTCATTGTCTGTCTGTCCTACAGAACTAATCAATATTCCAATAATAGTTATCAATAATTTTTTTCTTCTAATTTTCAATTTGAACTCGAACCAAATGAATATTTAAGCGACGGTGATTGTCCCCAAGTCATCATAATATAGATGGAGATTTTAGAATGAGTTTCAGCTTGGTGGGAAAAGGACAGAATGAAAAGTCTAACATCTTTTAAGTTTTTGATCGATGTTAACAGAGAATGCAGATTTATCAGCAGAAATTACAACTGAGGAAATATTGATTATTTTATCGCGTGTTAGAACAAGTAGTACAGCAAAGCTTTGTCTGTATTATCGTCTCCCATAAAATGTAAGATACAGAGATGTTTAGAATGCTAAATGTATTATATGCAATACATTTTACCTGAAGACAAATCTCTTTCTAAATCTAAATATATTGAGTTATTAAATAATCTATGGTTCGCATCCTCCGTATTTACATTATATCATATCCGTAGTTTGCTTGCGATTCATATATGTTAGGGACGTGCTAGGCTATTAAAGATTTTAATAATTATTAATATATTTAAAAACAACATTATTTCAGTTTATTCCCAGAATCTTGTGAAATTCTCCCAATTGACTGATGCAAGCTGATGCAAGAGCTGGAGCAAGAGCAGGAACAGGAGAAAGAGCAGCAAGAGCAGGAGGAACAGGAGGAGCAAGAACAGAAGCAAAAGAAGCAGGAGCAGGAGCAGGAGGAAGGGCAGGAGCAGGAGAAACAAAAGCAGGGGCAGGAGAAGGAGGAGCAAGAATAAGAGCAGGACCAGGGGCAGGAGCAGTAGGAGAAGAAGGAAAAGCAGGAGAAACAGAAGCAGGAGGAGCAGCAAGATCTCACTGATTGAGCATGTCTCATATAAAACCTCCCAATCTTTGAGATGTGATCTCGTTTGACATGGATTTATAATCATTTCATAGAAAGAGACATCCTAGAATATGTGGCTCCTTCTGCAGGAGTGTTCACCATAGTTTGAATTTGATCAAGAGAAAAAAAAAGAAAAAGGAGCCATATTTCAGGGTATCCAATGTGCCCAATATGTATCCTACTTCCAAGACGAAGAATAGTGCGCTCTTTGCTTTGTAAATGACAGTCCGGGAAAAAAGAAGTCAAGAGATAATTAAAGAATGAAGGAAATGAAATATAATTAATCATTTTGTTCGAGGCCTTGATTTTCTAAAGCTATTGTACTTTGTGCGCTGGGAGTGTATTGTTTGGCTTCCTAGCATCAAAGGAGAGTGTCACTAGATATACGAGGTGAGGGCTGGAGGAGTTCTGTGATCATAGCTTGATAAACGGTGAATGGGAGAGGAGGAGGTGGTGGGGGTGGGGGGCGAGGTAGGGGGGAGGGGGGCATGGAGGAGATTGAGGAGATTGAGGAGGAGCAACAGCAGGAGAGGCAGGAGCAGGGCCAGGAGGAAGAAAAGGGGATAGAGGATAGGGAGAGGAGGAAGAGCAAAAGCAAGAGAAAGAGCAGGAACAGGAAAAGGAGGAGCTGGAGGAAGGACAACAGCAGGAGCAGCAGGAGGAAGAGCAGGACGAGCAAGAGGGAGAGCAGGAGCAGGAGAAAGAGCAGGAGAAAGAGCAAGAACAGGAGCCGAAGTAAGAGCAGGAGGAAGAACAAGAGCAAGAGCAGCAGCAAGTACAAAAGCAGATGCAAGAGCTGGAGCAAGAGCAGGAACAGGAGAAAGAGTAGCATGAACAGGAGGAGCAGGAGGAGCAGGAACAGGAGAAATAGGAGTAGGAGCAAGAACAGGAGCAGAAGCAGCAGGAGCAAGAGGAAGGGCAGGAGCAGGAGGAACAAAAGAGCAGGAGCAGGAGGAAGAACAAGAGCAAGAGCAGGAGCAAGTACAAAAGCAGATGCAAGAACAGGAGCAGAAGCAGCAGGAGCAGGAGGAGGAACAAGAGCAAGAGGAACAAAAGCAGAAGCAGGAGCAGCATCAATAGGACCAGGGGCAGGAGCAGTAGGAGAAGAAGGAAAAGCAGGAGAAACAGAATCAGGAGCAGGAGGAGCAGCCAGATCTCACTGATTGAGCATGTCTCATATAAAACCTCCACCAAACAATCTACTAGCTACAAACATGTATAGAAGAGAGAGGAGGAGATGGCAATAACGCAATCGAGTGATCAATTAAGTTATTCATGACAGGCTAGTCTATATAAAAAGAATGCTTTTCTCTCTTTCCCCATCATCTAAGAGGCGGGTATAGCAGCTACAAAGGAAGCTGAAAGCCTGAAGCCAAGGGGAAGGTTCACGAGGTCTGCTGTGTAGAAAACAACAGCTATGGAAAGCATTATGCAGGCTTTATTTATAGATAAAGTGGGCTTTTAGATGAAGGGGGTTATATGGGACGCCATTTTGTATCCAGATGTATTACAGTTATGTCCTGCTGCTGGTAACGTGAAAGTTATACTTGATTTGAAGGAGAAAGGCCATATTTATTTTTATCTATTTTTATCTATTCCGTTTAGTCAAGTAGAAATTGTGCTAGCGAATCAAGCTTCCGGCATATGGGTCTGATTTTCGGAAAATGCACAATCTACAGTTCTACACATCTATCAAATTCTGCTAAATTAGACTGAAAGTTGATAAATACTAGGTATATCTGAGTGTATTCTGTATTGTATTCATCCAATAAACCTGTCTGGTTATGTTGAACTGTATTTTGAACCTGACTCCTCTTAAATTTGGGTTATTTGTAAGAGGATTGGTGAAGACCAATTATACATTTTCTGAAGATTTGACCCGTGTGCTGGATGGCAACACGTACTGTGTCATCATGTTTCCATGTAGGGCTTGTCCTGTCAGTATCAGTGCTCTCACAGTCACACTCTCTATCTTGTTCTACCTACCTCTGTTTTCTTTTTCATTCTCATCACTGCCTCTCTCTCACAGTTTCTGTCTCTCCCTCTGTCTGCCTATTTTCATTTTTTCGGCCTCTCTCTGTCTCTTTTTCATCTTCACTCTCTGTTAAAATCGTTCTCCCGGTTTCCCTCCCTCCCCTTCTCTTCTCCCAATCTCTTTCCCCTTATCTCTCTCCCTCTGTCCCTTTAATTCTCTCCCTCCACCCTTTTCCTCCACCCTCTCGTCTCTTCCCCTCTCTCCCCTCCCACTCCCTCCTCTCTCACCCTCTCTCCCATCTACTCTCCCTCTCTCCCATCTCTTCTCTTCCTCTCCTTTCTCCTCCCGTCTCCCCTGTCCCCCGCTCTCACTCCTCCCCCCCCTCTCCTCTCCCCCTCTCCCCCCTCACTCCCATATCCTCTCCTCTCTCCCCACTCTCTCCTCTCCCCCTCTCTCTCCTCCCTCTCCTCCCCCTCCCCCTCTCTTTTCTCTCCCCTCTCCCCCACTCTACCATTACCCCAGCCCACCGCTTGCACGCATCATTCCCCCATCAAACAATCACCACCAATATATCCGTCTACCCCCGGCGCCATTACCATTATCCATCAAATTTAATAACTCCTTGCCTCGCATGAATCAAACATTTATAAGCGAGCTACGATTGTGCCTCCACAATAATAGCAATCGCTGCCATACAACCTGTCCTTAAAATACCATTCTTTATTCACATATTCCATCATAAGGGGCGCTTTCTGACTCAGTCCCTATACCTGAATGTGTGTAGTATACTACCATCTAAAATGCTAAATGGGTCAGATTTTCGGAAAATGAACAATTCAACTTCACCAATCTTCTCAAATAACCTACATTTAGTACAAAAGTTAGCTTCAAAATGCAGTTTCACAAAACAGAACAGATACTTTGAATCGATACGATCCCAAATATCCTCAGATATACCCGGTATTCATCATTTTCCAGCAAAATTTCCTAAAGGTGTGGAGCTGCTAATTGTAATACCTTCTAGAAGCAGCTACATACAGTTCACCTTTGACAACAGGTTTCTACTACCACTAATTGTTGTATAATTTTAACAGCCTGTTTGACGTCGAATATTTGTAACCGGTGTTCCAACAGCTCTTGGGTAGTATACTGCCATTTATTGTGGTTTCAAATGTTACTATGACTAGTACAACCGATATGCAATCGAACCCTTCACCTGATGAATCATATGATCTCATTTCAAGTTCTGGTTTATGTTTTTGAAATAACATAAACCAGGATTGGAAATGAAATCCTAGGATTGGGAGGGTTTAAGTAGGGGAAATTCTTGAAACCGTCCTGAGAATCGAACCCAGGATCTGAGAGTACAAACTGCAGCACTCCCACCCATTGATCCAGCAATCCCCAGCAATTTACCTCCCCAGCAATATAATCCAGGTTGCATGTGAGGCAGTAGTTGCCAAGCGGATCAACCAAAAGAGGGGAGTGGGAGAGGGGGAGGGGGAGGGGGGCTGTAGGGTTTATGGTTATTCTCTAAGGCCAGCAGAACACAGGTAAGCTAAGGTATACATTGCATGTGATCCAGACATGGTGGCTTGATTGCCCGGATGTACCTTAGCTTTTCTCCCTCCTCCTCACATTTGAGTATCTGTGACTGCCTCTCTCTCTTCCTCGGGCTCTGTACCTCTCTTCTCTTCCATGTCTTTCTTCTCTCCAGCCTCTGTTTCTCTTTCTCTCTGTCTCTCTTCCTCTCCTCTCTAGAGCTACATCATCCCTGTCCCCACTCTCTCTCCCTCTCTTTCTCTCCTCTCTACATCATCTCTTTCCTCCTCTCCCTCTTCCACTCTGTCTTTCCTTCTCTTTCCTCTCTCCCTCTCTCATTCGCTACTCTCCATTTCTCCCTCTCTTTCTCCCTCCCTCTTTCGCTTCTCTCTCTCCTCTCTCCCACTCTCTCTTTCCTTCTCTCTCCTCTCTCTCTCACTCACACATTCGCTACTCTCCATTTCTCCCTCTTTCTCCCTCCCTCTCTCGCTTCCCTCTTCCCCCCAGTCTCTTTCCTCTCATTCCCCTAACCTTTCCCTCTCTCAACCTCCATCTCCACCCTCCATCTTAACCTTCCCCCAATCTTTCACGGACCAATATAACATATACAAATAGACCTCCTCGCTGCATGATTTCCGCTACTTTTTATCAAAGCGGGATCACAGTACTAAGTCAGGCAACTTCTTGGTAAAACAACTTCATGGTAAGGAATATATATCTCTCCTTATTTCTCTCTCATACACATATATGGGTCAGACTTTCGGAAAATGTACTATCAGCAGATCAACATATTTTGTAAATTCTGCAAAATTGGACTTAAAAATCAACGCTATAATATATGAGTGTATTTGGTATTGCCTTGATTCAAACAGACTGCTTGGTTATGTTGAACAGTATTTTCTTTCTTAAATTTGGGTTATTTGAGAGAATTGGTGAAGGTGAATTGTACATTTTCTGAAAATCTGACCCTCATGCGCATGAATAATATATGCATGAATAATATATAGGAAGGGGGACGCTATAAAGAGTTAGTATATATTTCATAAATCAGTATTTTAGAGAAAAATAATTATTCGGTTGTTTTTTTAAAATAAAAAAATAGAAATTGGATGATCAGGACTGAAGGTAAAGTTCACTACATTAATCTACTCCGATTTAATCATTGATGTTCCTTCAGTCTTTTTTAATTCACACATAAAACATGACTTAAGGGTAAAACTGACACACCCAAAAGAGTGTTGATACGAACTGCACATATATTCAACTATGGGGAAGAAATAGATAGGTAACTGGAGCTCCCTTCATGGGAAACCTTATATCAAATATGAGGTGAAAAAGGAGATATTGGCCTTTCCCCAATCCCTCTATCAGCATGGCCATATTTCACTCTAGATATATCAAAGACAGTATAAAGCTATGGGAAGTCATAAGAAACCTTACTACAATACTCCCATAAGTAAGTCGAGATCCACCAGGGAAAGAGTCTATTAATGGAAGTGACTCCGACCACGAAGGCATATGGGTCAGATTTTCAGAAAATGTGCAATTGGCAGATTAATATATTTTGAAAAATCTGCTAAATTGGACTGAAAAATCATCAACATTAGGTATATATCAGTGTATTTGGTATTGCCTTGATTCAAACAATCTGTTTGGTTATGTTGAACAGAATTTTGAACCTGATTCTTGTCTTAGATTTAGGTTATTTGAGAGGATTGGTGAAGATGAATTGTACATTTTCTGAAAATCTTACCCATGTACACTCTATACGCGTCTTGTAGGCAGCGGCTTCCATAGGGTTAACCGTTGAGGGTTTTGTTGTTTACTGCCTACAGGTCGCGTATAGAGTGTACATGATTCTGGCTGAAATTTAACATAAAATTCCACAAAATTTGTTTTAAAATTTGAACCTTTGGTTATTAATCAAACTCACCATTTTGTATATCGATTTAAAAGAGTGAGAACATTTCATTTTCATTTTTCTTCGAAGATATTTTGAAAACGAATCCATGGCATAGGCTTGAAAAACTGGTACGATCAATCACTGACATGGGTCAGATTTTCAGAAAATGCACAATCTAAATTTCTACACATTTCTCAAATTCAGCCAAATTAGAGTGAAAATTGATAAATATCAGGTATATCTGTATATATTCTGTATTGTATTCATCCACTAAATCTGTCTAGTTATGTTGAACTGTATTTTGAACCTGATTTTCATATTAAATTTGGGTTATTTGAGAAGATTGGTGAAGGTCAATTGTACATTTTCTGGCGATTTCATCCACATATCAGTATCTCATCAGAAATGCTCTGAGGACCATAGAATAGCCTGAATTAAGAGCCTAAAATGAATGAAGAGCCTAAATGAAGAGCCTAAATGAAGAGCCTAAATGAAGAGCCTAAATGAAGAGCCTAGAATGCACTTTTACAATGTTAAATGGGTCAGATTTTCAGAAAATTTACAATTGGCAGCTCTACACATTTAGGAAATTCTGCTAAATTTGGCTGAAAAATGATGAATACCGGGTATATCTGAGTATACTTAGGTTCGCATTGATTTAGAGTATCAGTTCTATTATGTTAAACTGCTTCTTGAAGCAGATTTTTGTCTTAATTGTGGGTTATTTGAGAGGATTGGTGAAGGTGAATTGTACATTTTCTGAAAATCTGACCAATTTACCAACTGTACCAGAGTGGATTACTGGACCCATGTATAATACACAATACAATCCAGTTGTGTATATCGATTACCTGAATGTGCCTCCTCCGCCTGAGGCTATGTTGGAGTTTTAAATGTAATCCAATTTAATAAATGTACTTCTCTTTTACATGACAAATGCCAATGAGGATTTCACACGCATATTGACAATCGATTTGTTGATAGGGGATAGTGGGAAAAAGTGCTGGCTCTCTTTCCTCATGTGAGAGCTATGGAGATATAGGATATGTACTGATAAATGATGGCATTTCTGGATCCTTGTTGCCATGGCAGTAAGGGGATTGTTAAATGTATGAAATTCATTTAAATAAATGGTTATGCTCCTCTTTCGAAAGCATTTCTCATGATTGGTATACATAACAATATCTGATCGATAGCACTTTGTACTCCAGGTCCAAACCCTCAGATGAGATAAGAATGGTATGTCAGTCAACCTCGGTAATCGGTTTCCTGGCTTAGAACTCGGCGTTTTAATGGGAATATAATGACATTTTGCGGTCTTAATGGATTTTTAATGGCTCTTTGCGGTATGAGGTAAAAGGCCTTTCCCTTCATTTAAAGAGACTCTCTCAACTTTGGGCCTAGACTGAGTAGGAGTTAACACAACTCCCCTATAAGACACTAGTAAAACGAAGGGCCACCCATGTAGTGAAACGGATAAAAGCTAAGACAACCCAACCCCCCTATAGCCACACAGAAGTATAAGAAATCTACATCTGAGTGAGTGTGTGTGTGAGTGAGTGGCTCAAACGACCTGCTTTCTACCTAATCCCTCTGAGGCACTCCTCCTCCTCCTTCTTCCCTCAACCTCCTCCTCCTCCTGCTCGCACACAAGATATTGAGAGTGAAATCGCCAGAAAATGTACAATTCGTCTTCACCAATCCTCTCAAAAACCCCAAATTTCATACATAAATCAGGTTAAAAAAACAGTTCAACCTAACCAAACAGATTGCTAGAATCAATGCAATGCCGAATATACTCGAAATGTTCTAGTATTGACAAAATTGCAGCTTAAATTAGCAGAATTGACTAAATGTATACAGCTGCCAATTGTACGTTTTCTGAAAATCTGACCCATGAGTATTTCTTAGGATTACTTGTAGTAATTCGGAGAAGCCTAATTCATTATTTACACGAGTTGCTCAGGCAAGTGTCACCTTCGTTTAGTTGCTCCACCTCCTCCTCTTCGCTATAATGGAAATTAAAATGGAAGCTGGCTTTATTTATAGTTTATTTTTAAGTCTAATGGGAGAGGAGGAGGAGAGAGGCAAGGTGGGGTGTTTGGAGATGTTGTTGCACATCTTGTACTGCTGCTTCAAAGGAGGTTGGTATAATTGGGTCAGGTCGTCAGAAACTGTACAATTCGCCTTCACTATTCATTTCACATCTCACAAAATTGAGGTACAAAATAGAGTTCAACATAACCAAACAGATTTTTGCTATTGCCTTGATTTTTTTTATAAATAGTCTGGTCGGATATATGCTGAACTGTATTTCGAACTTATCTGTGTCTTTTAATCTTTAAATTAGGGTCGTTTGAGAGGATTGGTCAAGTCAAACTGTCCATTTTCTGACGATTTCATTCCTATATTTTAAATGTGTGGCTTGAGTTGTTTCGTGTAAATCTTGGTAATAAAACTAATTCATGAAAATGTATCAGAGAGCTACTGGAAGCCCAGCTATAATAGCTGAAACAGAACCAGTCGGGTAAAATATGTAATATAATTTAGGAGCTATATGCACCAGCAATATGTATAAAACTGACTTACACAATGTTTATAAGAGGTGGAGCAGTTGCAACCTCAAATAAATAAACTTGGTTGTCTACTTTCCTCAACAGATTATTTGCCTTAATGACAATGACTTCCTTACCCAAAATGAAAAAAAAATGAAAGAAAAACATGTCCTTGAAAGTAGGTTCTGCCCTTCTAGGGAAATAATAAAAACTTAACCCTGTTGTTTTACAGAAATGACAAAAAAAAACAAAAAAAAACAATTCCAAATTACCGCATACAGCAACAGCATTATCCACATACAAATAAGAACATACTGACTCTGTTGAGCAAATGAGAGCTTTTTACTCTCCCTCTCTCTCTCTCTCTTTTATAAAAGGTGGGAGAGATGATTGTGATTCCCACGGTAATTTGTGCATTTTCCCATGCCACACCTCCACTATTTTCCCCGCACTTATTGCTGCCGCACTTGGCCACTGTAGAGTGCGTGAAGTGACCCGCATTCACGTGAGAAATTACCTGCAACATGGTGCAGGGCTCCCCCCAGTGTCCTGGTACTGACCTGGCGGGTGCTCTATAATTATGGTCATCACCAGAGAAAACCTCTCTCTCTGTGTCCAACCCTAGTTCTCTTTTTCTCTCTATCCCTCTCTTTGCTTTCCCTCTCTCTCTCTCTCTCTCTCTTTCCATTTGCTCCTGTCTCTGCTTTGCCTCTTCTTTTCTCTCTCCCTCTGTTATCTTCCCTCTCTCCTATATTCTCTCCCTTCCCTGCCCCTCTCTTTCCTCTCTCTTTCATTCCCCTCTCTCTCAGTCCTCCCCCCTCTCTCTCGGTCCTCCCCCCTCTCTCTCGGTCCTCCCCCCTCTCTCTCGGTCCTCCCCCCTCTCTCTCGGTCCTCCCCCCTCTCTCTCAGTCCTCCCCTCTCTCTCTTTCCTCCCCCTCTCTCTCTTTCCTCCCCCCTCTTTCTGTACTTCCCCTCTCTCTCTCTCTCGGTCCTCCCCCCTCTCTCTCTGTCCTTCCCCTCTCCCACTCTCTCGGTCCTCCCCCTCTCTCTCTTTCCTCCCCCTCTCTCTGTCCTTCCCCTCTCCCTCTCTCTCGGTCCTCCCCCCTCTCTCTCTGTCCTTCCCCTCTCCCTATCTTTCCTTTTCCCCTCTCTCCCTCTTTCCATTTCCTCCTCTGTCTCTGCTTTGCCTCTTCTTTTCTCTCTCCCTCTGTTATCTTCCCTCTCTCCTATATTCTCTCCCTTCCCTGCCCCTCTCTTTCCTCTCTCTGTCCTTCCCCTCTCCCTCTCTTTCCTCCCCCCTCTCTCTCTTTCCTCCCCCCTCTCTCTCGGTCCTCCCCCTCTCCCTCTCTTTCCTCCCCCTCTCTCTCTTTCCTCCCCCCTCTCTCTGTCCTTCCCCTCTCCCACTCTCTCGGTCCTCCCCCCTCTCTCTCTTTCCTCCCCCTCTTTCTCTTTCCTCCCCCCTCTCTCTCTTTCCTCCCCCTCTCTCTCTTTCCTCCCCCTCTCTCTCTTTCCTCCCCCCTCTCTCTGTCCTTCCCCTCTCCCTCTCTCTCGGTCCTCCCCCCTCTCTCTCTGTCCTTCCCCTCTCCCTATCTTTCCTTTCCCCTCTCTCCCTCTTTCCATTTCCTCCTCTGTCTCAATTATTTGCCTCTTTTCATATTAACAAGTTGTATGGCATATACCTTCCAGTTCGACAAATAAGCAAATTACAAATAATTCCATAAATAAGTTAAAAATACCTATATTATGAAATGGACTATATTTGATATAACTAGAAAGGCTCAGATATATTCCCTACTCTGACATAACAATAAAATCTGAGGAAGTTGGTGTTTGGCTCAACCTTGGTTGATGACCGACCCCCTGCCGGATGACATCTGGCTAAAAAGCGACCACTTTCAAAAGCTTCATGTCCCCTCCGACTCCCCAGCTATCTACTGGCATCTCTGTGTTGGTTTTTAACCAAGGCTTTTTGTTATTATATTATTGTCCAACCAGACCAAGGCTTTTATCACGAATTTGTGCAGGAAATTATCGTGGTTGGATTTTGAGTTGTCTTTCTGCCTTTTCCTCTATTTTGATACTTTTATCTAGTTCGATTTTTGTCTCCTACATCGATTTCTATGCTCTTTTTTCTCCCACTCTCTGTCTGTGTCTCTCTTGATCTCTAGCTCCCTGTTCTCTCTCTTTCTCCCCCATCCACTTATACCATTCGGTCACTCTCCCCACCTCCTCCTTGTTAGATTCTCTTTAAATTGCAAATATTTCTTTTCGTTTTTTATCCTCCTCTTTTGAAACATAGAATGTTTCTTCCCATTACTGTCTAATCTCTCCCTATCTCCCCTCCCACTCTCTCTACCCTATCAGGCTGGGTCATCTTGCCCATTCTCTCTCTATGCTCTCTCTCTCCCCAATCTCTCCTCCATCTGACAGCTGTACATCTCCTCATCTCATAATTCCTAGAGGACTTTTCACGCCTTCCTTCTCTTATTGTATTTCCCCAGACCCAGACTCTTCCCTCCCTCCCCTCTTCCCCTGACAACCCCCTCCCTCTTTATTTCCACCAACCAATCCTTCTCGCTCTGTCCCCTCGCTCTGTCTCTCACTCTGTCCCTATCTTCTGTGTCCCACTGTATTGACCCTGTTGTCATTATTCTCTCCCCCGTTCTCTCCCCGTCTCTCTCCCTGTCTTCCTCTCTCTCCCTCCCTCTCTCCTCTCTCTCCTTCTCTCTCTCCTTCTTTCCCTCTCGCTTTGCCTCACTCTCTCTTTTCCCATGCTCTCCCCCTCTTCTCTTTCATTCCCGCTGTCTCTACCTCCTACCTCCCTGCCTCTTTCTCCCTCTACTCTTCCTCTCTCCTTGGCCTCAATCTCTCTCTCCCTCTCTCTGTATACTTCTCTCTCCTCCTATCTCTCACACTATCTCACCCCTCTCTATCTCTTCTCCTCCTTTCTCTCCCAATACCTCCCTCTTTACCCCACACCTTCCCTCCCTCCCCCGGCCCGTCTTCCCCATCCCCCAATCCAATCAACACCTAAAACCCTTCCCTCCTCTCCCTTATCCCCCATCATCCCTAATTTCCCCGGCTCCACCTTCTACCTTTGCTCCCTAATACACTTCCCTTTCTATGAGTCAAGATGTCCATGGGCGAGGATTTCTCCCTCGTGGTCCTCCTCCTTCATCCGCTCTCCCACTAATACACATACAAGATGACCCTCAAGGTTACTAGCTCGCCTCCTTCTTCTTACCTATTTCAATCTTGTACCTACGAGGGTTATTATATCTATCTCTGAATGTATGAACAAGGTACTTAATGTTCATGTTTAAAGTCTGTACGACAATGTGAAGGCAGCGACGAATAAAAATCATAATTTTAATTCACTTTTAATACTACTTATCAGGTAGGTCTCTCAAAATTCTAAAATATTAAGACAGGAATTTGACCAAATTAACTCTTTGTTTAACTGGAGTTATCAGTGTTTGCTGACTTTATAAGGTTTGGGGGAAGGTCTTTTTGCACAAATCTGAAATTGAAGCGGAGTGCTGGTGAGCGATAATAAGTGAACCCACCATAGACTGGTGAAGGAATTCGCCCCTGGTGACAAGGGTATTTAGGAACCACCATTAGTGAAATTGTTCACTTGTAATTGATAAGTAAGACAAGAAATGTGGGAATGGCAAATGTCTCTCCCTCTCCTCTTTCTCTCTCCCGCCTCTCTCTGTCTCTTATCACACTCTCCCACTCTTCTTTAATAAATATCAACAGAATCGATGTGATATGATTTTTAGCATTATGTTCAATCACTAGATCTCATTTGATTATTATTTAGCTGAGTCTATGTCAATCCATTTGATTACTTATTTACTTGCTAATTTACTTAAAGTGTATAGGATAACATCAGGCTATTCTGAAAGAATTTGTACTAAATGTATGGGAATGTCTATGACCTGAATACAATATTTTCAAAATCAAAAAAAAAATCAGATTCTGTCGCTCTTCTGTCTCCCATTTCTGCCTTTTCTTCTAGGCTGTAATAATTTCAAATTTCAAATTTCAAAATAAAATATACATCTCCCCCCAATTCTTCTCTACCCTCCTTCTCACTACCTCCCTCCCCTCCTTTATTCCTATAAATTCCACTTCTCCCACTCACTCCCCCCCCACTTCTCTTACCCGCATATTAGTACACACGCCACCAACTCCTTTTTCTTCTCCTTTCCTTCCTTTCTGCAAAGCCTCAGTGACAACAGACCATTAATCTTTGTCTAACAGGGAACTAACATTTGGCATCATGTAGGTCAAGGTAATTTTAAGCCTCTTAATTACGGCCTGACTGCAGCAGTAGTTGCTGTGTGCGGGTGTGTGTGCCAGTGGGGGAGTGCCTCAGGGCACACTGCTGGCACGGGCTCTACAGTATATAACACTATATGGGTAAGATTTTAAGAAAATGTACAATTTATCTTCACCAATCCTCTCAAATAAGCCAAATTTTAGACGAAAATAAAGTTCAAAATACAGTTCAACCTAACCAAACGGGTTGCTAGAATCAATGCAATGCCAAATATACTCGAATTTACCTAGTATTGACCAGATGTCAGCTTAATTTAGAAGAAGTTACTAAATGTGTACAGCTGCCAATTGTACATTTTCTGAAAATCTGACACATATATACTGTAGTTGTATACAGGTGACCCATTAGTGGTGCTTTCTGTCTCTCCTTGTGTTTTTGTCTCTGTCTATGTGTGTGCATGTCTGTCTCTATGTCTGTCTCTGTGTTAATCTCTAATGTTGATATGTAGGGATACAGGTGGGTCTTTCTTATTTCCTTGTTGAATATGTTATTCCCAGACTGCCTCTCGTCCCCTTGCTCTCTCTCTCACCACCTTTCTCTCCCTCTCTCTCCCCTGTGTCTCACACCCTGTGTCTCACTCTTCCCTTTCCCTTATCTCTCACCTCCTTTCTCTCACTCTCCCCTATCTCTCACCCCTCTCTCCCCTATCTCTTTTCCATATCTCTCACCCCCTCTCTCCTCTCTCACCCCCTCTCTCTCACTCTCACCCTCTCCTCTCTCTCTTAACCCCTCTCTCTCACTGTTCCATCCGTCACTCTCCTCTCTTTCTTTCAATATACTACTTTCACTCATTTTATTCACTATTTTATCTCGCCCTCTTTATCCCAACCCTTGTCTGTCTTCTCCATCTGTCTCTCGCCACCACACACATCCTCTTACTCTCCCCCCTCTCTCTCTTACTCTCCCCCTCTCTCCCTCTGCCTCTCGCTCTGCCTCTCACTCTCTCTCCTTCCCTCTGCCTCTCTTTCTCTACCTCTCTCTCTCCCCGTCTCTTACTCTCCCCGTCTCTTACTCTCCCCCTCTCTTACTCTCTCCCTCGTCTCTCTCATTTCCCCTATCGTACTCTCCCTCTCTCACCTTCTCCACTTCTCTGACCTCCCCCCTCACCTCCAGGCCTGTGTGACCAAGGTGAGATGTAATTACAGACTTATAGGGGCTTACACCACCTCCCCGTGCTCTCACTTAAGCTGACAGGGCTTAAGGGGCTCGGGGCGCCCGCCCGGCCACAAAGGTGCACCAACTATTGCACCAGGTAAGAGGAGAGAGTACTAGATGCATAAGCCTGGTGCAACAGTCGCTAATGCACCAGGACAAGAAAAATGAACATGTTCCTCAGACAACAGAACAAACTGGTTGTTTTGCCTTTAGATGGAAGGAGGTTGTTCGGAGGTTTTGTCCTGGATGGTAAGAGGGTCAGATTATTAGAAAATGTACAATTCAACTTTGCTAATCTCCTCAAATAACCCAAATTGCAGACGAAAATAAAGTTCAAAATACAGTTCAACCTAACCAAACAGATTGCTAGAATCAATGCAATGCAATATACTCGAATTTACCTAGTATTGACCAAATTGCGGCCTAATTTTGATGAATTACAGCTGCCAATTGCACATTCTTTTTAAATCTGACCCAAGAGTTCCACAGCCCATTGGATCAAAGACATAGCGCATGATAGGAAGGAGAAAATGAGAGTTTTATAGACTTGAAAATGTTTTCATTATTCCATGGAGTCAGGAGGTTCCTTTATTGAACACAAAAGATATATAGCCTACATAAAATGGCAGTTACATTTTTTGCCCCAGGCTACTTTTTTTTGTAGTTTTAAATAGTATATAAAGATACAAAAATAATAGAGGAAATGCATATATGTTAATTATTGGGGGTTCGAACCCAAGTAGGTAATTTCACCTACCCGAAACAAGCCAAAGGAAAATCATGTTCTAGCTGAAAGTCATACACTTGCTGAACTGGATATCAGACAAAATGTTGCAAATGACTCTGAACAAAAATAATGTGCGGAAAAGAAGGCGCTAAGGTGATATATAGCGACAGTGACAAGGGAAAAAGTCCAAATGACAATGTGAGAAAAAAGGCAACCATCACTTGTCCCCAAGGTGTGTGAACCTGTTAACAGATAATGGGTCTGGGCATCAGAAAATGTACAATCAGCAGCTCTACACATTTAGTAAATTCAGCTAGATTAGACTGAAATGAATGATAAATACCAAGTATATATTAATATTCAAGTATTTTTTGTTTAGGTTGATTCAAAAGATCAGTTTGCTTATGTAGAGCTGTATTTTGAACCTAACTCTTGCCACAATTTTGGAACATTTGAGAGGATTGGTGAAGGCGAATTTTATAGTTTCAGGCGACTTCACCATGATAGATAGGAAAACGATAGACTAGGGAAGAAGCTTCAGACGTATAGCTCACGGAAGGGAGAGAGACAGATAGAGACAGAGGAACACAAGTAGACAAAGAAGTGTCTGAGTTAGATATCTCTCAGACCTGGTGTTGAAAGTCACATTTCAGCAACCTTATCAACCCTTCAGTCAGCTCCATCTGAGGGGAGACACACACTCCACTACTGGGTAGGGCTTTTTATGATATCTTCCCCAGCATTGAACAGATAAAGGAAAGAATAGGGGTCAGATTTTCAGAAAATGTACAATTGGCAGCTGTACACATTTAGCAAATTCTACTAAATTAGGCTGCAATTTGGTCAATACTAGGTAAATTCGAGTATATTCGGCATTGCATTGATTCTAAAAATCTGTTTGGTTAGGTTGAACTGTATTTTGAACTGTATTTTCGTCTGGTATTAGGTTTTTTTCAAAGGACTGGTGAAGGTGAATTGTACAATTAATTTCTGGCGATTTCACCCACAGGGAGGTTCAGAAGTTCAGCAAATATATCTGTATCTCTGATATACAAACACACGTTAAAAGAAAGAAATTTATTCAGCAAGACAAGGCAGGAAAAACGTAACGTAACATATAAAGCAAAACGTTTCATCTGATAATATATTTTCTATGCATAAAAATGCGACGTAATTCACAAAAAGAGTACGGATACAGTTACGTAATTGAGAAAAGTTTGTTTGCGGAACCTCTCTAATGTTTCATTTAAAACCTTAAATTCTGTTTCATAAAACCAGTTGTGAATGAATATGGCCAATATAATGTCTAGTTCCATAAGGAACGAAACAATGGATCGGACTTGTTCGTGTCATACAAGAACCAGTCAGAATTCCCAGGTAGAAACATGTAGGATTTATAGGAGTGATATTCCTTGATGAGAGCACAAATACACAGGAGGAAACATTGGTTTTGAAGGAAGAGAACCCTAAAAACCCAAAGAAACTTTAACTCTAATACTTCATCTGGCTATTTTTAAAGGTTTTTATACCCGGTAATTTCACAATTGGGAAACTTTTAATCAAATATGAAATATCGTTTGAGGCACATTTCAAATGCATGCACAAATAATACGAATATTTAGAATAGTATAGGGGTGCATTGGACACACATAAGACCTGATCATATATATGTTCTAGTGTAGCTGAATTTTGGAGCAAGCTATCTATCCAATATTTGATGTTAGATATTCTGAGCATCAAAAGTGCATATTTTCATAATCCATCCAACCCTCGTGTGATGATGTTACCCCAAAACTACCAAACTATATACCAGAGATTCAGTCTGTCGATGATTCCGTCCAAATCGAATGCAAATACACCCAAAGCCAGTCATACTGAGTCAGGGATTCTCTCGCTCTCAATCTGTATGTCCTAGCTTCCAGTCTCCCTTTCTATTTCTCCCCTCTATCCTCTCTGCATATCTCTCTTTGCTTTCCTATATATTCACTCTCCCCCCCCCCCCTCTCTCTCTCTCCTGTCTCACTCGCTTCTCTCGACCCCCTCCTCTCTCCTCTCATGTCTCATCCCTTTCTTCCCCTCTCCCACTCCTCTTTCTCTCCTAACTCTGTCTCTCCAACAAGTTTAAACTCGTTGGTCTCTGGCTTCCACCTCCGTCTATCCCCCCTCCTCTCTCTCTCACCTCCCTCTATCCCCTCTCCCTCTCTCTCACCTCCCTCTATCCCCTCTCCTCTCTCTCAACTCCCTCTATCCCCCTCCTCTCTCTCTCACCTCCCTCTATCCCCCTCCTCTCTCACCTCCCTCTATCCCCCTCCTCTCTCTCTCACCTCCCTCTATCCTCCTCTCTCTCTCACCTCCCTCTATCCCCTCTCCCTCTCTCTCACCTCCCTCTATCCCCCTCCTCTCTCTCTCACCTCCCTCTATCCCCCCTCCTCTCTCACCTCCCTCTATCCCCCTCCTCTCTCACCTCCCTCTATCCCCCTCCTCTCTCTCTCACCTCCCTCTATCCCCCCTCCTCTCTCTCACCTCCCTCTATCCCCCTCCTCTCTCACCTCCCTCTATCCCCCCCTCCTCTCTCTCTCACCTCCCTCTATCCCCCTCCTCTCTCACCTCCCTCTATCCCCCTCCTCTCTCACCTCCCTCTATCCCCCCTCCTCTCTCTCTCACCTCCCTCTATCCCCCTCCTCTCTCACCTCCCTCTATCCCCCCTCCTCTCTCTCTCACCTCCCTCTATCCCCCTCCTCTCTCACCTCCCTCTATCCCCCCTCCTCTCTCACCTCCCTCTATCCCCCTCCTCCCTCACCTCCCTCTATCCCCTCTCCCTCTCTCTCACCTCCCTCTATCCCTCCTCTCTCTCACCTCCCTCTATCCCCTCTCCCTCTCTCTCACCTCCGTCTATCCCCCCTCCTCTCTCTCTCTCACCTCCCTCTATCCCCCCTCCTCTCTCTCACCTCCCTCTATCCCCCCTCCTCTCTCTCACCTCCCTCTATCCCCTCTCCCTCTCTCTCACCTCCCTCTATCCCCCCTCCTCTCTCTCTCTCACCTCCCTCTATCCCCCCTCCTCTCTCTCACCTCCCTCTATCCCCCCTCCTCTCTCTCTCACCTCCCTCTATCCCCCCTCCTCTCTCTCTCACCTCCCTCTATCCCCCCTCCTCTCTCTCTCACCTCCCTCTATCCCCCCTCCTCTCTCTCTCACCTCCCTCTATCCCCCCTCCTCTCTCTCTCTCACCTCCCTCTATCCCCCCTCCTCTCTCTCACCTCCCTCTATCCCCCCTCCTCTCTCTCTCACCTCCCTCTATCCCCCCTCCCTCTCTCTCACCTCCCTCTATCCCCCCTCCTCTCTCTCTCACCTCCCTCTATCCCCCCTCCTCTCTCTCTCACCTCCCTCTATCCCCCCTCCTCTCTCTCTCACCTCCCTCTATCCCCCCCCTCCTCTCTCTCACCTCCCTCTATCCCCTCTCCCTCTCTCTCACCTCCGTCTATCCCCCCTCCTCTCTCTCTCTCACCTCCCTCTATCCCCTCTCCCTCTCTCTCTCACCTCCCTCTATCCCCTCTCCCTCTCTCTCACCTCCCTCTATCCCCTCTCCCTCTCTCTCACCTCCCTCTATCCCCTCTCCCTCTCTCTCACCTCCCTCTATCCCCTCTCCCTCTCTCTCACCTCCCTCTATCCCCCCTCCTCTCTCTCACCTCCCTCTATCCCCCCTCCTCTCTCTCTCACCTCCCTCTATCCCCCCTCCTCTCTCTCTCACCTCCCTCTATCCCCCCCCTCCTCTCTCTCACCTCCCTCTATCCCCTCTCCCTCTCCCTCTCTCTCACCTCCCTCTATCCCCTCTCCCTCTCTCTCACCTCCCTCTATCCCCTCTCCCTCTCTCTCACCTCCCTCTATCCCCTCTCCCTCTCTTTCACCTCCCTCTATCCCCCCTCCTCTCTCTCTCACCTCCCTCTATCCCCCCTCCTCTCTCTCTCACCTCCCTCTATCCCCTCTCCCTCTCTCTCACCTCCCTCTATCCCCTCTCCCTCTCTCTCACCTCCCTCTATCCCCTCTCCCTCTCTCTCACCTCCCTCTATCCCCCTCTCCCTCTCTTTCACCTCCCTCTATCCCCCCTCCTCTCTCTCTCACCTCCCTCTATCCCCCTCTCCCTCTCTCTCACCTCCCTCTATCCCCTCTCCCTCTCTCTCACCTCCCTCTATCCCCCTCTCCCTCTCTTTCACCTCCCTCTATCCCCCCTCCTCTCTCTCTCACCTCCCTCTATCCCCTCCTCCTCTCTCTCACCTCCGTCTATCCCCTCTCCCTCTCTCTCACCTCCGTCTATCCCCCCTCCTCTCTCTCTCACCTCCCTCTATCCCCTCTCCTCTCTCTCACCTCCCTCTATCCCCCCTCCTCTCTCTCTCACTTCCCTCTATCCCCTCTCCCTCTCTCTCACCTCCCTCTATCCCCCCCTCCTCTCTCTCTCTCACCTCCCTCTATCCCCTCCTCCTCTCTCTCACCTCCGTCTATCCCCCCTCCTCTCTCTCTCACCTCCCTCTATCCCCTCTCCCTCTCTCTCACCTCCGTCTATCCCCCCTCCTCTCTCTCTCACCTCCCTCTATCCCCCCTCCTCTCTCTCTCACCTCCCTCTATCCCCCCCCTCCTCTCTCTCTCACCTCCCTCTATCCCCCTCCTCTCTCTCTCACCTCCCTCTATCCCCCCCCTCCTCTCTCTCTCACCTGCCTCTATCCCCCCCCTCCTCTCTCTCTCACCTGCCTCTATCCCCCCCTCCTCTCTCTCACCTCCCTCTATCCCCTCTCCCTCTCTTTCACCTCCCTCTATCCCCTCTCCCTCTCTTTCACCTCCCTCTCTCTCCTCTATCGCTAGCTCTCCCTCTCTCTCCTCTCTCTCTCCATCTCCTCCATCCCATATCTCCCCTCTCCTTCTCTCTCCTCTGTCGCTAATTTTCCCTCTCTCTCCTCTGTCGCTAGCTCTCGCTCTCCCTCTCCCCTCCCCATCTCTCCCCTCCCCCTCCCCTATATCCCTACAGCCTCATGAATCCCCAATCAACCCCTCCCTATTCTCATACATTTTAACATTTTACTGCTAGGCTCTGATCGGAGTGTGTCCACCCCTAGGGACCATCAACCCTTATGATCACAAATTTTGCCTTTGTGACTAGATTGCATGATCGTTGCCAGATGCCGACCCAGGGACCATGTTCAATGTCCCCTCCCGCCATTAAAACTCCCGCGCACCGGGCATTATCTGGGTAATTTTCAGAAAATGTACAATTAGCAGCTGTAAACATTTAGTAAATTCTGCTAAATCAGGCTGTAATTTGTTTTTCTTAGTTATATCTGAGTATATTTAGTATTGCATTGGTTCTAGCAATATGTTTGGTTAGGTTGAAATTGTCTTTTGAGCTTAATTTTGGTCTGAAATTTGGGTTGTTTGAAAGGATTGGTAAATGTGAATTGTACATTATCTGACGATCTGACCCATCTATAATACAATACCTAGAAGTTAATGAGGCTGACTACTGGAGTAGTTAATAGTTCTCAGTATTGGGGATCGATAGCATCCAAAGGTACTGCTATTATAGAGGGTCAGATTTTCGGAAAATGCACAATCTACAGTTCTACACATCTCTCAAATTCTGCTAAATTAGAGTGAAAATCGATAAATACTAGGTATATCTGAGTGTATTCTGTATTGCATTCATTCAATAAATCTGTCTGGTTAAGTTGAACTGTATTTTGAACCTGATTTTTGCTTAAATTTGGGTTATTTGAGAGAATTGGTGAAGGCCAATTGTACATTTTCTGAGGTACTAAGATTTGACCCTAGAGCGTCTATTGCACATTAAAACACTTACAACTATGCATGATTTGGGGATGAATTAAATAGAAGCGAGGTTTTTCATAATTTTGAAAAAAGGGAATCAGTTCTGTATGCCTGATCAAAAACAATATCAATACATACAAGATAGTGATACTAATCATAAGACTGACAGAAATAATTATATAGAATAAATATATTGAGTCAATATAATTGAATTGATTCTGGAAAGAGTTATCTATAATAAATACCTAGAATGTTAATGGTTAGTTTATGGTGCTGAGCATTTGGGGTCGATACCAATGGATATTGCTGCTACCCATTAGGCTATAGTGTGGCTATGGTCCTTTAGAAACACTATGAGCAAGCTATAGGAATGAATAAAGCGGGGTTTAATACAGGGGGGGCGGGGGAGAGAGAGAAGCATGTGGAATATGAGATCAATAATGAAATATTCAGGTCTCCCCCATGTCCACCTTAAATAGTCTGTAGTAGAAAGCCCTGATGAACCCCTAACTTTTAGGGGTCAGGTGATTCCCATTAACACTTTTAGCCCTAGTCTTAGCCTTGTGGTTAAGCTTATCGCTCTATGCGGTAAACTGCATCGTTCGAGGAATGTGGCTTTCTGGACTATACTGTAAATCAGCTACCGCATAGGTGAATTGTTATATTTCAATCTAGAAAATTATGGGTCAGTCACAAAGGCATAGGAACAATCCAACACATCACACGCAAGATCAGTTCTAAAAAAATAGCTGAAATATTGGCAATTATATTTGAATTAATGTTTGTATCGTCCAGAACTTAGCGAAAATAGTTGATTCGCCAAAATCCATTTAGATCC
This sequence comes from Sthenelais limicola, assembly GCA_942159475.1. Taxonomy (NCBI): domain Eukaryota; kingdom Metazoa; phylum Annelida; class Polychaeta; order Phyllodocida; family Sigalionidae; genus Sthenelais; species Sthenelais limicola. The sequence goes on along the minus strand of OW804096.1, from coordinate 12,414,225 downwards.
CATTGTAGATTAGAAACTCCCCCCTCCTCCCCCCCCCCTCCCGCCCCCCCCCCCTCCCCCCCCCCCCGCCGCTCCCCCCCCCCCTAACCCCCGTCGACCGATTACCAGAAACGCTGATAGCTCCGGCAGTACAATGGCTTATTTCCATGCAAGGCAATACCGAGCCAGGCAAGCATGAACACAGGGCAAGAAGGCGAGCGATGGTGATTGTGATTTTGATGTTGTGGCTGGGATAAAATCTCAAAATCTTCTGATTCTATCTCAATGCGTAAACGAGCGGAGAAATTAGCATATAAACATTTAGATGTGACTGGACATGTTGTTACTTGTGAGTGCGCATGCGTGAGTGTGTGTAATAGGGGAGTTGCATGTTGTCAGAAATTACACATGGGTCGGGAATCAGAAAATGTACCATACGCCCTCACCGATCCTGTGTTTTTTCCACAATATTTCTTTATTGAAATGTTCTGATTCTTAGAGGGTTTAGTACTTATAGTCATAAGAATCCATGTAACAAGTTTCAGGACATTGTAATAAATATATCCCTGCGTTTTGAAGGCCTTCGTATGGAGTATATTTAGTAATTTTACTGGTAATTACCAATCCAGAAACATTGCAAACATTTTAGTAACTTCTGCTAAATTATCACCATGATACCTTGCCAATCGAAATAAAAAATGGCCGCCATGTAAATCACTAATAATCAAACAACAAAATTGCCTGATTGATCTGGCTGATGGTAATTCCTGATTATAACACCCCTGCTTTCCCCCCATAACTATAATAGCAAGAGTTAGATCGGCCTTTCTATCTCAGCAATTTGCATAATTGTTCATTGTTGTGATCGCATGGATTCGGAACGATGCAGATGGTTGTAGTCAGTCAAGGCTCAGGGTTGAGAAGTCCCTTCAAACTGAGGAAAATCTTCTTCTTTTTTCTTATTTGTCCAACATCGGATCTTTATTCAAAAAACATTTATAAATCAAGTAAAAAATTGTCCATATAAGCAATTGCTATTTTACCCTATAGATAGAGGTAAGTAGGGCTAGGGTCCGTTTCATAACAAATTTCTATTTAATGTTTTCCGTGCTTAGTTACTACTCCTTCCTAAGCAGCTGGTAAGGAATCTTTAGGAAAGGTATTTGCTATACAGACGCTACTAATTTTCATTCTACAATAGTTTTCCTACCTAAGCAAGAACAGAACAAATAGCTTAGCAAGGAGCATTTTAAGTAAGACTTGTTTACGCAACGGGCCCCCAGTGTCCGTGGGGCGTGTGTATGAATATATATGTCAGACTGACCTACATAGGGAGAGGCACTCATTCATACATATTGCTCGTATACATTCACCTGACAACTCCCGTCCCCCTCAATCAACGTCATGTTCAACTGGGCTATTTCACATATATATAATGTACAGTGATATATATATGTAAGGTACTCTCTTATATTTTACCCTAAGGCACGTACTCTCTCTCTCTCTCTCTCTTTTATCCTTAGAGTCTAGGCCCAAAGTTGAGAGAGTCCCTTCAAACGGAGGGAAAGCCTCTCGCCGAAAACCGCAAACTGCCATTATAATTCTATTTAGACCGCAAAATGTCATTATATTCCCATTAGAACGCCAAGTCCTAGGCCAGGAAACTGATTAGCGAAGTAGGCGTCTAATCACTGACATATCATTCTTATCTAATCTGAGAGTTTGGACCTAGAGTGATTAACATATAGATCTCTTAGTGAAAATATATTCAGTTCATTCAAAGAATCTCCTCGGTTATAAATGTTAAACTCTATTTTGAACCTCATGTTTATCTGAAATTTGTATTATTTGAGAGGATTGGGATATAATTGTATTATATCAAATAATTGTTTTTAAAGATTGTATTTGTACTAGATTGACAATTCCCCAGGCATTGCACACCTATATCAGTCGATAGGTTGCATCAAGCTATATGTGACATGTACCGTAGTCATACAGGATGTGGGTCAGATTTCAGAAAATGTACAATACTGGCAGCTGTACACATTTAGTAAATTCTGCTAAAATAGGCTGCAATTTGGTCAATACTAGTTAAATTCGAGTATATTCGGCATTGCATTGATTCTAGCAATCTGTTTGGTTAGGTTGAACTGTATTTTGAACTTTATTTTCGTCTGAAATGTGGGTTATCTGAGAGGATTTCTGAAGCTGAATTATACATTTTCTGGTGACTTCACCCACATACACGCTGAAACGAATTCTATACATTGAAGAAGTCTATTTCAGGACCAGGTCCCCAAAGACCATTTCGCTTTAGCTCCAAGCCAGAAATATAAACTATGCAAAACCGCTTCAGACTCCTCATACATAATTCCCGGCCCTTTTTAAAACTGCTTTTCCCCATTCAACTCCGACCCGAATATGCTTAATATGCCTTAAATAATCTATGAGATTATTGATTTGGGCGATGACAAAAATGCTTCATTGAGTTGCCTCGATCGTAACGCTTAGTTAATAAGATAATTATGAAACGGAGTTAATGAAGCTTTGGCCACTCTTGTTCCTGCTTCACTGGCTAAACTTCCCCTTCATACGAGCGTGAAGAATTTGATCCTTTATTTTATTACCTTAAATAATTGCTCAATTCCATGGCAAGTTCATATTGACTTCGTTGGTAAAAAGGCTCTTTAAAAAATATTAGATTTTTTCTTAGGAAAAAAGTCATCTAAATGTGACTCACTTTATCAATTGGTGGGTGTTTTAAAGGGGATCAGAGGTTGCATATGGGTAAGATTTTAAGAAAATGTACAATGAATTCATCTTCACCAATTCTCTCAAATAACCCAAATTTAAGACAAGAATCAGGTCCAAAATACTGTTCAACATAACCAAACAGATTGTTTGAATCGAGCCAATACCAAATACACTCATACCTAATGTGGATGGTTTTTCAGTCCAATTTAACAGAATTTACAAAATATGTTGATCTGCCAATTGTACATTTTCTGAAAATCTGACCCATACGTGTTAGCTTGGAGTTCAATCAAATCTTGAAAATGACTCAAACTGCCTCAGAGTACTCATTCATTTGATTATGTAATAATCTATTGTATACATAATCCTTTCAAACTACAAATCGTCCAAACACACATGATTGGGCACATCTGATAATTCAAGGTCTTCCAGTGCATGGGAAGAATGGGAATAAAATACCAAAGTAAAATTTAGGATTAAGTAGAGTTTGCTACCTGAGACTAGACAACACTTGAAGGTGAGGTGTATGTTGGGTGTATCTTAGCTGTAGTCGTCTGAAGCACGCCTAGGGGCAAGATTCTGACAAGTTGTCAAACGATACATGGATCAGATTTTCAGAAGATGTACAATTCACCTTCACCAATTCTCTCAAATAACCCGAATTTAAGACAAAATCAGGTTCAAAATACTGTTCGACATAACCAAATAAGACTGTTTGAATCAAGGCAATACCAAATAATTATACTCATATATTATACCTAGTGTTGACGATTCGTCAGTCCAATTTAGCAGAATTTACAAAATATGGTGATCTGGCAGTTGTACATTTTCTGAAAATCTGACCCACATCCAGTCTAGGCTCACAGCCTCTCAGATCGGATTCGAATGGTATGTCAGTGATTACTTCGCTACTAACTACTTTCCCGGCCCTAGAGTAGGCATCCTAATGAGATGGAGATTCTAATGGCATTTTCCGGTTTGGAGCTAGCGAGAAGATTTCCCTCAATTTGGAGGAAGTCTCTCAACTCTGAGCCTAGATTACATCGACATCGCGTATGAAATACCATCAAATAAAAAACCCTCACAAAACAAATCCCATCTCGAAAGTTATGAATTTATACCACACTCTAGGTCCAAACCCTCAGATCAGATAAGAATGGTATGTCAGCCTACCTCCCTAATCTGTTTCCTGACCTAGGACTCGGCGTTTTAATGGGAATATAATGTCATTTTGCGGTCTTAATGGAATTATAATGGCACTTTGCGGTTTGAGGCAAGAGGCTTTCCCTTCGTTTGAAGGGACTCTCTCAAGTTTGGGCCTAGACTGACCAGCAGACATGTATACATATGGGTCAGATTTTCAGAAAATGTACAATTCACCTACACCAATCCTCTCAAATAACCCACGTTTAAGACAGAAATAAGCTTCAAAATGCAGTTTAACATAACAAAACTGATATTCTAAATCAATGTGATACCAGATATACTTAGATATACCTGGTATTCTTCATTTTTCAGCCAAATTTAGCAGAATTTACTAAATGTGTAGAGCTGCCAATTGTATATTTTCTGAAAATCTGACCCATATGCATAAATATCCCACCTGCGCCTTCAAGGAACAACACTGCCTCATGCGGAGAAACAGACGGGTCAGATCGCCAGAAAATTCACAATTTGTCCTCACCTTCCTCTCAAATAACCCCAATTTAAGAAAGAAATGAGGTTCCAAATACTGTTCAACATAACCAAACAGATTGCTTGAATCAAGGCAATACCAAATATACTCATATATACTTAGTGTTGACGATTTTCCAGCCAAATTTAACAGAAACGATATGTGTTGATCTGCTAATTGTAACTTTTCTGAAAGTCTAACCCAGGCAGTAATGCATCTCTGCACTTCGAAACTACACGTACGAACCAAAGATATTTAGCTTTTTTTTTAAAAATATTAACCCTCACCCCTTTCCCCCGATCCAGCTAGTTTCCAGGCCTCGTGTCACTAGTATTTCAGTGTTCAAAAGTCCCCCACAAAATTGCTGCAATCCCGACGTTTGTCATAGATGCAGTCGCTATTTTGTATTGCTGACACTAGATGACACAATGATAAGCATGAAGAGGAGCAAGAGAAATGGTGTGTATATGTCTAATGATAGGTTCAGAACCGTCCGGGCCTTAACAATAGAAATACCGCCAGCTCCCAGGCAATAAACCGGGTAAAATTGTATATCTAGTTTTATATTTATTATATCTTTCAGAATTATATATTTTATATACACAAAGCTATAGTCAGAGATGAAGAGAGAGTGAGTGCGAGAGGCAGACAGACAGAGCGAGAGCGAAAGAGGAACAGACAGAGACATAAGAAATATAATATTAAAAGACAGAGGAGTCACAGATAGGGCGAATAAGAGAGGGTCAGATTAAGTAAGAGAGATGCACTGAGAAAGAGAGGGAGAGAGAGGGCACAGAGAAAGAGAGGGCACAGAGAAAGAAAGGGAGAGAAAGGAGAAAGTGAGAGGCACAGAGAAAGAGAGGGAGAGAGAGAGAGGCAAAGAGAAAAAGAGAGGCACAGAGAAAGGGAGGGAGAGGGGCGCACAGAGAAAGAGAGAGCCACAGAGAAAGAAAGGGAAAGAGAGAGGCGCAGAGAAAGGGAGAGGCAGAGAGAGGAGCACAGAGAAAGAGAAAGGCAGAGAAAGAGAGGCAGAGAAGGAGAGGGCCACAGAGAATGAGAGAGGCACAGAGAAAAAGAAGCAGAGAGAGGGAGTCAGGGACAGAGAGAAGGAGAGGCACAAAGAAAGAAAATAAGAAAGGATAGGGATACAGAAAAAAGAAAGAAAGGCAGAAAGAGACACACAGAAAGACAGAAAGAAGCACAGAGAAAGAGACAGCCAAGACAGAATGACCCACCACCAACCACCCAAGCTCACCCAGGACAAGGAAGGTTGCCCACAGAAGCCAAAAGGTGTCACCTATGGACTTCCCACTCTCAACACCCACCACAGCCAAGGCCTTTAAGACCAGACATCAACGCTCTCTCTACTCCTCCTCCTCATCAGATCAACCTCCGCCAGCCCTTGCAAGCTTTTGCACTCCCTTGTCTCTGCCCACAGCTCTATGTTCCCTTTAACACCTCCATCCACCCTCAGAAGCTATAAAAAGCACCTTGAATATTGACAAAACACTTACTTATATCAAAGCCGATGGCGGTAGGCACCAGGTATATCCAATATAGTGAAGCTATGGCAAGAAGAATAGCTCTATTTGGTCCTCTTCCTCCTCCTCCTTGATGGTGGTACACTTTGGGCATCTCCCGGGCTGGCCGTGATCCTTTCACCGCCTGTGCGGGCCCAGAGCCCGGCAGAGCTCCGGCCCTTATCCGGTCTCTTTCCCGATTCTTCATTGTACTCTCTATTAAACTCTACTCGTTGATTTCCTTCTCTCTCTCTTTCTCTCTCTCGCTATATCCACTCACAAAATCGTAGTTTTCCAACACTCACTGGTAATAATCCAAGTTATGACCCACACATTCCTTCCTCTCAAAGGGAATTTTATGCTAAAAGTGTGGTTTGGTGAGCAAAATTCACAGGTAAAATCCAATTTGAAGAAACAGCAAAAAGTAAGCTCCAATTCTAAAGGCGGTAAGTATATGATCCCAAACGTCGCTGTGGTCAATGCGAATAATATATCCAAGGTTTGCTTCCAATATGAGCAATTGACTTCACACTCTGATTCTTAAAATCCAAGTTTCAATCCAGCAAAAGTAACTTTTTGTGCGGCGAATAGGCAGTCATTCCAATGCAAACACAACTCAATAGAAACGATCCGAACTCGATTAGAAGATCAGCGATCTAAGTTGATCAGTAGATCCGTATTGTAAGGTCTAGCTTGTAGCTGGATCCTCTCGAACGCAGCTTGATCCTGAAAAGGCAATCCAACTCTGCCCTAGTATAAATGGTATCCAGTTTACACCAGCAAAACAGGTAGAAATTGGTAAAATCCTCTTCCTTCACAGGTGATGAGTCCCTTGATTAAAGGTTCAAATCAATCAAGAGATGATAAGGCTTCAGGTATAAGCTGAGGCTTTGTGATGGTACCGTTATTGTATTCCCAAATGGTCCAGGCCCAAAGCTGGGTTGTATAGATGTGGTTGGGTCCCGGTAAGTCACCGGGTGTTCCCCGTGAAAAGCTGACGGGCTGTGCAGCAGCTGTTCCCGTAGAAAGATTGCTCTCCCCGCCGGGCCTTCTCTCGCTAGCCCGAGGTCTTGCAGGCTACTGAGGACCGCCAGACCATGCGCTTTCCTCTCCCCCCTTCTCGCTATGCTCATTTCCAAGTGGCAAGCACTTGGGTCGTGACCATTCTGTGGAAAAGGGGTGGTGGGTGGTGGCTGGGGATGAAGCGCTGAAGACACGCACCTTGCGTTTGTGGCGCGTTGGGACAGTTTCTCGTGGGAAGGGTTTCTGGGTGAGACACGGAGCGTTTGGCTGGATGGACGAGTCCATTTTTGATTGGCAGAGGGTAGACAGGTAGTTAATGTTAAGGTTGTTGCACCTGCGTTTCAAATTCAAGAGTCAATGGTCAAAGATTAGAGGAGGTGGTGCTTTGACGGGGACAGAAAAAAGATGAATTTGAAAATAGCGCTTGTTTTAGTGACTGCGCGACCTTGAGTTTTCTTGTTATCATTTTTCACATTTTCTACCAATAATATTTGGACACTGGAGGAACGCTGGTAGATCAATCATTCTGGTAGGTGTGGATCAAAGCACTGGAGGACCTCAGGACCAGCCAACTCATCCGTTTTGTCTTAAATTTCCTTCTTTTCTCGGCACTTATGAGTCATTTTAAACATAGAGTAGTTAATTGTATCATCTTTTGTTAATTTTCTTCTATACCCATTTGATAAATAATGTTTTAATTAGTGTATCATATAGCTCTTAAGCGTTTATAAATGAGCAGTTTGCTGATGGGTTTTTTTGTTTTTTTTATTGAATTAAAGGCCAATTACATAATATTTAACTGAACAATTGAAAACACGTTGTGTATCACTCAGTGAAGTCTTCGTACGATATGAGCGCTATACAAATCTTTATGAACCAATAAATGATAAATAATTTTAAAATGATACCATTTACGAATCAGGATATATAACTAATGATATAAGAGATCATTAATCAGAAAAGCCTTCGCTTATTTTGTAAGAAATTAATTTCATTCCGGAAAAAACAAAAGTCTACGATTTGTTGTACATGTACACTGTTAACGACTCCTCAATAATCCGGATAGTTCATTATTACAGACACTGGGCTCTAGTTTGAAGACTGTCCCTCATAGGGAAGTTTAACTGTACTTTAAAAATTAAATATACATTTCTATGCTACCGATCCCTCTTTAATCCAGATACTTCATTATTACAGACACTCGACCCCAGTTTAAAGGTTGTCCCTCATGTGGGTCAGATTTTTAGAAAATGTACAACTGGCAGCTGTACATATTTAGTAAACTATGTTAAATTAGGCTGCAATTTGGTCAATACTTGCTAAATCCGAGTATATTCGGCAATGGATTGATTCTAGCAATCTGTTTGGTTAGGTTGAATTGAATTTTGAACCTGATTTATGCATCAAATTTGGCATATTAAATGTGTTGATAAGGGCGTAAACCAACCAATCTCACTCACTCACTCACTCATCAAATTTGGGATATTTGAGAGGATTGGTGAAGACGAATTGTACATTTTCTGGCGATTTCACCCATAGAGCGGGGTTCCACTGAACTTGGCAATTAAGCTCCAACAACCCAGTCTCTTCACTATACATTTCTATTTCACCTTAGAAGTAATATAATTCCTCTTTCTCTAAGATTTCACCGACCGCCCATTAATCCAGACAGTTCATTAATACAGACACTCAACCACAGTTTGAAGGTTGTCCCTCATAGGGAGGCTTTACTGTACTTTAGCAATTTAACACAAACACAGCTCAGACCCTTAAATACATTTCTGTTACCGACCCCTCTTTAATCCGTACTGTTCATTACTGCAGACACTCGACCGTAACCCACATTAGAGAGGTGCTACTGTACTTGAGCAATTAAGCGATGCTAGCATAGGTAAACTTATCACGATATCAACCTTTATAGGCCAGTGGTCAACAACAGTCTAATTACCATGGTAACAACTCAATCAACGCTCATAGCGTCCATTGCTCGTGTATTGTATCCAATAAATCTAATTATTGTGGCAAAACTCTTTAATTTGTAAATCACAAGTGTGTCCTAGAGTGCATTTAAAAAAGAGTAAAGGGTCAAGTCTACACATCCATGATAGTACAAGTTGGATGTACTTGCTCGGTTTTTATAACCTTTGACTTAAGGTTTTTAACCTTGTCAATGGTTCATGGTCTATAGGGGATTTGCATATGCCACTGCGCATGTCTGTTACAGTGCGTCATGGGATAGATTCTGATGAAATCTGACATCTGTAACATTTTTATCGAAAATGGCAAGAATGTTTTTACCAATATCGTAGCTTGCATGAAATTATCTATCAAAGCCAAATGCATGATGGGAAAGAAGGGGACTTATGGAACCATGTAAAACACATGGATATTGACATTAGAGCATTGATATATGTCCATGCGGAGCATGCCATGTTTTTTTTTCATAAATTTTAGACTGTACCATTAAAATTAAATTTTAAGATTTTTTATTTATTGTTCTGCCCTATTCCTACAAGATTCCTACCCAATTTTGGAGGATTTCACAATTGTGATTTTGCTGCAGGGCTTCATAAATGTCCACATTTATAATTCGGTGGCCCGCCGAAATTCCTTGCTGCCGTTGTTTCACCCATTATCGCTCACATGCAGTGGCAACATCTTCAGTTCAGTTCTATACATAGATTTCACATGACGTCACCCAGTCGGCTGGGGTATCACAGTGACCGCCATTTTCAGGGTCATCGCTATGCTTGCCGTCTATGGTGGGGGTATCAAAACAAAGTTGATAAAACTCACAAGAGTAGATACTTGGGTAATTCTACACTAAAGGCAGATTATCTAACCTATCTTGAAGGTATTGTTGTGTCAGAATAAAACTGGTAAAGGTTAAAACAGCCAGATAACCTAAAATAAAAAGACACCATTCTAGTGTTCGGTATGAAATATCACAACTCAACATTAATGTTTAAACAGACAAAAAGGTCAGAAAGTTTGAAGAGTACAAGAGAAACAATGGCCAGGTTTTTGTCATAACGCTGTGAAGGCGGAAGTTGGGATGTTGTTTCCGGTCTGTATTTGCAGACGTTTTCCTCAAGCCTTGATGACGTCGCCATGGCAATGTCATCATTTTTGCTATATGGCGACACAATTTATGCTCTTATAACATGAGAGACATAAATTATTTAATAATTCAACCCAATTTTATGTCAAATTGATGTTAAATTTTGACAATGAATACTTTAGAACTAGATTTAGAAATACTATGATGGATGTCACCAAAACAAGTGTATATAATATAGGGACATTTTTTCTATAAAAGTATTCTATTTTTCACATAATAAAGGGCGGCCTCCACTGGCTGCGGTAAACTCTGCGGTAACTTCCTTGCTGCACGAATTTAAATCAGTGCGAAAAGGTGTCAAAGTACTTAGTGCGCAAAAAATTATCTGTGCGAAAATAAATACTTTTACAGTATTTGAGAGGTTTGGTGAAGGCCTAATTTTTTATTGGGGGAGACTTGAACTTGAGTTACATTCGTTGTAACACAAGCACCTGATCTTAGAATATCACAAGTGATCAACATTGGACACCACACAACCCCCCTATTATCGCACCACCTTTTTATAATTATATGGAAGTTGACAGATCAGGTTTAGCACATAAACAAACCACAATTTGACGGTTAAAAACCAATAATTCTCTGCTCATCTCAACTGGCACAGACATGCGCAGAAGGATCCTGATCGTGAGGTACGGTTATTACCGCTAGGGGGATGAGGACCGTTGTAACGGGTTCTCACGTTTTGAATGACATGTTGGCGACGAGGCTAAAGCCCAGAGGCTAATATGTAAAAATTGGCTCAAACGGATGAAACTAATTATTTGTCCATTTATTTTGTTGTGGCAATGTATTCACCTTTTTGTGTCCATTATATTCGTATTTGAGTCGGGATGGCATTGGATGAGAGGGATATGGCATGCACCAAAACAAATGGTCAATTTAGGATAATAGTCCCCGTGAGCCTTGTATATCCTTATCACTAGTGGATGTATAAATATGTTAAATGAAAAAGAAAATAAAAAAAATAATTGTCTTTTATATAAATATAGGTCTTATTCGTGATGTGTTTCAGGAAAATGAGTCACAAGTCGCAAAATAGAAATTTTGAGATACCATCATGTTAGAAAAGATGTGATCAAGCTGATTCCAATGATAGTAAACACTTGGACGACTAATAAGTATTTCTATATTAAGAGTTTGATATTTTTATTTTTGAAAAAAAAAAAGTTTGCAATGTTTCTGGGTGGATAATTACCAGTAAACTAACTAAATATACTCCATACGAAGGCCTTCAAAATACAAGAATATATAAATTTAATACAAATCAATGTCACGAAATTTGGTACATAGATCCATAAGACTACAAGTGCTAAACTCTCAACTTTGGGCCTAGACTGAACCTGTGAGTATAAATTTACCACGAATGTAAGTATCCAGGCAGCGCTGTTGGGCAAGAACAATACTTGGGTCAGATTTTCAGAAAATGAACAATTCGCCTTCACCAATCCTCTCAAATAACCTGAATTTAAGACAAAAATGAGCTTCAAAATGTAGCTTAACATAACACAACTGATACTTTAAATCAATGCGATACCAGACATACTCAGATATACCCGGTATTCCTCATTTTTCAGCCTAATTTAGCAGCATTTACTAAATATGTAGAGCTGCCAATTGTACATTTTCTGAAAATCTGACCCACTTCTGTCACCTGTATACCTCTGGAGGTTTTCTCTTTATTGTTGTTTTTGCGGCAAGCAGGATGGCTTTACATCTCCTGCCATCTGCTGCATAAGAAATCCTTACTTAAGAGGACGCACCTCACGAATATCACTAAAAAATAAATAAAACTAAAAGATAAAATATATATCAGTTAGAAAGGTTTTCCATTGAACTGAGGGATACTTGTATGGAAGAGGAGGGAAGTATTCATCAAAGGGTCTGTGAGGCAGCTTAGCAAATGGAATAGAAATAGAAATATATGTCATAGTCATTGATAGAGGTGATGTACATGCACATTCAGTAGATCCAGGGGCCTGTTGCATAAGAAATCCTTACTTACCTAAAATGTTCCTTGCTAAGCTATCATTCCTCGCCTGGGTAGGAAATTCCTTTTGTATGAATGACAAAACATCATTGTGTGTAGCAAATGCCATTCCTAAACGTTACTTATCCTAAAGGAAAAGTTATATGTTAGTAATGACTTTCATAAAATACCACCGCCACTGGGTTAATGATTCGTAAATTTTATTGGGGTTTGTGGAAGAATGACGCAAAATTAAGATTTTAAATAAAAGATTCCGGAGTTGTATTTTGAACCTCATATTTCCCTAAATTTGGGTTATTTGAGAGGATAGCTGCACGAATTCACGAATTCTCTCAAATAATCCAAATTTAAGACAAAAATTAGGTTCAAAATACTGTTCAACCAGATTGTTTGAATCAAGGCAATACCAACTACACTATATACCTAATATTGATGATTTTTCAGTCCAATTTAGCAGAATTTACAAAATATGTTGATCTGCCAATTGTACATTTTCTGATAATCTGACCCATTTGAAGCCGAACTCCCTCATATGCAATGGTGACAACAGGTTGTTGCACGTAGAGAGTAATTAGATGGATATTAGACCCTTATGCCCGGCAGTTCAGGAACTCAGGAACTGTTGGCTCGCATAGTTGACAGTAATCATTTTTCTATTTACTCATTTGTTGTACATTATAAATAGGTATTTATACCTACTTACTTGGCAAAGACCAATGGTGGATCAACCATATAAGGAATAACTCGGCTTGGTCCGTCCTGATTCATGTTTTTCTCTCTAAAAGTCTGTAAATGGTTGGACATGTTGGGTATTATTTAACTGGGTATTCTTTGTCCGATTAATAAAAGGTCGCGAAATTTATGCCTCAGTCTAGGTCCAAACCTTCAGATCAGATAAGAATGGTATGTCAGCCTACTTCGCTAATCGGTTTCCTGGCCTAGGACTCGGCGTTTTTATGGAAATATAATGGCACTTTGCGGTTTGAGGAGAGAGGCTTTCCCTTCGTTTGAAGGGACTCCCTCAACTTTGGGCCTAGAATGTGTTGTGCATTCCTCGAAACCTGCCTCATCGCATTCCTTCCATGGAATGAGGAGCAGTCTAATAAATACCCTATAAAACATATTCTTAGGGTCCGTTGCATAACAAATCCGAACTCAATATTTCCTTTCCTTAACTACCTTTCCTTGCTAAGCAGCTGGCAAGGGACCTTTAGTTTCCGAATTTGTTATACAGACATTGCTAGTTTCCATTCCTTCAGCAGAAATTTCCTACCTAAACCAGGGAAAATAGTTTGGGAAGGAAGACTATATATTATAATAATGATAATAATATTAACATCAATATTAACATCAAGAACTAAAGATGAACTAAGAACGTACTTTTTCTGGCGATATATTAATATGTTGTGGAAGTTATATATATATATATCGTATTTTTATTCTGAATCGAATTCTACATCGTATTCTCCAGAAGTGGACACCATCCTCTCAGAGTGAGATCTTCCTGGAGGGTCCAAAGTTCCTTTGCTGAAAGGCAATTCTTTTATAGTTTATCTAATTTATCTCTGTTTATAAGTTATTCCTTGTATTTATTCATATACCTGTACTTAATTGTGTAAACCCTATTAGATTAGATTAACTATCTGGTAACTGCTCCAGAAGGTAGTCTACCTTTTTGTCAATATTTCGATATGATATGGGTCAGATTTTCAGAAAATGTACAATTAGCAGCTGTACACATTTAGTAAATTAGGCTGAATTAGGCTGCAATTTGGTCAATACTACGTAAATTCGAGTATATTAGGCACTGCATTGATTCTAGCAATATGTTTGGTTAGATTGAACTGTATTTTGAACTTTATTGTCGTCTGAAATTTGGGTTATTTGAGAAGATTGGTGAAGATGAATTGTACATTAAATCAGAAGACTTCACCAATATATGCAATAACTTTGCAAATAAACTTTATATAATCTTCATATCTTTTGTTTTTTTAAAACATAAATTTGATTGGGTCAAGTTACAAAGTCATACTATTCTCGTAGAGCCATCAAAACATATCAAAACGACTTCTCACGCAACAAGCCCCTAGCCGCAACCACCACTAGTGCCATGACATACCGACACAGATGTACAAAGTACAAGTAGAGGGGGGAGGAGGAGGAATTCCTGGCACTGCCACTGGTAGCTTTGATGATAATTCAATTACAGGGATCAGCTGGGTGTGGGCAACCCTAGCCGCTGCAAACATGCAGTCCCTCCATTAGTGAGCTTATGATGAATGTCATACATACGTACATGTATTCCTCATAACTCATGGGTCAAGTCGCCAGAAATTGTACAATTCACCTTCACCAATCCTCTCAAATAACCCATATTTAAGACAAAAATGAGCTCCAAAATGCAGTTTAACATAACAGAACTCATTTGTTTATTTATCATATGGGTCAGATTTTCAGAAAATGTACAATTCACCTTCACCAATCCTCTCAAATAACCCGAATCTAAGACAAAAATCAGGTTCAGAATATTGTTCAACATAACCAAACAGACTGTTTGAATCAAGGCAATACCAAATTCACTCATGTATCTAGTGTTGATGATTTTTCAGACCGATTTAGCAGAATTTACAAAATATGTTGATCTGCCAATTGTACATTTTCTGAAAATCTGACCCACATACGTACATGTATTTCTCACAACTCATCTTTATGTCTTGATACGAGGGGTCCATTTTGATGGTAGGGGTGTTGGGGGGAGGCTGTGGTTGTTTTAGGGGAGGGGTCGGGAGGATGTAAGGCCAAATCATTTGGATGCGCAGCTTGAGGAATCTTACACTATGTCTCAGAAGTGAGGGCTGTCTTTTTATTTCTTGTTTAGTCACGGGGGCCCTATAAGTTAGGCGTGGTTCTACATTCCATGTCTCCCCTCACACACTAATCGTAGTAGTTAAAGAATAGATATACTATAAATTCGTATACATAAATGATTTCCTCAATGCTGTCTTCAGGTTAAGATTCTAGAACACATCCTTCAATGAAACCAATCATATTTTTGTCGCTTCGCCAATTCCACCACAATCATGTTTTTGTCGCTTCTATTCTTTTTTTTAATTGTCCCTTCTCAAAATAAGGTGTGGCTATAGTACTGACGAATTGGCCAAATCATGTATAAATTAATGATAATTGCTTTCTAAAATAATCTTATATATATTATATCAGAAGGAAGACCTGCAGGTTGCAGAGTCTGAGCAACTTTGTTTTCGATGTACTTGTACAAAAAGGAAATAAAATCTATTCATATATATATATGTAATCTTCCCTCAATCCTCTCTTCTACTCTGCTCCTGTCCCTCCCTGTCCCTCCCCCTCCCCTCTCCTCTCCTCCACCTCTTCCCCTCCCCTCCTCCTCTCCTCCCCCTCCCCAACTCCTCCCCTCCTCCTCTCCTGCCTTTCTCCCCCCCGCCTCTCCCCCCTCCCTATCCCCCTCCCCCTCCCCTGCCACCCCGTTATCAGTACAAGACACTACAGTATGGACCATACATGACAGATCAGGCCGTGTATTATATTATATTAGTGGTAACACCTACATTCATGCACCCTGACACCTCCTCCTCCTGTGTGTAGGCCTGGTGTCACGTGCACACCATCCATCACGTGCATGTCCTGTATATTAGAGTTACTCATGTGCTGCTCAGTAACACGTGTTACTGCCACCAGTTATTAATGCCTTTATAAACTCTTTAGTTTTAATGCACTTGCTAAGGTCATAACCGCATATATCTATAACTGACCTGCCCCCGCATCCCAATAACCCCCTCCCCCCTCCCCAATCCAAACAAAAATATAAATTAAAATAAAAATAAAGTGAGCTTCCTGTTTGACCCCACTCCCTTAGCTAGAAACATCTTACCCCTACTAAAGATTGTTTTAACCCTTCATTTTTTTTTACATAACACACGAGTATACTACAAACCCCCTCTATACAAACCCCCTGTTCCTTAACGTACCCTTATAAAGAACATTTCTCTTATATAGGTCAGATTTTCAGAAAATGAACAATTAGGCTGAAAAATTATGAATACCGGTTATATCTGAGTATATTTGGATCGCATTGATTTAAAGTATCAGTTCTGTTATGTTAAACTGATTTCTGTCTTAAATTTGGGTTATTTGAGAGGATTGGTGAAGACGAATTGAACATTTTCTGAAAATGTGGCCCATATAACACAGGAGAACATTACTAGCCTCAGTTTTGTACCCCAGATAGGGCAAAAACAAATAGGTGTGTTTCCGATTTACCCCCCTACCTAGAAAAACCTTACCCTACCTAAAAAAAATTTTACCATACCTGATTTTTTCCCCATCATATCTTACTTTTTTTGGATTTTTTGACAAAAAAAACTTATAAAAGCAGGAAAACGGGTTTTCCTAACCCGGAACTGTCAAAAGGCACATTTCCCATGTTCAAAACAACTATTGTTATGAAAAAGACATTTTTTTCAGTTCCTGGGAGGTGGTTTCCAAACAAAAAAAATTAACAACAACAAAAAAGTTACCACCCCACCAACCTAGTTTTCAGCCAGATAAATCGGAAACACACCTATTTTTTTGGGGCCTAGTAATAATAGTACAATAAGTGAAATGTAATAATTAACTGTCTTTACACTTATATCTTGTTGCTGTTCAATTTTCTAAAACCAAGAATTATAGAATTTTATAAATGATCACTACATGTTAAAATCAATAAAACTTGTATGTAATTAATATCCATTTGAACATGTTAAGATTAAGAAGGAATGAATGAATATTAACTAGTTAAGGGTCCGATGCTGAAAGGACCATCATATTTCTTTCTTTAATTTCTATGTAAGTGTGGGATGAGAAATGAAATTATTTATAAATATATTCCTCCTACAGGTGACAAGATTATCATTCTTGCCTTTTTACTCGAGGTTTTCATTCAGGAGTTCATATATGACTAATGCCTATAAACTGAGGAATGGAAGGAGGGAGGGAGGGTGGGATATTTTGGTCAGATTTTCAGAAAATGTACAATTCACCTTTACCAATCCTCTCAAATAACCCAGATTTAAGACTAAAATGAGCTTCAAAACGTAGTTTAACATAGCAATACAGACACTTTAGATCAACACGATGCCAAATATGCTCAGATATACCCGGTATTTATCATTTTTCAGTTTAATTTAGCAAAATTTCCTACATGAGTAGAGTTGCCAATTGTACATTTTCTGAAAATCTGAAATCTTATTAGTTGAGTATCTAAATCTCCTCCCCCTCCTGCAGCGGGATATTTAGCCCCATCTCTTGAAGAAGTCAATTGGCATGAAATGACG
The DNA here is from genome assembly GCA_942159475.1 of Sthenelais limicola. Classification (NCBI taxonomy): domain Eukaryota; kingdom Metazoa; phylum Annelida; class Polychaeta; order Phyllodocida; family Sigalionidae; genus Sthenelais; species Sthenelais limicola. Next base: position 12,396,812 of record OW804096.1, on the reverse strand, counting down.
GCCAGCCTGTGTAATTACACCTGTGCACATTGGTCCTACTGCGGGGGAGGAATGCACTATCAGATTGTCAGAAAATGTACAATTGGCAGCTGTAGACATTTAGTAAGTTCTGCTAAATAAGACTGTAATTTGGTCAATACTAGGTAAAATCGAGTATATTTGGCACTGCATTGATTCTAGCAATCTGTTTGGTTAGGTTGAACTGTATTTTGAACTTTATTTTTCGTATGAAATTTGGGTTATTGGAGAGGATTTTTGAAGGTGAATTGTACATTTTCTGACGATTTCACCCATCTACAGGCACGCTTCCCACATTTAGTGGTGGTAATAGAGGTGGGTGAAGTCGTCAGAAAGTGTACAATTCCCCTTCAGCAATTTTCTAAAATAACGCAAATTTCAGACATAAATGATGTTTAAAATGCAGATCAACATACCTGGGTAGATGTTTTCATCAACACAATACCAGATTTACTCAGATATACATGGTATATTCATGCATTTTCAGTCTGATTTAGCAGAATTTACTAAATGTGCAGAGCTGCCGATTGTACATTTTGTGACGTTCTGAGTCAGGTGGTGGTGGGGGTTACTGGTCGGGGAGGGGGTAGTGGGCTGCAGGGAGGAGGGTGGGGGTTGGCTGGAGTGGGGTGTGGAATGAGACATACCAACACCTGTCTACCGACCCCACCCCATCGCCCCCACCCCATCACCCACACCTCCCTATTTAATCTAAAAAGGATTGTGTGGCACGATGGAGTAGCCTACTTTCCCTCCACCTCCTGCTTCGATATTTATAAGCTATTAAAGGTACACTCTTAACTAAATCTGCATTTTCAGTTATTACGACAAAACAAATCTTATCAAATTTACTAAAATCATTAATCATCATTTAATTATTTTTTTCATTTGCTTTGTTTCTTTATATGCCGGGAAACCTGCACAATTGGCAGCTCTACGCCATTTAGGAAATTTGCCAAATTATGCTACAAAATGAGAAATGTTAGGTAAAGGTGAGTTAGAAGTCGCAAGAAATGACATTTGAGCAAGCAGCATGCAGCCATATATGGGTCAGATTTTTAGAAAATGTACAATTGGCAGCTGTACACATTTAGTAAATTCTGCTAAATTAGGCTGCAATTTGGTCAATACTAGGTAAATTTGAGTATACTTGGAATTGTATTGATTCTAGCAATCTGTTTGGTTAGGTTGAACTATATTTTAAACTTTATTTTCGTCTTAAATTTGGGTTATTTGAGAAGATTGGCGAAGTTGAATTTGTACATTTTCTGAAAATCCGACCCATATAAAGAACAGCAAGGGAGTAAAAGTGAAAATCCATCAGTGAACTAGATACCGGACAATAGCTCCAATATTCAGCCCGAGCATGGCAATCATTGACACATGGCGTGCATTTCATGATCTTCTTTGATAAATTTTAAAATTTTTAATTTGTTTGGTGATGTTTTATTTGTATTTGGCGGCGGTGCTTGACTGCCAGATTACGTTTGGGCGGCCATTAGCGGCTGGTTTATGAGCAAGGGTCTCTTTGCACTCCTCTCAGCTGGTGGAGCTCTTATTAAAACTGCACTCCCAGTTAATGTCGGTCAAAAATTAAAGATTTTCTACTTTCTGTTACAATCCTTTCCAACCCATCTAAAAGTCATTTAGAGGATTCTGTCCGATTGTTTTTGACACAGCGCTTAAAGGTCTATAATTTATTTATATTTCGGAGACCGTCCCAAATCTTTTCCTGCTGTGACTTACGTTATTATTGTTCTACACGTCATAATGTACGCCATGTTTTTGACACAGTCCATATTTATATTTCAGAGACCTGCCAGAATCATTTCCTGCTGTGGCTTTTGTTATTATTGTCCTGTAAGTCATAATATGAGTAAATTTGGTAAGATTTGGTTTGCCACATTAGCTGGGAATGCAGCTTTAATGATTACAGTTGTTTCCATATAACTTGATAAGAGAGGAAGAAAGCCAGAGAGGTAGCTAGGAAGGGGTATAGTAGTAGAGAGTATCCTAGGTGGGTCTATTGGCATAAAATGTACATGTAACTCACATTTCAGACAAATTTCAGGTTAAAAATACAGTTGCACATATCTATTGAATTAATGCAATACAGAATACACTCAGATATACCTAGTATTTATCATTTTTCACGCTAATTTAGCAGAATTTGAGAGATGTGTAGAACTGTAGATTGTGCATTTTCTGAAAATCTGGCCCAGGTGCTAAATAATGCCTTTACCACCAATACAACCCATCCTTGCAGAGACTTGTATTATAGTAGATAGCCTGGGGAGACAGGCAATAAACCACCATTCTTCTCCTTCTACCTCCTCCACCACCTCCAACACTGCCAAGATGACCAAATAAAAAATTCATGTATGCCTCCATAATTTTAACTGGTAAGAAGCCCTCATAAAAAAAGATGGCCTCCAACCTGAACCGTTTCTTGCACGAGACATTTCAGAGCAAGGTGTGCTGTAGAAACATGTGGGTCAGATTTTCAGCAAATGTACAATACAACTTCGCCAATCCACTAAAATAACTCCAATTTCAGACGAAAATAAAGTTTAAAATACAGTTCAACTTAACCAAACAGATTGCTAGAATCAATGCAATGCCGAATATACTCAAATTTAGCTAGTATTGGCTAAATTGCAGCCTATTTTTGCAGAAATTACTAAATGTGTACAGCTGCCAATTGTATATTTTCTAAAAATCTGACCCATGTGAGTCAGGAACTACAGACAATATGTGATGGGTCAGATATTCAGAAAATGTACAATCGGCAGCTCAACACATTTAGGAAATTCTGCTAAATTAGACTGAAAAATGATGAATACCGGGTATATTTGAGTATATTTAGTATCGCATTGATTTAAAGTATCTGTTCTGTTATGTTAAACTGCATTTTGAAGCTCATTTGTGTCTTGAATGTGGGTTATTTGAGAGGATTGGTGAAGGCGGATTGTACATTTTCTGAAAATCTGATCCTGTTTTTCGGAAAATGAGTCACAAGTCTCAAGAAATGGACTTTGAGATATCAACATATAAATAGTTTAGGGTATACCTAAAACATAGGTACCCCCTAGAACGTGATCCTTACCTTAAGACTGAAGATGAGTAGGGATAGGGTCTTGAACATATCGTGATATATCATTAATCAACATGCACTGTGTGTTTTGTTGATTAGGGGCAAAGGGGGGATGATGATGATAATAATAACCAAAGAATGTAAATCCTTTCTCGCAATAAGATCGATATAACGATAGTAACAGGGGAAAGGGGGAATGGGTATAGTTATTGTATGAAATGTGTTTTCATTACCACCCAGTACAGGGTCAATGGAGTAAATCAAAAGGGTGCAATACTTAATATCCCTTTCATGATCACTTCCCAGTACAGGGTCAAGGGAGTACATCAAAAGGGTGTAGTACTTAACATCCCTTAAACTTTTAAACAAAGTTGTAAAGAACCTCCAGTAAAAGAGGTTTTACATGTTATTTCTGTGTTATTGATTGATTAGGCAACTAGTACAAGATGTGCCTGCTTGTTGTTATGGGAACTTGAAGTATGAATAGACATTACTGTATTGATTGATTGATTATTAGCTGTGTGATATATTATACATTTAGTTTATTAATAATTTTTGGTTTGCCTGGAAGACCTGCATGTCGGTGGGCACGCAGATGGTGTATTCATTTCTGATTATATGTATGTCTATTCAGAATAAAAATCCTATATATATTTGAAGATGAGATCAAGTGGATTCCAATGATAGTAAACAGTAGGACATCAAATAAGAAATTCTATATCCTATGGTTGATATTATTATTTTTGAAAAAATTGTTTCCAATATTTCTGCGTAGACATTTACTAATAATGTAGCTAAATATACTGTATAGGATGAGCTTAGAAATGCATAGATATATTTAATACACAGCCTTGGCATTTGGTACATATTCATGCTATAAACAGCGTTAAGCACCCCAAGATTAGAAACATTCCCACAAATACATCCTGCGAATAAAACACTTTGAAAAATAGCAATTTTGCGACTTGTGGCTCATTCTCCTGAAACTCATCACATATAAATTATGTACTATTGAAAGCCCTGGTCAGTCTAGACCCAAAGATGAAAGAGTCCCTTCAAACGGAGGGAAATCCTCTCTCCTCAAACCGCAAAGTGCCATCATAATTCCATTAAGACCGCAAAATGACATCATAATGCCATTTAAACGCCTAGTTCTAGGCCAGGAAACCGATTAGCGAAGTAGGCGTCCAATCACTGGTCAACATGATTTTATGAAAATATTTGTGAAGGCTTGGTAAACAAATTGGGGGGGGGGGGGGTATTTATGGTAAAAAGGAATATATATATTTATTCTTAGCTAAGTATCTCTAAGGTGGTTGGTAGGATCATCCTCACATGTATATTTGTGCACCTGCCCCACCTATATGCGATAAGCAGGTGTATGTACAGCAGTGATAAGCCTGAGTATTCTACATCATGTCCCCTGTACCCACCGCCATCTTCCCATAGAGCCAGCATGTGGCTGTGTCCATAGGTGAGGTCAGAAAAGGTGTACACTTGCCGTCTGAAATCACTCCAGAATAACCAAATATTCAGGCACAGTCTAGGCCCAAAGTTGATAGAGTCCCTTCAAACGAAGGGAGAGGCTGAGCCTCCCGCCTCAAACCGCAAAGTGCCATTATAATTCCATTAAGACCGCAACATGTCATTATATTCCCTTTAAAACGCCGAGTTCTAGGCCAGAAAACCGATCAGCGAAGTAGGCTGACATATCATTCTTGTCTGATCTGAGGGTTTGGACCTAGAGTGGGCAGAAGTTCTATAGGATGCAGGGAGGTACATATGGGTGAGGTGAGAATAATATTACACGATGCTTCTAAACACCTGTAACTAACCAATAATTCAGACAAAGTATATTATCAAAGAGGAACTATTTATCTATATATGATTGTTAATCTTCAGTTCATCTTAAATGTACATTTCTGCTTTTGTCTGGCCTCTAACCCTGTAACGTTTGAAGCTATTTAAGCAATCATGAATTAGATTGGAATGCATGTTTTAAAATCCTCTCAAATAACCCAATGATAATACAAAATCGATGTTCAAACTACATAACCGAACATACTCTTATTATCAACGCAATACCACATGAATATATATCCAGATATACATGGGTAAAACCGCCAGAAAATGTACAATTCAGTTTCACCAATCCTCTCAAATAACCCAAATTTCAGACGAATATAAAGTTCAAAACACAGTTCAACCTAACCAAACCGATTGCTAGAATCAATGCAGTGCCGAATATACTCGAATTGCCCTAGTATCGACTAAATTTCAGCCTAATTTAGCAGAATTTACTAAATGTGTACAGCTGCCAATTGTACATTTTATGAAAATTTGACTCATATAGTATTTATCATTTCTCAGTCTAACGTAGCAGAATGTACTAAATGTGTAGACGAGCCCACTGTACACATTTCCCTGCCCAGCCCATATAGGTGATGGGTCATGTTGTCAACATCTAAGTGACCTGGTGATCTTTACCTGGCCTAGTCCCTCCAGTACACTGGTATTTAGCTAATGTCCCTCATCTACTTAGTCTATAGTGGAGGCTCTCTTATAAGTGTTAACCACGGCAGTTGTGTAGTATTAAAAGAAATGTCAGGGTTGCCCAATTAGCTTGGATCAGTCATGCAAAATATAAAAAACTAAAGGTAAAAATTATAACAAAATATCTGAAAAGAATATATACCTGAAGAGTACAGTTGGAGAAGAGAGAAAGAGAGATGGAGAGACAGTGAGAGGGAGAGAGGGTGAAAGAGACAGAGTGAGAGGGAGAGAGTGGGAGAGAGAGGGAGAGAGAGACAGAGTGAGAAAGAGACAGTGAGAGGGAGAAAGAGGGAGAAAGAGGGAGAGAGAAACAGAGGGAGAGGGAGACAGTGAGAGGGAGCGACAGAGACAGGCATAGAGAGACACAGGGGGAAAGAGCGAGAGGGAGAGCCAGGGACAAGGAGAGAGTGAGGGGGAGACAGTTGACATTTAGATAATTGTCAGCAAACCTTTCATCCATTCCCTTCCATGTTCTAATGCCTAGATTCAATCCTTTAAACAAAAATACCAAAAATAAAACGCAAGAAACCACACTAAAACATGTATACACAAAAGATGTTTTTTGACTGTCATATCCGTGGGGCCAAATCAAAATACCAACCCACAACACGTTTACATCAAACCTTTTTGCCCACTTTTTTCAGAATTTTTAATTGAAACACTTTTCAAAAGAAGCACGTGGATTGTTTCAAACTAATCTAACATGTTTGCGTAAGAAAGAGCGAAATTAGTCCTTATTATCTGTAGTAAAAATGACTTTCAGCCACCGACATGACAAGAAAATATATTTCTTCTTCGGCCGTAATTTGCAGCAGGAAGACTGAGAGGGAAATGGACACAGCCAGACGTGCTCTGTGGTAAATTTTACATAGGAAATTAGCTGAGGGAATGATGGTAACAAAAAAATGGGGCATTAAAGAGTCAAATCCCCAGAAAAGGTACAATTGACCTTCACCAATCCTTCAAATAATCCAAATTTAAGACGAAAATCAGGTTCAAAATACAGTTCGACATGACCAGACAGATTTATTGAATGAATACAATAGAGAATATACTCAGATGTACCTAGTATTTATCAATTTTCACTCTAATTTAGCAGAATTGGAAAGATGTGTAGAATTGTCGATTGTGAATCATCTGACAATCTGATCCAAAAGTGATATCTCAAGATAGAAGGTGGCTGCGTGTGGAAGAAAGTTTTAAAAAAAGAACTGGGGCCTGTTTCATAACATTTTATAACAAATTTAAGATTTTTCTTAAGATTTTTTATGTACAAGTTCTTCATTGCAGACCCTAAAGTTACATCAGAATATCAATGACAATTAAGATGAGGTAATAGGCCATAAAACTACATATCCATGCAACAGAAAATAGTTCTCAGTGCTCTGATTATATATGGGTCAGATTTTCAGAAAATGTACAATTCATCTCCACCAATCTTCTCAAATAACCCAAAATTCAGACGATAATAAAGTTCAAAATACAGTTCAATCTAACCAAACAGATTGCTAGAATCAATGCAATGCCGAATATACCCGAATTTACCTAGTATTGACCAAATTGCAGCCCGATTTAGCAGAATGTACTCAATGTGTAGAGCTGCCAATTGTACATTTTCTGAAGATCTGACCCATATAGAACTTTTATTCAGTAATAATAATAACGAGAATGGAAAGAAGCCATTGAAAAGCAGCTGTAGATGGAGACATGTCCCCTTACTGGAGTGACCACATCTGCACACTTCCAAAACAACCACACACCACTCTCTGTCTTTAGCACTTAATGTGTGATAAAAATTGAAAATAAGCTCGTCCTAGGTTCACTGCTGGCCCTCTCTCCTTTTATTCTCGTTGCTGGTATATGGGTCAGATTTTCAGAAAATGTACAATTGGCAGCTGTACACATTTAGTAAATTCTGCTAAATTAGGCTGCAATTTGGTCAATACTAGGTAAACTCGAGTATATTTGACAATGCATTGATTCTAGCAATCTCTTTGGCTGGTTTGAACTGTATTTTAAATTTTATTTTCGTCTGAAATTGGGTTATTTGAGAGGATTGGTGAAGGTGAATAGTACATTTTCTGGCGACTTCACCCATTATAAATTAGAAAAGCAGAAATACCATTGTACAGCCATTTGGCGGAATACCAGATTCTCACTTAAAACCTCAACACTAGCTTATACCAGATTCTGTCTTTCTTATCAACTTCTCACCATAGCTTTAGGAGAAAAGCTTATAACTCACATTTGCCACTATCTGCGTAACAGGTTATTTGAGTTGTTTACAACTCTTGTGCTAAGTGATGTCATGTTTTCTCTAGGCGGAGGCTAATGTTTTCATACATAACAACAACATGTGTAGGTTTTTGTCTATGTCGAGGTGTGGAGTGAGGAGATTAGTTGAGGTTTTTATGGTTTGTATGCCACTTTGTAAGGATTGCAGTATGGGGATATATGTATGCATAATGTGGGATTTAATCGGTTGAGGTGTTAAAACTAGAATATCATTATTGATAGTTTTGTTTTTCCTCAGAGAGAAATGGGCGTGTGTGTTGGGGGGGGGGGGGGGAGCGATGGGGGAGATTAGGGTCAGATTTTCAGAAAATGTGCAAATAGCAGGTCAACATATTTTGTAAATTCTGCTAAATTATTTGGACTGAAAAAACCTCAACACTAGGTATATCTGAGTATATTTGGTATTGCCTTGATTCAAACAGTCTGTTTGGTTATGTTGAACAGTATTTTGAACCTGATCTTTGTCTTAAATTAGGGTTATTTGAGACAATCGGTGAAGGTGAATTGTACATTTTCTGAAAATCTGACCCATTAGTTTCTGTGTTTTAAGTTATAATAATGTCTTCACCCAGAAAAAAGGTATGACTAAGTTTGACCTGATGTCAAATTGACCTGATGCCTTCTTCTAAGAGTTACGTATGGCCGAGTATAAAATACTACAACCATATTATCACCATTAATTATGATTAATGATTAACTATAAAGATTGTATTAAGTGTATACCGGTATAGCTCTAGCTTGCGCGCTTTCCTATACTGCCTGTGCTTTCAACTTGAGTTAAAGGATGTTTATTTATGTTCAACAGTTATATGCAAAAATGGTTGCATTGTGTATTGTGACTATTTATAATTATAATATTTGTAATTATAATAATGATATATTGTATTCGTTACATAAGTTTTTTTAAAAAGACAAAATGGAGATGTCCTTCTGGAATTCAATCTCTTCTAGGGCTGTTCTAAATAGTAATAATTAATCCTTAATCATCCATAATCTTTGTACTTGTTTCTTTTATTTCAGCAAGAAACCTTTTGTGCAGCCTGGTGTAGATCACAAATCATCATATTAAACATTAAATGAAATAACCAATAGAAAAATTCAGTAAAGATTACTCAAATCAATCAATCGATCAATCAAGAAATAGGGACAACAAATTATGTGCCCACAGTATTGTGTGCCGAAAACTTGTTCTCTTTGGTGAAATGACTGAATATGATGATTGTTTATACATGTAGATGTATTGAAATCCTAAGAGTAACACATTGTTATATCAGATCGAGTTAAAATGACGATATAATATGGAGATTTCTGAACTTGTCTGTAATAAGTCATAATATATTGTAGATTGTATGGAAACCTTATTATTTTCAGGTAAGTGGTTTAATAATTGAGACTATGCAAAGCAAGAACACATCCACGTGGTGAACATGCGTGTTTTTATAACTATTATATTTAAATGTACGGCCACCTTTATAATAAAATAAAATAAAATAAAATGAAATCACTGCTACTACTGTGTTCCTCAATATCACATTTATCAAGTATAATTAACCAAGTTTAAAATAGGTTTGTGTATCACGAATTCCCCAATGGTTCCCCAGCTATGAAAGGAATGTATTCCTTCAGGCTAAAGTAACTTAATATACATTTTTTCAAGTTAACAAACACTATAGGTTAACGAGTGCACATAATGTGAACTTTTTAACACAAAGGAATTCCGCAACCTACGCCTTTTACAAGTGCTTGACTTATGCATAAGAAGACAAAACGTTTCCTCGCCTCCAACACTTTGGCTCGTGTAGGAGATTTTTCAGGAAAAGGGAAGGATTTATTTTCACTTCGACCTTTCTCATTATTTGTGGCCGGCGGGCGTCGCAGTGGTAAACTCTAGGTTAATCAGCTGTAGAGTATTATAGCGGGGAGGAGGTATAGACAATAGAGAGATTTAGCAACCACAACGCAACACTAACGCATCCACTAACTATTACTACATTATTATTGTTGTGGGGATATCTCGAGAGTTGCTAGGCCAAGGGCATCTGCATTGCAGGCCTCTCGAGATGTCCCCACAACGGTAAAAATGTAGGCCTACTAAAAGTCAGTGGATCACTGGATGCGTTATTGTTGTGTTGGTGCGTTGTGGTTGCTAAATCTCCCTAATGACCAGAAATCCCTATTGTCTATAGAACATATTGAGATGTACTTTATAGCATGTAGCAACAAGTGCAATATTCTAAGTCACTGGAACCAACGAGTTAGTTAACAGATTTATTATATGCTTTCAATCATGAAAACTTCAAAAAAATTGTGTCATAAATTTGAATTTCAGTAGTAATCTTAGTAAAAAACATATTGGTTGCCATGACAGTCCCACATAACTCACTAGTGAAATACGCATTATGCGTAAATCACTCTAGATACGTTGTTTTCAGAACAATGCGTATATGATATAATATATTCAGATAAACACGGTATTTACAATTTTTCAGCAGAATTTAGAAGAATTTACTTAATGTGCAGAGCTGCAAATATATCCTGGCCTATATGTTAACACCTGGCTGTTGTGGTCTCATCGTAACCCTGTGATTCCTTTTGATCATAAACATGGATCCGCTAATGGAGCATGATAACTGTTTATACTACAGCCCCCACCCAAGTTGTGCTTTAATAGATGAACCTTCACTAGCTAATCGCCTATAGCGGAGTTGCCTGAACGCTTCACTTCTGTCTTATATTTGGGTCAGATTTTCAGAAAATGTACGATTCAACTTCGCCAATCTTCTCAAATAACCCAAATGTCAGACGAAAATAAAGTTCAAAATACAGTTCAACCTAACCAAACCGATTGCTAGAATCAATGCAATGCCAAATATACTCGGATTTACCTAGTATTGGCCAAATTGTAGCCTGATTTAGCAGAATGTACTAAATATGTACAGCTACCAATTGTACATTTTCTGAAAATCTGACCCATTTACACGGAACTATGGGAGTTGTGTGTGCACCTAGAGGGCTTTACATAAACCTTCTCTTAAAATTACACAAACCCAGATGGTTAAGAAAATGTCCGACTTATATTAATAACTAGCTTTTATATTATTTGGCTGATCGTATGATTCTTTTAAAGGATTTTATTCATCAAAACATTGTGTACAAGGTACATTGTTCTCAGATTTTGATGACATTTAAAGAAAAATTCATTACATTGACTTATAATTCAATCAGTTCGAAATGTATAATGTTACACATGTAATACTTTAAATAGATATTTCTTTCTAAAAACCACAACCTGCGCCGTGTCACTACTTTATCCTGGTGAACAGATTATCTATAATTATTGATTGAAATCTATATGGGTCAGATTTTCAGAAAATGTACAATTCAACTTCACCAATCTTCTCAAATAACACAAATTTTCAGACGAAAATAAAGTTCAAAATACAGTTCAACCTAACCAAACAGATTGCTAGTATCAATGCTATGCCAAATACACTCGAAATTACCTGATATTGGCGATATTGCAGTCTAATTCAGCAGAATTTTCTAAATCTGTACAGCTGCCAATTGTACATTTTCTAAAAATTTGACCCAAATATAGAAACTAAAATATATCCCGAAATATCTCCCAATATATCCAGATGTAGATTTATTATCAGTGAATCAAAATTGAAAAAAAAAACCCATTCTTTGAATTGATCGGATTCACAACCACAATTGCTATTGTTAATATTTTAATTAATTGTTCATAATATCATCATTATCATTGGCTCTGTAATCAAACCAAGAAATTATTCTGTTTCCAGTTCTTCCAAGGTTTGCCTTGCAACCAAAATTACCAAATTTCAAGTTAAATTACACAATTAAAACTAAAACATAATATTTCAAACAAAAGTGCAGCTGAATATAAATACACCGGAAGAGTACAGTAAGTATTTAGCCCCATAATTCATTGTACGGGGCATGCGCAGTGACAGTATGGCACGCCCCCAATTAGGCGCATATGTTACTCACATGTGGGTCAGATTTTCAGAAATGCACAATCTATACTACACTTCTCTCAAAGTCTGCTAAATAAGGGTAAAAAATGATAAATACTGAATATATCTGAGTATATTCTGTATTGTATTCGTTCAATAAATCTGTCTGGTTATGTTGAACTGTATTTTGAACCTGATTGTCGTCTTAAATTTGAGTTATTTGAGAGGATTGGTGAAGGACAATTGTACGTTTTCTGACGATCTGACCCATGTATGATGTCTCTACACCCACCATGAACAAAGCTGTCATACCAGGTTAACTAACACATGTAATATGTCAAGTTTACACCAGGATAAAAGCTTTATAATTCACTATTGCCCATCAAAGCAACCATCATGGGTCAGATTTTCAAAAATGTACAATTGGCAGCTGTACACATTTAGTTAATTGTGTTAAATTAGGCTGCAACTTGGTCAATACTAGGTATATCTGAGTATATTTGATATTGCCTTGATTCAAACAATCGATTTTGTTATGTTGAACTTAGTTTTGAACCATATTCTTGTCTTAAATTTGGGTTATTTGGGACGATTGATGAAGATGAATTGTACATTTTCTGGGGATTTCACCCATATGGGTCAGATTTTCAGAAAATGTACAATTCAACTTTGCCAATCCTATCAAATAACCCAAATTTCAGATGAAAATGACTTTCAAAATGCAGTTTAACCCAACTAAACAGACTGCTAGAATCAATGCAATGCCGAATATACTCGAATTTACCTAGTATTGACCAAATTTCAGTCCAATTTAGCAGAATTGACCAAAAGTGTAGAGCTGCCAATTGTACATTTTCTGAAAATCTGACCCATATACGTTAAATGAGAAGACCCTTCTTAAAGCAGCATTCTCAGCTATTACAACAACACCTCATAATTTGAGCTAAAGGAATGAGGAAAACCAGCAGAGCGAAATCAAATTGTTTTCAGATGAAAAGAAACGGAACAACAATTAAGTAGGGAGTTTTAGCTGATAAGGCCAAAACAAAAAATAGGTGGTATTCCGATGTATCTAGCTAAGAAATAGTTGGGTTAACTTTTTTTTCTATTTTCTTTGAAAACCCACCTTCCAGGAACTGAGAAACATGTCTATTTTATAATAATGGTTGTTTTAAACAGGGGAAATATGCTTTTTGACAGTTCCGGGTTAGGAAAATTTGATAAACGAGGTGATTTACAGCTATTTTCAAGAGTGGCCATATGATTGAAATTGGCTGCGAACCGCCAAGTGCATCACGCATGTTAACTTTGAGTTTACGTTTTGTATGTGAATCATAAGTGGACATTTTCAATGTTCTTTATGGGTGTATCAATGTTTTGTATGTTGAAACAATATCACATAATAATGTGGTCCTGGGTAAGACCATGAAGTGCCTTTGTGTCTCTTTTCTCTGTCTCTCTCTCCCTACATCTCTATCTCTATTTCCTGGGTATGATCATGAACTGCCTCCCTCTCAGCTCTCCCGCCCTTGATATAATCATATCAAATGTGTTGGTAAGGGCGTAAAGCAACCAATCTCATTCACTCAATATCACATAATATTATATTATATATATGCAGATCAGGTCTATCTCACTCTGTTGAGTGCGATAACAACCTAAATTCCGACACAATTAGTCGAGGAATGTTTTCAGACGTGGCTCAGATTTTCAGAAGATGTACAATTCAACTTCGCCAATCTTCTGAAATAACCCAAATTTCAGACGAAAATAAAGTTCAAAATACAGTTCAACCTAACAAAACAGATTGCTAGAATCAATGCAATTCGGAATATACCCGAATTTACCTAGTATTGACCAAATTGCAGCTTAATTTAGCAGAATTCAGTAAGTGTGTACAGCTGCTAATTGTACATTTTCTGAAAATCTGACCCATTTGTTGATCTGTATTTTGAACCACATTTTTCTCTTACATCCGGGTGATCTGGGAGAATAAATCGAGGTGAATCGTACATTTTCTGTTGCACTGACCTACATAGATCATAGACCCACCTATGAAAATAGATTAAATATGAAAGCGCCCTATATCTAAGGTGTGTATGAAGTATGGAATAGTACTTAGTCGCATCATTAGGATCTATCACCTGTCCATCACGTGTCAACTTAGCCACGTCAACAACATATGTATACCCTGCCACCTACCGGGCTACAGCTTCACTTCATAGCGGAAGTAGCCACTGCGCATGTGTGAAGTGGGGTATCATGGGATTAGAATCCTTATTTTATACTGATTAGCATTGTAACAGGGTTTCTGCCTTAATTAAATCTGGCTCTAATTAGTTCATGAATATTGACTATTTGGATCTCAGCTTTCTCTATTTGTGATCAGATCAATTAATGAATTAACTATAAAGTTGTTTATCTGCTAGTAATTTTTCCTTGTGTAATTGTTGAATGGAATCTTTGTTACATGGGAGGAGTTGGAAAGCGGAATAACAAGGCTGTGGTATAATTTCTAGGGCTAGAGTAGATATATGGGTCAGATTTTCAGAAAATGTACAATTGGCAGTTCTACACATTTAGTAAATTCTGCTAAATTAGTCTGCAATTTAGTCAATACTAGGTAAATTCGAGTATATTCTGCATTGCATTGATTCTAGCAATCTGTTTGGTTAGGTTGAACTATATTTTGAACTTTATTTTCCTCTGAAACTTGGGGTATTTGAGAGGATTGGTGAAGCTGAATTGTACATTTTCTGAAAATCTGACCCATATTTGCCTTTTCTAACACTATAGCAAATTTCAAAAAGGTATCACAATTTGCAGGTGGCAGTTCTATTATTCAGGGATTGTAGTATGACTGAAGTAGCGACCATTTTCCCTTAGGACATTTGCAACTTTTCAATGAATTCTCATAGAGACAATACAACTATCTATAAAAAATGAATAAAAAACGTATTAATAATTACTCTTTCGCCCTGATATGACCACATGAATACAAAAGTATAGTGTAGTATAGTGGGTGTAAAGCAACCAATTCTACCCCTTCCACCCACTCGAATCACCCTGTTTAGAAAATCCTGATCCTCTCCCTCCCCCCAACCACAATTTAATCGAAAAATCCAATGACCATTTTTAAACACTACGGTAATAGATTCAAATTTTCAATTCTAGTATTCAGGGATTATAGTAGGACTGAAATAGCGACAATTTTCACTTAGGATACTAGTAAGTGCTCAATGAATTATTACAGAGAAAAAGACTATTAATAAATAATGAATAAAAAAGTATTATTAATTATTCTTTCGCCCTGATATACCCACATGAATACAAAAGCGGTGTTTAAAAAAGGTAGGTGTAAAGCAACCAATTCCACCCCACCCGCCCACTCACCCTGTTTTGAAAATCCTGATCCCCCCTCCCCCCCACCCTCCCTCCCCCCAACCACACTGACCTATCCAGCCTCACCCATCCTATCTGACAGCTTTTATCATAAGTTAATAAATCATACTTATTCTAATCCTCGCCATGGCAACCTGAGGTGACACCCTGCGGGGAGGAGCTGTACTATGTGTAGAAATGTGATCCCACTGCTTATTACTTCCCCTCCTCGCACCTCCATCTCTCTCACCTCACCTCTCCATTTTATAACAGCTCCTAGCCTGGCTAACAATCATGGCCTTTTTAAACAATGATGTCTTACTGGGTCAGATTTTCAGAAAATGCACAATTTACTATTCTACACATCTATTAAATTCTGTTAAATTAGTGAGTGAAAAATGATAAATACTACGTATATCTGAGTGTATTCTGTGTTGTATTCATTGAATAAACCTGTCTTGTTATATTGAACTGTGTTTTGAACCTGATTTCGTTATTAAATTTGAATTTTTTGAGAGGATTGGTGAATGCCAATTGTACATTTTCTGGAGATTTGACCCTACTGGTGATGGGGCGATGGAGAGATGGGGAGAAACAAGGCAGTTTCCCATCATTGAATAATGATTTTTGTGGATGTTGTTGAGGTGAAGTCGTGCATCACCTTTTTTAAAATTTTCAATACAGTTTCAGAGAGAAAAATCCTCTAGAAATGTATTCTATGGGTAATGATATGAACAGTGAGATGAATCTGGAATATATTTTTCAGATTGTATCGATAATCTGAGGAGCTTTGTATCGGGCTTATTATCATATTTACCTGTTAGAATCCCTACATGGTTCAGCAGGATGTATAGAATAAATAATGCATTGAGGCATCGTTCGTGATAAGATTTAGGCACATTTTATCCCTTTATATATTAGTAAAACCTTGTTTTCACATAAATATTTCCTGCCCAATCCCACCAGACCTATTTACAGTAGCTTAATGGTGTTTAGTCATAAGTCAGACCAGGGGACTGGTTCATAATAAATCTCCACTTCATATTTTCCGTCCTTAGCTACTTTTCCATGCTAAGCAGCTGGTAGGAAACCTTTAGGGAACACTCTAGGTCCAAACCCTTGGATCAAATAAGAATGGTATGTCAGTGATTGGACACCTACTTCGCTAATCGGTTTTCTTGCCTAGGACTAGGCGTTCTAATGGGATTATAATGGCATTTTGCGGTGTTAATAGACTTATAATGGCACTTTGCGGTTACAGGCGAGAGGCTTTCCCTCCGTTTGAAGGGCCACTCTCAACTTTGGGCCTAGACTGGGAAGGAATTTGATATACACAAGTACACTCCTACCTATTACCGCGTTTGAGCAACCAAATTTGGGTGTTAAATTGGTCTGCGGTAGGAAGGGACCATAATATATTATAGCGGCCGGTGCCTCGCCGGCTCTTAACCACTAACACATGTTTGGAGTGTGAGGCCCTCTACGAGTAGGATGTTTAGGTCAAAATTAGATATAGCTGAATTTTATTAAGTTTAAACAATAATGCAATAATGCAAACTAGACGCACAGTGGATTCAAATGCAAAAATCTGAATTAAAATATCTTTATTGAAAAAAATGTTATGCCATGTCAAAGGTCAGAAATCTGGAAGAAAATTACCCTCCTTAACTTCAAGAGCCCCAGTCTCAGTAACCCTACACCTTGTGGTGACAGCCTAAGAGATGTTATTGGTAAAGGGCGATCAAGTGTGCAGGGGGTAAGGGAGATGCTATCTGGACCCTGCGGAAGTAGGTAGGAGTGAGTACTACTTTTTATTTCTACAGTATAAATATCTGACAAAAGCAAGGCAACATAACTTAAGGGACAATAGGGGACTTGCATAGCCGCAATTTTGAATCTTGATTCGCATGGAATTATGGGACTAATGGTACAGTGTAAAATCTATAGAAAACATGTCATGTTCAGCATGGAATATTTATCAATGCTCTAATGTCAATATCCATGTGTTATACATGTTTCCATGACAGAAGTCCCCATCTTTCCCATCATGTATTTAATTGTCATAGATCATAATTTGTACAATATGAATTTGGTGAAAACATTCTTGCAATTTTCGATAAAAACGTTGCAAAATATTTGTACGTCAGATTTGAACAGAATCTATCCAAGCATACACTGCAGTAGATATTCGCAGTGAGACATGCAAATTCTCTATTTTAGTAAATATGTGTTGTGCAACAGACCCCCTGCTCCCAGGTGTGGTGAGGCAGTTATCAGGGTAGGGAATGGCGGCTGACGTGGCTGATATACCTTCATTCCCACCCGTCAGTAGATGGACATGTCTATCTCTCCCCGCGTCTATATTAAATCCACCTCTTTATTCATCATATCAAGGTGTTAGTTTACTGCACTGACTTGTACCCGACCCTGGCCACATTCTCAGCACGTCAGGGGGTATTGAGGTACCTTCTCTCACCCTCTCTCTCTCCAGATATGTGGGGTGGGGGTATTCGGGTACCATCGGTGTGATCTTGGTTATTTATATTTGTACTTTGTATTTAAAGTTGTTTTAAATACATTCTTTGAATCAACACAGCACCAAATATAATCAGATATTTTGTTATAATAATGTTTATCATTTTTCATTCTTTCAGAATTTACTGTGATGGTGAGGAGTGGCGAGGTCCTTTCTACATGGCCAGTGAACCCTGTGGATAGGACCTTGTCATTCCTCTCCACCTACAGAACCAGCACAACACCATCGCACGGCTTACCGCAGAGCTTACCGCAGCCAGTGGAGACCACCCTTTAGAATACAGCTTTAATACATGGTGTTATCTGTGTGTGCACCTGCCCCAAACATCTAACACTGTTCTTGAGGGTACATCTCCTCAAGGCAAACTAAAGGATTTTGGATTGAGTGAATTCACACATGTCCAGTGCTATGAACTAGGCTGAATAGAAGTACGTGCTACCTTTGTCCTTCAATCACATGATGTACACAGTCATAAAGAAACCAAAGCATGAAAACAGTGCTGAAAAGGTTTATAAATGCATATTTTCTAACTGCAGTCTAGGCTCAAAGCCTATTACATGCGACAGGATCGGTATGCGGTATGTTATTGGCTTTCCCGGCCCTGGAGTAGACCCACCACTACCTAATGGGTATCTAGGAGATTTTGCGGTGAGTTTCCGATAGGTCCTGGGCCCAAAGTGGTTGTTTGTTAAGTGTGTGGCCAATGAAATGTTTAAAAATCATTAAAAGTTCTTATTTATTGCGTTCGAACTGCTGACTAAATGCTGTTAACAACATTTGAATTTGAACTACCATCCTCCTGATGCCCGAAAGCTTGAGAAACTAATAAAATCAACACCAACTCTATTATGTTCTTCATAAGTTACATCTATTAAACATACTTCGGCCAACCCGATATACAGCGAGCCTCTTCCCCTTCGACTGAACATTTAAAGAATTTAAAACTGTGTTTATATACCAGAAGCACTTAATGATAATTAAATGTTCAACCATTTATCCTTCTGTATGGTAGTCTGTCGGTCGACGAGCATAACGTTATAATACAATAAGCTTTTGAGTCATTAAAAGGAGTATTGAATACAACATTAAACTAAATCAGGCAATATCATCAGATATGTTCTGTCATAAAGTTTTAGTTCGATATTCTGTCGTTTCGATATGTGTAAGGAACAAAACATGCCCGTAATAAATTCAATTTTGTCATAAGATGATCCGTGAATAATAGAATTGCCACTATAACCTGTAAGAGTAACTCATGTTATTGAGTAACTCTCGTATTACAACATCTTCTCTTCATATGACAAATCCCATTAGGTTTATTGGAAATATAAATGTCAGGTCCTTCAGCAGAAATAAATGTTTCCTACAAACGTTTCTGAAGGGGGAAGAGGTGAGTGCTATGGGAAGAACTTTTGTGTTTTAAATCTTCTTTCTGTTGCTTTGTGAGCTTTTTTAGTGTCCTTAAATTTAAATATTGGGCGAGGGTGTCAGAAAATGTACAATTGGCAGTGGAGACCACCCTTTAGTTAACATCGATCAACAACTAACCATTTCCTGAGTCATTTCATAACTGCCCCTATTTCTTTCCTTAATTATTAACTTAATATTTCATTTCCCCCATGAAGCTTAACCCTAAGCTGGAAAAGGTCAAACGACAATACAATAGAAGCAAAGAAGGAGGGTGGGTGCATATAATATATTTAAAATCATGGGTTTAATAAATAATATTTTTCTATTCATAGATGTATCTCACTTCATTATTAAACGCTTCCTAGATCGAGTCATTAGCATGTAATTACAGCCCATGACATAAGTTTTAAAGTCAAGAATATACACACATTCATCCAAGGTCCCTGGGACATCCCCCCCCCCCTCCCCGCTCCCACCCTGCCTAAACCCACCACCACAACTTAATCTCAAGCTTAACAAAGTAAAATGATGGAAGAGGAGGAGCAGGAGGGGGAGGGAGGCAGGGAGGGAGGGGGTGGGGGCGGGAGGGGGACTGGAGACACAAGCTGCTCCTATGCTGTCTATGATATGGGCCAGGTTGTCAGAAAATGTACAGTCAAATTGAGGAAAAGCATCTCGCTCCAAACCGCAAAATGCCATTAAAATTTCTCTATGATGCCTACTCCTGGGCCGGAAAAGCCATTAGCGCAGTAGGCGTCCTATCACTGACACATCCGATCTGATCTGAGAGGTTGTGAACCTAGACTAACAATTTTAAATTTGGGTTAGGCCCCCCCCCAAAAAAAATAGGTGTGTTACCGACATAACCACCCCTAACTAGAAAAACCTACCCCACTTAAAATACTTTTTTTTAAAACCATGACTAATTTTTCTCGGCGATACTTTTTTACCAAAAAAGCTAATAAAATCAGGAAAACAAGCCCTCCTAATCAGAAACCCTTAAAAGGCACATTTCTCTAGTTAACTATTGTTACGAAATAAACCTTTTTTTTTAGTTCTTTGAAGGTGGAATAAAATTACCATCCCACCCACCCCACACCTATTTTTCAGCCATATAAATCGCTTTCAATTGATGATTTTAGCCTTATTTGAGAGGTTTATGGAAGGGGAATTGTACATTTTCCTGCAATTCCCCCCATGGAGGTAGAGAGCATGGCGTGAGCAGATGATGAGTTAATGTCTTGGACTGTCACGAGCAGGTGGACCTGCTCCTCCTCCTCCACTGAGCAGCACATCCATGAGTGATGAGCAATCTAGCGTCAAGGTGAGTCACTCGGACCAACTCACCCAGCAACTTCCTCCTTCTCCCAATCCCAGCCACAGGAGTTTTTTATCTTTTACTGAAACAGAAGGACTGGGGTAGGGGGGAGGGACCCTGTATGGTGGGGGGGAGGGGGAGGGTAGGGGTAGGGAGGCTGAGGGAGGGAGAGAAAGGGAAAGGAAGAGAGATAAAGGAAGAGCAAGGGAGTGATAGGGAGAGAGGGTGGCAGGGTGGCAGGGAGAGGCATTGGGAGGAAGAGGGAGAGGAAGGGAGGGACAGGGAGGGACAGGGAGTGACAGGGAGAGAGAGGGAGAGAGGGGGAGGGACAGGGAGGGAGAGGGAGAGGGAGAGGGAGAGGGAGAGAGAGGGTGGGAGAACGAGGGACAGGGAGGGACAGGGAGGGAGAAAGGAAGAAAAACAGATTCATTCCTCTGGCCTTACCTTTCCTCTCTCTTTTATCAGCCAATATTGCTCGTTATTTCTGTCCCTCTTTCCTTCTCTCCCTCTCTTTCCCCACTCCTCCTCCTCCCCCACTCTATGTCCCTCTCTCCACCTCTCCTCTCTGTCCTCCCGCTCCCTCTCACCCCATCAATCCCCCATCTTCACAAACCAGGCCATTGGGGTAATAGCTTACGCAAACTGCTAATTTACGATCCACCTGCCAGGTGCTTTCATAGCACAACACCCGAGAATTAAAATCAATGAGCTTTTCATCAGTAGCTGCATAATTTCTAGCACTTTCTCCTTTTCCTATTCAGTTTAATGATGTGGAATAGAACCACATTAATCAAAAATCGCTTCAAAAGAGTTTTTAAGCCCCGGCCGTCTTTCCTATGGGCATTTTTTAACACATGGCACTGAGTATATTTATGGGGGAATCTTACAAAGGGGTTCAGTAAATCTTCTACAACAATGCAAGATTTATAACTTGAAGGAAACTCAAGGTGAGACTATTGTTGGTCTTATAATAATGCGGGGTAAGAAAGGGTTAAATCTATTATGTGGGTGAAGTCGTTGGAAAGTGTACAATTCGTCTTCAACAATCTTCTCAAATAACCCAAATTTAAGACGAAAATAAAGTTCAAAATACAGTTCAACCTATAGAAACAGATTTCTAGAATCAATGCAATGCCAAATATACCCGAATTTACCTAGCATTGACCAAATTGCAGCCTAATTTAGCAGAATTTACTCAACGTGTACAGCTGCCAATTGTACATTTGCTGAAAGTCTGACCCATGTGGGTGAAGACGTTGGAAAATGTACAATTTGTCCTCAACAATCCTCTCAAATATTCCTAATTTAAGACCAAAATGTGGGTGAAAATACATTTCAAAATAACCGAACATATTTTTTTCAATCAACGCAAAGCACATTATACTCAGATACACCTAGTATTCATCATTTTTCAGCCTAATTTAGGAGAATTTACTAGATGTGTAGAGCTGCAAATTGTACATTTTCAGACGACTTTTAATACCCATAGGGTAAACTGCTGAGGGATATTTGGGATTTGTTGGTAAACCTCGCATTTAATTCGGGAATTTTCCGTTAAAATTCGGAAAATAAAGAGGCCCAGATTGTGTCCATTATCGTTAAGAAATTAAATTTTCGTGCAAGAATTATTTGAATTCGAGAATACAGTTTTGAATAAGAGAAACGTAGAATTTGCCACGAACTGAGATTTTGGCGGGTCACCATAACTTCATGTTGATTTAATGAAGCCCATCAGCAAAACAAAACACTCAACACTTTTCCACCTAAATTTTGGCAAATGACTTTTAGGTGGTAGGAAAACAACAAGTTTCTGATCAATGTCAACCAATAATACAGTTTAATTTTCTATTTGGCGTTAGTGTTTACAGTTGAGCGAGATTCTCTATCCCATACATACTTTTCTTCAATTTCTTCTCCAATAAACCTTTTAAAAATCCTTCGAGCCCAGTAGTACCCCTGGGAGCCTTTGGACTCTTTGAATAAATGTAATCCGTTTTAGGAAAATGAGTCATAAGTCGCAAAAAATGGATATTGAGATATCACCATATTTGAAAAGAGGAGATCAAGTTAATTCAAATGGTAGTAAACACTAGAACATCTAATAAGTATTTCTATATTTTAACCTTGATATTCTTATTTTTGAAAAACAAAGTTTTCAATGTTTCTGGGTGGGTAAGCACCAGTGAAGTAACTAAACATACTCCATATAAAGGCCCTCAAAACGCAAGGATATATTTAATACAATGTCCCAAAAAGTATTACATGGATTTATATGACTATAAGTGCTAAACCAAAAAAAGGCTGGAGGATTGGGCAAGGAGGAAGTGAGATGTAAGGGATATGGAGGAGGGTGATTGCTTGTCCAGCCATGCTGCTATAGGCAGTAGCAGGAGGAGGGTCAGAGTTTCAGAAAATGTACAATTGGCAGCTGTACACATTGAGTAAATTCTGCTAAACTAGGCTGCAATTTGGTCAATACTAGGTAAATTCGGGTATATTTTGCATTGCATTGATTCTAGCAATCTGTTTGGTTAGGTTGAACTGTATTTTGAACTTTATTTTCGTCTGAAATTTGGGTTATTTGATAGGATTGGTGAAGGTGAATTGTACATTTTCTGAAAATCTGACCCAGTAGGAGGAGGAGGGTGTGTATTGTTTGCCTGGGCCAGGGCTATTGTGTACACGAGCTATTACACCATCCTTACATCTAGTGATCGGCTCAGACAACACCATCATCTCAACCACGAGCTACTCATAAGCCAGCCTTGTGTCACTAGACAAACACCATCCATCTTGCTGGGGTGGCCAAACACTGGTACTCCTATCTCTGTCTACCCCCCACCCCCCCGCACCCCGACCCCCATACTGCTTGCTGGGTCAGATTTTCCGAAAATGCCCAATTCGCCTTCACCAATACTCTTGAATAAGCCACATTTAAGACAAAGATGAGCTTCAAAATGCAGTTTAACATAACAGAACTGATACTTTAAATCAATGTGATACCAAATATACTCAGATATACCCGGTGTTCATCATTTTTCAACCAACTTTAGCAGAATTTTCTCAATCTGTAGACCTGCCATTTGTACATTTTTTGAAAATCTGACCCTGCTGCAGCCCCCTACTAGCCCAGCCCACCTAGTCTCGTTCTTCAGACTGATTGCTTGGTATGATCCTGAGAAAAAAAGAAGAAAATGTATTTGTAATAAATAATTGAAACCAACAATTAGGGGTCTTGTTTCCAACCCAAAATAATATCACCATCAAGACAACCGGGATACTCGATATAAATATCTACCTACCTCGATACATGTATTTTTGATTATAATTGTTTAATGAACATGAATTATTCGTTTTTTTCTATGTGGCTTCAACTCCCTCCCTCTCTTTTGCCCTCTCTCTCTCTCCCTTATATACTTCCTCTCTTTATCAGTCTCTCTCCCTGTCCCCCCCCTCCCCTCTGACTCTCTATCTCCTACCTCTCACTTTCTCCCACTTTTTGTCCTTTTCCCCCGCTCTCTTCCCCTCCCTCTCTATTGCTCGCTATTCTCCCTCTCTCTGTTTAACCCCCCGCTCTTGCTTTATCCCCCCTCCCAACCGTCCCAGCCAACCCTATAGAGAAAATAAGAAGACAAAATAGTATAATTATTATACTATAGTTTTATTTCCACCATAAACATGTACAAATTCTGGGGTAATATATGGGCAGGGAAATGAGCTCACACTATGTGGCTACTGCGGGTGTACAGTAACATCAAGGTGTAATAAAGTACGTTTTTAAACATCACATAACATCGGATAAGTCATGCACATGGGTAAAATTGCAATTCAGAAACATTGTCACAACTCTGGAATATTGGTAGAATAAGGGGGAAATATTCATAATCTATAAATAGGGGAAAGTTTCACCGTACTTTTGTGTAATATAACTCAGCTCGTCACCCGACAAGCGTCTGTCTATTTCCCTGTCTCTTTTTCTTGTGGTGAAAACTAATAGAATAAACTTGAGTAGTCAAAAGTGAGAAGCCAATACAGATTAAGTTTTTTTTATAAATGATATCATTTTCGAATTATTATGACTAAAGATGCATTTAATTTTGTTATCACTGTGGTTGAATGTTGGTACCCCCATATGTGGGTCAAATTTTCAGAAAATGTACAATTGGCAGCTCTACACATTTAGTAAATTGTGCTAAATTAGGCTGCAATTTGGCCAATACTAAGTAAATTCGAGTATATTCGGAATTGCATTGATTCTAGCAATCTGTTTGGTTAGGTTGAACTGTATTTTGAACTTTATTTTCGTCTGAACTTTGGGTTATTTGAGAAGATTGGTGAAGTTGAATTGTACAATTTCTTAAAATCTGACCCATAAATGGTTTCTGCTGCCTCTTCCCAACCCCGCTCCCTCTCCCTGCGCTCCCTCTTCACCCCCCCCCCCCCCCCAATCTCAGCGCTAATGCTGATCGGTGTCATAGGATCCCAAAATCCCCCTGGAAAAAAAAAGAGAAAAATAGAGAATTAATGCAGGAAGACGTAATGGTCTTGGAGGTCGTGTGGTGACATCATTCAGACTCACGAGGGGGTAAATATCATGCATATTTAGTGCAGGCCACTCAGCAATAGAATCTCTCTATTTCCATAATTAAAATGGGGTGAAATCATGAGCTTTCTGAATAGAAAATGAGTATTGTTATGAATAAATACATTCAAGATAGAATTTCAATAGAATTTAATAAAATTCTAGATACCTGTATTGCAGACTGGGTAAATGATTTAAAGGAATTCAATTTTGAAAATCAAAAATTAAAGTGAATGTTACTTACGATACTTTCACAAACAAGTAGAAACCGTTAAATGTGAATAATAATGGACTGTAATTATTTTGTTATTACTCGGGACGCCCTAGGGATTGAATTGAATTTAAATTAAATTAAAGGACAATTAAAAAGATAACAATAGATCATCCCCACCCTAGAACTACATCCCCATCTCCCTTCTCCTTCTCCCCTGCCTTCCCCAGCTAACCTCGCAGTTTACCTGATAAGATATCTGAATTTTCTAACCAAACCCTATCCTCCTCTCTGTCTTCTTTATCAAACCAAGCCTTCCCCTTCCCCTTACGCCCCTTACGCCCCTCCCCCCTCTCCCCTTTAACTCCCATCCCTTCACCCTCTTCATATTATTATCATAAGATTTTTATTTCAATACTTTTCATACATATGATATCAGTGTTACAATGCCATATATACAATATCATATCAAAACAGGGTAAAACGTCCTCTACAAGTAGTTTTTCCTGATGACCCTAAAAGAATGTAATAATGTAAGAATGTAATAAAATAAATACAGTTGTTCAATGTCTATTCTTCTCTTTACTTTGCATGCTTTTTAGACCTTCGTGCAGGAGATTCTATCTTTGATTAGTGTCTATTATTTAATAAAGGTTCGACGATGTCATCCTCCCTCTCCTCCTCCCCCGTCGTTCTCCCCCACCCTTCCTATAGCTAATCATAAAACATCAGAATTTCCTTACCAAACCTTGTCATTTTCTCCTCTCTCTATCTTCTCTATCCACCCTGCGCCCTTCGCACCCGCCCTCTCTCCCCCCTCCCCTCCCCCCTCCCTTCTCCCCCCTAGCGGAGAGACCTGGTACCTGATCACTGATCCCCCCACTAATGCTTCCCCGCCATGTTTACATAGCTCCCTCTCCCGCCAGCTACGGACAACACACACTTTTTATCCTCCTGTTTTGTCTGCATCATCATTATTGGAGAATTAGCCGGGAAGATTGGCTGGGATGGCATAACTGGGTGTGGGAAAGGAAGGGGAGGAAGGGGGAGAGGAAGGGGTGGGGCTGTGTGTGGTCCTAGAAAACATAATTAGAATATACGTGGGTAGAATATGGTAGTGGGGCGTACTTAAAGATGATCATTTTTTATGTGTTTAATATAGAAAAATGAGTCACAAGTCGCAAAAAATATATTTTGAGATATCATCATATTTGAAAAGCTGATTCTAATGATAGTAAGCATTAGGACATTTAATAAGTAATTTTTTATTTAAATTTGATATTTTTACTTTTGAAAAAAAAAAAGGTTTCTGATAAATATACTCCATAAGATTACCTTAGAAATACAAGTTAAGTTAAGAGATGTCTCCACATCCTTTATAAGAGCTCTTTGAATTTCTCCTATAGAACTTCTACTTGTCCTCCCCCCTCCCCCCCCCCCCCCCCCCACCAACATACATCCCCCCCCCCCTCTAATGAATGTGATCGGGGCAAGGCCAGCCCTTACACAGGTGAGTAGTGCATAAAAAGTGTGCCTTTGTTCTGGCGATAGTAACTGGTGAAATGGGTTATGAAACAAGGCCCTCGTGCATAGGTGAACGACCGAGTGGGCATCTCTATGAATTTCAATATTCAAGCGGTAGGCAGACAGGCGTTGTGCTTTCAGCCCTCTCACCACCATTTTGTACTTATGATATGGCTGAAGTCGCCAACAAATGTACAATTCACCTTCATCAATCCTTTCAAATAACCCAAATTTCAGACGAAAATAAAGTACAAAATACAGTTCAACCTGGCCAAACAGATTGCTAGAATCAATGCACTGCCAAATATACTCGGATGTACGTAGTATTGTCTTATTTAGCAGAATTTACTAGATGTGTACAGCTGCCAGTTGTACACTTTTTGAAGATCTGAACCATATAGGCATTTATGTAGTCCTCCAGCAAGAACAACAGGGCAAAATCTACTTTTTATAGTCAAATGACTCTATCATGACTTACAGGACTGAATTCATCAATATTCTCCTGCTGTTCTATGTTTTCACAAGAATTTGAAGGTGAATCCGCCAAGAGAAAACGCCCGCCGGTGAGCGATAATAGGCGAAGGGTTCTCCAAATATAAATGAGGACGTTTTAGAAGCCATTTAGCAAAAATAACTGTATAAAAACTTCCAAAATTTTGGTGAAAATGATTGTTTTTAGAAGGGTTGGAAATGGAATGAAACAACAAGTAGAAAATCTTTAAGTTTAAGGGTCAGATTTTCAGAAAATGCACAATCTACAGTTCTACACATCCATCAAATTCTGCTAAATTAGAGTGAAAATTGATAAATACTAGGCATATCTGAGTATATACTGTATTGTATTCATTCTATAAATCTGTCTGGTTATGTTGAACTGTATTTTGAACCGATTTTTGTCTGAAATTTGGGACATTTGAGAGGATTGGTGAAGATGAACTGTACATTTTCTGACGACTTTACCCTTCAGTTAGACCAGGGGACTAGGTGCAAGTCTACCTATTGTGTTAAGTATCAGCATCTATTGCCCTTATATAAGCACACTATACATGCTTCTGGTTGTGACCCCTTTTAGTTTGTAAACACTGCTATAAAACCTATAATACTAGAGACAGTGTTGTCCGGGCTGCGCCTAAATCCCATCTATGAATTGTTGGATGACATTTATAACACATCTATAGAGAGTTGACTAGCAGGGACTATATACAATGGGTCAAATTTTTAGAAAATGTACAATTGGCAGCTGTACACATTTAGAAAATTCTGCTGGATTAGGCTGCAATATCGCCAATATCAGGTAATTTCGAGTGTATTTGGCATAGCATTGATTGTAGCAATCTGTTTGGTTAGGTTGAACTGTATTTTGAATTTTATTTTCGTCTGAAATTTGTGTTATTTGAGAAGATTGGTGAAGTTGAATTGTACATTTTCTGAAAATCTGACCCATATATTCGTTATGTTCCATGGAGGCCTCTGGCTGTCATTTAGTAACTCACATTAGAACCTGACATTTTCAATCTAATTTCTAGTATATCGGTTGATCTATTTTGATCTGGAAAGCCGGCTAGTTCCTAAATGTATCTATAATTGCCTAATGCTGGCTATGTACACTGCCAATCTCAGAATGGTGGACACGGTTGTCACCTAGAAATTTTTTTCCAACATCCGCATATGCTAGGGCTACACCAAGGTGTTCGTCCTTGCGGCAGATACGGTTCTCTAATCCGTCACCATTGGTTTACCATTAGCCGTAAGGTGAAAACCGGATGGGCCGTAATGAAAAGTTTCTTGGTGAAGTTACACCTTTAAGGACAAGGCGAGCCCAGGCGCCGCTCAGCCTACAGGCCGGTGAGCGTCCGAGATACCACGGGTGCATCAGTCAGGCGTGACGACGCCCACCCTCAGGTGTGACGGCGGATGCCACCCAGTTTTCATACGGTTGCTAAAACCTACCTGGTCCCCAGCCACCAACCGTATCAGCCACGGCTGTAATACATCGCAGGCGCCGCAGTGTAGATGGAGAAGGTTGTTAGAAAATAGCAACATGTTACGATGAGCCATCAATTTACTAGCGATTTTATTTTCACCAGCTTTTAAACTGACATACAACTCCCATAATTCCATGCAAATCAAGATTAAAGATGGCGGATATGCAAATCCCCAATTGACTGATCTTTGTAAGATGAGATATAATTTAAAAAAAAAAAAAAAAATTAAACAGCAACTTCAAGGTCACCCTTAAATGGTAATATATATGAATTAATTTTAGTTGTAAACATTTTATCTAAAGGAGAAAATGTATAATGGCTTTGCTTAGTATAGATTTATTTTAAACTAAAACAATTTCATGATAAAATACCTTAGTGCGATCACTGTGAGGCTAATATCTTCCAACCTGAAACTTAAGATTCTAATTAGGTCCAAAATCTTTTAAATATCTCATAAAACTGAAAAATTCTTCCCTAATACTTTCAATACTTCCCCCAATCACGAAACCTGATCATTCTCGATCTTCCCGGCAATGAAATGGTCACGGAAATGTAATAACCGAGCATTTTTTTGTTGCCAAGACAACGCTATCGGCCACCTTGGCCTGATGGAAGAAAAACAACAAATTTCAATTAAATTGGTAAACCCGATCCTGATGCGCCAATCGCGAAGATAATTACAGAATTAATACAATTGTCAGGAATACAATAAAGTTCACGGCTCTTGTCAGTGTGGATGGGAATGGGTGGGACTGGGTGGGACTGGGTGGGAATGGGTGGGACTGGGTGGGAATGGGTGGGACTGGGTAGGACTGGGTGGGAATGGGTGGGAATGGGTAGGAATGGGTAGGACTGGGTAGGACTGGGTGGGAATGGGTAGGACTGGGTGGGAATGGGTAGGACTGGGTGGGAATGGGTAGGACTGGGTGGGAATGGGTAGGAATGGGTAGGACTGGGTAGGACTGGGTGGGAATGGGTAGGACTGGGTGGGACTGGGTGGGAATGGGTAGGAATGGGTAGGACTGGGTGGGAATGGGTAGGACTGGGTGGGAATGGGTGGGAATGGGTAGGAATGGGTAGGACTGGGTGGGAATTGGTGGGACTGGGTAGGACTGGGTGGGAATGGGTAGGAATGGGTAGGACTGGGTGGGAATGGGTAGGACACGGTGGGAATGGGTGGGAATGGGTGGGAATGGGTGGGACTGGGTGGGAATGGGTGGGACTGGGTGGGACTGGGTGGGAATGGATGGGACTGGGTGGTTGGCTCATCCCAGGCAACATCCCAGCTTATAGCAGCTTATAGCAGGGCCTGTAGTAAAGCCATGGAGAGCATATATATATGTGAAGTGTTTCAGGAAAATGAGTCACAAGTCGCAAAATTTATTATTTTCAAAGTGTTTTTTTTCCACAAGATCTCTTTGCCGAATGGTCTGATTTTTAGAGGGTGTAGCAGTTATAGAATCCACCAAATTTCGGGACATTGTATTAAATATATCCTTGCATTTTGAAGGCCTTCGTATGGAGTATATTTAGTTACTTTACTGGTATTTACCAATCCAGAAACATTGCGAACTTTATTTTTCAAAGATAAAAATATCAAAGTTAAAATATGGAAATACATATTAGGTGTCCTAGTGTTTACTATCATTGGAATTGGCTTGATCTCCTCTTTCCAAACATGGTGATATCTCAAAATCCATCTTTGGCAACTTATGACTCATTTTCCAAAAACGGATCACATATGGGTAAGATTTTCAGAAAATGTACAATTGGCAGCAATACACATTTAGTAAAATCTGCTAAAATACTAAGCCTGTAATGTGTTCAATACTAGGTAAATTTGAGTATATTCAAAATTGCATTGATTCTAGCAATCTGTTTGGTTAGGTTGAACTGTGCTTTGAACTTTATTTTTGTCTGAACTTTGGGTTATTTGGCAGGATTGGTGAAGGTAAATTGTACATTTCCTGGTGACTTCACCCCATTATTGTGACTTTATTTTATTTTTGTCTGAAAATCGGGTTATTTGAGAAGATTGGCGAAGTTGTTGTTGTTGTTGGAACGTTTATTTGCCATTTCGTGAGGGTCATATCGGAGGGTCTAACTCCTAAAATAAAAGGAGGATTTCAAGCCCATCCAGATATACGAAGGATGACAGAGAAATAGGAGAACAATCCAGCATTAATATAAGTCAATACCTTAATGGTGGCCCCTAGTGTGACACCCTGGAAGATATACATAGTAGAAAACGCGGTATGGAAAAATAACGACTTAATAGCTGACATCATGGTGTCATAGAGTGTTATCTAAAAATTCAATATGGTCACTTATTGGCATCCTAATGTTTACCATCGTGGAGTCAACTTGATCTCATCTTTTCAAATATGATGATGTCTCAAAATCTCTGGCGACTTGTGACTCATCTTCCTGTGACACTTCACATATTGATGAACTCCTCTTGAGATGTACCAGTATCTTATCTTTAAAGTGTAGTGCATTTGTTTAGATGATAACTTACCATAACTGTGTCATTTGATGATAGTCGTTGGTATTGATTAAGAAAACGCCCACTTATATTATATATACAAGTGTATGAAAGTGGTAATACTGCCATATTAAGGGGACTTTGATGAATTATTTGTCGCTTTGTGTTATTACATATGAATTAATGCCAAATGCGGTGATATTCCATATTTATACAAATTGTACGTATTAAACAATGCATATTTACCCAGTTTATGGCTTTAAAATATTCCTTTTTGGTTTATTGAAAGCATATTGCCATGTAAGATTGCGATGACATTGAGTAATCTAGATATATATATATATACTCGTGGT
Organism: Sthenelais limicola; assembly: GCA_942159475.1. Taxonomy (NCBI): domain Eukaryota; kingdom Metazoa; phylum Annelida; class Polychaeta; order Phyllodocida; family Sigalionidae; genus Sthenelais; species Sthenelais limicola. The sequence goes on along the minus strand of OW804096.1, from coordinate 12,365,090 downwards.
AAAAGTATTTTCGGAGGTAAATCAATGGGTTTTTCCCCTCCTTACTGAGTTGGTATATTTATGTGTATTTCGTCCAGTCATAACCCTTGCCAACGGTCCTTATTATTTTTCGTTTTGGGGTAAAACCAAAATAATGTTTCCATTTTCAGAGTCGGCATAGCGCTCTTGGAGTATTCCCGTTCTGAAGATTAGCATTGTAGAAGCCAAGATGGCAGGTAGAGTACATAAAGATGTTGCAAAAACGAAAAAAAAACAATTGCCTATGTACAGTGGTTCCGCTGTGTACTTTGAAAGTAAAAAATGATTGATTAGGAGTTACCTGGAAATTAGAGAGTGCTAGGCATTAAAACGAGGATAATGCTTAGCCCCCGCCCCCCCCCCCGCACCCTCCCCCTCCCCCTCCCCCACTTCTAGCTATCTTCTTTTTGATCTGTTGGTACAAATGTACTCATCTCATCTCTTACATCATCATTCGACATTGGATTTCAACAGAACAAGGTGGGTGTCTTAATAGGCAATTTTTATATACTGTAAATGTATTAATGTTCGCGCTGTATTTATCTTCGTGCACCCACCTTTGTGCGCAAAAATAAATCCTGCTCGAAAGGTATAACTATTGCATAAACAAGGTGTGAGACTTCCTTGCTGCGCGAATTTAAATCCACGCGAAAAGCTGTCAAATTACTTAGTGCGCAAAGATTTATCTGCGCGAAAATAAATACGTTTACAGTATAACATTGTATTTCAGGTCTCTAATTTTTCTCATTTTGTTAAAGATATACTGGATATAGTTAAATGGTCATTATATCTATTTGGTGAATAACTTTCCCCAAAACTAACAACTATAAAGCTGAGGAATGGTGAATGCTTATGAGTGTTGTGATCTTAGAATTTTTGGTTTGCTTGAAAATGTTGGTTTAATTCCTAGGTTTCTGCAGTCTTCTTATGGAGGATGCATAAGACGACTGCAGACCAGAGAACGTTTAGTAGCCGGGAATCTCCCAGCTCTAGGTGATGGGGTGGGAGGGGCTGGGAGGGAGGCTACATGGGTCAGATTTTCAGAAAATTTAGTAAATTTAGTAAATTCTGCTAAATTAGGCTGAGAAATAGCCAATACTAGGTAAATTCGAGTACATTCGGCATTGCATTGATTCTACGAATCTCTTTGGTTGCGTTGAACTGTGTTTTGAACTTCATTTTCGTTTGAAATTTGGGTTATTTGAGAGGATTGGTGATGGTGAATTGTACATTTACTGACAATTTCACCCACATATCAATCCTGTCACCAATTTATAAGATTATTCTTGAAACAATTACATCAACTACAAATCATAACAGGAAACAAAATCCTTTTCTGATATCGCTATAGAGAATATCGGTATTATTGCTGCTATTTCACCTTTCAGTTGAAGGAACGACACAAGCTGCCAATTTCCATGGTAATTATTTCCACTTCATGGTAAAATGCAATTATTATTGAATTCATTAATTTCGTTAGTTAAATACGATACTATAGGCGTTGCAGTGTCGAATTTGGATTTAGTTTATTATTTCATCTATTTCGTTAAACACCATGGATGTGTTTTATCGATAGCATATATATAAATACCCCAACGGGATGAAAATTAAATCACAAGGGTAGATGGCTAATACATAGTCACCCACATCAAACACCTGAAACCTATTGAAATATGTTTAAGTATTTTTTTGGCCTGAAATGTAATAAAAAAAAGACAAAAAAAGTGACTTAGTACAAAGTCATTCCAATATCTTAGTATTTTTGTAATCCTCTTCTTTTGGTGTGCAATGCCGAATATATCCGAATTTACCTAGTATTAACCAAATTGCAGTCTAAAACGGTCTGGCCACTGTTGACAAAATGGTGTCGATGCAAAGTCGATGCATAGATGATGGAGTTGCCGGCGACGCAAGTCGATGAGGAGGGCTATTTGTGGTGGCATCGTCTTGGCATCGACAAGGAAAAAAAGTTTGCAACTATAGAACCAATTTTCATGCTTTTATATGTGGAATCTCATCGACTTCTCATCACCACTACCCTTACTGATGCGATTTTTACATCGCCCACTCATCACTGGTCATCGCTGGCTATTGCCGAAGGCATAGCAATGGCAAGTTGATGCAAAGACGATGCAATAAATTTCACAAAAATCTTATCGACTACCTCATCGACAACACATCACCAATGATTTTGTTGACAGTGGCCGGACCACCTAATTTAGCAGACTTTACTAAATGTCTAGAGCTACCATTTGTACATTTTCTGAAAATCTGACCCATATCATACCCTTGAAGTGGTGAGTTCTTGTTTTGACTCTCTCTTTTCAGCCAACTTCCTACTACAGTGTACATTCAAAGATTGGGCCGTGTTGGAGATCTGCTGGATCAATAACAATATAATAGTCATCATAAAATCTAAATTGTTTGAACATGAATTATCCATTTTCCCTATCACTGGTCAGACCTGTGATAATGAAGAAGTCGTTGTAGCAAACGTGGCAGCGGGAGTCCTGCGTGACCTTACATGCTTGTCCCATGGTGAAATCATCTACATCGACGAGACCAACACTATCCAAATATATGACATTATTATGGAAACCAAACGATCCTGGAAACCCTTTTATCAACCATTCAGAGGCGTGGGGGCCAATGCTGACTATATTGCAGTTGGATCAGACAAATATTTCATGTTTTATGACAATGATTTACATGGGGGTAAACGAGGCATTATTAATTTTGGCATTCACCATAGGGTTGTTGATATGGATAGCAAGAATAGGGTTCTTATTGCATTGGGTTCCTCAGGTACTTTATACAACTATAACATTAATAGCACAGTGGCTGATAGACCTAAACTAAGGGGTGCCTGTAAGCAAGCTAAATATACAGCTAATAACACATTGCTAGGGTACAGGTGTGCTGAGGGTAGTATCTATGAGTATTCCTATGATGGGAAGATAATACATGAGCTGAGTTGGGATAGACAAGGTATAGATGGTGCAGCAGAGAGTCTGGGTATAAGCATGGAGAAACCAGCCAAAATGGCGGTGACAAATAAGGACGACGAGTCTGTGGTCAGAGTGTATGAAATCTATGATAGTGATTAGTCAAATAATTAGATGGAACTGAACGAGAAGTTAGGAACTACTCGTGTGATTGAATGGCTTGAGTTTACACTTTATTTTGCATCCAACAAGCGGCCGCAGGTCACGCGTTGGATGCACAATAAAGTGTAAACAAAAGCCATTGAATCACACAAGTAGTTCCTAACTTCGAGTACAGTTCCTTCTTCATACTACGACTTGGAAATAATAGAAAATCGTCATTCTTACACTTGTAGTAGGCTGGCTGAAGCAGTTCATGACAGCCATGTTTTTCTTAATGTGCCTCACGGCTGATTAAGCTCATATCTGATTGGTCTGACGTCATCAATGACGGGGATATAGACCAGTCCCAGACGCGTACAGAAATGAACAAACTACTAAATGGGCGTGTTCTTCCCCCTTGAAGTGAATAACCCATTCAGTCACAGTATAAAGGGCAAGATGCACTGAAGGCTGTCATCCACTAAGCCGATTCTCATGTGATTCTGCGCAAGAGGATCTTTTTCCACTAAATTTCATGAGAATCGCATGAGTATCGCATCAGAATCGGCAAGGGGTTGGAGTTGGAATTTGTCACAGAAATCTGCTCAGTGTACCCCCTTCCCCCTCTACCGAACATAAAATAAAATCTTTAAAAAAACATATTAGACAACTTATAGATGGTTGAAAAGTAGCCTACAAGGGTTACATTTTCAGAAAATGTACAATTCGTCTTCACCAATTAACTCAAATAACCCATATTTAAGACAGAAACAAGCTTCAGAATGCAGTTTAACATAACAAAACTGATACTGTAAATCAACGCGACACCAAATATACTCAGATATACGCGATATTCATCATTTTTCAGCCTAATTTAGCAGAATTTCCTAAATGTGTAGAGCTGCCAATTGTACATTTTCTGAAAATCTGACCCACAAATGACGATATGTTTCTTTATCTAGTTTATTCCCAACGCGTTTCGGCATGTTGGTGCCTTCATCAGGGGAGAATGCATCAGATTACAGAAGTGACAGTACTAGAGGTATTATTACAAATAGGTTAGTTTTCATGGTTCACCAGCCCAGCCCGTGATAGCTCAGTTGGTAGAGCGGAGGACTGTAGAGGTGTAACACTGCTAGTAATCCTTAGGTCACTGGTTCGACTCCGGTTCGCGGGAGTGGCTAAAGCTTTTTACCGTTAAATTGTGATGCGTTTTAGGAAAATGAGTCACAAATCGCAAATTTAATATTTTTCAAAGCGTATTATTTGCAAGAACTTTTTGTTGGAATATTTTCGTTTTCGGAGTGTGTAGTCCTTGTGGTTCTATGAATACAAGTATCAAATTTCAAGATAGTTGAATAAATATATATATGCGTTTCTTAGATCATTACATGGAGTATCTTTAGTTACTTTACTAGTAATTATCGACCCAGAAATGTTGCAAACTTTTTTTCTCCAAAATTAAAATATCATATCAAACTGAAAAGATAAACCCGTTGGAATCATCCTTTCAAATAAGATGGTATCTCATTTTCCGAAACACATCACAAATGTTGCCGATTGTAGCCTACATTTTCTGACGCCCATCGGTGGCTCTAACCCTTTCTATATGGGTCAGATTTTCAGAAAATGTACAATTGTCACCTCTGCACATTTAGTTAAATCTGCTAAATTAGGCTGCAATTTGGCCAATACTAGGTAAATTCGAGTAGGCCTATATTCGGCATTGCATTGATTCTAGCAATCTGTTTGGCTAGGTTGAACTGTATTTTGAACTTTATTTTAGTATGAAATTTGGGTTTTTGAGACGGTTCGTGAAGTTGAATTGTACATTTTCTGAAAATCTGACCCATATAATCCAATAACCCCCACTGCTGTGACTTATAATTTGACTGAATATTATGTATTATTCCTAATTAACTTCATAGAAACGTCTCATAGAAACGCGATGAGGAATGAAATATTTATCTAACGAGATTAGCTCACTGTTCCTCTATGTCTGAGATCTGGTACATACTTTCTGAGTAAACTTATATAAAGCTTAATTCTAACCTATTACAACAAAATCTAACCAGAATTACTCCTTGTTTGACCTATAATGCAAATATACTCAGATATACTCGGTATTCTTCATTTTTTAGCCTGATTTAGTAGAATTTCCTAAATGTGTAGAGCTACCATTTGTACATCTGACCCATATGGGAGTGTATACTTATGTCATACTACCTTAAGAAGCCATTCTAAAGCTCTTATGTGGGATTTGTAAATTCCAACTGTAGTGTACTTTGTAAACCCTAAAAAATAAAAATATCAAACTTAAAATATAGAAATACTTATTAGGTGTCCCAGTGTTTACAATCATTGGAATCACCTAAATCTCCTCTTTTCAAATATGATGATATCTCAAAATCCATATTTTCCGACTTTTTACACAATTTCCTGAAACGGATCCCATATCTGTTTGTGTGTGTACATGCATTTCGAAACAACCTTCATACTGGTCGTCTACTTTTTACAGATTAATCAAAGCATTAGATATCGTATTACATATGACCTTCTGCAGGATTATAATAATAAAACAGCCTCTTTCTCCGATCGTATTACTGTAGTAACCCGATATGCTATTGTTTCTCAATCTGCTGATGCACAAGTTAATGGTGTGATTATTTTAACATTTACACAAGTTCTGATTGTCTCGCTAAGCACTATCTTTTCTTTTGTTTCTTTGGCCGGCACTGTTGCTGAACCCATTATAGGAAGCCTATTTGGGTTTAGGAAGTAAAATGTGTACAATTGGCCTTTGTCTTGACTGGAAATGTCACAATTTATAAGTAATACATAGAGAGTCTTATGAGTCTTATTGCTTCTGAAAATCGAAATATTTTGGTATGTTATGTGCCAGATCTAAACATTATATTTCAGCATGAATTATATTGAACATGGAGCATCACATTAAAGATGAAAATGCGTTTTTAATTTCTGTTTTGGTTTCATTTTATTCAGGTTTCATGGTACAAATATACTATTAATTTTTACTGAGCAGTGTTTACAAAACGCTTTATTTTGTTTATGATCACATGATATGCTGGCCTCAATTGTTAAAATCCGACAAAAATACGTCAGTAAGATTTTCGCCAAGGCTTCTAATACATAAATACACTATACACATATAAATAGGATGACACATCAACTGACTATTGGCATTGTAAGGACCTTTTTAAAAATATTTCATTAAAATTCAAGAGTTAAGTACGATCATGAGTGTACACAATTGTGTGGACGGGTCCATTTATAGATGTATTCTGCTGCTGTATTCTGTATAGTATTGTCCTATTAGGAACAACTTGATAATGGGGCGGATAACTTAAAAACTTGTCACTGTTGTACCGTTATTGGGTCAGACTTTCAGAAAATGTACAATTAGCAGCTCCACAAATTTAGGAAATTTTGTTAAATGTGGCTGGAAAATGATGAATACCGGGAATATCTGAGTATATTTGGGATCGTGTTGATTTAAAGTATCAGTTTTGTTATGTTAAACTGCATTTTGAAGCTCATTTTTGTACTAAATGTAGGTTATTGTGAATTGTGAATTGTACATTTTCCGAAAATCTGACCCTATTGCTGTTCACCTGTGTTGTCTTGCAGTAAGGTAAAGCCTGTTAAGGTTTGCATTAGTCACTGTGTAAGCCTGAAGGGGACAAGTATAAGGGCCTAGTCTATATAGATGAATAGGTTACTTAGGGGCCTGCTCCACTATATCGCAGGGACAAGCGATTGCTAGCAACAAATGATTGTGTTGCTGGAATATCAACTAAGATGTTTTTTTAAGAAAGCATTTAAGAGCAAGCAAGATAAGTATTAATAAGTAAGATAAGATGAGATAAGAAAATTCGCTTCTCAAACAGAGGTCGTTCAGGTCATGCCTTCCTTCTGTCTTTATCATGTTACATGGCTAGAAACATCACACAGATTACAATATTAAAAGGAGTACAACATTATAAGCTACACAGTTACAAGATTACAGAGATGTGGGTGAGACAGATAGTAATATCAGAGTAATAACAATTCTTAAGTCCATAATGTGAAAACTTCATTATTTATTAATGGACAAAATTTAGAAACGACAGATTTTGGTCGATTTAGCTGAGATTGCAGCTTTAATTTCGGTTGGTATTTCCCTTAGGAGTTGCTCTGTGTACCCTAATGCATGCATATATGCACCATTGTGTGGTTACAGTCCCTTTGTTGCACAATAAATATGTCCCTCTTTGCTGTGTTTTATAGGGGTTTGAAAATACAGTTGCTTATGTTGAGATATAATGGCTCATGTCTTATCCTCCTTCCTTCATGAGTAAGTGTCTCTTCATAAAAGTAAAACAGTATTATTATTACCCCTTTCGGCCAGGGTAACGGCAGGGAGAACTGGAGGTCACCTCTAGAAGTCTGTATACCTATTTGTCATATGTAACTGTCCTAATTGATGAATAAAGTAGTTCTTATCTTATCTTAAGGGTGTCAGAACATGTACTCTACACATTTAGAGCAGAATTATGTTGAGAGAAATTATAAATAATAGGTATATCTGATTATATAAACTAGGTATATTTTGGATTTTACTCAATAGCTTCCTTTCTCTTTACAGCTGCTCTCTCAGATATAGCCTTGGATAAGAAATATAACTTTTTCTTTTTCTTCTTCAGTTCTTTACCAATTTATTTAAAACTCATCTGACCAATGTTTTGGAGGACTGTGGCCGGTTGTCTTTGCTGCAGGGCTCCATATTTACATTTCAGTGACCCACCGAAATCCTTTCCTGCGGTGAAATAACTAATTATCGCTCACTGGCGGCCTTTTTCTCTTGACCGAATCGACTTCGCTTTCTTGTGTAATTATATAACAGCGTCAGAATATTGATAACTTCAGTCCTATAAGTCACACTAATGGAGGGAAGTCTCCAGAAAATGTACAATTCACCTTAACCAAACCTCTCGAATAACCCAAAGTTCAGACGAAAATAAAGTTCAAAATACAGTTCAACCTAACCAAACAGATTGCTAGAATCAATGCAATGCCGAATATACTCGAATTTATCTAGTATTGACCAAATTGCAGCCTAATTTAGCAGAATTTACTAAATGTGTACAGCTGCCAATTGTACATTTTCTGTAAATCTGACCCAATGAGTACATTTGGTGAGGTGTTTTTGTGTGGTAATAGCTGAGAATGTAGCCTTAAAAGGGCTGATGTACATTAAGTGTTCATTGCTAACATAAGCTAGTCTAGACATGCGCTGTAAATCACTGTGGTTAATATCGCCGGGGCTGAGGTAGTTATGAAAACCTTACTTGCATTAATCTTACAATGGCCACATTATATGATGCTGGGGGAGGTTAGGGGTCGGATTTTCAGAAAATGCACAATGTACAGTTCTACACATCTACCAAACTCTGCTAAATTAGAGTGAAAAATGATAAATACTCGGTATATCTGAGTATATTATATATTCTATTCATTCAATAAATCTGTCTGGTTATGTTGAACTGTATTTTTAACCTGATTTCGTCTTAAATTTGGTTAATCTGAGAGGATTGGTGAAGGCCAATTGTACGTTTTCTGGAGACTTCACCCATAGGATCTTGAACCCGCTCTCCCATCAATGAAAAATATTCCTTGTCAGATACATGCGAAATTGTAAAATAAATGCAATTAGTATTAAACAGGTATGAAGAGACAAGTGAATATATAGGTCTATATATAGACATGTTAAACCCATATTTAGCATCACAGAATTTGTAAGAATCAAATATATTTGGGTTTAGTATTAATGTGAATACATTTATTATTCGTCAAAGAGCCTAGGCAACAACAACTCTGCAATGTACATTTTACTTCCAAGAAATGTTTAATTTGAAAATATGCAAGAAGTTAGAAATTCATAATAGAGAGTGTATTGCAAGAAGAAAGGCAAATGTAAATCTTGATGTTGATATGCTGGAGGAAGAGAAAGTTTTTGTTGACATATTGAATAAAAGTTGATGTAAAAAAAAAAAAAAAAAAAGATAAGAACCTCTTTTTAATGAAAAAAAATACAGGGTATCCTGAATTAACAACATGTTTTAATATTTTATGGGCCAAGACGGCCGGATATGATAAATAAAACTTGTCAAAAAAAAAAAAGAGAAAGAGAAAGAAATACATGGTATTAGATACCAACAGCTAGATTAGATGATCAGCAACACCCCCTCCCCCCTCCCTCTATCCACCCCCCCCCCCTCTGCCCCCCCCCCACCTCCTTCTGCCCCCCGGAATGAATTTTCCGCCTCAACTCTTCCTCAGCCCAACAGTTCATATTGCCTCGTGCACAGATGCCTTCAACGCAGGGCCATTGGCATGCGTCTCGCGAGGCAAGCGTTCGCCCGATGACGATGCCTATCAACCACTCTCTTCCGCGCCCATCATCAGGGCCAATGATAAACAGTGTTTCATATTTGAATAGGGTCACAAATGGCACAGTTATTTTGATAGGCTGCCATAGTCTGGGGCCTATGGCGCCCAACAAAGATGGCGGAGGATAGTGAAGGGTCCAGAAGGGCATCTTAGAATAACACCCTTCCCAGAGAGCTTCCCCTGGTATAAAGGGAGTGGGGTAGATAACAGAAAAACACACGGTTACTTGTGGGTCAGATCGTGAGAAAATGTTCAATTCACCTTCGCCAATTATCTCAAATAACCCAAATTTCAGACGAAAATAAAGTTCAAAATACAGTTCAACCTAACCAAACAGATCGCTAGAATCAATGCAATGCCGAATATACTCGAATTTAACTAGTATTGTCCAAATTGCAGCCTGATTTGGCGGAATTTACTAATTGTGTACAGCTGCCAATTGTACATTTTCTGAATATCTGACCCATGTAAGGATGATTTGGCAATGACGCATGCCCAGAATATAGCCTCCCTGAGACTCTTATGAGATCCTGTTCCCGATAGTACTTTTTATATGCATTTTATTTTTTCTTTGGGATAAAATTTGAATCAATTTTCTTTACAGAGTTTGCCTTTATGCTTCACTTCATTTAAGAATTATGATTTTTATGTTATGAATATAGACAAAGAGATCAAGATCTATGTAAAGCATAGAAGCTTTAACGTTACGCAATGTAGAAGTAATTTACCAGAATTAAGGATATTTAAGTTTTTAACTTTCTTAACTAAAATGTCAAAATTGTGGCAACTTAAACCCAATACACACTAAGCCAACCGACCGATGACGTTGAAAATCGGTCAGAAATCGCCTCAGTATATATATGGGTCAGATCGTCAGAAAATGTACAATTGACCTTCAGCAATACTCTCAAATAACCTACATTCAAGAAGAAAATTAGCTTAAAAATATAGTTCAACATAACCAGACTGATTTGTTTTATGAATACAATACATAATACACTCAGATATACCTAGTATTTATCAATTTTCACTCCAATTTAGCAGACTTTGACAGATCTGTAGAAGTGTAGATAGTATGTCTCTGAAAATCGGACTCATGTCTCTTAACCAGTCCAATTCATCTATGTTGGATATAATCAGTTGGCCAACGAAAAGATTTTGTTCCTACATCCATTAGTCAGTCGGCTGAGCTACACTCTATACGCGACCTATAGGTAGTAAACATCAAAGCCCTCTAGTGTTAACTCTATGGCACGCCACTGTCTACAAGACGTGTATAGGGTGTAGGTTATCTCATACTTTAAAGGATGGTCTCCACTGGTGGTAAGCCCTGCGGTAAGCTCTGCGGTAAGCCTTGCGATGGTGCTGTGTTGTTGTGGAGTGGCGAGGTCCTGCCTACATCGTTCACTGACCATGTAGGCAAGGACCTCTTCATTCCTCTCCACCTACAGAACCAGCACAAACCATCGCAAGGCTTACCGCAGAGCTTATCGCAGCCAGTGGAGACCACCTTTTAGATTCTATCATACCTCGGGTATTTCAGGCATAACACTTGGTGTAAATTCCACAAAATATGATTTTATCCATTTAATTAATATTAATTAAACATCACCAACATATTAACAGTTTGCAATTATGTTGAGTTTCCCAACTCTAATTGCACAAATGTTGGTAGCATCACTTATGACCGACCCCCTTCGTTCCCCCGATGTATGCAGAAACCCCTCTTAAGCTAACACAACCGAATCTAGTGCCATCACCGATGCATTATGGAGACTTTGAACCACTTTCAGTCATTCAGCTATCATCCAAAACCTATGTTCTATTTAAAGCATTAAGTTCTAAGATTCGACCTTTGATTATTTTAATAATTCTAGTAATGAACCAAATTAAATCCAATAATTATTCACCTGGGGCATGCGCAATGATAAGTTTCCTGTAGGTCCGGTAAATATGGCATCTAGAGGTTTTTATCAAAGTTACCCACTATGTTCTCCCTTATAGCAGGTAGGAATACAGTCCATTCCACATAGGTTGATATAGGGAGAGAGTGAGTGTGATCGGTTGCTTTACGCCCTTATCAACACTTTGAAGTGTTATGTCAAGGGCGGGAGAGCTGAGAGGGAGGCAGTTTATGATCATACCCAGGAAATAGAGACAGAGAAGAAGGGAAAGAGAGACAGAAAAAAGAGACAGAAAGGCACTTTATGGTCATACCCAGGACCAGATATAGGGAGGGACAGGGAAACACTTGTGTGTGATTTATTCTTGTACCATAGTGGATAATGTGCCCACCTATCTTACACTTGAGTCCACCTACATTTTTACCACCCATACCATAAAGGCATGATAGTCCATGGTATAAAGTTTAATGATAAATGTTAGTGTCTATTAAATATCGCAAATTGCTCTAAAATATGTACCAACAAAGTTCACTGTTTTATAATTAATGAATTGTGACTATATAATAAATTATTATGCCCGCCAGTTCACTATTAATGATAGTGAACTGGCCGACATTTTACAAACATTAATTTTGTAAGGCTCTTCCCCGCCCAAATCCTTTCCTTGCCTTTCTCTCTCTCAGCCGATTCCACTTCAAATTATTGTACAACCATATTGTAGAATTGACAGCTCATAGAGATTAGGAGCAAGACAAATTCTGAGAGTGGATAGGAGGCATGTTAGTTCACCTCTTGGAATTGGGTATAAAAACCTTGAATATCTACTCCAGCGATTGGCTTGTTCTTACTAATTTCACATGAAACAGCAGCAGAATATTGAAGAATTCAGTCCTATAGGTCATAATATGAGTATATCTGGGTAAGATTCTGTTTGTTGTTTTAGTTGAGGATGCAGTTTTAACGTAGCACCCCACAGTAGTATCAAGTTATATGGACCATACTGTAGTCTAAGCACTTTGTGAGGTGTGCCTCAGGGTAGCATCCTAGTCCCTCACCACATACACCTTTAATTATCTAGAACTAAACATCACAGACTGAGGCTCTCTAGCTTGCTGCTGTATAAAACATAGCTTTCATCATTGCGCTGTACGTGTACCTCAGCCCATTAGGTTAATATTGAAGACATCTATGAATGGGGCATGTAAGATGCATGGCTATGTGCCTCAGGGAGGAGGTATCTAGTCTCTATTGCTCTAGAGCTGAAAGTGGCGTCCATCAGGGTTGAATATGTTTGTTGAGTATGAGACAGATCTTTCGAAAATGTTCAATTGGCAGATTTAGTCACATTTTTTTTTTACACATTTAGTCAATTCTGCCAAATTAGACAGAAAAATCATCAACACCAGGTATATCTGGTATTGTCCTGATTCAAACAGTATGTTTTGTTTTGCTGAACTGTATTTTGAACCTAATTTTTGTCTTAACTGTTGAGTGTGATAACAACCTAACCTGTGACTACCACGATTCATATTTGTACTATTTGAATGGAATACATTTATCATGCAGATCTCAGTCTTTTTTTGTATTTTTTTTGTATTTAAAGATTTTTATTCAGCAACAATCATTTTTGTAACAGTTACAATATTCTCAGCTTTGCTGATATAAGTCTGTTTATTAATCCACAAACTCTAGTGGTACACAAATACGTATATCTGATATGGATTATGTAATAATAATAATGTAGAATAATGGTAAGAACCGAGCACTTAAGCAGGAGAATAAAGAGAAAAAAAAATAAAATAAAATAAAACTCTGTTGGATGTGATAACAACCTGACCTGTGATATAAACATGGCATGCACGCATGGCATTTATATATCATTAATGGATCATACAAATCATAAGTAATTGATATTACTATTAGGCCAACAAATATAAGGTGTGTTTCTGACCCAGACAAGCTGAGAGGTATACATGTTTGTTTTGTGATGATATTGTATCAAATGAGAAGTTTTGGCCTTAATATGTATCATTACTACATACCCAAGAGAAACCAGGAGACACTCTAGGTCCAAGCCCTCAGATCAGATAAGAATGGTATGTCAGCCTACTTCGCTAATCGGTTTCTTGTCCTAGAACTCGGCGTTTTAATGGGAATATAATGACATTTTGCGGTCTTAATGGAATTATAATGACTCTTTGTGGTTTGAGGAGAGAGGCTTTCCCTTCATTTGAAGGGACTCTCTCACGTCTGGGCCTAGACTGGATAAGCCAAGAGATATAATATTATATGTATTATATGTGCTCAATCATTGAAAAGGCCATCTGTAAGCCAAGTGTAGGCTTTAATAGACACTCACTCACTGTCTAGCATGTAGACACACACACACACAAAAGGAAAATATACAGATTGCAATTTTTCTTTTCCATACCAGACATCCTCAAAAACGGTTATTGATATTCCCAAACATTAATAATCCATATACTTATTTTTAAACGGTTGTGTCAAAGTTTTGTCCAAAGTTATTGCTGACTTTGCATAGTCTGGTAAACAGCTGACTCATATTATTCTTGTGTATTTTTTGTTTTTCATTTCAAATCTGTCAACCTGTAATGAATGTAATAACAACTTGTCGACCGTAATTATATTACCTTACACAGCAACAGATTGGGTGGTATGATATATATACGACTTACACGGGTCAGATTTTCAGAAAATGCACAATCTACAGTTCTACACATCCATCAAATTCTGCTAAATTAGAGTAAACATTGATAAATACTAGGTATATCTGAGTATATTCTGTATTTTATTCCATGATTTGGCCGTGAGCGTACATTATAATCGATATACTTGCCGCTCACAAGGTGGACAATATAAATTCCTTGTATTGTACAGTGACGTCACAACCGTTCGAGACTTGGGGGACAACAAAGTTTGATGAAATTAATGCAAATAAATTTGTTTTAAGTTAAGAATCATGGAATAAAAGCAAGAATAGCACAGTATCGCGTCTTCGGCGGCCTATATTCTCCTCCTATGGCCGAAAAACAACTCGGCCTACGGCCTCGTAGTTTTCGGCCATACTCGGAGAATATAGCCCCCCTCATACGCGATACTATGCTATTCTTGCTATAGTATTCATTCAATAAATCTGTCTGGTTATGTTGAACTGTATTTGGAAACTGATTTTTGTCTTAAATTTGGATTATTTGAGAAGATTTTTGAAGACGAATTATACATTTTCTGAGGATCTGACCCATACATTTCTGATGTATATATATATAAAATATGATCATGCCGTCTCCGATGCCAGATCAAGCTAATATGATTCTGGGCTACGCCTGAAAGTTAGACAACTATTCAAATATTGACCGATAGTCTATTGTTCTTTTATTCCCTATTGTTCGACTAGGGACCTTATATTATAATTCCTGTCAGTAGTATAGGAACCAGGACATCAACAAATCTAAAAAGTATTTCTACATTTTTATGTTTGATCTTTTTTTATGTTTGAAAAAAGAATATTGGCAATATTTCTGGGTGGACGTCAAGTTGTTAAACAATACTCCATAGGGTGGCCTTGGGAACGTAAGGATACATTTAATACACTGTAATTAAAACAATGCCGAATATACTCGAATTTACCGAGTAGTGACCAAATTGCAGCCTAATTTAGCAGAATTTACTCAATGTGTACAGCTGCCCATCATTTTGTCAAATGACTTTCGGATTGGTAAGAATTCAGAAAACCTTCTTGGGGTATCTTAACGCTATAAGTCGTATGAGTAGATCTACCAAATCTCAAGATAGCAATCTGTTTGGTTATGTTGAATTGTATTTTGAACTTTATTTTCGTCTGAAATCTGGGTTATTTGATAGGATTGGTGAAGGTGAATTGTACATTTTCTGGCGATTTCTCCCATATGCTGTATATAAAAAGGCAGAGTCTCTGATGTAACAATAGAGAGTACTGGTTCAGCTGCCGGGTGAAACGAAGCCAATACAACACAGCATGTTACAGCTTGAAAGCGTCTAAATCACTAAGTTATTTTTGACGGATATTATCTTTGAATATCCCCTGAATGGAGCGAGCGATGCTGCATGTACTAATGAACATATCGGCCAGTTTATTCAATAAAGGTGGCTATATCGGCCAGTTTATATAGATTTAACATAAAGAATATTCCTAAAATATGATATTTCACAGCAATTTCGGTATTTCACCTGTTGCCTAGCAACGATATATGCTCTAGCATCAATCGGATTTGCTTAAATGTTTACCTGAATTAGCGAAGTATTACATTGTCTAGTTCAGGACAATCAACCTTACCCCATGATTTCTACAAGATGGCATATCCCTGCCCAAGCTTTGCAATATTTTATGAAGAGAGAAATAACTCATTCAAACGTTATAAGACCATATCATGGCCCTTTAGTTGTTTTTTTTTAAAGAAATTTTATTGATTCCAGTTCCTTTGCTTACACAAGGGTAATCTCATGGTAATCATTTCAAAACAAAAATCAGTATCATATATCAGATATTTAAGTGGTTTTTTTAACATTTACAAAAGATTGTAGCGTTATACATCATCAAGTACAATTACTAAATCAATTTCAGAAGTATCAAATACATTTCCAGTTTTACATCAACAATGAAAATAATTTTTTTGAGTTTTTTTGCCTCTGCCAAAGTTGATATTGAAACACCGCTGTATATCCTTACTTTAATGTCAAAGTTTATCAATGATTATGTATATCCTGTATGAGATATGTCAGTCGATCTCTGTTCAATTTCCTCACCATAGTCATGAATGTACTTACCTATTCCATCTCAATTTACTATGTATGTTAGTTTTAAGTTTAAACACTTTCTGTAACATCATTCAAAGTTCCGAAGTCGGCAGTCATTGGAAGAACTGACTAGTTGTGACAGATTTGGCCGACCCTTTGTAACTCCAGCAAAATATTTTAATTGAATTGAATCGAATATAAGTCAGGGCGTGTCAGTCCAATCGGTAGCTCTAAATTCAGTTACAGTAGACTGGAAATGATAACAATTATGTATGTATGAATATATGTCTCGTATAGTGATGATCTAAATGATAAATTGGGTTATGTTGAAACTCTATACATTGAACTGAATTATTCTCTACAGTTTGGGTTATTTGAGAGGACAAATTATACATTATCTGATGCTCTGTCCCATCCATATAACATTTTATGTTATATTTCACACTGATCACAGATTTATCTAGGTATTATATGAGTGAAATCGTCCAAAAATTCGCTTCCACCAATCCTTTCAAATAATCCAAATTTGAGGCAAAATACATTTCAATATAACCAAACAGACTCTATGACACTCTAGCAAATGTATGTATACAGGTTAACTAACGAGTTGGTTGAAGGAGCGTGAATATTGCACAAGTTACGTAGCAACGAGTGCAATATTCTAAGCCACTTCTAAGCGTCTAAGCGAATATTCTAAGCGACAAGTTAGTTATATGATATAGTTAGTTATATGATTAATTATACATGCTTTAAATATTGAAAATAGACAAAAATTGAGTCATAAATCTGAATTTCGCACTAGTGAAATACACACTGTGCGCAACTCACCCTAGATATGTTGTTTTCAGAGCAATGCGTGTACTCAGATATACAGGCTATATAGCTGTATACTCAGATATACAGGCTATATAGCTGTACTAGCTGATATTTCTGTAGCAAATATACTCAGATATACAGGCTATATAGCTGTATACTCAGATATGCAGGCTATATAGCTGTATACTCAGATATACAGGCTATATAGCTGTACTAGCTGATATTTACTCAGATATAAGGCTATATAGCTGTACTAGCTGATATTTCTGTAACAAATATACTCAGATATACAGGCTATATAGCTGTATACTCAGATATACAGGCTATATAGCTGTATACTCAGATATACAGGCTATATAGCTGTACTAGCTGATATTTACTCAGATATAAGGCTATATAGCTGTACTAGCTGATATTTCTGTAACAAATATACTCAGATATACAGGCTATATAGCTGTACTAGCTGATATTTCTGTAACAAATATACTCAGATATACAGGCTATATAGCTGTACTAGCTGATATTTCTGTAACAAATATACTCAGATATAAGGCTATATAGCTGTACTAGCTGATATTTCTGTAACAAATATACTCAGATATACAGGCTATATAGCTGTATACTCAGATATAAGGCTATATAGCTGTACTAGCTGATATTTCTGACGACGACTTTACCCATACATAAAAGCAGGTGGAGTGAGTCTGTGATGGAACAATACAGGTTGAGTGAGCTGGTTAAATGAAGCCAATGAGCTGCTCACTGCTCCAGACTGGGACACGCCCCACTCTACTGCTCAATTGTAATGATCTCTGGGTTGAGAAGATCAGGGCGGCCTGACATGAATAGGGGATTTGCATAGCCGCCATTTGGAATCCTTGAAATGGCTACCTTCATATATATGAGGGCCTAAAACCCTCGACCTTGTGCAGCGTGATTTGATTTTAAACTAATTGTAAATGGTCATTTTATAAAGCAAAATATATCTAATTTGAATATTAGATCTACAATAGGGGATTTGTATAGCGGCCATTTTGAATTGAATGGGATTATGGGAATAATGGTACAGTATAAAATCTACAGAAAATATCTCATATTCAGCATGGAGTATTTGGGTCAGATTTTCAGAAAATGACATTATACAATTTGCAGATCACCATATTTAGTACATTCTGCTAAATTGGACTGAAGAATCATCAACACTATGTATATATATGGGTATATTTGGTATTGCCTTGATTCAAACAGTCTGTTTGGTTATGTTGAACAGTATTTTGAACTTTATTTTTGTCTTAAATTTGGGTTATTCGAGAGGATTGGTAAAGGCGAATTGTACATTTTCTGAAAAACTGTCCCATTTATTTATCAGTTCTCAATTGTCAGTGTTCATGTGCTATACATGTTTTCATATTACAAGCCTCCATCTTTCCGATCATACATTTGGTTTTCATTGGTCATTTATGAAACCTATGATAATGGTGAAACAGTCTTGCAATCTTCGATAAAAATGTTGCTTTATTCATATGTCATATTTCATCAGAATCCATCCCAAGATGCACTGTAACAGGCCTGCGCAGTGGCACATGCAAATCCCCTATTGTTCGACCAGGGACGTTATATTTTAATTCCTGTCAGTAGTATATGGGCCCGGGCATCAGAAATCTAAGAACTATTTCTATATTTTATGTTTGATTTTTGTTTATGTCCGAACAAAAATATTTGCAACATTTCTGGGTGGACAATTACTATTAAAGTTGGTAAATAGACTCCTGAAAATGACCTTAGAAAAGCAAGTGTAGTGATTTCCATCTCACCACCCAAGTTCGATATCTCTCAATCTTAGGGAAGGGAAAGAAGACCAGACACACAGCTCTTTAGGTATCACAGGCTTTATTCTCCACACAAACCATGTCCGATAGTCCCAATAGAGGTGACCAGGTATTGGCCTCACAAGACAAGTGGCAACTTTGGTACATAGCCAATGTAGCTGTTTAGGGTACAAATGCTTGACATGGTTCAACATGAGAATATATATATATAGGATTTTTATTCTGAACAGACAATACATACAATCAGAAACGAATATACCGTCTGCAAGCCAAGTGGCACGCAGGTCTTCCGGGCAAATCTCATTTGTTGAACATAGCTGATGTTTTAACTGATATTAGTAAAATAGTGTTCAATGGTCAGTCATGATGTTTGATGGTCTATTTATGGATAATAGTTGAGTATGATAACACAAAGTCTCGCCGGAACGTCCAGAAGTACTCCCACACATATTATGGTAAATGATGTGACTAGATAAGAAATACCCATGATGTTGTATTACTGGATTTTTGTCCAAAAGGCTGTTAAGTCAACCGGGACCTCGTTCAGTTGAGGCGCGTGCAACCAATTATCCCAATAAAACCCATATTCACTACACAAGGATATTTTATACACTCTCTTGAAATTTCATAGCGCTAGAAACCCAAAGAATTAGAACACTCCTACAAAAAGGTCATATGAATAAAACACATTGAAAAGTATTATATGTTTCAACTCATTTTTCAGTAACACATCCCATTTCCAACGATGTAGTTCTATCAGGTCGTCAGAAAATGTACAATCGGCAGATCTACATATTAAGTACATTCTGCTAAATCAAACTGTACATGATGTATATATAAGGTATATCTGAGTATACTTGATATTACCTTGATTCCAACAATCTGTTTAGTTATGTTAAACTGAATTTTAAACCGTATGTACCTTAAATTTGGGTTATATTGGAGTAGTAGGGGGGCAGGTTGACCAAAATTAGGATTCTGTTGCGACTGAGATTAGGATGGATAAATATCATTTCATTTTATGGAGTCAGGCGCTGCAAATCCATTTCCAGCAGTTCTTAGTCTCTAAAATGCTAGCTTGACATGGAAACGTAAAAAAAAACGAAAATCCGTTTTTGCTCAATGTAGTCCTTTATTCCCCACATAAATCCCACTATTGGCAAGCATATGAATCATACACTCATATAATTTTTTGAACAGGTACTAAGTGGAATACTCTTTAGGATAGATGTATGAACAACTTTAGAAATGGAATGTTTGGGCGGCCATCTCGGATTTTAAATTCAATGCTTTTTGGTAAAGACAAATTGGACATTTCCCGGCGATTTCACCCATATAGGTAGATACAGACGCACCTGAGTAAACAGCAGGGATTGTGCGACACAATACAACCATATGGGTCAAGTTATCAGAAAATGTATAATTCACCTTCACCAATCCTCTCAAATAACCCACTTTTAAGACAAAAATGAGCATCAAAATGCAGTTTAACATAACGGAAGTGATACTTTAAATCAATGCGATACCAAATGTTCCCAGTATTCTTCGTTTTTCACCCTAATTTAGCAGAATTTCCTAACTGTGTAGAGCTGCCAATTGTACAATTTCTAAAAATCTGACCCATATACAAGCTGCAGTGTTACACAAGATTGCCTATTGTATAAGATGTTGTCCTACAGGACTCTACCCATACAAAGCCTTCACTAATCCCTCTATACACCTACTCATCATGTTATGTAACACAGAGCTTCGTCCTCTTACCTTCTGTCTGTATCCATGAGGTTACACTCTAGCAATCAAATCAGTGCTCCTGATCTGATGTGGTTCGGAAATGAAATGGGCGTATTGGTACGAAGGAACTGATAACTAAATAGCAATTAATAGCTATTAATTACTCATATACCAAGGTTCGGAAAAAAGTGGGCGTATATAGGTACAAAGGAACTAATAACTAAATAGCAATTAAAAGCTATTAATTGTTCATATACCATTTCATATCATATTTCAGGAAAATGAGTCACTAGTAGTGAAAAATGGATTTTCAGATATCATCATATTTGAAAAGATGAGATCAAGCGGATTCTAATGATAGTAAACATTTGGACATCAAATAAGTATTTTCAGTGACTTGTGACTGATTTTACTGGAACACATTACATATGATGACCAAATGAATTTTAAAGAGGGCGTGAAGCAACTATCCCCCCCCCCCCAACACACCCACACTCATAACTGCCTTCTACAAAGTTAATTTTAATAGCTAATATTTACATTGATGTTGTTTGTCAGGATGATTCGGAAGAGAATAAGTTATGTATTGGAATGCAATGTCCTAATATTTTATATTTTCTAGGGTGCATGTATGTATGTATGTTATAACTTCATTTCCAGTCGTATAATTACATAGTTATAATGCAGTTTCTGGAAAAAGGGATAAAGAAAGACAATAATCTATTCATAAACTATGTGTGCTCGCACAGGTTTTCCTAGTCTCCCTATATTCTTAGAGAGATATTAATTGACTTGTTAATGATTCGTTTTCTTTTGTTTTGGTTCCCTACTCATACTTATGAGTTAAGTAATATTACTATTTTACATTACATACCTTTACTGTAAACAGAAATCGTACTAGGATGCTAAACATCCTATCTCCTAAGGCATCTCCGTCTATTGATCAGAACTTTAGAGGTGCAAACAAAGAGAAATGTAAGTCTGAAATCTGAACTAACGAGAGCAAATCCTCTGGATGTTGCTGAGTGCCATTGCTCTGTCTGATGTCTGTATATATTGGGTTGAGACCTCCTTTAATGGTGGACATAATTGGACACTATTATGTAACATAGCTTGACCAAGGGTCAGTAAGGGTCATTCAGACCATAGAACATTGTATTATCTGTCTATATGGGTACCTGATCTTGGGGGACCCAGTACATGGGTCAGATCTTCAGAAAACGTACAATTGTCCTTCTTCAATCCTCTCAGATACCCCAAATTTAAGATGAAAATCAGGTTCAAAATACAGTTCAACATGACCAGGCAGATTTATTGAATGGATACAATACAAAATATACTCAGATATACCTAATGTTTATCAGTTTTCAATCTAATTTAGCAGAATTTGATAGATGTATAGATCCGTAAATTGTGCATTTTCTGAAAATCTGACCCACATAGGTGAGAAGGCATTTGTTTCCTGTTTATTATATGCCCATGCTGTATATGGGGTCAATTAAGAGGTGCAATAAACTATATTTATTGTACAAATTTCTTCTTTTTTTCCGGGCTAAGCAAAGCATGCCTATAAACCACACTCATGAAGGCAAAGTCAACGTCATTTATGTATAATTTCTTTCTTTTAATTTCACCTTTAATTAAACCATTAGATATATGTGGCGAATTAGAATCTTTATAAGAAACAAAGATCTTATCCTTGTTTATTAAATGCATACAATTAATAATGAATGGAACCTAGAGTTGATAGTTATAAATATTAACTGGACTCAATTTATTCTCTTTGTTGCTAATATTGAACCACTAAAGAAGCCTTATATTTTGTTATGTACATGTAAATCTCTTTTCCTTTTTTCACTCTAGGTCCAAACCCTCAGTTTAGATAAGAATTGTATGTCAGCCTACCTAATTAATCGGTTTCCTGTCCTAGAACTCGGCGTTGTAATGGGAATATAACGACATGTTGGGGTCTTAATGGAATTATAATGGCACTTTGCGGTTTTAGGCGAAAGGCTTTCCCTTCGTTTGAAGGGACTCTCTCAAGTTTGGGCCTAGACTGTTTTGTTTTATTTCATATCATCCGTCGTTTTTAAATGCATTACCACCATTTCAAGATCCCTGAACAGCTTTAGGAAAGGTGCCAAACACAAACCTTGATTATTCCGCTAGCTTATTTATCAACACCAAACCATAGACTATCTAAGTATAGAAAACACTATTTTCCAGTCCCACTCACAAATAATAGGAGAAAGCACTGACACCTCTCCACCCTGCCAATAATAGGTCCCTATTATCTAACATAGCTTGACCAAGGGTCATCCAGGGTCACTCAAGCTTCACACCCTCTCATTATGTGTGTAAGTGGTCAACTGATAGCGTACTCTCAATTGGTGACATCAGGCTTTGCTGCATTCAGCACTAAACTCATGCCCCAAAGTTTTCCAGGAGAAAGCATTGGGAGTTAACGTTGGATGTGTACAAAGGCAGAAATTATTCCATAGAGGTGACATTAGTTGCCAATACACTATGGGAGCACTGAAGGTGCCATATGTGATCCGTTTTAGGAAAATGAGTCACAAGTCGCAAAATATATTTGTAAAGAGGCGATCAAGGTGTTTCCAATGATAGTAAACACCAGGATGCCTAATAAGTATTTCTGTATTTTAATTTTGATATTTTTATTGTTGAAAAGTTTGCAGTTTGCAGTTTGTGGATGGGTAATTACCAGTTAAGTAACTAAATATACTCCATATGAAGGCCTTCAAAACGCAAGTATATATTTAATACAATGTCCTGATATTTGTTACATAGATTCATAAGACTACACTACAAGTGCTAAACCTTTTAAAAATCAGAACATTCCAATAAAGAAATCTTGTGAAAAAGACACTTTGAAAAATATCAATTTTGCGACTTGTGACTCATTTTCCTGGAACACATTACATAGTTGGTGATAATCCACCAGAATCGAGTAAAGCCGGTTAAAAAATAGGTAGACCAAATATGGCAAAGGCGTTACGCCGACCTCCAATCGACTAAGTCAGACAATAAGGTAACCACCAAAATTGTAACGTAAATCATAGTGTGTTAATGTCTGGATGTGGCTAAACAGCTATATAACATTAGATTGAACATAGATAAAGACATGTTCTGATTTGCATGTGAAATCACATTTACCCAAATGTACCATGTTTCCGTGAATAATTTTTTTTTCCAAAAACCAAAAACCAATATGTTTTCCAGGGGCCTGTTGCATTAGAATTCCTTACTTGAAATGTTTCTTGCTAAGCTATTGCGTAGGTAGGGAATTCGTACTGTATGAATGACAATTAGTTCTGTCTAATATAGCAAAATCCTTCCCTATAAGTTTCTTAGCAGCTGCTTAGGGAAAGGTAGGTAGGGAAGGAACATATTAGATAAGGATTTGTTATGCAACGGGCCTCATTGTATGATGTTGCAAGAACATCGGTGTTGATGATGCAGTACTTGTGTTGTACTGTAAGAACTTAGGGAACCACTTGAACACCTGCAGCTGATTAGCTGGACAAATGGCTTCTCATAGTATCGCAAAAAATTTAATACAAATACAAAGATCCATTGTATAAAAAACCAAGCGGTGAATCTATTCAACCTGAATTTGAGGGAACCTTAGGAAAAGTTCAGGTAAACCAAAGTTGCCAGCTCCTACATCTTTTTAATAAAATAAGAAAAAAAAGATGTTATTTCAAAAACATAAACCTGGATTTGAATGAGATCCTAAGATTCATCAGGAGACCCAAATAGTGGGATAATAGGGAGTCAAATCGGCCATGTGTGCGTCAGGCTTAATGGTACAGTCTAAAATCTATAGAAAACATGTCATGTTCAGCAAGGGCTATCTATCAAAGGTCTAATGTCAACATCCATATCTTATACATGTTTCCGTAACACAAGTCACAATCTTTCCCATCATGCATTTTATTTTCATATATTTATACAAAGCTCTGAAATTGGTGAAAGTATTCTAGCAATTTTCGATAACATATTGTTAAATATTTGTAGGTCAGATTTCATAAGAATCCATCCCAGGATGCACTGTAACAGACATACATGTGCAGTGGCATATGCAAATCTCCAATAGCTCGTTCGGTGTTAACCCAACCCAAATATACACACAATTACACACTCTAGTCTGGGTCCGAACCGTCAGAAGAGATATGAATGATATATATATCTCAACCTGCATCGCTAATCGGTTTCCTCGCCTAAGACTCGGCGTTTTAATGGGATTATGATGACATTTTTCTTTATGGAAATATAACGGCACTTTGTGGTTGGAGGCGAGGAAAGGCTTTCCCTTCGTTTGAAGGCACTAGGGCCTAGGCTGTACAGACTTAAAGGGGCGTAAAGCAACCAATCTCCCCCAGTAGCACACAACATTTGGGGAACATTGGGATCGTGTTCCTCCTGTGTTTGTTTGTAGGAAACACATAGAAAACATAGAGCAAATGTTTTTTACCAAACGTCCTAGGAATGTTAGGATTTTATGTTCCTGGAATGTTTTTAGCTAACATTCAGCTAATGTTCTGTAAGAAATGTTTAAGGAACAATAATTTCCATACATTAAATGAACGTTTTAAAAGATAATGTTCCCCAAACATTTATCTCTGAACATTAACGTAACATTGGGTATTTATGTTCCTGGAGCATATATTTGCTAACTTTCTGCTAATGTTGTCAGTCATATGTTCTGCAAACAATCATACCCAAACATTGAAGAAACATTATAAAATGTATGTTCTCAAATTGTTATCTCTCCAATGAAAACTGACATAACTATAGTTACATTGGTTAAAATGAAGTTCTTTCAATCTCCTAGACATAACAAGTTCATAATATTACATCTAATGTTAAAACTATGACATCTTGATATATAGGTTTCAAATAATTTTCGCCTTAGTGGTTTTACCCATTTGCGGAGAATTTTTTTTTTATATCTTGATATATACTTTATGTTTTCATACAATTTCAATGGCATCCTTCTCCTGTGTAATACTCCTATGTTAGTCAGGGCACAATAGAAAACATCAAGTTTGATGAGTGCGCCCCACCCCTCCCCCTCCTTCTCCTCCCACCCCCATACATTGCATGTGATGTGTCACAGAAAAATGAGTCACAGAATCACTGGAATCAGCTTGAGCTCATCTTTTTAAATGTGATGCATGGTGATCCATTGATAATATTTAATAGTACAGGGTATAGCACCTGTTAACATTTTTCCTCTCAACAATATATGGTAGTATACTACCCTGGGAGAGGGCGCCACCAGTGGGGATTTTCTGCTTGTTCACCAGGGGGTTACCCAACAGGTTTTGACTCACTAAGCCACTGCACTCTCCTAGTAACAGATTAACCATCGAGGAGAGAGGGAAGACTTCAAATTGACTGCTAGAGTAAGTTACCTTTTATTCATTTCTCTAAGCCTCTATATCGATATTCAACAGTATGCTTTGGTTATATCATGTTGAAGTCCAGTCTCCGACTAAGCCCTCTAAATAGCACCAGTTGCATTGATAAGATAATATTAGAATTATAGACAACAGACTTGGTATAATTTTCTCTACTAGATGTATGTACCAGATGCTATATAATCAATAATTTTCCTTTTATTTACAGGACCTACATCAATCTAGCCATGGGACGATGTTGTTCCAAAGAGTTGGAGCCAAAAATATCAATGATATTTAATTTCCTTGGTTGTAGGAGTGGGTATTTCTGCAGAGCTGCCAAGTAAGTTGGATGTAGTATAAGTCAGGACAAAGACATAATTATTATTCAGAATATGGAATTTTGAAAGTATTCTTTTCTTTTACTATTCAAGTGTATTTGTGATATACATGTTTCAGGAAAATGAGTCATAAGTTGCAAAAAATAGATTTTGAGATCCCATTATATTTGAAAGGATGAGATCAAGCCGATTCCAATGATAGTAAACTGACTAATAAGTATTTCTCGATTTTAAGTTTGATATTTCCGTTTTTGAAAAAAAGTTTCCAATATTTCTGGGGGTCAATAAACAGTAAAGTAACTAAATGTAGTCCATATAAGGACCTTTGAAACGAAATAATATATTACACACATTGTCCTGATATTGGAAACATCAATAGATATAGCTATAAGTGATAAACTCCCCAAAAATTAGAACATTCCAATGAAGTGATCTTGTGAAAGAAACAATTTGAAAAATATCAATTTTGCGACTTATGACTCATTTTCCTGAAACACATCACAGTTTGTCATTCCTTTGGCTTAAGCCTAACCCCTTTGTTTTATTTCCTTAGTTCAGAAAACGGTTATAGATCAGAATGCTACTGGCGGGAAATACAGGAAGATATTGATTACATGTGAGGCACATGGCACAGCTATCTGATGGTAGTGTCAACTGTAGTGTCAAGCAGTGGCCGTTGGTAGTGCTCAGTAATCCCTTAAATAAACATTCACAGGATTACAGGCCAACTAGGCTCAGCAAAGCTCCAACTGTTGATTTACAAGATAGTGCATACACACAGAGAAGGATGTGAAGAAAATGATGAACCAACATGATGAAATGATGATTTTTTGAGTAAATAAAGAAACGGTTTTAGGGTAATTGTTTGTTTTTCAAACATTACAAATGAACAGAAGGCTAATGGGAAGAGTCAAAGATTGGGGGAATTGTAGTTAAAAATGTTAATTCTATGTTAGATGGGAACATTCTCCTAACATCATTCTCAACTATTAGGATAATGTAACTAAAGTATGTTTTAGTAATGTTATAGAAAAACAGTGGAAGAACGTTTGGCAAACAACATAAACAAAACATAAATGAGAAACGTTGTATTAATGTTAGGTAGGAACGTTCCTCTAACACATGTTCCGGGAACATCCAACAAATTTTCACTATCAAACATTAAGCTAACAAACAACCAAACATTGAGGGAACGTTCTAGGAATAAAAGTGTGCTACTGGGGTCCCTACACACACCAATTCTATACTAATCCTGATGCAAACTGCTACCCATGAAGATCTCCTATTAGCGGGAGCATATTTCAGAAAATGTACAATTGGCAGCTGTACACATTTAGTATTCTTTGCTAAATCAGGCAGCAATTTGGTCAATACTAGGTGAATTTGAGTATATTCGGCATTGCATTGATTCTAGCAATCTGTTTGGTTAGGTTGAACTGTATTTTGAACTTTATTTTCGTCTGAAATTTGGGTTATTTGAGAAGATTGGCGAAGTTGAATTGTACATTTTCTGAAAATCTCACCCTTATACTAATCCTGATGCAAACTGCTACCTATGCAGATCTCCTATTAGCGGGAGCATATTTCTTGAAGCAGGTGCAAGCAACAGCAATGTCCCAGGGGTGGAGTGATGGATTGCTCATTTACTCATTGTTTATTAAGGAGCTGCTCACTCAATCTCCTACATACAGATGTGAGCCATTTAAAGCAGGTCACGGCCAGCCAGTAGGCAGTCTACCATCTGCATCTCACTGGAGCAATTTTGCATTTGTGTAATAGGGTCAGAGCGCCAGAAAATTAGAAAAAAATGAGATTCAAAATATAGTTCAAGATGACCAAACAGATTGCTTGAATCAAGGCAATATCAGATTCCTCTATCAAAATATCCTCAGGTTCGATGTAACAGGGTCAGATCGCCTGAAAATGCACAATTTGTCTTCACCAATCCTCTCGAATAACACCAATTTAAGAAAATAATGAGGTTTAAAACATAGTTTAACATAACCAAACAGATTGCTTGAATCAAGGCAATACCAGATTCCTCTATCAAAATATCCTCAGGTTCGATGTAACAGAGTCAGATCGCCTGAAAATGCACAATTTGTCCTCACTAATCCTCTTAAATAAAACAATTTAAGAAACACATGAGGGTCAAAATACTGTTTAACATAACTAAACAGATTGCTTGAATCAAGGCAATACCAGATTCCTCTATCAAAATATCCTCAGGTTTGAGGTATTGTGGGTACTCTTGAGGAATTTGCTTTTGTGTAACAGGGTCAGATCGCCAGCAAATGCACAATGTGTCCTCGCCAATCCTCTCAAATAAAACCAATTTAAGAAAGAAAATGAGGTTCAAAATAAAGTTCAACATAACCAAACTGATTGCTTGAATCAAGGCAATACCAAGTGTACTCAGATATAACTAGTGTTGATGATTTTCCAGTCCAATTTAGCAGAATTGACTAAATGTGTTGATCTGCTAATTGTACCGTTTCTGAAAATCTGACCCAATACTTTCACCCCAAATCAGGTCTCGGTCACTTTTAATGGGTGTATTTATTTAAAAATCTACTCTTGCAACTACTGACTTTTGCTCTTCAAGCAGTTTTAAAATATATATTTTATATGGGTGCTTTTCATGAATTGGTCATTGCCAATTCCCTTTCAACTAAGAATATTACAGAGAGGTTGGGAACACCTCTCAACCCCAGCAAAAGGATCGAGCTCAGGAATAAAAACCGGAATTGCAAAACAAAAAAGAAAAAGAATGTTACAGAATTAAGATAGATCCCTGTATTTTCAACATATTACTCATGAGTTCACTTATTGTTTTTAAAAGCTTTTATTCAATCTATCAACAAATATCTCATTAGTTTACTAATTGTTTAAAGCCATGGAAAACATGTCATGTAATCTGAATTTGGTAGCGTGTAGTTGCAAGAGAAGAAGTTTACTTATTGTTTAAAAATCGCATATTTTATGCGGGTGAGTTTCAGGAGTAGTTAATTGCAGTTTACCAAATTCAGATTAACATAACATGTTGTCCAGGCCTTTACACTGACATACAACTCAAATAATTCCATGCCAATCGAGATTCAAGATGGCGGACATGCAAATCCCCTATTCCTTCTTCTGGCTGCAATTTTTACACAAAGGAAATCTGGTTTGACACATCCGGATCCCAGAGTGCCTAGTATCGGCTTGTGACTGGCTCTAAATGTCTCACATTGAGTGCGCTCCCCTTTAAAGCTGCATACTCAACTATTACGACAAGAGATCTTACCAAATCTACTCATATTATGACTTATAGGACTGAATTCATCAATATTCTGCTGCTGTTATCTGTTTATACATGAATCTGAAGCTGAATTACCCGAGCAAAAACCGCCGCTGGTGAACGATAATAAGGGAAGTCTTGACTTTGACACATCACATATTGTTAGAAGAACGTAATTATAATATTATTGTTAACATGGGAGGTCCTAACGCCTATCCGTGCCCATTTGATTATGTCTTGCTTCGTATTGTTTAAAGTGTTATAATTATTATCTTGTATTTGTCTAATGTAAATTGAGAAGTAACTCTTAAATCTTTAAATGAACGAAGGAAATGAAATTTAATGTACTGAACAACATCATGTTTATAATATATTGTCTATGTTTCTAAAATTTATGTTGGTATGATTGAACCGTATCACAGAATGTGTAATATCGACGAAATAAAATTTGTAAAAAAATAAATAAAGATTAAATTATTATGCTAATACAACCACAGATGTTTTCTACATACATACAAGTGATGTGTTTCAGGGAAATGAGTCACACGTCGCAAAAAAAGGATTTTGAGATATCGTCATATTTGAAAAGATGAGGTCAAGCTGATTCCAATGATAGTAAACAGTAGGACACCTAATGAGTATTTCAATATTTAGAGTTTGATGTTTTTATTTTTCAAAATATGGTAAAGCCAGTAATCCAGCACAGCACAGTTCATCCACCCCACAATAAGAGAATACTCAGCACTGCCCCCTCCCCCTCATTAGTATGCTGGTGCTACCCCTGGCGGTGTTTGTATTCATGAGTGGACAGCCCTGGCCATAGTCACCTTACATGCTGTCCACTGCCTTTCCCTCACCACTGGACATGCCAACAAATGACCACAGCTCACTGCAGTCACCACTACCCCAAATTTTCTCCCATAAATTTTCATGATCATTTATCAAGGTTTTGCCCTGGAAATTGTCAATTTAGAAGGAGAGTGAATAATATATATACCGCTCTTTAAGTGAATATTTGTGAGTGAAATTTGGGGATTTTGAGCGATTTCTTTCATAGAGAAAAGAGAAAAAATGGGCGAGCTATGTGGATGGTCATATTTTTGGTGTTGCTCATGAAATATTCATTAGCTAGAGGGTACAAGGTCTAAATCAGCCTCAACACGGAAGGTGGAGTATGTGCTTTTAAAGCATGACAAACCACACCAGAAATATTAGGCAGCAGAACCATGATAACAATGGACTCTATGGGTATAATAGGGTGAAGTCGCCAGAAAATTTACAATTCACTTTCTCAAATTCTCTTAAAGCTGTATGACTAATAAAATCATACCAAGTTTACTCATATTATGTCCTATACGACTGAATTCATCAATATTCTGCTACTGTTATATGTTTATACAAGAGTTACTCATATTATGACAAAAGTTTGAAGAAGAGACAGTTGAGCGAAAATAGCCGCCGATCAGCGATAATAAGTGAAGTCATCATAAGAAAGGATTCGGAGAGGTCCTCCAAATACGAGTTAGAGGACGTTTCAGAAGCCCTAGCAAAGTCAACTTGACAAAATCCTCCAAAATTTCGGTCAAATCACTTTTGGAAAAGAATGGAAGAAAATGGAGAAAATATTTTGTCTTTACGAACGATAACTGAGAGTGCAGTTTTGATTAACTCAAATTTGAGACATAATGAGGTTCAAAATACAGTTCAACATAAGCCCAATAGATGGTCTGAATCCATGCAATACCAAATACACCACTCATATATACAGGCCTGGTATCCATCGTTTGTCAGCCTCATTTAGCACAATTTCCTAAATCTGTAGAGCTGCCGATTGCCAATCAATTCCAATCAATCAATGCCAACCAATTTCCAGGTTAGCAAAAGAGGACATTCACCTTCAGCGATATAATCGAATAAACTGCTTGACTAAAGCCTAAAGAAATTAAGCCTAAATATGGTTAATGATATAAAGTAAGAAGAACAAGAAAAAAGTAAAAATGCACAATCTCATAAGTTCAATAAACGGGTGGAATCTAAGATTTCCAACAACACAATGTTGGTCAAATGATTTTTAGATGGGTATGAAAAAAAAGGAATAAAAATGTTCACGACATAATTTTGAAGTGACCCCTAACATTGACTTGTTTTCTCATTTTTGTATCCCGCTCTTCTTTTTTTTCTATTGGGCGTTTATTTATTATCCCTCAACCACATAAAACTAGCTCAAGACGAATGATAATTGCTCAGAGACGTACATGATGATCTAAACAACCAAGCAAGAAACATATTTGTCTTCTTCTATGCTGTTCCTGTCATCCCTCTTCTGCCATATGCATCGCATAACAATGGCGTTTTGGCAGAAGGCAGATTTAGAGCTGGAATAGTTAGGGGAGGGGTGGGGGAGGGGGATGGGGAGGAGTGAGGGATATATCTGTGTACTAGTGCTCATATACGGGTCAGAATTTTTAGAAAGTGCACAATCTACAGTTCTACACATCTTTCAAATTGTGCTAAACTAGAGTGGAAATTGATAAATATTGAGTATATCTGAATATATTCTGTATTGTATTCATTTAATAAATCCGTCTGGTTATGTTGAACTGTATTTGAACCTGATTTTTGGCTGAAATTTGGGTTATTTGAGGGGATTGGTGAAGGTGAATTGTGCATTTTCCGAAGACTTGACCCTCTTCTATGCTGTTCCTCTTATGTGAGGATGGGGGAGTGGGTGAGGGGTGAGGGGAGAGACCGGGGGAGTGGAGGGGGTGAGGGTGGGAGAGGGGTGAGGATGGAGGAGTGGAGGGGGTGAGGGTGGGAGGGGGGGGGGAGGGGGGGGGAGGGGGTAGGGGAGGAGAGGAATGAGGTATATATCTGTGTACTAGTGCTCATATATGCATGACAATGCGAGTAGTCTATGTCAGAATGGAGGGATGAATGGAGGCCTAGGTGTCAGGGCCAGGCCTCTCTGTTGTTCCCTCCTGTGAGTTATGCCGCCCCATGTCAGTCGCACACATATCGCACTTGGGGCGAATCTTTAAGCAGCTTTCTCGTAAATTTTGAAAGATATTATTAGAGTTTGCACATCCTAAATTCTTGTTATTATTAAAGTCTGCACATCCTAATTACTTTTGATGACAATTTAAAAAGTATCAATTTTGCGACTATATTAGTCTATAAATTTTCTCTATATTAGACTATAATTATATAATATTTTTTGAACAGATGTTTATTCAGGTTGATGTTTGGCATAGGCCATGCATTTAATGTGGCTCGGGCATGCCCAATCTTCCGCTACACCCTGAAATGTACATAATTCGATTAGACAAACAAGTAGTGTGTGACTCATAGGTCATTACAAATAAGTATGATTTTTGATTATTGATAGATTTGATTTGATATAACTCATTTGCCTGATAGTCATGATGACATGGTCAGGTTACTTTGTCACTGGTACACTTTATTTTAGATCTACATGGAGCGGTTCCCCGTAGGGTTACCATTGGGTCGCTTTGATGTTTACTCTAAGTAGGTCTCGAACAGAGTGTACACAGGTTATCCCGTCCTCCAGTACACTCTAGGCTCAAAATGTTCTATAGGTTAATATTATCTCGAAAGTTCGATGGAAAAGTAATCTAACATTGATGTTATTATTTGCTAATTTGATTAAATATATTAAACTCTGGTAGTTATTTTCCATGTAACTTATAATTATAAGCTGAGAATATTAATGTAGTGAATGAGATTGTTTACTTTACGCCAATATCAACACATTGAAGGTTATATCAAGGGCGGAAGAACTGAGAGGGAGGCAGTTTAGGAGCTTACCCAGGAAATAGAGATAGAGAAGAGAGAGAGACAGAGGAAAAGAGACAGAAAGGCACTTTATGGTCATACCCAGGACCAATGCAAGTTGTGAGCTTACTGAAATACAAGATAGAAAAGACCACCCACACCCTCCCCCAACTTGACAGTGCTCTTCCGACCAGTGTAATAGCAGGCAATGAACATGCTCGCTAATCCTACCTTTTCACTGCAGTTCAAGAGCTCTCTAAAGAGCCCAAATGGTCGGGTCATCAAAGGGTATGGGCACACAATGCCTCTCCCTGGCCTGGCCTGCTTCAATAGCAATGTAGAGGCCAACAAAAGCTTATTTATCCTCTGGTATAAGGGTCAGATCCTCGGAAAATGTACAATTCATCTTCACCAATCCTCTCAAATAACCAACATTTCAGACGAAAATAAAGTTCAAAATATAATTCACCCTATCCAAAGATATTGCTAGAATTAATGCAACGCCAAATATACTGGAATTTAGCTAGTATTGACCAAATTGCAACTTAATTTAGCAGAATTTATTAAATGTGAACAGCTGCCAATTGTACATATTCGGAAAATCTGACCCATATATGTGCAGCATATTGGTCTGGAACGGTTCCCTGAATGCTCCCAATTAAGTTCATCAAAGGCAATATAACATGGCTGGAAATAGGAGGATCATCACTGGGATGTTTATACATGTGTGTGGGTCAGATCTTCGGAAAATGCACATTTGGCAGCTCTACAAACTTGGTAACTTCTGCTAAATTAGACTGAAAGAATATGAATAATGGGTATACTGTATCAGCTAGAGTATCTGTGGCATTGTGTTAATTGATAAACAAATGTCTCTTTCATTGTGTTAAACTGTTTTTTTAACGTCAATTTTCTCTTAAATTTGGATCATTTCAGAGTATTTTCTGACGATCTCACCCATTTGTGTGTGTGTATGAGGGGGGGGGGCATAAGAAAGATACATGTATTGGGGTTATGGTACGTTGGGTTGGGTAGGAGGCCATCTTAACATTATTTTGAGAGGGAGGGTTCATGGGGTTGCCCCTCAGTTTTTGTCTGGGTAGATTTGGCCGTAGTTGACCTAATAATTGCCCTAATTTTCTAAACTTCTATTAAAGGGGAAAGTTTTAACAGGGACATCAAGATCTCGTCGACAAATATCTTATTACATTAGAGTAGTTAACCTGTGATTTTCCCATATATTGTATTCCAGATGTCATAGGTCACTTGCACAAGCAACAATATTGGCGAAAATAATTAGCACTAGTATTTTTAAACATAAAACTAAAAGAAATGTTTGTATGTTTTATCTTAATACATCCTAACATGCACTATAATGGCCATGTGCAGTGGTATATTCAAACCCCCAATTAATAAGATTTCTCACAATTCGTTTCATAAGATTTCATAAGACTTCTTTACATTTTTACCTTTTTAAAACCTTTATTGAAAGAGGAGTAATTACGTTGGTATTTGCCATGCTAAGGAGCTCAGTAATCCGGTCTTCCCCTCCCTCCTGTCAGAATTGTCATGAAAAAAGCCTTTATGTTGCTAGTATTATATGTTGTGTAGCATAACATTTTAATAATACTGATAATAATATAACTCAGTACCGGTATGTCACTTAGCCTAGAAATTTAACAAGCTAGCTTCAAGAATACCCGGTGCAAATTGTAATTCAATACTTTATTGTCTTAGTCTATACTCAAATATATCAGGTATTAAGGTGATTTAATTGCAAAATATGAAACGATTCTGTAGATTAAATTCAACATTATAACTATGGTTATATAACTATAACGAAATGGTGTAGGATTCGGTGTAGCATATATAATATTGTATATTTTAATGGTAATAATATTAATAATCATAATTGTGTTATGTAGCTCAGGGGCAGAATTCATTATTTATACCCCCCCCCCCCATCCCTCTGTGTCTTCTCCCTGGATTCCATGCCACAAACTCCCCAGACGCAGTCCTGCAGTGTTATGCATGATACTGGTCTTATTCCATTTGAGTACTGGTCTATTTAACCACCAAATCTCCCTCTTACTCCTTCTCCCTCTCTCTCTTTCACCTCTCTCTCTCTCCTCTCTTCATCCCTTTACACTGCCTCCTCTTTCATCTCCTTTAGAACATTCTAGAACATTCTAGAACATTCTGGGTAAACATGTAAGGGCCATGCAGGTTTATAATGGTGGAGACTACATGCAATGAGGTTCCATCCGGTATCAACTGGGAAGTCTGTGAATGCCATTTCCATGGCATTTCCCCCAGTTCCCTATCAACCCATTCACAGGGTGGACCTCTCACAGGAGACCCCCATTAACCGTGGTTACCATGGCAATAGGTTATGGTCAGCGTCCCTTCTTTAACCCCCATAACCCCCACCCCCACCCCCCCATCTCATCTCTTCCCCCAATATCGCCCAACCCCCCTATAATCATTCAGCTCCCAGGGAGGATCAAGACATGTCCATAAGGGTCAGATCGTCAGAAAATGTACAATAATTGTCCTTCAGCAATTCTCTCAAATATCCCAAATTTAAGGCAAAAATCAGGTTCAAAATTCAGGCCAACATAACCAAACAGATTTATTGAATCAAGGTAATATTAAATATACGCAAATATACTAAGTATTGACTATTTTTCAGTGTAATTTAACCAAATTTACTACATGTGCCTATTCTATATTTTCTGAAAATCTGACCTCAATATAGGGGACAATGTCGTTGAACTTAGTTCTAATGTATAGCAGTTAAAATAACATAGTTATTTAAATCTATAAAGATATTCTAAATTACTTATGAGTGTTGTGATCGAAACATGATATATTTTGAATTCTAATTTGGTTTTCTCAACGACGATCTTTCTTGTATAATTTTTATAAACTGAACAAGTTTTAAATTCATCTAGTAGAGGTTTAAATAGTATCAATTCATGGTTGATAAAGTCAAAATGTCAAGGTTTTTATTTATTCTATTTTGTCCAGTTTAAAGGGTGGTACTACCCTGTTAGTTCCTCACCTTCGACTTGCCTTCACTTGCTCTGCTCAAAATTAAAAAATTATACAGAATTTTCCAAAAGAATTGTTTTGACCCTAATGGTTCTTCACAAATAAAAAAGTAACAGACTAAGAAAGAAAATATATCTAAATGGATGACAATATTGAAATAAATGTTGAAAGATGTTTTGAAGGGGAAGAATAACAATCAAACCTGGAATAAGAACCATGTGGTTTCTATAACTTTATTTACAAATAATTAAGAGTTAATGGGGTGGTAAGGACCCTCCTAACCCCCTTGCATAAACCCCCTACCCTTATCACCCTACCCCAACCCAGGAGCCACTGAGGCCAGCAAGGCTGGGGGGGGGGGATCCGTCCATGCAATACCAATAATTAGCACTTTTAGCGGGGCTTTGATCTCTACCTCACATCCACAAGGGGCCACACAAAGGTGCGCCCCCGCCCGATCCGGCCACAGATCCCAGTTCCTGGTCATTGTTGCCTTATTTCTGTGGTCCCGCGAGCAGCGGGCCTGAATGGCTGGTGTGTGTGGGTCAGATTTTCAGAAAATGCTACAGTTCCACACATCTATCAAATTCTGCTAAATTAGTGTGAAAATTGATAAATATTAGGTATATCTGGGTGTATTCTGTAGTGTGTTCATTCAATAAATCTGTTCTGTTATGTTGAACTGTATTTTGAACCTAATTTTCCTCTTAAATGTGGGTTATTTGAGAGGATTGATAGAGATATATTGATAGAGATGTACTGACCCACATGCAGAACTTTATGCGAGCCTTTCCATATCAGGAGTTGTTGGGGAAGTGTGCTAACGGTGCCGACTGTTGATTCTCTAGTTCACATAATATTCATATCAATATTCCAGCATGTCTAGAGCAAGAAACATTAGCATGGACAGGTAACATTAGCATGGACTGGTGTTATGCACTACTACTAGTACTTACTATGCGTTTTATTACACCCCTGTGCTGCAGTTGCCTATACCTTCAGCATCGTATGTCACACTTGCTCAAGGTGGTGCATACATGTAAATTATGTCACCCTTGGCGCATACAACAAGTAGGTCCGCTAAAACTGAAATTACTTATTTAATTTTCATTTATTTCTATTTTTTATTCACTAATGGGGTGTAATAAATATAGAACAAAGCTCGGGGGAAGTCTGTACACTTGTTAGTGACCTCGGGAGTGCGGAGGATCTCGGGCTAACGCCCTCTAACTTCCCGCACTCCCTCGGTCAATAACAAGTGTACAGACTTCCCCCTTGCTATGTTCCATCTATATACGTTTTATAGCTGCATGCCCATTCATTATGATAAACTAAGTCTCAATGAATTGCGAATAACTTGCTGCCATAGAAATATAGCTCTTCGAGTAGAGGTCTAAGATGTCGCACGAGTAAGACGTGCCCGCACAGCGCTGTGTGCATTATTAGGATTATCACCGTCAATTATCTTCATACCTCACTCTACTATACTTCATTCGATGCGCAATTGTGTTCTTTACAACAATGGCGCACTATAATTCTATTGTAGTGGTTGATTCTCAGGAATTAGTAGGAAACTCTCCTATCCGCACATCAACACCACTAAACTCAGCGTTCCAAGATGGCGACAACGGACGCCTACCTACCAGCCCCGCCGCCAGCACTGAAGGTCTCTTATATACTAGGGACCCTTTTGACTCTCTAGATAGCGATGGAATTACAGAAGTAGATCAACCTACTCTCGTCATAATGACCCAGCATGATAAGGATAAGCAAGAGAATACCACTAGTGATTCTAATTCAAATGAATTGGATAAGTTACGTGCTGAGATTGCAACTCTACGGGGGATGCTACTGGCGAACATCGATGAAGGGGCCAAGCGACCATCACCAACGGCTCAAGCAAGCACAGCTCCCGCAAACAACACTGTCTCCAACGGCCTCTGTGAATCTCAAGGCCCGTCGCCAACAACTCTAAAGAGCCCACTGGACTATACTCAACCTCCATGGAACTCTTTACTAGTCATGCAGCACCAGATTTCTCAACTCGACGAAAGGTTAGAAAGTGTATTTAACTCCACATTCGAACAATCAATAACAATTTCGGGTGTACCTGAAGATGTAGTCATTTATGAACTCTTACATCAAATCTGCTCTCGAGCAAACATCCAATTCCATCCATTAGACATTAGTAATTACAGCATTACTCAAGACAATGTGACGAAACTACATGTCGCTACTATCAAATTTGTTCGCCATTCAACTGCCAAAGCTATTTGTGATAATAGAGCAAACATCCTGAAATCCTTCAACATGTCAGTTAATGACATAGTGGGTCAAAAAACTATATCTCTTAGAAAAACTGCTGGAATCATCTGTGCCAAAGCGAGGAAGGATAAAGTTCCTTCACAGCTCCTCCAGCATGAGTTAATTCTCAATGACCAATCTTACCAACTAACCAATCTGCAACAGGTTCCCTCAAACCTAAAACCACACAACATTGCTAATTTTGGCAATGATGAAGCTATCTATTTCTCTTCACCACAAAGCTTCCTCTCTAACATGTTTGAATGCCACTTCACTTTCAATGACATCCCATATGACTCTGTCGAAAAAGGCTATCAGCATCAGAAAGCCCTATTTCTCAAATCACCTTCAATCGATATCGCTACTAAGATCTATGCCTCCAAGAATCCTTTTGAACAAAAACAACTGGGCTCAGAATTGAAATCAGCTGAGTGGGACAACATTAAACTCCAAACTATGGAAGGTCTAATTAGAGCAAAATTTCTTCAAAATCCCCACCTAGCTGCAGCCCTAGCTGCCACAGCTCCCAGATCTTTATTAGAGAAGACAACCGATAATTTCTGGGGTATCGGCATCAGGAATGTCGATATTCATTCTCACAAATCTTATCCCGGAGAAAATAGATTGGGGAATTTATTAACCTGCCTAAGGAATGAATTACCCACCCAGCAGTTTCTCCCCACTATTCCCCGGGAAATCTATGGCCACCTCCATATCGAACAAGAATACACTGCACCCAGACTTCAAGGCGCCCACAATCGGCCCTCCACAAACCCACAAACAATAGCAACTCCCACACATCCTGGCACGATCGACTCAGCACTCACCGCACAATCCAACACGGGCAACATAAACAACACCTCCCCCTCTCACCCAGCAACCAACCAGGTTAAAGATAGCACCCCACGTGACGGTGTGAACACACCGCCCATTACAGTTACCCCCAGCAATGTCAATGTAACAACACATCATCCACACCACAGGTGTCCTCCACCTATCACCTCAACCAATGAGAGACTACCTAACTCAAGCCAATCAAACTACCCCAATGACAAGCCACACCGAAATGGGCCGGCCTTAGTTGGAATAAATACAGTCACGCACACATTGAAGCAAGCCAAACCCAGGACGCGCAGGCGCATCGATACGCCACGCCCACTAAGTCAGCATACTTCTCAACCACCTCACTCGGTCAGCACACAAGTCCTGCCCCCTACATTCTCGGCCAAGCACACTTCAGCCTTCACCAAACAATCCTCCAAAATCCAGCCAAGTAGGCCCCCGCCCTACATCGCTTCACAACCAGGACTACTAGGCCCATACCCTGGTTCAACGAACGACCTGAAACACTCACCCGGAGCCCACCCCGGCAACGACCGGCACACTTACGCCAACGTAACTGCTGGTAAGCACTCGCCACAGCACCAACCTATGCAGGAGAATACACTCCATCTATACCAAGCCCAGCACGCTGCCCCTCCAACAACGACGCTCGCAGCCTTGCACCTACCGAGGGCACCACAACATCCACCGCCACCATACCCACCGAGCCCTGCCTGGCTCCCACAGGCCTCATCTCCACCACAGCACGCTCTAACACCACCGACACCCGGACACCAGGCCCCTCCTCTACCGCCAACCGGGCTGTCGGCCCCGTGCTCAGGACCGCCTCAACCAACTGCACTCCCTCACTACTATCCTCCGCAATACGCAGCACAAAACAGTCAAACGACCAATAGTGAGTTTAGTCATTTAATCCAACATCTCCTGCTACCTATTCTTTCAAACTTTATCTCGCACAACCATGCCTCAAACACTATCCATCCCCCATGGTTACAGAACACTCATCATCAGTGATTCTAGGGGTAAAGGGCTACAAACCTTCCTGAACTCACATGGCCTAAATAGTAATAACCACATTCTCCTCTCCTTTGGTGGTGCAAGTTACATCACAGCACTCAACAGAGCCAAGCAAACCATCCTCTCTTATAAACCATCTCTGATATTATTTATTAATGGCATTTGCGAAGTAACAGAAAGAATAAAAGTTGAATCCTTTGACCCAATCACTCAACGGCCATTCTTCACCTGAAAGGTGAATTTTGCACACAACTCACCTAATGAAGCAATCTCTACTATTACAAACAACATAGCACTATGCTTCCATGCAACGACCCGCATTGCTCCCCAAGCGAAGGTAGCATTTGCCCAGTTCCCCGGTGTCAACCTTGCCACCTATAATCGACTACCAGAGGGTGTCACCCACCACCAACAAGACACCCTCAATGAGACAATATTAGATTTAAACCACCAAATCTCAACCTTCAACAAAGCAAACAAGTCACTTACGCCTTACCTCTCCACTGTGGTGCACAAAAGGAAACCAAATGGATCTTTCAAGCACAGATACGAAAGACTAAGTGATGGCTGCCACCTAACTAATTCCGCAAAACGGAACTGGGCAGCAAACATCGTCCGTGCTATCTCTTCTAACTCTCTTCTAACATAAAAAATACCCGTCAATTGTCTAGATCGCCGTATTTACTACCCTGTATATAGTTCATAATTATGTGTTTAGTTCACAATTACTGTTTGTCATAAGTATATTGTATCATACATATAATAGCAGGTTATTACTCTAGAACTGTCTACTGACAACACTGTACTAATCTATTTATTTAATTACCCAGACATGCGCATCTAAACACATGGATATCTCGTGATGAACATCACACCAATATTATATGTTATATAATGGGTCGTTCCCCCATAACCTTTCTAAGTAATATGTGAAATTGCTATCCCTGTGAGGAGAATGGGAGGGTATTCGGTGCTCTAAAGAGGATACAGTTCCTCTCCGACACCCCTGATCCCCCTCTGCCTCCTTATAAATGGAATCTCATGTATTGCATTACATTTGTAATGATTTGACTGTATATGCATATCTGGTTGATAAGCGTCACACGAATGTAACTAGAATCTCATTATATTGTACCACATTTTTCTCTGTATATGTATATCACTGTAAACGGTTTTACTCTAGCTCTGCTAGTAATCATACATTTGAATCCCTATCAAGAGGATGGGGGGGGTGATCGGTAGTCTGATAGGATACAGTTCCTCTCCGACACCTCTGCTCCCCCTCATACCTCCTACTACCTAGAATCTCATGTATTGTCATGAACTGAATTTAACTGTATATGCATATCATCGTAATGGGTTTTACTCTAGCTCTGCTAGTAACATATATTTACTTTATCAATCAGGAGGATGGGGGGGTGATCGGTAGTCTGATAGGATACAGTTCCTCTCAGACATCTCTGATCCCCCTCGTGCCCCCCACTAACCAGTATCACATGTGATAAAATGTATGAATTTGTTTGCATCGAAACCATGATCTAGTCTATTGCATGTTTAATTATCTTGTCAAAGCTATAACATAATCAAGGAATGCGACAGGATATAGTTCCTCTCCACCAGTCTTCAGATTACAACGAACCTTTCTATTACTAGCAGCATTTTTTGATGCACCTGATGTACCTATTTGTATCAAACTAATGTACCGTCCATAGGGTAGGTCTGAGCAAGGATATAGTTCCTCTGCACTAACCAACCCTACCTCGGACAGGGGAATTTATTCCCCTGTCCGACACCCTTTGCTCACACGCAAACCCACTGCCCAAGGGGCAGAGGTATGCCTCCCTCACCCACTCATCCCATCACCCATCACTCCTATCTTATCACACAGCGCTGATTTTTCATTGTACTTAGCTTATTACGATTATAAGCATTTATTGGGCACCAAATTCTAGCTCAGAAACCGCATTACCTAGAATATGCCGAGCCAAGGCACTAGCATGGGGACATACTCAGGGAGCACTGCTCCCTCTGTACCTGCACCCATAATTCGTAATCACCCTCATGTGAGGAAAAATCGCCCTCGCCGTAGAGGAATTAAGAAAAGCAAGCAGCCACCTACTGCCAAACCCCAAATCAGGTCCCCTAAGGACCTTGGCAAGGAAAGGGGTATCAGTTTCTTACACCTAAACATTAGG
This sequence comes from Sthenelais limicola, assembly GCA_942159475.1. Taxonomy (NCBI): domain Eukaryota; kingdom Metazoa; phylum Annelida; class Polychaeta; order Phyllodocida; family Sigalionidae; genus Sthenelais; species Sthenelais limicola. The sequence continues at coordinate 12,322,210 of OW804096.1, read as the reverse complement.
AGCCTAATTAAGAACTATGCCCCATTTATTGCTGAATTCCATGATTCGGGCATTGATGTAATTTCTATCTCTGAGTCATGGCTTACTGACACAACCTCTGACAGTCAACTCAGCCTACAAGGCTACGACCTACACAGACTTGACCGCACTTACATTACTTCTGGGACTGTCCCCAGGGGTGGTGGTGTCGCAGTCTATGTAAAATCAAATCTTACTGTAGACTCACTCTCACTCTCTCACCTCAATCAATCCTCCCATATAGTTGAGGCCCAATGGTTTACCATTCGCCACCCAAATCTCAAACCCATCATAGTGGCAAACATCTACCGCCCTCCCTCCACAACAATCCCACCTTTCATATCCTATCTGAACGAATCCCTCAGTAACATACATGACTTAGAAAAACATGAACTGCTAATTCTCGGGGACCTAAACGTAGACATGTCCTCAGCTAAACCAGCCAAAACTGAACTAGCCAACTGGGCCCAACAACACCATCTGACCCAACACATCTCTGAATTTACCAGAGTATCAAAATTGTCCTCCACCACTATTGACTTAATCTTCTCAAATATAAAATACGTATCGAAATCAGGTGTTCTGATGACAAATATCAGTGACCACCAACCAGTATTTCTCCTCAGGAAAAAAGAAAAACGCTTAACCCCAATGGTCACCAAACATGGCAGATCCTTTCGTAATTTCTCCTATGACACATATAAGAATCTTCTTCTATCCAACCCCCCGGACATATCCACCTCAAACAACCCAGATGACATCTGGGATTCTCTCTACTCTCACATAGTATCTGCTGCCGATCAGATCTGCCCTATCACTCAAATACGGCTCCCCTCCTCGAATCCCCCATGGATCAACACTGAAATTCTGGAAGCAATAGCAGACAGAAACTATTTCCTCCGCAAAGCGAGAATCCTCAACGACCCTAATGTGTGGGATCTTAGTAGAGCCCTTAGAAACAAGGTTAACTCCCTCATTAGATCATCCAGAAAACATTACATTTCGACCTATCTTGATAATCATGCTAGTGATCCATCTAAATTCTGGCTTGAAATGAAAAAGCTCCTACCCAGTAAGAAGGGTAAAGCGATGTTCTCCCTACCTGGAATTAAAACTCATGACCTCCCCTCTCATGTGAACTCTTTCTTCGCCAATATTGGCCCGAAATTAGCTAACGCCATCCCAAACCCACCACCCCTCACCACTCCCGACCTGAACCCTCTCACCCAAACCTCGACACCCTTATTCACACTCAAACCTATCCCTGAACAAGAAGTAGCTGAAATTGTAGATAGCCTGGACATTAAAAAGCCCTCTGGCATCCCCAATCTTAACACTAGACTGCTCAAGATTGCCATGCAGGTCCTGCTGCCGCAATTCACCCATCTATTCTCATCCTCAATTGAAACTGCGATCTTCCCAAAGGCCTGGAAAGTAGCAACCGTTGTCCCGCTTCCAAAAGTAAAATCTCCACAGTCTCCTTCTGATCTTAGGCCAATCTCACTCCTACCTGTCCCGGGTAAAGTACTAGAACGCATTGTGCACTCCCAGACTTACGATCACCTTGAATCTTTTGGCCTCCTACATCCGAAACAGTTTGGTTTTCGCAAAGGAAGATCAACCCAAATAGCTATCTCTGAAATCATAGACGACATCACTAACAACTGCAACAACAAACAATCAACAATAGCCCTCTTTATCGACATGAAAAAAGCTTTCGACACAATAGACCACTCAATTCTGACCAATAAACTCTCGGCCATAAACTTCCACCCAGAAACCATATCATGGTATTCCAGCTACCTCAATGGAAGATCACAGAAAACAAAGATTGGGGATACTCTATCCCCCCAAGCCTCTCTCTCCACAGGCGTCCCTCAGGGGTCCATCCTTGGCCCTCTCCTATTCAACCTCTATATCAACTCCCTTCCCTCCTACATCACCTCCACCAACCCCTCTCCCATCTCCTGTCAACTCTATGCTGATGATACCGTCCTATACACTTCTGCCGAAACCATCGACGATGCTGCAAGGGTCCTCTCTATGTCTATCCCACACCTAGAAAACTGGTGTGGAATAAACAAACTGACGATCAATGCACAAAAAACTAAAGTCATGGTACTATTCCCTCCCCCAAAACCCAGAACCCCTCCCCAGTGCAGCCCACTACAATTTGTCATCAATGGCGCCCCAATTGCCATAGTAAACGAGTTTAAATACCTAGGGTCCACAATTGACGACCACCTGAAATCAACCCAACAAATTAAACTGACTCTCCGGAACGCAAATGCGGCTATGGCCACATTTGCAAGAATCCGACCCTTCCTTTCGCAAAAAATAGCCTTCAGAATTCTTAAAACTACGATCCTCCCACACCTAGAATTCAATTCCTGCTTTCTGGACATGGCAAATGCCACATCTAAAGAAAAACTGGAAAGAACACTCAGGAGAGCAGTCCGCATTGCCTCTCTATCAAAGAGAACCAGCAATGTGGACAATATTATGTCCAAATACAATCTCCTCCCCCTACAATCTAGGCGCACCCTCCAACTCCTCCTCCTTATGCACAGAAGGGCCCACAGCGGTCCCCCCCCCAACCCATCTACCTCTAACAAAACCAGAGACACTAGGGCCTCCTCCATCTATAACCTCCCGATCCCTCGCCCAAAAAGGGAGGCGTGCAGACGCACGCCTGCCTTCTCTGGAGGTACACTTTGGAACGAGCTACCAAAGGCAATAAAAAATGAACAAGATTCAAGAACATTTAAAAACAAAGCCCTAATCATGCTAAAATCAGATCAGTAACATAGCTCTCTCTTTTAGGCAGACACCAACTTAGTATTGCTGTCTAATCACTCTCTGCTACAACAACACTCTATCTATATTGTACATCTCTAATTCTTTCATTGCACACTGTTGGAGGTACGAAGTTACCTCTCACTGCATTGTGTGTACTGTAACAAATCTGTAAGTCATCATTACCATTATGTAAACCTTGTTTGTAACCATTGTTTTTTTACCATGCTCTGTACTATATTATACCGTATCGACTAATTCACCGGAAACGTAGTATTATTTCTAACCGGATATGTTAATCTAAAGTAGACTGCAGCAGCAGGTGGAACGCCACAGAATCTGTATTGTGTTACCTGTTCTCGACTATATCATGTGTATTTGTTTTGAGAAGCTGGATAAATAAAATCAGTAAAAAAAAACAAAAAAAAACAGGGATTTCAAGAGCAGGATTGGAGAGCCGTTGAGTGATGATAATGCAGCAAAAGATTTCGGCGGGCCACCGAAATATAGCGTAAAAAGACTTAATGACGCCCTGCAGCAACAACGGCCCGGTAAAATCCTCCAGAACTGTGGCTAAATGGACCAATAAAAAGTAGAAAACTTTTGGACCAATGCTAACTGAGAATGCAGCTTTCTCCTTGGTTCAAAGTGGCATGAAACCGAATTTTAATGATGGGAAGTAATGTGATTACTGAGTACAAGGGCTTGTTAGGAATTAGGGTTCAGCAACAGGGTGAGAGCAGAACAAAAAGTCATATGGGTCAGAATTTCAGAAAATGTACAATTGGCAGCTCTGCACATTTAGTAAATTCTGCAAAATCAGGCTGCAATGTGGTCAATACTAGGTAAATTCGAGTATATTCGGCATTGCATTGATTCTAGCAATCTGTTTGGTTAGGTTGAACTGTATTTTGAACATTATTTTCGTCTGAAATTTGCGAGACTGGTGAAGGTGAATTGTACATTTTCTGAAAATCTGACCCATATATGAGTTCTTTGATTTAGGATGATTGATTAATATGATAAAAGCTGTTACCCAGCTGCCTAAGCTTGGTAATGATATTTTTTGTATTCTCGTACTCGTAATAACAACTTTAACTCTGTGTTGGTATAAGAGTCAGGGCGCCAAAAAATGTACAATTCGCTTTCACCAATCCTCTGTAATTACCCACATTTATGACAAAAATCAGGTTAAAAAAACAGTTATAATAAAATAAAGCATAACCATACAGATATCTTGAATCAACGCAATATACTCAGATATACCCAGTATTCATCATTTTCAGCCTAATTCGGTGAAATCGCCAGAAAATGTACAATTCGTCTTCCCCAAACCTATCAAATAACTCAAATTTAAGACAAAAATAACTTTTAAAATGCAGTTCAACCTGACCAAACAGATTGCTAGAATCAATGCAATGCCAATTTACCTAGCATTCAGCAAATTTCAGTCTAATTTAAGAGAATTCATTAAATGTGTACAGCTGCGAATTGTACATTTTCTGAAGATCTGACCCAATTAAGGAGACTGTACCAAAGGTGTAGACTGTCAATTGTACACTTCCTGAAGCCCTGGTCCATATACCGATGAACAGTTAGGTCTAAATATCATAAGACAGATTGGCAGGAAAGGGGAATTATGCGATTACGGAGCACAAGAATGTAGGAGAAATTAGGGTTCAATGCAGAGATCAGAGGAGAAGGAAAAACTCATATAAATAGCTGGAGGTAAGATGATGGATCCCTGTGGTAGGCAGGGGTGAGGGGGGGGGGGTGCTATAGGGCATGCACGTGCGGAGAACGCCCGGGGAACGCGGGCTTTCCTCCAGGTGTCAGGGGGTATAGGTATGTGTGAGTGATGCATCCATACATGACCTTACAGCGCAACCCATATAAGGGGCAGATTCTCAGAAAAAGCACAATTTACGGTTCTGCACATCTATCAAGATCTGATAAATTAGAGTGAAAATTGATGAATAAGAGGTATATCTGAATGTATTCTGTAAAAATATTTGTCTTCTTGGGTCAGATTTTCCGAAAATGCACAATGTACATTTCTACATATCTCTCAAGTTCTGCTAGATTAGAGGAAAAAATAATAAATGTTAGGCAAATCGGAGTGTATTCTGTATTGTATTCATTCAATAAATCTGTCTGGTTATGTTGAACTGTATTTTGAAACTAAGTTTCGTCTTAAATTTGGATTATTTGCGAGGATTGGTGAAGGCCAATTGTACGTTTTCTGAAGATCTAACTCATAAGGGGCAGATCGTCGAAAATTGTACATTTGGCAGCACTACGAATTTAGTAAATTCTGCTATAAATTTGGCTCGAAAAAAAATATGATAACTTCCAGGTATATTTGAGTGTATTTGGAAATGCGTTCATTCAATGATCTGTTCGGGTAAGGAAAAAACATTCTATGCTGTTTTCATCAATTATTTCCATACATCAATGTTAGAAACTAATTCCCAGAGCATTTCTAGGAGAAACTCCATGAAAACCCTTGACCTCTTAAGCCTTGTATCAACCATTGTACAAATGTGAGGGGAAAGAGAGAATAATAGAGAGGGAGAGGTCAGGAGGGGAGGTGAAGAATGTATACATGGGTGGGTCAGATCGTCAGAAAACGCACAATTGGCTGCTCTACACATTTACCAAATTCTGCTAAATTAGGCTGGAAAATGATCAAGAATACCTATATCGGAGAATTATATTTGATATTGTGTGGATAAGAACGCGTTTCTTCGGTTATATTGAACTGTATTTATTGTCTTACATTTGATAAATTCGATTAGAGAATTGGTGAAGGTGAATTGTACATTTTCCAACGCCCTTACCATGCAGGGAATTGTAGCCAGAATGAAGACGAAGGTGTTGTGTGGCCATTGTCATGGGATAACCGTCACAAGGCGAGAGGGATTAGCGGGTTAGGCCAAGGCTAAGAGAGGTGAGGCCAGGCCTAATTTAAAAACTGAGCAATAATTGGGCCAGGGAAGATATCAGGTTTGGGTGGGATGAGTAATCATGCTTGTTGTTAGTTTTGCAGCTGTCTCAGACACAACATTAAGATTCATGATGGGCGTGGGACCTGGGATTTTTTAAGAGGGGCGGGGGAGGGGGAGCTGGGGGGGGAGTGCCCTGATGGGGACCTATTTGCCTTTTCAGATCAAGATTATGGCGTCTAGGCATAGACATGTGCGTGTAAGGTATCAGGGAGGTTCCACAAGCAAACCTATCTCAATTACGTAACCGTATCCGTATCTTATTTTGTGAATTACGTCACAATTTTATGTATAAAAAATAAATTTTGAGATGAAACATTTTGCTTGATGTTACGTTATGTTTTTCCCGCCATGTTTTGATGAACCTCTTTCTTCCTTTTAAGATATGTTAGTATATCAGAGATACGGATGCGTTTACGTATAGGTTAGACTTGCTGAACCTCCCTATTTCATGTCTGTGATTTATTTTTTTCACATTCTGCCAGGGAGTTTTATTTGGCATTAGATCTAAAATAAAATCGATAAATAATTAATTTAAAGAGTACTTAAGAGAGAATAGTAAAATAGACATAAAGTTTTAAATGATAAGGTTAAAGAATTAAAGAATCTGCTCTTGATGTAGCAGCCTGATGTTTTCTATCAAGTCGAAAATCACTCCAATATTTTGTTTCTTTTTCAGAAAAAAAACCCTCATTCTTTTGTTAATAAAGTTACGTTCTCATTAGAAGCTGCATCAAATTATCTACGTGCAAGCATAAATAACTCATTAAGGTCAATTGTTACTTATCCATAAAGCATATAATTATGAATGTCAATAAATATCTCAAGTGAGTCAATCACACGTTTGCCCTTTGTGAAGAGCTACCTGGATCATTCATGAGTAAATCATGATTTTGTCGCATATTCTTTTTTTTATATTCATGTTTCAATAGCAGTTACATAGCACCAAAAGGGCAGAAACTTCTCCAAAGTAGGTCTTCCATTGCATCCTAAATAATAATAATTTACGATACAATTTTACGCTTATAATTTCTTCCATCATAACATACACGTGTTCCATTAGTCCACAAATATTCCCTGATATAGCATACTAGGAAAGGTACTTTAATAGCTTGGATTATCAACTTAGTGATACATCTGAAAATTGTCGCAAAGACGATTATAAGCTAAATCCACCATCAAAAGTAGGACATATATATAGTGGGATTCGATCACAATACAATGTGAGGCATATTGCCAAATAAGAACCCAATTGCTATTGTTATTATATTAAATCATTTGCACTATTTCCTGTAGTGACTATTCGCATCAGCATAGATAGGAGATCATAATATGACCATTCAAAACTGTTATTACATAACCCATTTATCACATCCTCTAAACATTACAACACGATTGAGTCATCAAAAGTGAATTCTTAAGATCAAGCTAGTCTCAAAACCTCTTTTCCCCATTTCCCAAATCCTCAGCTGCGTGTGCAGTGTCTGTTTTGTTTGGACAAGGGATGAACAAGAAATGGGGAGAAGGAACAAGAAAGAGGACGAGGAGGGGGGTGTCAGATCTTCAGAAAATGTACAATTCACCTTCACCAATCCTCTCAAATAACCCATATTATTTTAAGACGAAAATCACGTTCAAAATACAGTTCAACATAACCAGACAGAATTATTGAATGAATACAATACAGAATACACTCAGATATACCTAGTATTTATCAATTTTTACTTTAATTTAGCAGAATTTGATAGATATGTAGAACTGCAGATTGTGCATTTTCTGAAAATCTGTCCCATCATGGGGAGGAGGAGGCGGGGGGAGAGAATGCGATGTGACTCTTTCTATTCAAGGTTTAGACAAGAGAATTACATGAAACATCAGCAGCCGTGGGTGACAGTGTGAGGTGCTCTGTACCCTGGATGTGGGAGATGAAGGCCCAGTGCACAAAGCACCGTGAGCTGCTCATAGAAAATGCATTGAACATTACAGGAGCAGGTAGTGATGTCTCTTAGGGGTGAGGGGTGGGGGCGAGCAGGAGAATTGGCAATTATATCCAACGTTAAATATGTATCATTTATATAAGGGTCAGATTTTCAGAAAATGTAGAATTCAACTTTGCCAATCTTCTCAAATAACCCAAATTTATGACGAAAATAAAGTTCATCCTAACCAAACTGATTGCTAGAATCAATGCAATGCCGAATATGCACGAATTTACCAATTATTGATCGAATTGCAGCCTACTTTAGCAGAATTTACGAAATGTGTACAGCTGTCAATTGTACATTTTCTGAAAATCTGTCCCATAGATGAAGTACAATGACTACATAATGGCTGAGTTTGAATGTTACATGAATTACCCATAATCCCTAGTGTTACAGATTTGTATAAAAGTCTCACGAATTGAACTATAAGAGTATCTGAACAGTTGGTAGTTCTCCTTTTAAAACATTTATTTAAATGTTTGTAGAAAATGTAAAAAGTAAAAAGCACCGACATTTCTTATGGGTGTGGTTGTGCAAAAGCATTGACCATTTCTCCAAGGTTTTGAATTCATATAAATTTATAGAAATGTTTATAAATGGTAATTTATTACCAGAGCAAAATTGTACCTAAAATATGAAATGAAATAAAAGGTATTGGGCATGGGTTTGGATGGCTGCTAAAGTCAATTGACAATTCTTTCCAGCGTTTTGTTTCAGTTATATATATGATTAGAGACAATTAAATTTTCAGAAATTTAAAAATTTAAAATTTTGCTGTTTTTATACTTTTTTTCAGTCTTAATTTAGAATATTGTAGACGGAACTGCATTTATTAACATGTTACAATGGGTCAGGCCGCCAGAAAATATACAATTCGCTTTCACCAATCCTCTCAAATAATCTGTTGATTTGTACAGGACTTTTAATGTTCTTGTGAATGTTTATGGATTGAGAGACATGTATGTCCAAATATTCATGGCCTTAAAAACATATGAGGGTCAGGTTGTAAGAACATCTACAATTCGCCTTTCACCAATTCTTCTAAATAACCCAAATTTTAAACAAAAATCAGGTTCAATATATAGTTCAACGTAAGTGAACCAAACAGATTCTGTTAATCCCTGTAATATCAGATATACTCAGATATACCCTATATTTATCATCCTTTTTAATATTATTCTTTAGCTATTCTTTAGCAGTTTACTAGATTCAGATTTTCGGAAAATGCACATTCGGCAGCTCTACAAATTTGGTAACTTCTGCTAAATTAGACTGAAAAAATATGAATAATGGGTATATCAGAGTATCTTTGGCATTTTGTTGATGAGAAAAATGTCTCTTTCATTGTATTAAACTGTATTTTGAACGTCAACTTTCTCTTAAATTTGGATCATTTGAGAGTAGGTCTATTGGTGAAAGTGAATTGTACATTTTCTGACGATCTCTCCCTCAAACCACCTCAGATGGCGTCCATTGTTCTATCACTCCATGCATTCTCAAGCTAGTAAACATATTCATTTCCAAATTGCCCTCCTCATTAGAGAGCAGGACATCTCCCTCGCCATCTCTCATCCCCAGACGGTTCCTGCGAGAGGAATTCCAGGGTTGTTTCCCCAGATGCCGTGATGGTCATCCCGTCACCTTGTCAATGGGTCAGATTTCCAGAAAATGTACAATTGGCAGCTCTACATATTTAGTAATTTCTGCTAAATTCTGCTAAAAATGATAAATTTTGGGTATACCTGAGTATATTTGGTATCGCATTGATTTAAAGTATCACTTCTGTTTTGTTAAACTGCATTTTGAAGCTCATTTCTGTCTTAAATGTGGGTTATTTGAGAGGATTGGTGAAGGTGAATTGTACATTTCTGAAAATGTGACTCCATTGAACGCTGCCCCCATCAAACCCGCGCCCTTTTGTTACGCAGATCCAGACCAAGCTCATGACAGCTGTTCACGTGACCCCTCGGCCAAGGTCAAGGTCACAATTGAGCCCTCGCGTTCCCTGCACGCATGCGCAATCATTCTCAATTCATTCCTTGGCTCCTTCCGGTTTAAAGCTACGTCTGGGAACATCCGGGGAACCTCTTCCTTTAGCATCTCCTTCCTTCCCGTGTTCTATCGCTAGGGGTGGGGGTGGGGGGTACAGACATTTATTTGAAGGGAGGAAGGGAGGACGCGGTGGGAAAGGGGTGAGAGTTGAATAGTCAGGGTTCAGGGTAATATTCTGGATTCAATTCAATTCCTTTATTTTGAAATAACATTATCTTAAATGAGTTTTATTGAAAACTGAGCAATAGTTCTCGTATTTCCTCTCCTGTCTCTGCACTATTATTTGAAATTGATTGTTTGTAAAATATTTTATTCAGTACTCAACTTTACATAATATATTTACATCACATAACATAATATCGAGTCTAAACACTACCCACTCGCTTAAGTTTTCCCTCCAATCCTGTTGAAAGCTCTATGCAACCGAGAAAGTCTGACTCAATTTATTTTCCTAAAATATAAGCCTCAGTTTCCTTCAATGTATCGCATATGACAAGATATTTGAGGAACAAGTTGTACAAATATTATTCATTTTATTTTCATTTTCTGGTGGAGATGCGATAATTCTGCATCGCATGATTTGTGTGTTACATGCAATATTTGCCGCAGGTCATATGAGTCAGATTTTCAGATAATGTACAATTGGCAGCTGTGTATATATTTAGTAAATTCGGCTAAATTAGGCTGCGATTTGGTCAATAGTATAGTATTGACCATATTATAGGTAAATTTGAGTATATGTGGCATTGCATTGATTCTAGCAATCTTGTTTGGTTAGGTTGAACTGTCTTTTGAAATTTATTTTCGTTTGAAATTTGGGTTATTTGAGAGGATTGGTGAAGGTGAATTGTGCATTTTGTGGTGACTTCACCCATATAGCCCCAATGGACCCAAGGATTTAATGCAATTAATATGAGTTCCATTTGTGAAAATCCCATTAATTCTTGATAGCTTAATTAATGTCATCAATATCATAGGTCATGTCCTTCTCACGACAATTGCAAACGATGTTCATTTGTTCAAATTAACTGTCTGTCAAGTAATTAATTAATGTGACTAAAATTGGAATAAGAAGAGTTGAGAATTATGAGAAAAGACAAAATATGTGATGTGTTCCAGTAAAATGAGTCACAAGTCACAAAATTGATATTTCTCAAAGTAATTTTTCCACAGGATTTCTTTATTGAAATGTTCTGATTATTAGGTGGTGTAGCACTTATTGTCATATAACTCCATGTAACAAGTTTCAGGACATTGTATATCCTTGCGTTCTGAAGGCCTGTGTATGGAGTATATTAAGTTATCTACTGGTAATTACCCATCTAAAAACATTGCAAACTTTTTTTTTCAAAAATAAAAATATCAAACTTAAAATATATAGAAATACTTATTAGGTGTCCTTAGTCTTTACTATCATTGGAATCAGCTTGATCTCCTCTTTTCAAATATGGTGATATCACAAAATCCATATTTTGCGACTTAAGTCTCATTTTCCTAAATCGGATCACATATTAGGGGGGGGGGGGGCAAGAACCTCTCAGTCCCACCTGAAATCCCAGCACATCTCAATCCTGCCCTACTGGCCCATGGATAACCGTCCAGACGCGATCAGTCAAATCTTTTGGGACTTGTGCTTTTCTCTCAGTGCTGGGAAGTGATTGGTTTTAGACTGGGGTTTTATGAAGGGATGGAGGAGGTGAGGTGGGGTCCACTGAGACCATTTGTACTGCTCCTGTTGCACTTTCTGAGCTGCTCAACAACAGATGAGGAAGTGACTGAGAGCCACTCACCTCTCACACTGGACTGGAGGGAATTGACGGTCCTGTATGTATTGGACCTGATTTTAATGGTCTCTATGCTTTCTTAAAGCCGCATTCTCGGCTATTATGCCTAGCTTAATCTTACCAAGTTTACTCATATTATGACTTATAGGACTGGATGTATCAATATTCTGCTGCTGTTATATTTTTATACAAGAGTTACTCATATCATGACTTATAGGACTGGATGTATCAATATTCTGCTGCTGTTATATGTTTATACAAGAGTTACTCATATCATGACTTATAGGACTGGATGTATCAATATTCTGCCGCTGTTATAGGTTTATACAAGAGTTACTCATATTATGACTTATAGGACTGAATGTATCACTATCCTGCTGCTTTTTGGCCTATATGTTTCTACAAGAGTTACTCATATTATGACTTATAGGACTGGATTCATCAATATTCTGCTGCTGTTATATGTTTATACAAGAGTTTGAAATAGAGACAGTCAAGCGATAACAGCCACTGGTGAGCGATAATAAGTGAAGTCATCATAAGAAAGGATTTGGACGGGTCTAAACCTTACCAAATCGACTCATTAGACCTACATGGCTAATGCTATCAATATGTTGCTGCTGTTATAAGCTACTCACAAGGATTTGAAATTGAAGCGATTGAAACAAAAGCGGGTGCACTGTTATAAAGGAATGCGCTTTCCCCGTGCGAAAGTCAAGGTATCCCATGGAATCTGGGATGCCAGCTTTCCCGCGTAATATTTGTGGACCTGCGATTTTATCCCCCCTGTAGAACGCAGCACCGGGAAAACGCAGTATACCCTGTGGGAAAGTACAGTTGCCCCTGTGGGAAAGTGCAGCGCTTCCCCCGCACATTACTACAGATATACGATGGGGTTTCCCAGGAAAGGGTAGTGGTTTTCGCAGACATAATGACGCACTTTTACGCATGAGAATCGGAATTTTACTTTTAATGTTTGCCCCCCCCCATGCAATTCTTTTATTTATGCTCAAAAAATCATCATTTCATCATTTTGGTTTATCATTTCTTGTTGGTGTACTTCTTCACATATCAGCTTCTGTAAGGAATAAAATACAGCTATATTCGATGCCATTCATCTACAATTGTTAATGTTACATTTCAATGGGAGTATATTTTTCTGTAGACTGGCCAAATTGCAAGTTTGTTTGAGGAAACAAGGAAAATGATAAACATGTATGGTGTATATATTTGGACATATGGATGAGAATAAATGAAGAATACACATGGGTTCAGAAGAAATAATACTTTCCTATAACAAGGTAAATGAATGAACATAAATATATAATATTTCGCCACACAACAAATAATACACATACATGAAATATATACCAAATGTTACTAACCTCTGAATGTCAAACCTTCACATAATGTGTTGTATCAAAAGAAGATAGCTGTGGAGGAGTAGAACTGGTCCACACATTAGATTTTTAAAAACTATACAGAGTTGGGTTTACCTCCATGTTTCTGTGCTGGGGGACTCTAGGTACCAATTCACTTCTGTTTAAATATCGCTTGAATAAGTAAAATCCTATCGATCAGCTTCTGTAAGGAATAAAACACAGCTAAATTCGATGCAATTCTTCATACATATTCTTAATACATTTCAAAACTAGTTGGTGTACATAACACAGTACGTCAAGCATGGATTTTCTCTCAGTTTACACCACTAGAAGAGTGGCCAAACTCTAAATACCCGCTTACCTAGAGATATTACTTACCAGATAAAGAATTCAATTTCTGAATTCATCCCCGGATTCGTCCTCACACTCTCCGTCCTCCCCATCCTCCCTGTCCTCTCCATAATTCAAAGAAAATATCCAAGAAACTTGGGAGATGTGGTCAAGTAAGATGTACACAAATCTGAGCGGATGCTTGGTCTAGCTGGTTCTTTGTCTTCACTATTTGGGTCTTCCTTTGTCTGTATATAGTTGGCGCGAAAATTAGGGCTCTGTCCCCCACTGCTTGTGAGACCGTTGGTTAGGCTTTTTTCAAATGGAAGCTTCCCAAAACGCCCGGTAGCACTACCAGTAGGGTATTGCATAATACCAAAGATTTATAGTTTAAGATGCAGCAGTCCTGCATGCCTCTACAGGAATGGCGATGGGTGTTTGGCACATGAACACTAACTAAACCTGGTATATATCTCCCTCTGGTAAGAATTTATGTTGCCTTTAATTGATATGATTGTATTCCCACTGTGTGAATGGTACCAAAAGAAACCCAACATTAACCCACATATTAAATATAAAGTATATAAATTATACATGTGTATATAAATTATGGGCAATACATATTAGAGGACTGTAACTCAGAATCATAGCATACATGTATATGACAGATAAAGTACAGGACTGTGGCAGGACTTTCACAGGACCAACGTGCTAGATATCACAGGGGGAACCCTCGCACTGCTTATTTGACAGGGGCCCTGTGTACTTTCCCGGGGCGTTTGGATTTTCACAGTCCTGCCTGAAGTATCACAAGCAACAAGAAAAATTGCGCTGAAGTAGTGTGAAAATAAAGGTGCCCCCTGAGATTTCCCAACCATTTCTTAGAGTGTGATAGTGACGATAATAGGTGAATGCACTATAGCAAAGTATAAGGAACATAAACGTGGACTTTTATGGAGCGAAAATAATCGAACAAATTCGTCCACAATTTCAGTCAAAAGACTTTCAATAAGGTTTAAAAAATAGGGGAACAAAGAGTAGTCATCTTAAAGTGATCTTGAAAATCCTGAAAATGATAATTACTGGTTGGTATAGATATTTGGTAGTGCATTGATTTGAAATATCCTTTTCGGTTATGTTAAACTGTCTTTTGAACCTCAATTCTATCTTAAATGTGGGTTATCTGGGGAGATTGGTGAGGGAGAATTGTACATTTTCTAGCAACTTCGCCCTTATAAAAATTCCCAGGATTCGAGCAAGATAGAACCATAACAAAAGTTCAACCATAAAAAAAGGTTTCATTGGAACACAAGTATCCTATGTTACATGCAAAATGTCGATCCAGACTTTACTATAAGTCTTTCAGGTGCTTTGTTACTATCAAGTCGTGGCATGTCAATGCTAGTGAGGGCCACTGTCTCGGTAGTGACAAATGTCTTCCCGACATTTAGATAGGAACCTTTGAGAGGTCTTGAAGCATTCATGTCAGGTGTCTGGCAGTATAACCTTCAATTACTATTAGCTTTGAGTACCCCAGACTGCACCTCCTCCTCGCAAGACCCTCGCAAGACCCTTGCAAGGCGCTCGCAAGCCTATCACAATCAGCACGTGATCAATGGATCTCTTTAAGGAAATAAACACGGTGCAAGTGTGCATTTTGTTTCATAAGAAATCCTTACTTGGGTTTTACTTGGATTTTCAGAAAATGTACAATTAGCAGCTGTACACATTTAGGGAATTCTGCTAAATTAGGCTGAAAAATGATGAATACCGGGTATATCTGAGTACATTTGGTATTGCATTGATTTAAAGTATCAGTTCTGTTATGTTTAACTCCTTTTTAAAGCTAGTTTCTGTCTTAAATGTGGGTTATTTTGGCTATAGACGAATTGTACATTATTTGAAAATGTGACCCACTTCATATTTTCCGTTTCCTTGCCGAGTAGCTGTTAAGGGACTTTGAGAAGGGAATTTACTATTCACATAATGTTAATTTTAATTCTTACAATAGGGTATTTGCATGTGCCACTGCGCATGCTGGGATAGATTCAGTTCGGGTTTGAAATACAAATATTTAGCAACATTTTTTATCAAAGATTGCAAGAGTGTTTTCACCAATATCATGTATAAAGGATCTATGAAAACCGAAATGAATGATGTCAGAGAAAGAGGCTTGTGTTATGCAAATCACATTAATTTACATTAGAGCACCGATAAATATTTCATGCTGAACATAACATGTTTTCTATAGATTTCACACTGTACCATCAGTCCCTTAAAAAAAGTGAGCCAAGATTCAAGATGGCGGACGTCCCATATTGAAAGTCCTTTCCTAAGTAAGGGAAAGTAGCTTAGGAAAGAACTTTGTGAAGATTGTAAGGATCTATCATGAGACGGAACACACTCATATCTATATAGCGTATATGAAACTTCCCAAATGTGATGTGTTTCAGGAAAATGAGTCACAAGTCGCAAGATTCATATTTTTAAAAGACATTTATTCACAAGATCTCCTTTTTGGAATGTTTTCATTTTTTTGGGTATCTAGTGAGATAGGTCTTATGAATACATGGACCAAATTTCAGGATAGTGTATTAATATATTCATGCATTTCCTAGAGCATCCTATGGAGTATAATTACCTACTTTACTAGTAATTGTTCACCTAAAAATATTGAAAACATTTTTTTTAGAAATAGAAATATAAAACTTAAAATATAGAAGTTCTTATTTAATGTCCTTAATGTTTACTACCATTGGGATCGGCTTGATCTCCTCTTTTCAAATATAATGGTATATCAAAATCTATTTTTTGCGACTTATGACTCATTTTCCTGAAACGCATCACAAATGTTTCCCCCTAAAAATCTCATATTTCCATCTAATTGAATTATTATTAGCATAAACCGATACACGAATATAGGAATAAATAACAGAGAGTTATTGCGGACGAGCCAAGCAATATCTTGTGGGAAATTAAACGCGTTTTTTAAACCACACCTGGGGTAATTTCGCCCAGGTAATTGGAAAAAGGTAATAACAAATTATTTATTGATCCTCCTTTTAGTTTTCTTCCCCAGATGACCCGCACAATGAAACGGTCGTGCCCTAGTGGGTCAGATTCTCAGAAAATGTACAATCTACAGATCTATACATCTATCAAATTCTGCTAAATTAGAGTGAAAAATGATAAATACTAGGCATATCTGAGTATATTCTGAGGGGATTGATGAAGGACAATATGTGTATGGTCAGATTTTCAGAAAATGTACAATTCGTCTTCACCAATCCTATCAAAAAACGCAAATTTAAGACAGAAATGACTCTCAAAATGTATTTTAACCAAACAGATTGCTAGAATCAATGCAATACCGAATATACTCGAATTTGCCTAGCAGTGACCAAATTTCAGACTAATTTGACAGAATTTACTAAATATCTACAGCTGCCAATTGTAGATTTTCGGAAATCTGACCCGTATAGGTTAAACAATGAGTAAACTTTGGTGAGATTGTTGTTGTTGCAATAGCTCAGAATGCAGCTTGAAATGGAACTTGAAGAAGGCCACTTTAGACTAAATAGTACCAACTGAATGAACATATGAGCTCTGAGTAGGTTTTGTGCAAAAGACCACAGCTGCTTAATTGCAAAGTGTCACTGGAAGATGTGACCTCAGAGTGAGTCAAACTATATCTCTGTCACATCAACCGTCACTCAAATGCAGCACAAACTAAGAGCGGTTGAACATCCACAAATTCTGCTAAATTGTTTTTTTGTTTTTTTTATTTACACTGGGTAACTTCCAGGTTCTTCTAATGCGCCCAAATTAGGCTGCAATTTGGTCAATAGTAGGTAAATTCGAGAATATTCGGCATTGCATTGATTCTAGCAATCTGTTTGGTTAGGTTGAACTGTATTTTAAACTTTATTTTCGTCTGAAATTGGGGTTACTTGAGAAGATTGGTGAAGTCGAATTGTAATTTTCTGGAAATCTGACCCACATGTTACATCCACAATAGGCATGACAGTCAAACCATTCAAGGGCAGGGTCTTTTCAGTCTAGGCCTAAAGTTGAGAGAGTCCCTTCAAACGAAGGGAAAGCCTCTCACCTCAAAGCACAAAGTGCCATTATAATTCCATTAAGACCGCAAAATGTCAATATGTATGAATCGGCGTTTTAATGGGAATATAATGAGAGTTTGGAATGGAATTATGAATTATGATGGCACTTTGCAGTTTTAGATGCTTTCCCTCCGTTTGGAGGACTCTCTCAACTTTGGACCTAGACTGTATATAGGAGCTGACAAGGAGGGGCCTGGCAATAGAGCTACTGAGGCTCCGGACAAGGACCTTTCTCCGTGGATGGCAGCTCACTGCAGTCCGATCAAGACGTAAGAGTAGAACCAATAGGTTTTTCCCTCACACTCCGATTTTGGAGTAACTCTAAACTCCGACCATTTATGTTCAATATTTAAAAAAGTGATAGCATCTGGACGATTAGGTCAGTTCACCCCATCCATCCATCTTCCCAGTTCTTTTTTTCAATTTTCACATCAATGCTTTTCAGAATTTTAAAAAGCCGATAAAAAAAACAAGGGCAAACAGTTTGGCGGGACATTTGGTAGGAAAAACCACCCGAATCCCTCGCCCGTTCACAGTCCCTACAACCCCTCGGCCTTTAAGGAGGAATTGTAGGCCTGGCCACTGTAAGATGGAGAGGGGTTAAGGACAGAGGAGGTGATTGGTTCATCCATCATCCCAGCAGCCCCACTACAAAGTCCCACCACCAAGGAGGCCAATATATCAACGGCCAATTTATGGGCCAGGCTTCCCTTAGATGGACAATTGGCTGCAGTTCACAATTCCTTACATTTTATTGGAATTAAAGCTGCATCTGATGTTTTTGATGGGGAGGACAATACTCATAATCTATATATGACAATATGCATTGAGTAAATTCTACCATTAAAGGTCGAGTTTACAGATTTCTGCAATTATAATTCATGGGAGCAACTGTATATATTCATTACAGAATTGTAATATTTATATTTTATTTATCTATAATTTGGATTCATGTACTAGAGCAATACAAATTTCCAATGCCTGCATTTGTCCTTATTTTCCTCTTGATTCTAGGTTCAATTTGATGGTTTTTGTTTCCCAAATTAGGTCAAATTTTATGCATCAAATCGTTGGAGCTTGAAACATTGAAGTAAACATTGATAGGAACATTTTTCTTCTATAAAATGTTTGTAATATCGAGTAATCTCTTGTAACAATACAAGTGTACACATCTTATAAACCTGACCCTTGAACTCGTTCTTGATCTTTCTTTTCACCAAACCTCCCAACCACCCCGTGGCTTGTAAAAGGTGAACCCTGTGCCTTGTTCCATTGCCCACGTGTTCGCTCACAACGCCCTCTAGAGGGACCCCTGAGTATCCGGAATTGACTGGAAATAAGGTCTCAGTGCACTGTTTCCTTCATAAATATTAAGTGGAAAGCTATTGCTTGCATGGGGATGTTTTGCTCTCCTATAGGTCGGCTTTTAAGGTGTTGTGTCACTGTGTATTTTGAATTTTGTTTCAATATTTTATCCAAATTCTGATTCATTAGGAGATTTCCATGTATCCATGTGCATGTCTATTATGCATGATGGGAAAGATGAAATCTTGTTTTATGGAAACTTGTAAAACACATGGCTGTTTTCATCAATTCAAATTCATTGTAGAATTTCCATGCTGAACATAAGATGCGAGCGAGTGAGATTGGTTGCTCTTATCAACACATTGAAGGTTATATCAAGGGCGGGAGAGCTGAGAGGGAGGCAGTTTATGATCTTACCCCCGAATTAGAGATAGAGAAGAATGGAGAGAGAGACAGAGAAAAAGAGACAGAAAGGCACTTTATGGTCATACCCAGGAAATAGAGATAGAGAAGAAGGGAGACAGAGACAGAGCAAAAGAGACAGAAAGGCACTTGATGGCCATACCCAGGAAATAGAGATAGGGAAGAATGGAGAGAGAGACAGAGAAAAAGAGACAGAAAGGCACTTTATCGTCTTACCCAGGACCAATCATAACATACGTTCTATAGGCTTTACAGACATACAACTCCCATAGTTCCATGCGAATCGAGATTCAAGATGGCGGACATGCAACTCTCCTATAAGATGTGCACATGTATTTTGAATTGTTGATGAGTACATCGAACTAAGGAGATGAATCCTATTCACTCCCTCTATTGTGACATATAATAATATATTTTGTTATATGACTGATGATAAATGCAAATCCTAGTCACACAGATCGTGTCTCTGTCATTAGATGCCATCCTTACATGTTGAGCCTTCTGTACTGAATGGCTAAAAACTGGAAGAGTCCACTAGTCGTTAGATATTATATCTATCCAACAAAGTGAGCTTAAAAGTAGCCCTCTTTAGCAACTCTATCCTATTCCAAATTAGGGTAACAGCTGGAGGACATGCTTTGAATTATTGCTTGGCACATAGGTATGTAATATAAATGTCGATCCGTTTGTCTAACCTGCTAATACAAAGGTAAATCTCTCTTATTGGACAAATAAAAAATATTCTATT
Source organism: Sthenelais limicola (assembly GCA_942159475.1). Classification (NCBI taxonomy): domain Eukaryota; kingdom Metazoa; phylum Annelida; class Polychaeta; order Phyllodocida; family Sigalionidae; genus Sthenelais; species Sthenelais limicola. The sequence goes on along the minus strand of OW804096.1, from coordinate 12,302,264 downwards.
CTATTCCATTCTACCTAAAAGCTGAATTCAATCATTTATTGTGGATACAAATCTACTGTTTTCGCAAGTCTCAACTGTCCTGTTTCAAGCGTAATGAGGTTTAATCAGGCGAAAATCGGGGAAATCGTGCCTTAGATTATGGCTCAAAACTCCTGAAATTGTACAATCAATCACAGATTTCTGCTGACATTTATTTCATGTTGGACATTACTTATGGAAAGTGTACCGATTAAAGTATATTGTTTTCTTTCATTTTTTTTCTTCATACTTATCAAAAAACATGTTTTCACCCTGACATTGTAAAAATTTGACTTCTCACGCGTGACAAAAACGCAAGAAATGACTGGAGTTTTGGGGAACCTTAGGGAAAATACAATTCAAATCCAAATAAAGTTCAACATAGCTGAACAGATTGTTTGAATCAACGCCAATACACAATACCAAATGTATTCCGATATAAAGAAATTTATATCATTTTGTCAGTTTAATTTAGCAGAAGTTACTAAATGGCATATATGGGTCGGATTTTCAGAAAATGTACAGTCCACCTTCACAAATTCTCTCAAATGACCCAAATCCAAGACAAAAATCAGGTTCAAAATACTGTTCAACATAACCAAACAGACTGCTTGAATCAAGGCAATACCAAATATAACCATATATACCTTATGTTGATGATTTTTAAGTCCAATTTAGCAGAATTTACCAAATATGTTGATCTGCCAATTGTACATTTTCTGAAAATCTGACCCATATGGTGTTTGAGCCTATATTTGAACGATTCCATAATCCTTTGCGAATTATGATTCAAACCGAGGTCAATACAATATATCTATTAATAGACACTTCGCCTTAAGTTCTCAGACTCCTCCTACTTCCGCTAACAATATGATTCACCCAGAAATTCCCAATTGATGGATTTCGGATGTGAATTTCCACCACTTGAGGGAATGGGGCTATGCATTGGGCATTTTTTAACGAAGCAGGAGGATAATTAAGCCCTTTTTCTTACCCTTATGGATAACACTGTGTGTGCTCTTGCGAAATTTTGCTTGAAATCAAATATGAAGCTGCGAATTGGGCCGTGGAAACACGGAAAGCCTTTCAGAGGAGCGAGTCAGTTTTTGCTTTGATAGCCGATGGCTGGAAATAGGTTTTGTTGGATGTTCAGAGTTGGCGAGAGGGAAGGGGGCTGTTGTGTTAGGTTTTCAGAAAATGCACAATTGTACTTCATCAATCCTCTCAAATAAACCAAATTTAAGAAGAGAATTAGGTTCAAATTGCAGTTCAACATAACCAGACAGATTTATTGAATGAATACAATATAACATATACTTATATATACCTAGCATTTATCAATTTTCACTCTAATTTAGCAGAATTTAATAGATGTGTATGGCTGTAGATTGTGCATTTTCTGAAGATCTTACCCTGTTAGAGATCGAAGTGTTCAAAGGGGAACAAATCCTTGCTTAATAGGGTCAGATTCTCAGAAAATGTACAATTGGCAGCTGTACTCATATATAGTAAAATTAACTAAGTCAGGCTGCAATGTTGCCAATACTATGTAAATTCGAGTATATTCGGCATTGCATTGCAGATCCTAGCAATCTGTTTGGTTAGGTTGAACTGAATTTAGAACCTGATTTATATCCTAAATTTGGGTTATTTGAGTGGAATGGTGAAGACGAATTATCTGGCGATTTCACCCAATAAGTTGTTCGATCCTTAGCTACGTTTCCTCATAAGCAGCTGGTCAGGAACCTTTAGAGAAGGAATGTGCTTTACAGACAATGCTAACTTTCGTTCCTACATTTCCTACCTAAGGACGAGAAAATATGCTTAGCGAAGAACATTTTAAGTAAGGATTTCGTATGCAACGGCCCCCTAAGGGTTTTAAGGTATGAGTCATTGCAGGAAATTGAGGATTAAAAAGAAAATTCCCCCTCCTCAGAACAGCTAATACTTTACATATCCAAAACCTCAGGATAATTTAACATCTATAAAACATAGATACATCAACAGACATAAGCATACGTCATCATCTTCAGACGGACATGTTTTCTTATTCGTCATAGGTATTGTTTTCTTTTTAAGATATTTTAGACAACAGATCATGTCAATAGGGGAGTTGCATGTCTCACTGCGCATGTCTGTCACAGTGCATGCTGGGACGGATTCTGTTGAAATCTGACATGCAAATATTTCGCAACATTTTTATCGAAAATTGCAACAATGTTTTCACCAATATCAGATCTTGTATAAATGATCTATGAAAACCAAATGCATGATGGGAAAGAAGGGGACTTGTGTCATGGAAACATGTACAACATATGGATATTGACATTAGGGCATTGATGAATATATTATGATGAACATGGCATACATTTTAGACGGTACCATTAGTCCCATAATTCCATGACATGTTTTCTTTAGATTTTATACTGTACCCATACTCCCATAATTCCATGCGAATCAAGATTCAAAATGGCGGCTATGCAACTCCCCTATTGTGGGAGGTAACGAATTATGTCAATCCTATGAGCGATGCCCTGACGACACCCCTTCCAATACTATCCTTAGTCGTTCTTACTAAGGAAATCAGATTGTTGTTTTCAACATCTGCCATATTATATAGATTCTAGTTAATTCCCACCGACCCCCCAACTCCTTTAACCCTTCATTGCAATGGAGACCTACACTTACAACACAGGGGTCAGATCTGAGTGTTTGGGCCTAAAGTGAATGGGCAGTTCTACATATTTAGTTAATTCTCGTAAACTGTAGTTCCTTATTCTAAAGAATAATATTAAAAAGAATGATAAATATAAGGTATATCAGAGTATATCTGATATTACAGTGATTAACATAATCTGTTTGGTTTGCTTACTTGAACTGTATATTGAACCTTACTTTTGTCTAAAATGTGAGTTATTTAGAAGAATTGGTGAAGGCGAAAGATACTCGGATATATAGCATATTCATAATTCTCCAGTCCAATTTGGCAGAAGTCACTACATTAGTAGAGCGGAAGAATGTACATTTTCTGAAAATCTGACCCACAAGCGGCCTTTAAGACGCCGAGGCTGCTTACGTGACGGAAAAGTAAAATGCTGCACATGTGTGTATTGGCAAGGCTTCATTTTTCCCCTTCATATACCGCGTGTATGTAGTATATAGTATGTACAGTAGAGGCAGTAGATCATATATCATTATATGGGCCAGATCGTCAGAATATGTATACAGTTTATTATATTCTGCTAAATTTGGCTGAGGAATTGTAAATACTGGGTATATCCTAGTATATGTGGTATTGGATTGGTGTAAAAGGTTTGTTTAGTTTTGTTGAATTCTATTTCCAACCCCTTTTTGGTTTGAAATTTGGGTAATTTGAGAAGATTGGTGAGGGAGAATTGTACATATTCAGTTGACTTCACCCATATGGAAGGATATCTTCTATCAAACACAGATTCTAGACAGTGTTTTGTATGGTTGAATTCGCCAGAAAATGTCCAATGAGCCTTCACAGATCCTCTCAAATAACCCAGATTTAAAATGAGAATATGGTTCAGAATATAAAATAACATAACCAAACAGGATTTTTTGAATCATTCAAATATGCCATATAATTATACGACATAACTGTTGTCATTTCTTAGTCAATTTAGCTAGATTTACTTGTGTAGAGCCGCTTTGAGTCTGAAAAAGATCGTAATATTGTGCAGCTCTATATAATATGATATGTGTTCCAAATGTGTATTTTATTTTCAGGAAAATGAGTCACAAGTCGCAAATTGCTATTTTTCAAAGTGTTTTATTCACAAGATCTCTTTGTGGGAATGTTATAATTTTTGGTGTGATTAACGCTGTCCATAGCAAGATAAAATGTAACAAATTTCAAGACATTGTATTAAATATATCTATACATTTCTAGGATCATCTAATAGAGTACATTTAATTACTTTAATGGTTATTGCTCCAAAGAAATAGTGCAAAGTCATTTTTCAAAAACAAATATATCAAACTTAAAATATAGAAATACTTATTAGATTATTAGACTGTTTGCTATCATTGGAATCAGCTTGATCTCCTCTTTTCAAATATGGTGATATCTCAAAATCCATTTTTTGCGGCTTGTGACTCATCTCCTCCAAAAAATACATAACAGATATGCCCTCTTCCAACCGATTCAACTTACCTTCCCACTCCCCTCCCCTCTACCCCCCCCCCCCCTCACCTCACCTCTATCCTCCCCCTCACCTCACCTCTAGTACTTCCACCCCTACCCTCACCTACCCTTCACCTTCTACCCCTCACCCTTCACCCCTCACTCTAACCCCCCCCCCCCCGATCCCTAATCCCCAGCTGATGGGGTTCGCACGTGCTACCAAAATGCGGGGATTATGAGGGATTATCATGCCTCTGATGAGATCATTAACACCTGTAATCCACACCATTAATCTTAAGCACCCTAAGCAGATTAAGCTTACAATAGTAGCAATATGCTGACCACTGGGCAGTAGGGGCTATTATACTGGACACACTGACCAACACCCCCGTCTGGCCAGCACAATACTGACCAGCCTCTATCGTGACTAATTAAGTCGTTGTTGGATGGTGGATATTGAGAGGATGTTGTGGGTGAAATTGTCAGAAAATGTACAATTCGTCTCCGCCAATCCTTTCAAATAAACCAAATTTAAGACAAAAATCAGGTTCAAAATACAGTTCAACATAACCAGACAGATTGCTTGAATCAAGGCAATACTAAATATACTCAGATATACCTAGTGTTGATGATTTTTCAGTCTAATTTAGAAGAATTTACTAAATGTGTTGATCTGCCAATTGTGCATTTTCTGAAAATTTGGCCCTTGTATTTGTGATAGGAATTTCTGACTGGTTAATTGGGGATTTTCTATCGTTTCTAACACAAGTGTAATTAATTTAGCTTCGGTTGTTGGTTAATTACTTCCTCAAGCTGCTGCTTTGCCTGTATCTTTATTCAAAGCAGCATCCACAGTCAATTCAGGAAAGGATTTTGGCGGCTCACCGAAATAAATCTTTTAAGGAGGTCTGCAGCAAAAACGTAGTCAAAATTTTCCACAATTTTGGTGAGATGACTCTTAGATGGGTTGGAACATAGCTGAACAAAAGATCAAACATCTTTAGCAACTGATTTTAGCTGAGGGTGCAGCTTTAATTGACATTGGATTGACTTGATGGAATTTGGAAACAAACAGGGCTATCAGCCATTATTTTTACGATAACAAATTAACTTTTTGTTTGTTAGTTACTAAATACATTACAGTACGTAGCGTCAGTGCAAAAAGGTCGTAAGGTTCTGACAAATTGTCCAAATGTGGGTTTCTTCACTTTTGGGGTCCCATAGTTAAGAACTTGTCCATGCAAAACTGCTGTATAGATCTGCACTCCCAATACAAACGCCTACATACAGTTTCATAAGGTTGTATCTGGCAGATACCACCTTAAATCAGTTTGCAACTTTCTTTTGCCTCTCCTGAAAAATGACAAAATATTGGCTACAACCTTTTTGTACTGATGCGAATTTATAGATCTTCAAAAGCTATGTTATTTCAATGGTTTCCTTTTTTCTATGTCGACCAGGGATCATGCTGGACCCCTCCCCCCACCCCCCACCCCCAACACACACCTGTCTCCCAATAGGAGGCACTATAGGTAGTACAATGTACTAAGCAGGTAGGCTCGTGACTTTGTACTACAGACTGAACCGGATTGAATAAGCGCCCCCGCATTTCCTTCCTGTAAAACACTGCTTTGAGTTGATGGTCAAGTAGCAATGGGAGGTATATAGTGTATAATTACATGTAGCACAATGCACAATGCACAATGTACTAAGCACGTACTCTGGTGACTAATTAACCCAGTGTGGGATGGTGTGGGTTATTGACAGTGGTACTTGCCATCACACAAATCTATTAGGCCTTTTGATGTGTTACGTCATGCTATATATATCATGCTACACCTACAAAACTATATAATACAATTCATTACGTTATTGTACCTCTTTTTACCCCTGAGGAAGACCAGATTATGGTCGAAATCTTGGGACAAAAATCTCAAATTTCAATGCTCACCGCGAGATCTGACGTTATGTTGGTCTTTATACTTATATTTTTTATATTTTGTTGATTTTCATAATAGTCTAGTGGCCAGGGAGGTGAACCTTGCTTTGGCGTCCATACGACGTTTTTTTGAGTGATTCTATATCTCCTGAATCTCCTGATTTCAGATCTGTCCGGTGCAACGCTTTAACCCATGGGCAAAAAAAGTTATAAGCATTTGGGAAAAAAAGTAAAGACATACTTTTTAATTAATAAATAAATAAGATATGGTCTAATTAGTTTCTAACCAATGTAAAATATAGTCATTCATATTGACTTAACTGGATGACATTTATTGGAAAAATGTCAGCAATTACTTCCAAATATTAGTTTATCCTTGCAAGGCTGAATAACCAACCAAATACACACACATACTTTTGGCAGTTAAACTATTACAATCGCCCACACCTTTAATTCCATTCATAAAATCCATCGCAGCTTAAATTTAGTCGGATGGTCAAGCAGCTTTGCTTTAACTTTAACCCTGTCCACCCTGTATCCCACCACCACAGGGGGTGGCTGGTCAGTACAATGGTCAGTTTACCGAGTGGGTCATTATGTCAGTAATTAACTCGTTGAAATGAACAACAATGCGGTGTGTAACTTTGATTAGAAATGCGTTTTGTTGGCGGCTCTTCGTTAGATTCTTACACCCCTCTCTGGCAATTGTAGAAGGGTGTAATGGGGAAATAACTTCTCTCAAGTACTGTAGTCTAGCCCCACACAGTGCATTTACATTCACCAACGAGTATCTATAGAGCGTCTAAAACGCGTTGCATTCACCATGTGCATGTATGTTATAGTGCATTTCTTTTAAAGGCTTTTACTTTCGTACATGAAAGAAAATTTCAGAAAGAACACTTAGAATATGAACGCGGCAGGGAGATCAAATAATACAGTGGAAGGGAGGGAAAGATAGATGAAAAGGCAGAGAGACACAATATTTAGAAAGGATAATATGTGAAACGGCAGACATATAGAAGCTATATTCTCAGCTATTTCGACGAACACAATCTTACCAATGCACAAAATCCTGCAGCATTTCAGTTAGATAAATAGAGAGAATGGAACGAGGTGCTAGTAACTGAATATATATTGGAGGAGTGTGCGTAGCAATCAAGTCCAATAAATATTCAATTGTACCGAGTTCCATTCACTATTTATTATATATGCCCCTGGCATAGACAAAATATTGATATATATATATAAACCTTTGTTTTGGGTTTTGAATCGTCAAAAGGTGTCTGAAAGCTAAAAGAAACTCCAGTTCGAATTTTTATCATACACATGTAATAAAAATAGTTGTTTTGCACCCCACTTATAAACAGAAACAGAACCAAAAGAACCAAAAGAAGAACATCTTTAGTTTTTGACATGTTAACTGAGAGTGCAGCTTTAACAGATGGCAAGGATAGTGCATAGCAAAGGGCGGGGAGAGCCAAGACACAGCAATTGGACCAACTATATAAGGCCAAACAAAATAGGTGTTTCTGATCCCTCCCCCCCCCCCTCCCACCTACCTAGAAAAACCTCCCCCTACCTAGAAATTGTTTTGACCATACCTGATTTTGTTTACCATGCCTTACTCTTTTTTTTTATCCTGGGATTGTCAAAAAGCACATTTCCCTCGTTGGAAACAACTATGGTTATGAAATATAGGAAACACACCTATTTCTGTTGGCCTAACAGAGAGAAAGAGAAAGACAGACAGAGTAGGAAGAAAGGAGGTAGGAGAAAGTAGCGGTGTTTATTGACCCTGGGATGACACGGAGGGGAGCGCCGCGAGGTAAGAATATCAATGAGTTTTGCTCATCAGCGTGACAGAGCAAGATTAAGAAATTAATGGCTGTTTAATGTTATTACCCCCGCACTGACAGCTTAATCAGTACCTGACAGCACACACTGGTCATATCGCGCCCACTGACAATACACAGCTTCCACCACTGTCACTGCCACTGTCACTACCCTAGTTTTACTTTTTCTTCTGTGTTTCTAAGACTTGAGGACCATTCACATTGCCACGACCAGCCGGCCGATACTAGCCGGCTGTAATAATTTATTCTTAAATATTTTTCTGGGTGTTAATTGTTGCAGCCGATTTTACTCTATCTTTGAGTGCTCAATTGAGCCAGGACTTCATCCATATTGCTGTGGTTTCAATATTTGTAACTATTACTCAATACACTAGTCAAATTCTGACGAGTTTGAAGGTTGAGGAACAACTGGTCTTAGTACTCCTTCCCCTTCTCACTATTTCGGAATGTTGATATATCATATGTGGTTTCGATATTTGTAACTGTTACTCTCTATACACTAGTCAAATTCTGACGGGTTTGAAGGTTGAGGAACAACTGGTCTTAGTACTCCTTCCCCTTCTCGCTATTTCGGAATATTGATATGTCATATGTTAAAACTCGATACATTCAATATTGAACTGTTGCACTCTAATCAATGTAAACACTATGACGCTAATCTAATTAGGATAGGTCTGAAGGTTGAGGAACAACTGGTCTTAGTGCTCCTTCCCCTTCTCGCCATTTTGAATATTGATATGTTGCGTGTCAAAACTCGAAGTAATTAGGTAATTAAACAATGATTTTGTTTATTCAACAAACAATGGAGGTGATAGGTAATGGCCGACCTAATCTAGACAGTATAGATAGTTTGTATGAGTTCATAGGACTTAACAGTTACTATGAAAATCTGAACCCCTATCTGTAATACAAACTCTGCATTGTATATTCAGTGATTAGAGACATTCATCGATTAAGATCGATGAGTCTGGACTTTCAACTAAAATAAAATAAAATAAAATATAATGTGTTACTGGGTATCACCGTTCTAATTACTGTCTGAGCCGGTGAAGGTTTCAAATGATCGCTGAATGCCATTGATGTATCACGCATGAATGTGTTTATTGAATTATATAACTACACAACTTATAATAATATTAATATTGTCATGCTACTCTACCTCATGAATAGTCTCACCGCGTGAATTATCTCATAATGATCAACCCATTAACTTGTAATAATCTTTATTGAATATGTGCATTGATTACAGCAGCCCAATGAACTTTCCCAAACATGTTGTTACTAATGAAAAAGAAGGATTAATGATAATTTGTTGTTCTGATGAAAATTCTGTGAAAAAACTTTTTTTGTAAAATTTATGGCAGCAAGAAATAGATTGAAGAATGTAAATAATTAACTATTTCCCTGTCTCTTTGGTCCTTGATGCTATTAGCAGTATCAATATTTTGTTCGGTACTGCTATTTACCAATGCCTGTTCCTCTAGTTGTTGGTGCGTCAAAGGAAGATCGAATTCTCATGAATTCGGACGTGGGTAGCACCCTGCTACATTCCTTTGACGACCTAAAACGTTTAAAGGGAATCAAGTTGGTTTCCTGGAATATTAGGAGCCTTTATAAGCATATAGAACAAATCGAGTTGCTCACTAGTGACTCTGATATTGATATCATTGGATTTAGTGAAACGTGGCTTAACTCGAGCACACATGATAACTTATTACAGCTCCAAAATTATTCTCTGTATAGATTAGATAGGAAGGTCAGAAAGAGAGGTGGCGGTCTCTGCATGTATTTCAGGAATGGTCTGGTAGTGGATACTGAAATTTATAAGGAGCTAAACGTCTCAAACAAAGATTTAGAGGTGCAAGTTGCTTTCATTAAGAAAGGTTTCAATAAAGGATGTACTATTCTGAATGTTTACAGGCCGCCTAGCGGCTGTACTACAGCACTAGTTGAAAGCCTGCAAAACATTTTATCTAAAATTAACAGCTCTCATGAATTATACCTTATGGGGGACTTTAACTTGGACTTTAATGTAATCAAAAGTTCAAAAACCAATCTCTCCTCTGAAATAAGGAACCTAATAGATAGTTATTCGCTAACTCAATATATAAAGAAACCCACCAGATCCACTCTCAAATCGCAGACGACCATTGATCATTTCTACTCGAACTCTCCGCATGTAAATACAGCTGGAATATTGGATATTTGTATATCAGATCACTTCCCAATTTTCTTAACAAGAAAGAAGGCACGAAATCGGTACAATGTGGAGACCTTTTGGGCCAGAAGCACTAGGTTCCTGGACCAAAGAGTCCTCAATGAAATCCTATTAAATCTTGACTGGAAATCCTTTTATAATACCCCAGACCCCGAAAAATGCTGGGAGCTTCTATTAGGCGCTATCACATTTTACCTTGATAAAATGTGCCCACTTAAGGAGTTTCGGCAGGTCAGAACAAAACCAAAGTGGATGACAGATGATCTAGTGCAGTTAATGAATAAGCGGGACAAGCTCTTCCGAGAGGCGAAAAAGACCAAGAATATTGAAACTTTGCAGAAGGCTAGACTTTTGCGAAGTCAAACAAATCGCAGAAGTAGAGCTGCTAAAGCTGATTATATCAAAGCTAATCTTGAATTTCATGATAAAAATCCCAAAAAGTATTGGGACTTCCTACGCCCACTGATAAGCCCAGATAAGATAAAAAAGAGTAACCCTATTAACATTGAAAAGGATGGTCAAATGATCGACTCCTCGGAAGTCCCTGACGCATTCAACGATTTCTTTTTGAATGTGGGTCCCAATCTAGCTGAAAAAATTCCCCCGCTGACTGACTCACTCCCTCCAAACCCTATTGATATCATGGACTCCTCCAGAATTGTACCTGAATTTCAGTTTTCAGAAATCACCCCAACTGAGTTACATAAAATTATAGCTAAAATCGATGCATCCAAGAACTCTGGAATCGAATACCTTCCAGCACCAATTTTGAAATCATGCCTGTTATCATTGACTGATCAATTTACTCATATTGTCAACGTTTCCTTACTATTGGGCAAGGTACCTAACTGTTTTAAGATAGCCCGAGTTACACCTCTTTACAAGGCAGGTGGCAAGATGGCCACCAACAATTACAGGCCAATATCGTGTATTTCCCTCCCGGCCAAAATCTTGGAAAAAGTTGTGCAGACTCAGCTTTCAAATCATTTTGAAAAGAACGGTCTGTTCAGCCCCAACCAATATGGTTTTAGACCAGAGCACTCCATCCAGCAAGCACAAATTGACTTTCTTAACAAAATTTATACAAATCTTAATAAAAAATTACTTAACAAAACAGTTTTCTTAGACTTTAGCAAAGCATTCGACACGGTTCATCATTCGATTTTATTAAATAAATTAGAGCTATATGGAATACATGGTATGGAGCTGCTCTGGTTTTCTAACTATTTAAAAAACAGAAATCAATTTGTTACTGTAAATGGCCTTCGATCTAAAGAAGGGACTGTCACTTGTGGTGTACCTCAAGGCACTATCCTGGGTCCCATATTATTTACTATCTACATCAATGATTTGCAATCTGTTATCAAGCACGCAAGTATTCAACACTATGCGGACGATACAGTTCTCTTTTACCATCATCAAAATAGTGACACCTTACATTATTACCTCCAGGAGGACCTGAAAAGTGTAAACTCTTGGTGTGCCATTAACAAATTGTCTCTGAATGCTACAAAGTGTAAGTCAATGTCGTTCGCGGTCAGTCGTGCCTCCAAATGTACACCTCAAAACTCAAATCATTCCCTCACTTTGGGCAAATCGATTTTAGAGGAAGTTCACGAGTATAAGTACTTAGGCTTTATACTGGATGATCTTCTAACTTTTAAACCGCATGTCCAAAACACATTAAAACTAGTTACGTCTAAAATTAGATTACTTTATAGAGCGAGGAGTGCACTGACCCCCAAAGCTAAGCATGATCTCTACAAGATGGCCATCTTGCCTAACCTTGATTTTTGTGATTTTATTTATGATTCCGCCCCTAAGACATTACTACAGAAATTGCAAACCCAGCAAAACCTAGCTTTGAGGATAATTTTCAATAAAACAAAATATGATAACGTGGATGAGGAACACAAACTTTTAAATATTTGGCCGTTACAGGTGAGAAGAAATAAGCATATCCTTGACATAGCCCGTTACCTAGCCCAAAGCCCATTGAACCTGGACACTAGACTTCTCCCAACGAGAAGTCATGCCAGTGGCAAACGAAATTTAATAGTCCTCAACTCTAAATTAACAAAAATTACTGATTCAGTAATTTATAAAGCACAAACTCGATGGAATAACCTCAGTTCGGAAGCACATAGAATAGAAGACAAATATGCGTTCAAGAAATACACTGAACGTCTTCTATCCCCCTTTTAGATATAAGATTATCAGCTGGGTACCTTGCCTCCCCTTCTGCACTTATGTACTTATATATATATCTGTATTCATATTTGTATTACCACACTTCTATATTTTAAATGGTGGGTGTAAATACTCGCCCTATCTCAACCTGTGCCTTATGTAGCATGCATTTGTAACAACTTGTATTGTATGTAGATCACATATAGCTCATTCCTCAATTTAACTAAAATGGTCATACATATTGGTGTGTATGTCATGTTCGGTTTAGTGTCACGAATACTGAATAACGAATAGTCAAAGTAACATGTTAAGGCTGCAAAGTGAGAGCAACTTGTTTTAGTTACCCTCATACTTTCGGCCTATTACCCTGTATGATTAATATCAATAATGATTAATATCAATATTGTAATGATCATTAAGTGTATTTAATTATAGACTAAAGCCACCTATATGTCATGTACTGATAATCTGAGTCTGAATGGACAAATGTTGGTCTACTTGCTTGACATTTTAATATTGAGACTTCTGCAATCTCACAAGTTGGTGTATTTAATACTAGACTAAATGTCACCTCTATGACATGTACTGATAATTTGAGTCTGAATGGACAAATATTGGTCCACTTGCTTGACATTTTAATGGTGAGAATTCTGCAAATCTCACAAGTTGGTCAGTCAACCTGATGTTACTATTAGCAAATATTGACATGAATTTACATCCTTTTCACAATGTAAATAACCATCTCACATCTCATCACATCTCTTGCATTACCTGTATTATGTAAACACTTTGTACCAATTTGCAACTTTCTGTTAATAAGTCAAAAACCTTATCGGCACTCTTCGGGAGACCTAGAATTCTAGACCTGAGCCACCGCATTGTACATTCCATCAGCAATAAAGGATTTTTGAATTTGAATTTGAATTTGAATTTAACATTGTGTTTTTTGCCGTGCGTCGGCCGTACACCAATCGGCCGTTGTAATGTGAATGGGCCTTTAATGTGAGGTTGGGGGTTCCGCGTGTCACCCTCTCAACCGTTAAAGTGTGTTGTTGTTGGTAATATGTAATGTTGTCATAAACAATAGAGGAAGGGAGTGACAGGGAGAAAGGGAAGAAGAGGGAGCGAGAGAGTTGGGGCAGACAGACAGACAGACAGGCAGGAAGGCAGGCTGGCAGAGAGAATGAGATACCGATAGAGAAAGAAACATTTTGCCTAAAAAGATATTGTGCCTAAAAAATAGTATTTACCTCAAAACAGAAGAACGGGGAAGACAGGGTAACTTTTCACACATGGGTGAAATCGCCAGAAAATGTAAAATTCACCAATCCTCTCAAATAACCCAAATTTCAGGCGAAAATATAGTTCAAAATACAGTTCAACCTAATTAAACATATTGCTAGAATCAATGCAATGCCGAATATACTCGAATTTACCTAGTATTGACCAAATTGCAGGCTAATTTAGCAGAATTTACTAAATGTGTACAGCTGCCAATTGTACATTTTCTGAAAATCTGACCCAGAGAGTGAATCACAGAAATGTGTGTGTGAGGAGGGGGTGGGGGTGGGGGATGCTCTGTAGGCTGAAGGTTTATTGTTTACCTTGGTCATGCACACATGAGGGATTAAGCTAAAGGACATAATGATGTATGGTAGGCAGTCAATAACTGAGTACAGCTTAATCATGACCTGACAGCTCTCCCTGATCATATCGCACACGGTGACAATACACAGCCCCCACCTCACCTATACGCTACTTCTACTTATCCATCTCCATGTCCACCCTCTGTATGGAGGCAGTCTCTCAACCCCTTCTGTCTCTGTGACTCTCTCCTCACTCTTTGTCCCTCCATCTCCCTCCGTCTCTCTGTCCACATGTCCCTCTCTCCTCTCCTCCTTGTCCTCTCCTCTCTCTCTCGCTTCTCCTCCCTCACTGCTCTCCCCTTGTCTGTCTTCTCTCCACTCCCCCCTCCTTTTCTCCCTCTCTCTCCTACTCTCTCTGTCCCCTGTCTCATCTTCCCTCTCTCCCTCTGCCTCTCTCTCTCTCTCTCTCTCTTTCTATAATCGCCGGTTTTATATTTTCAGTTGAAATAGAAATACAGGGGAACCTATCTACTAAGACCACCCTTGGAACTGAATGTGTTTTGGTCTCATAGTGAGATGGTGTCTTTAGAGGGCTCTAAATCTAATAAGGGGGAATAATTCAGGACTGAGAAAACTTGTCTTAATAGAGAGGTGGTCTCTATAATGAGGTGGTCTTTATAGAAGTTCCACTGTAGTCCCTTTATGTGAGGTGTCCGGATTTGTGAGGCGTCTAGAAGCCTGTGCTTGTCTGTATTCCCCTTAATTTACTACAACGAATCTTTATAATTATGCTTTATGTATGGAAATGTATTAGATCCTGAATAAAATATTTTCAAATCAAATGCCCCCTCTGCCTCTCTCTCTCTCTCTCTCTCTCTCTCTCTGTATGTCCCTCTCTCTCTCCCTCTCTCTATCGCTCCCTCTCTCTTTCTGAGTCTCCCTCTCTCTCTCCCTCTCTCTCTCCCTCTCTCTCTCCCTCTCTCTCTCTCCCTCTCTCTCCCCCTCTCTCTATCCCCCTGTCTCTCTCTCTCTCACGAGTCTCTCTCTCTCCCCCTCTCTCCCTCTCTCTTTCTGAGTCTCCCTCTCTCTCTCCCTCTCTCTCTCCCCCTCTCTCTATCCCCCTGTCTCTCTCTCTGAGTCTCCCCCTCTCTCTCTCTCTCCCCCTCTCTCTCTCCCCCTCTCTCTATCCCCCTCTCTCTATCCCCCTGTCCCTCTCTCTGAGTCTCTCTCTGAGTCTCTCTCTCTCTCTGTATGTCCCCCTGCCTGTCTCTCTTTCTGTCGGTCTGTCTGTCTCGATTTTATATTTTCAGCTAAAATAGAAAAGGTCCCTATTTGTGAGGCGTCCGGATTGGCGAGGCGTCTAGAAGCCTGTGTTTGTCTGTATTCCCCTTAATTCACTCCAACAAAGCACCTCTCCTCACCTCACTTCACACCAATCCCAAATAAAGCGCTAAAATCACCCGTCACTTTGTTTGATGGCGAATCAACTATTTTAACTCAATACATGTGGACTTAGGAAATATAAGAACAACGGGGTCATTTTAAGTTGGAAATTCGGTAAAAGCACCCATCATGGAAGTCATTAAATGAAATATTTTGCGTCAAATTTTTACCAAACTTTGGGCAGCGAGGATAATTTGACGGGAAGCCATCTAATGTTACTAAATGTTCCTCGCGAGGATGGGTTTCATTTTTAGAAATTCCTGGCAATCCTTTCATTATTTTTGACAGTTTTTTTTTCAGGGCAGACAGGACAGGTTTCAGATATTTGAGATTGGCTGAAATTGTAGCTCAGTGTTCCAGGAGAGAGGGGAAAAAGTCAAGGCCTGAAGAAGAAAAAAGCGGGCGGCGTCTCTAAGCGGATCATGATCTTGTGGAGAGGTTATGACCAGCAGGGCACGGGTGCGATAAATACGGGTTAACTAACGAGTTGGTTAAACGAGCGTGATTATTGCACGAGTGCAATATTCTAAGCGACTGAAACCAACTCGTTAGTTAACAGATTTATTATACATGTTTTCAATCATGAAAATAGAAAAAAAAATCGAGTCATAAATTTGAATTTTACCGGTAATTTAAGCAAAAAAACCCAGATTGGTTGCCATGACAACCTCACGTAAATCACTAGTGAAATATGCGCTATGCGTAAATCACTCTAGATACGTTGTTTTCAGAGCAATGGGTGTATAATAAATGGGCTTACACTGCTTCAATAGTTGATATTACTTTGTCTCCATAATTAATTAATTGTTTATATAATTATTGTTAATATTATCACCATCTAAATGACTGTACTGTATAAACGCAATTTTGTAGAAACAACATCAACTAACTCTCTCTCTGCGATAATTGACCTTTTTTCAGGACACAACGAAAATCACAGCGTGTATCTGATTGATTTACCTGAATAGGTAGGTGTGGGTGGGGGGCGGGGTGGTAAACCGGAAACACATTTTGGGACTGAGGTTATCCATGGTTTTCTACAAATAATGACCCCCCTCCCCCCACCACTCACACACACACACACACACCACAAACTCAAGAGATCCCGATCTGTTTCCAAAAAGTGGGAAAACTCTCTTTTGCAACAAATATCTGGTCTTCATTCAGACGGAAGTTGTTTACCCAACACTACCTTACGCGCATGCGTTGAATTACCTGTACTGAGGAGCTACCATGTGATGCCAATAGAGGGCGCTGTCAGTCGTTCTCTGCTCAATTTGAGGCTAACGCACGCGGGCTGCCAGCCAATAGGTCTGGGCATCAGCAACATGTTCAATAGGGGATTTGCATAACTGCTATTTTGAATCTTGATTCGCATGGAATTATGGGACTAATGGTACAGTGTAAAATCTATAGAAAACATGCTTTCTTCCGCATGGAATATGTAATAATGTTCTAATGTTCTAATGTCAATATTCATGTGTTATACATGTTAACATAATACTAGTCCCCATCTTTCCCATCATGCAATTGGTTTTCATAGGTCATTTATAAAAGTTATGATATTGGTGAAAACAGTGTTGTAATTTTCGATAAAAATGTTGCATAATATTTGTATGTCAGATTTCATCAGAATCCATCCCAGGATGCACTGTAAGAGACATGCGCAGTGGCACATGCAACTCCCCTATTAATTCACCTTCACACTCTAGGTCCAACCCTCAGATCAGATAAGAATGGTGTGTCAGTGATTGGACGCCTACTTCGCTAATCGGTTTCCTGGCTTAAGACTCGGCGTTTTGATGGCAATATAATGTCAATTTGCGGTCTTAATGGAATTATAATGGCACTTGGCGGTTTGAGGTTTAGCTTTCTCTTCGTTTGAAGGGATTCACTTAACTGTGGGCCTAGACAGTTCACTAATCGCCTTAAATAAATTTATATTGAGAAAAACGTGAGGTTAAAAGTACAGTTCAACATAACAAAGCAAATAATGAAATCAAAGCAATTCAATACATAATTATTCAAATATACATAGTATTTATCATTTTCAGCCTAATTTCAGTCGTTCTCTGCTCAATTTTAGTCTAACCCATTCTGGCTGGCAGCCAATAGGTCTGGGCATCAGCAGCATGTACAATTCACCTTCACTAATCCCCCCAAATAAATCTATTGAAGACAAAAAAATGAGGATGAAATTAAACATAACAAAACAGGTCATGTAACCAAAGCAATGCAAAATATATATTCAAATATAGCCTACATAGTATTTAACTATTTATCATTTTTAGCCAAATTTAGGGGAATTATAGAAGGTGTGGCTTGGTCCTGGGCAAGACCATAAAGTGCCTGTCCGTCCCTTTTCTCTGTCTCTCTCTCCCTTCTTCTCTATCTCTATTTCCTGGGTATGACCATAAAGTGCCTTTCTGTCTCTTTTCTCTGTCTCTTTTCTCTGTCTCTCTCTCCCTTCTTCTCTATCTCAATTTCCTGGGTATGATGATAAACTGCCTCCCTCTCAGCTCTCCCTGCCTTGATATAACCAATGAGTACACTCGTTGATCAATATAACCATCTTCAATGTGTTGATAAGGGCGTAAATCAACCAATCACACTCACTCACTCCCTCTCAGCTCTCCCGCCCTTGATATAACCTTCAATGTGTTGATAAAGGCGTAAAGCAACCAATCTCACTCACTCCCTCTCAGCTCTCCTGCCCTTGATATAACCTTCAATGTGTTGATAAGGGCGTAAAGCAACCAATCTCACTCACTCACTCCCTCTCAGCTCTCCTGCCCTTGATATAACCTTTCAATGTGTTGATAAGGGCGTAAAGCAACCAATCTCACTCACTCACTCACTCCCTCTCAGCTCTCCTGCCCTTGATATAACCTTTCAATGTGTTGATAAGGGCGTAAAGCAACCAATCTCACTCACTCCCTCTCAGCTCTCCTGCCCTTGATATAACCTTTCAATGTGTTGATAAGGGCGTAAAGCAACCAATCTCACTCACTCACTCACTCCCTCTCAGCTCTCCTGCCCTTGATATAACCTTTCAATGTGTTGATAAGGGCGTAAAGCAACCAGTCTCACTCACTCACTCACTCACTCACTCACTCAAATGTGTAGAGTCGCAGAGTGTACGCACTGGCCCTATAACAGTGGGAGTATGGGAGGTGTACTTTAGTGGTGTGGGGTCTTTGTGGCACCGGAATTATAAACTTGGGTTACATTTCCAGTCAGATCCAATCCTTTATTACATATGGCCTGCATACTGCATGAGAGATGCAATAAAGAGGGTGCAACAACAATATATATCATTTGAATATTTTTGTTTCATCTCCTCGATAATTTGGGAGAATCAAAATGATAAAACTTGATCTCATCTCACGCCTAGCTAGAACGTTCAAATATCATTAGTATAAGGGTCAGATTTTCAGAAAATGTATAATTCACCTTCACCAATCCCCTCAAATAACCCAAATTTCAGACGAAAATGAGCTTCAAAATGCAGTTTAACATAACAGAATTAACTGATACTTTAAATCAACTCGATGCTAAATATACTCAAATATACTCGGTATTCCTGATTTTTTCAGCCTAATTTAGCAGAATAGTAAATGTGTACAGCTGCCAATTGTACATTTTCTGAAAATCTGACCCATAACGCGAAACTAACAAACAGGTAGATAATGATAAGAGACTATCCGATCAGATAGTGCAGTGCTGCAATGAAGGCTTTCCTGGCCATAGTGTCATATCCGGCCTTGTATGATTATGTAACAAGGCATAACCTTAATTAATATGATTTATGATTATGAATAACTAATGATTATAATGATAATAAAGGTAACGGTTTAATTAATTCTTTAATATACATGATGTCAACCTTATGTTGACGGGTACTTCTACCATGATCTAGAACCTTCATGTACATTGCATCATCAATGATCAGGATCCTTCTGGATCATTCCATCATCTACCACATGGATCTTCCCTCTGAAAAAGATCCACATGATAGACCTGGATCCAACTAGAACATTCTAAACGTTGCTATTTTTTGAACGTTGCTTGCATCCAACAGTATATATAGTTCACATGTACCCATGTTCAGTAAGCATACCTTACTACACTTCATTCTACAATAAACTACAGAATCATCAACTACGACTTCTCTTGTCTTCATACCTATCACTGGTGAAGAACAGGCCCGGTCTTGGTACCTCCATGACTTAGAAGAAATCATTTCAACACGAGTCTCTACCTACAAGACTGACAAAGCTACCATTTAGGAGATCCAGAGTTCCAGAAACTAGAAGGACATATTGGCAATTCAACACTCGGCGTCTTAATGGGATTCTAATGGCATTTTGGCGTTCAGGAGCGAGCGAAATGCTTTCCCTCAGTTTAAAGGGAATTTGTGGACTCTGAGCCTGGAAAGTAATGTCTCTTTGACTGATCCCATGCCAGATATTTATGAGGAAATCCCCCGACCCAGAGACCGTCTTCATTAACCCATGATTCAAAACTAATCACCATTTTACCTGTAACCTCTTCTCCCACCATCTCGCTTGTTCTCTTTTCTGAACTTGAGATGGGGTACTGTCGTGTCCTCAATATTACAGCTTCCTTAGTAGAAGTTTAAAGGGTGAAGTCATCAGAAAATGTACAATTCGCCTTCGCCAACCCTCTAAAATAACCCACATTTTAAGAAAAAAATGATTCAAAATAGCCTACAGTTCATTATATGGGTCAGATTTTCAGAAAATGTACAATTGGCAGCTCTACACATTTAGTAAATTGTGTAAAATTAGGCTGCAATTTGGTCAATAGTAGGTAAATTCGAGTACATTCGGCATTGCATTGATTGAAGCAATCTATTTGGTTAGGTTGAACCCTATTTTGAACTTTATTTTCGTCTGAAATTTGGGTTATTTGAGAGAATTGGTGAAGGTGAATTGTACATTTTCTGAAAATCTGACCCATATCTGAAGAGATTGGTTTAATCGACGAAATACCAAATACAATGAGGTATAGAGCTAGTATATAGAGCTAGTATGTATCATTTTCCAGAATCTACTAAGCGTAATGTGTAGAGTTGCCAATTGAACATTTTCTAACGCTTAATCATAGTACCTTAAACGCTTAATTAAGCAGCACATTCCTCAATGTGGTGAGAGCTAAATCGTTCAGAATAGCAAGTATAGAGATTTACTTTTCAAAGCTTTTACTTTAGTTTTTACTTTTAGTTTGGAGAGGTTTCAACACATAATAGATACTTCACCAAGGACAATTAGTGTAAATAAATGCTAGCAAATTATAATTTTTTTTTTTTTTTTTTTTTTTTATTCACTTACAGGCCAAAGACATTTAACAACAGTAGTTCATAATGCCCTATCGCAAGAAAGTGATTATTGATATATACAGACAAAAGGCCTCCGACGAAAACCATTGTAAAATGAGATGGTTTCTGTTTTAAAAAACAATTTGAACAAAAGAAAACCAACGGTACACATTCTGATACCCTGACCCACCCAGGTATTGTCCAAGAACGATCGTAGTGAGAGACGCGTGGTCATGGTAACGGAGACACACAGACATAACGCCAGGTTCCTGAACTGCTTCATTATATTTCTTTGAGTAAAGCGATACGGGAGGAAGAGTGGAGGGACAGGGAGGATGTGGGGGTGGCTTTGGTCTACCTGAGCTCGCTTAGTGTGTCTTATAATTATGATGTGTTGTGAAAGTCACAAGTCGTAAAAAATGGACGTTGAGATACCATCATATTTAGAAAGATGAGATCAAGTGGATTCCAATGAAGTAAACAGTAAGGAGAAAATATACTCTATAGGATGAGCTTAGAAATGCATGGATATATTTAATACACAGTCCTAGAATTTGGTACATGTATTTATGCTATAAACAGCGTTAAGCACCCCAAAATTAGAACCATTCCCACAAATACATTCTGCGAATAAAATACATTGAAAAATAACAATGTTGCGACTCATTTTCCTGAAAAACAGCACATATCTTGTGTGGCCTGGGCAGAGCATTAGAAACCTTTTTGTAATTTTGTTTGTGGGCCGTCTTGAATCTTTTCTTCTAATTTCTGAATAGTTTTATTGGTCACAAATGTGATGTGTTCCAGGAAAATCAGTCACAAGTCGCAAAAAATGGATTTTGAGATATCGTCATATTACTTTAGGTAAGGAATTCGCTATGTATAGAGACAATTCTGAATTCTCATTCCTGCATTCCCGACTAAGCAAAGAATAAACAACCAAAGAAAGATTTCTTATGCAACAGGCCCCAGGTTCTACTGCATGTGTCTATATATGCTTGCATCACAATGACAATGCAATGCCAATGCCATATACTTCTATTTCTATTCCATTTGCTAAGCTGCCTCAGACCCTTTGGTGAATAGCCTACTTTCCTCATATTCCATACATGTATTTCTAAGTTCAATGGAAAAACTTTCTTATATATCTTTATACATTTTGTATAACCTTTTTATATTATTTTATTTTTTAGTGATGTTGGTGAGATGAATCCTCTAAGGCTATTGATTCTCCCTCTCCGACTTGGGAGTGAACCACAATAACGTGACAAAAACACACAAATCAAATTTCTCTGAGTGAGTTCTAATCCTACGTATGTGACTGGGCACACGGACCAGAGGATTAGTGGGTGCAGAAAAACGTACACAAGGGGGAGAGGGGCAGGAAAAAGAGAGAGCAGAGGGACAGAGAAGAAAGAATAATATTATAACTTCGGAAGATAAGAGAGAGAGAGAGAAGACAGGCGATTGAGAGAAAGGAGAACGAGAGAGACATAGAGAAGACAGAGAGAGACAGGGCAGAGAAAGCAGATGGAGAAGGAGAGACCTTAGGTGGTTAGAAAGAGAATGAAACATACTAGAGAGAGAGAGAGTGAAGGAGAGAGGGAGAGAGAGGGGGGAGGGAGAGAGGGAGAGGAGAGGGGGAGAGAGAGATAGAGGGAGAGATAGGGAGAGATAGAGGGGGAGATAGGGAGAGATAGAGGGGGAGAAAGAGGAAGAGAGAGAGAAGGAGAGAGAGAGGGAGAGAGAGAGAGGGAGAGAGAGAGAGGAACAGAGAGAGAAGGAGAGAGAGGGTGAGAGGAACAGAGGGAGAGAAAGAGGGAGAGAGAGGGAGGGGGAGAGCAGAGAGAGAGAGAGGGAGAGAGGGAGAGAGAGAAAGAGACATAAGGAGAGAGAGAAAAGAGGGAGAGAGGGAGAGAGGAAGAGGGAGAGAGAAAAAGAGAAAGAGGGAGAGAGAGAGAGAAAGAGAGAGAGAGAGAATTAAGTGGGATGCGGAGACACAAAAAAGACAGAAAGAGATCGAGACAAACAAAGAGTCTCCCAGAGAGAGAGAAACGCATTTTTAACGCAACCTGAGATATGTCTTCCACGCATGCCCATCTTTTAATTAATGACGACCTAATTATGTCATCACCTGTCACAGATTTGGCAGCTCGCCAATTGTCAGTGCGGCGCCTGTGCTCTTGCCTCACCTGTGGGGCTTTGTGGCCGAGACCCCGGATTTCCCAGCGTGACGCCCATTGTTACGTCTATTGTTACGTTCACGTAACGCTGCCTACGGCGGCTACGGCTGCATTGTTACTAGGGTTACCTCAAAAAGAGCTTTCAGCCGCACCGCAGCCACAGAAGTAGCATGCGGCTATAGGTCGTGAACTTGTAGTAGTCCTCACAGCTGATTAATTATTGTGATTTGAAGGTTATTTGTGGTGTATCATAATTAGAGGTTAAATACAGAGAGTGTTGGGGCAGGTATAGATGTAAAGGAACAGGTGTGAATATTATGGATAGTAGTTTATGAAATGGGGATGATACAGAGGCATATGGGTGAAGTCACCAGAAAATGTACAATTTACCTTCACCAATCTTCTCAAATAACCCAAATTTTAGACGAAAATTAAGTTCAAAATACAGTTCAACCTAACCAAACAGGTTCCTAGAATCAATGCAATGCCGAATATACTCATATTTACCTAGTATTGACCAAATTGCAGCCTGATTTAGCAGATTGTACTACATGTATACAGCTACCAATTGTATATTTTCTGAAAAATTGACCCCTTTATGTCTAGGAACAAGTGTGATGATATGGATAGTAGTTTAGGAAATTGTGATGATACAGAGGCATATAACTTTAAAAGAAGTTTGGGAAATCGTTACATATTCTAGGCTCACGGCGATAATAAGTGAAGTCTTCACTGGAATGGAATTGGGCGGGTCTTCCAAATACAAATGGGGATGTTTTTGAAGCCAATAATAACTAGACAAAATTGGTCACAAATTTGGTCAAATGACTTTTAGATGTTTTGGAAAAGACGGGAACGAAAAGCAGAAAATGTTCAGTCCTTGACCGACGTTAGCTGAGAGTGCAGCTTCAACAGAAATATAATAAATTAAACGAAAACACAACGAAAGTCACAAATATAATCAATTTTTTGTGAGAGTGTATCTGTTTGATTAATCCTGAATAACATTTTGTCCAAAAAAAACTTCTAGATTCTACTAGACTAAACTACTAAATTGATTATCCGAAAATAATTGTTTGTACGATATAGTGATGCTAATTTCCTAGCAATATATCAATCATTATTGGTGTCCTTGATTAAAATAAAATGCAATCTTTATTGTCCCCTTTTAAGTCCTCCATCTATAGCTGTAAAGCCCTAAACCCCCACGCCTTCATGGCTCTAGTTCTGGATTCATATTTATTTGATTTAATTTTTTTGTTAGTCTTCCCCTCCCCACCCTTCCCCCCTCATTAAAATGCTTACCTTGCTCCCTCGACCCTTGGAGCAAATGTTCTAATGAGTCCGACCATCGGAGCATCTGGGTCAGATTTTCCGAAAATGTACAATTGGCAGCTGTACACATTTAGTTAATCCTGCTAAATCAGACTGCAATTTGGTCAATACTTGGTAAATTCGAGTATATAATGGTATTGCATTGATTCTTGCAATCTGTTTGGTTAGGTTGAACTGTATTTTGAACTTTATTTTGGTCTGAAATTCGGGTTATTTGAGAATATTGTTGAAGTTGAATTGTACATTTTCTGAAAATCTGACGCTCAAACTACCCCGGAAATTAAGTATTAAGCTCAATTGTCCATAACAGGAATTGCTTGGCTCATTTGTTTAACGTTTTGATTGGACTTGATCAAAATACCTCTGCATTACCTGTGCAGATTTTCGAAAGTTTTCGTCAAAAGACTAAATGTCTTAATGGAATTATAATGGCACTTTGCGGTTTGAGGCGAGGGACTCTGTCAAATTTGGACCTAGACTGTATAATCATTACGTTCAGATGTCTGGATGAATTATAAACGAATTCAAGGTTTTCTTGTTAGTACAGAGAGACATGGGATCTATTTGTTCGAACGTATGCCTCCTATTTGAACTGACTGCTGATAATAAACTATTGGATGAAATCGCCAGAAAATGTACAATTCGCCTTCACCAATCCTCTTAAATAAGAAAAAATCAGGTTCAAAATACATTTCAACATAACCAAACATATTGTTTGAATCAAGGCAATACTAAATATAGTCAGATATACCTAGTGTTGACGATTTGTCGGTCTAATTTAGCAGAATTTACTAAATGTGTTGATCTGCCAATTGTACATTTTCTGAAAATCCGACCGTATTATAAAGTTGATTGAATAAACACCATTTGAACCCATCTTGCCGTCCCGACCCACTACCTACACTAATACAATGCCCCTCGTTTGTCAATTTCATCAGCCTTGTCTGATCCGAGCACACCTAGAGCAAATTCTGACAAAGATTTGAACAAAAATGTGAAAAAGTTGAAAGTCGTACCGCAACCGTGACCAGACAAAAAGCCTGTGTGGTTGAGGTGGTGGTTTTTGACTTGCCCACATAGGCGTTTTGTATAGTAATCAGTCATGCCTTCTTAATCATTCTCTCTCATGTTGGTTTGTACTTGTTATTAGATCACTTTTTGTTAATTTCGCGTTATATTAATGATATCTGCTCGAGGCTCTAGATGTGAGAGTGATAATAAGGGAGAAGGAGAGATTAGAAATGACACTAACATGAACGTTAATTATCGAGATTGTTCTGCTTTCTAAGGTCAATTTCTTGGCTTCGATATCTTTCATAATTATTTTTGCATTATTATTATGTAGATCTTCAAACACAACTTGAATATTTGCTTTTCCAAAATCTTTCATTTTCGTTTGTATTGACTTAATGGTTGAAATGGTGTAAATCTTCCTCTTATTTGCTTCTCTCCCTTTTTCTTGCTGTAACATCCTTCTCCTTCTCTTTGCCTTATCTTTCTTCATCTCTCTCTCTCTGGTTCTCTCTGCTTGCCCCTGCCTTCCCCTGCCTCCCCCTGCCTCTCTGTCTCTGCCTCTCTCTGCCTCTCTCTGCCTCTCTCTGCCTGAGTGCCTCTCTCTGCCTCCCTCCCCCTGCCTCTCTCTGCCTCTCTCTGCCTCTCTCTGCCTCCCTCCCCCTGCCTCAGGCCCTCTCTCTCTGCCTCTCTCTGCCTCTCTTCTTCTCTCTGCCTCTCTCTGCCTCTCTCTGCCTCCCTCCCCCTGCCTCTCTCTCTCTCTCTGCCTCTCTCTGCTTCTCTTCTTCTCTCTGCCTCTCTCTGCCTCTCTCTGCCTCCCTCCCCCTGCCTCTCTCTCTCTCTGCCTCTCTCTGCCTCCCTCCCCCTGCCTCTCTCTCTCTCTGCCTCTCTCTGCCTCTCTCTGCCTCCCTCCCCCTGCCTCTCTCTCTCTCTGCCTCTCTCTGCCTCTCTCTGCCTCCCTCCCCCTGCCTCTCTCTCTCTCTGCCTCTCTCTGCTTCCCTCTGCCTCACCCTGCCTCTCTGTCTCTGCCTCTCTCTGCTTCTCTGCTTCTCTCTGCCTCCCTCCCCCTGCCCCTCTCCCCCTGCCTCTCTCTCTGCCTCTCTCTGCCTCTCTCTGCCTCCCTCCCCCTGCCTCTCTCTCTCTGCCTCTCTCTGCTTCTCTCTGCTTCTCTCTGCCTCCCTCCCACTGCCTCTCTCTCTGCCTCTCTCTGCCTCTCTCTGCCTCTCTCTGCCTCCCTCTCCCTGCCTCTCTCTCTCTGCCTCTCTCTACCTCCCTCCCCCTGCCTCTCTCTCTCTGCCTCTCTCTGCCTCCCTCCCCCTGCCTCTCTCTCTCTCTGCCTCTCTCTGCCTCCCTCTCCCTGCCTCTCTCTCTCTGCCTCTCTCTACCTCCCTCCCCCTGCCTTTCTCTCTCTGCCTCTCTCTGCCTCCCCCTGCCTCCCCCTGCCTCTCTCTCTCTGCCCCTCTCTCTTGACTCCTCCTGAACCCATTACCCTAAAGTCCCTCGTCTCTATCGTACTACTACTTTCAATGAGATCAGTTTATCACCATCATTCACCCCCACTCCTTCTTTCCCCCCCCCCCCCCCCCCACACACACCTCCCCCACGCCCAACCTCAAATTTACAGCTTCCATTTGCTACGATTTCGGGCCATGACAATCGCGGGCTCATGGGTCAAATCGTCAACAAATTTACAATCCGCTTTCTAAATTCCTCTCAAACAAACTAAATTTAGGACTAAATACAGCTTCACATAATCGAACAGACTACTAGAATCAAGACAATACCAAATATACTCAGATATACCTAGTATTTGTCATCTTCCTGTCAAATCTGAATAAATAGCAGAATTTACTCAGTTTTGTGTAGAGCTGCCAATTGTCCATTTTCTGCAGACTTCACCCTTTAATACAGAAACGTACAACAAAGCAGATGTCTCTTGTTCCAATCCATTCACGCGAGACTTGAACGAGAAGGTGCGAGAGCTTCTGTCAGTGCCCCCTAACGTCCAGTTTGCGAGGTAGTTGCGGTGGACAATGTGGCACTAGGGAGGGGTCAAGCAGTGAGAGGGCAGCCCTGACTGACCATTAGCTGACCACTGATGGGAGGCTGTCACTCCACATCACCTTGTAATCGTAAATTGAATCATTAATCGTCAGCCCGCGGAGTGTCGCTAGTGGTTTGTAAGGAACAACTGTGAAATGCTCCTCCTCCATTTTCTCCTATTTCCTTTCTTGTTCCCAACTGAATTGTGTTTTTGTGAGGAAGATTTTGCCTATTTCTGTTTAGACCAAAATGTTTTCTGAATCACTTTTAGGACAAACCCCACTACAATTCAGTTTTCAGGGGCGCTCCAAAGAGTTTATTTAATTCCTATTTATTTAAACATAATACTATAACAAAAGTGACATCTAGATAAGTTGAATGTTAGAGTTTAGATAGGGACCATATATTTTGGTTTTTGTATTAACAGGTCTCTCAAATTTTGCAGATATCTCTAATAGCTTTATTTGGAGATATCTATAAAGGGATATATCGGTAAGTACATTACAGATATTGGTAACTACATTACATATCATATCATTGTCGAAATCTGTATTGCATTTATCAATATCTATAAATGCATTACAGATTTTGATATCATTTTTCCTTTCCAGATAATATATATCTAATATCTAAAATAGTATCATCAATATTTATAATGCATTTATGGATACCAATAACAGAGTTAGCGATATCTCCAAATATTTGGAGATATCTCTAACTATTTAATTTATGACCCTCGCCATAACTCGCCATAGCTCGCCATAGGGGTTAGATCTTCAGAAAATGTACAATTCGCCTTCACTAATCCTCTTAAATAACCGACATTTAAAAAGAAAATTAGGTTTGAAATACAGTTCAACATAACCAGACAGATTTATTGAATGAATACAATACAGAATACACTCAAATATAATCAGTAGTTATCATTTTTCACTCTAAATTAGCAGAATTTGAGGGATGTGTAGAAATGTAGATTGTGCATTTTCTGAAAATCTGACCCACTAGAGCCCAGACTGGGTGGGAGGCACCTATAGACTTCTGACCATGCCATTAAGTTACGTCATCAAGTACTTGGGGCGGGATATTACACGCTGAAGCCCCTCCTCTTCCGGCCTGGCTGTCACTCTGTCACTGCCTTGTGACACCTGATATTAGGTGTCACCTAACTCTTGACCTATTGTGACGCACTCCTCCTGCCTTCCTATTGTTAGGCTATTTAGGGTAAAGTCGTCAGAAAATGTACAATTTGCCTTCATTTCTCACAAATTAGTCAAATGTAAGCCAAAAATGAAGAACAGTTCAACAAAACCAAACACATTAATTGAAACATTGCAACACCAAATATACTCAGATAAACCTAGTATTTATCAGCTTAATTTAACTGAATTTACTAATGCGTAGAGCCATTGATTTTCTGACCATCTGAACCATTATACGAAGACTATATAATATAACACCTTTGGGGGAAGATCTTTCTAAATCAAAGTAAGAGATACATTTGTAGAATGTGCCAGGGCAGCAATCGCCAGAAAATGTACAATTGTACATTTTCTGAAAATCTTACCCATTAGATGAGAAGAACACTACTACTTTAGTTCTTTTTAATCATTTATTGTCATCTCTTGTCTTTTAATTGTATTTCAAAACCCCCAAAATATTCTTATCAAATCTTATTTTGTCCTTCTTTAGTTCTTATATTGAAATGTAACCATTAACGTGGATGTGTATGTTTATTAACGTAAGCCTGCCCTAAGCATGAGGTACTCCATATGGAATGTTATAGATCTTTTGTTGTACTTTATGTTAAATGTCATTACTAGGTATAAGCTGACATCATCGTCCCCTGTATGATATCTTGTCGAATAAAGAAGGAAAAAAAGAAACAAACAAGCAAGCAAACAAAAGTGGTAGTATCGCATGAATCGAGTAAATACTGCTACTACATTGGATTGGGAAAAGCAAAATTCTTTAAATAAGCGAAATATAACGCTTTTATTATAATCTTAACTCGGTTTTCCTTGTGGTTTTTAAATACTTCATGGCAATTCAGTCACTAAGGTTTATATGCGGAATCTCGTCCAATACATATTACCTTGAAAAATTAAGTTCCATTCTATGTTTTGTTTAATTTGTAATAGATATAATGTTTATGCCACCGTATATATTGAACCAAAGGGGAAGGAAAAGATAGTTGGTTTCCTATCAACATTTTTCTTCCTAATTATAAATTTAAGAAAATGTTTATTCCAGAGCGAAACTGACTCATAAACAGACCGATGCCTTACCCGTTACCATCCTACCACCTCTCAGTCCCTCTCATAGACTTTATAAATCACAAAAAGAGACAAATAGTCATCAACCACAAATTCCATTTTTCCCTCGATTTACTCTTCTTTCATCAAGATGGCGTCTAACCTTTCACCACTCAACTCCTCGACCCGACTTACAGGCTCTACCATCTGCCTTTAGCGATATAAAATAGTAATAAATTATTATAAATAAAAAATACAGCTACATCTCCAAGTTGATATCAGTCGTGATCGGATGAAAGCGAATAAAAAGGGATGAGAGGGGACTGGCATGGGGAGAGTACATCCTACTGGTAGGTATCCATTTCATTTCATCCAAATCTAGTCCAGATGTTTTGAGCCACCATAAGGAAATGTGTTTTATTCATCATGTACGGTGGCTCAAGAGTCAAAGCTGCACCCTCAGCCAACATATTTTCTGTTCTATTCTTTTCCAACCCATTTAAACGTCATTTGACGAAGGTTTTCTTAAAAAATGTCCTCCAAAAGATATTGAATATATAGAGCTCTGAGCCCCAGTCTAGGCCCAAAGTTGCAAACTGTCATTGTAATTCCAGTAAGACCGCGAAATGTCATTATGTTCCCATTAAAACGCTGAGTCTTAGGCCAGGAAACCGATTAGCGAAGTTGGCTGACATACCATTATACTATCTGATCTAGGGGTTTGGGCCTAGAGTGTAAAGATTTTTTAACTTTTTGTTCCATTCTTTTCCATCCCATCTAAAAGTCATTTGACCAAATTTTGGAGATATTCATTTCGTTTTATTTTGTTGCTACAAGGCTTCATAAAAGTCCATATATTTCGGAGCCCCAGCGAATTCCTTTCCTGTGCTGTTTTCACATATTATCGCGACTGATTAGGCTTCCAATAGGCTTCCAATTCTTGTATTAACATACAACACCGGCAAGTATTGATAACGTTCACTGGCACATACAATAAGTGGTATAGAGGGGGATTTAACCATTGTATATCGGGGAAGCAGGAATTTAAGTGGTGATTCCATGAATAAAGATAATAAATTTGGTCTTGTTGGTATTTAGTGTTTTTTTTCTTTTTTTTTTATTTCATTTACAGTCACCTTACTTCATTATTCAATTTACTTTATCAGGTTAAGTAAATAAAACAAGCAAATCTATTTTCACCAGTCCAACTTAAGTTATGTGTATAGAAAGACTTTCTGATTATAAGGGTCTTGAACTTTCTTTCTAGAATTACAAAATGTAACTGTCTTTAAACACCATATCAATTACAAGACGTCATGGGATATTTCAAAGTAAAGAGAAACTATTGTATTGGCATCTTTTGTCTATATATGAAGGGGACCTGAAGTATTTACCAATGTAAAAAGCGTACATGTAGGCCTATACAAGCTTGCTGTTTCAGGTCCCTGAGGAGTGGTACTGAGTGTGTTGGGCCACGGTACTATACATGTACAGTGCATCCAGTCTAAGTTGGTCCTCATTATAGCGGGAGGAGGGGCAGAGGGCTCAGGCGACCTACATTGAGCCAATGCCTGGCTCTGTGTGTGTGTCACTCACAGGGGCCACATGTTAGCAATAACAAACAATGACATGTGCTTGGCTGATAGGGGCGATTTTCCTTGGAGCAAATTATAATTTAATTGTGTTGCAATAACTTTCATAGAAAATTAAAGTTTGATCTGGGGACAAGCAGGGGATTCTGAATAGACTATACACTAGGGTGATGTGGTGCCTAAACCGTCTGTTGGTCATTTGTCACTCCCTTGCAAGCAGGCATAGTGTGTCCCTATGATCTTGTATCATTTGACAAGACTTTAACCTCTGCCTTCATAAAGAATTCTCTGAAAGGCCTTTTTACTACCTTCTTGATAGCTTTGTTGACAGTTCTACACCCCAATCTGTGATATTTGGCCTGTTCTATCAGTCTACTGATAGCCAAACCATAGCTAACCATACCACAACATTTTGTGGAATGAAAGAATTCCAACATGGGCTCTGAAGGGAGATCCCTGACTATGAGATTCTTTTACAAATTAAAAATATAAAATAATGTATTTAAATCCTTATCCAAATATGATTTCTTTATGAATATGATATCATGATATAGTAATTATAGCTCATGGCTAGTGCATTTTATGAGAAATATTGGGAGAGAAATTTTAATAAAGGTGAATATTTTAAAAAGCAAGGCAGACAAGAAATAACCATGTGCTGCCTCATTTTCCTGGGAGTATCTCTCCTTGGTCTTAGTACATGGTCATTCACACTTCTGCTTCCATGCTTGTGTGTACCACAGTTTCATCTCTGTGAATATTCTTCAAAGCTAGTCTTTTTTAGGGAATTTTACATTACATTTTGTATACCCTATTTCTGGATTTTTTATTTATATACTCCTGTGATTGATTGGAATTATTCAACGAAAATGGCTGAAGCATTGAAAAGAGGGAAACCTCTGAACAGTCAAGCTAGACAGCTTATATACAATGCTTCTGAATATTTCGAAGGTGTCACCCCTAAATTAGGTACACCAGCAGCAGACTCATGGATCAAGAAAACTGCTGCTTGCCTGAAAGTTGGCGAATCCAGCATCAACACCAAGTGATCAAGAGGTAGATCTGGGATGTGAACTACTGCAATAGTTTAGGTAGTAGGCTGACAAGGTAAGGGATTAATCTCTTAGTTAGTGCAATTGTTTTGTTTGTTAAAAAGATGTAGATACCAGTGGCACTGTGTGCTAGCTTGTAGATGAGTGCAACACATGGGGCCTCGTGGTGCCTGTTGTCATTCTACCCGCCCTAGGTCACCACAACATGGCCCACACTCCTCCTGGTTGGTGGGGAGGGTTTGAGTGGGTGGATGCGGTATGAATATGCGAGGTCCAACTTAGGCTGGATCCACTGTAGGGTTAGTCATGCAGTGCAGCATGTACACGCTCTCCATGTCTCTTCCTCCAGCCTCCTCCCCCTTGTTATCTACCCTTGACATCTCCCCCCTCCCCTCCCCTCCCCCCATACATCCAGCGGACGGGTGATTCAACAAACCTCATCCTTCACATCTTTCTCTTTAATTCACCTCTTCGCCCTTTTCTCTTCATCATATACAGTGGAACCTCGCATAAAGACCACCTCTCTATAGAGACTACCCCTCTATTAAGACCAGTTTCTCTCAGTCCCAAATTGCTCTTTTCTCTTATTAGATTAGCCCCTCTAATGAGATCACCTCGCTATTAAGACCAGTTTCTCTTAGTCCCAAGGGTGGTCTCAATAGAGAGGTTCAACTATACATTGCTCCTCCTCCGTATTCGTCTCTTCTTCTTCTTCTTCTTCTTCTTCCCTCCGTCCACCTTCCCTCACCCGCCCTATACCTATCCCTCTGTTCCACCTCCTCCTTCCTCTTCTAAGCTTCCTTTTCCCCTCCTCATGTTCCCCCTCCCCATCGTTCTCCTCCTCCTTTTCTTCCTCTTTCTCTTCCACCTTCTGCTCCTATATAATACCCCTCTTCCTCTTACCCCTCTTCCCCTTCCTCTTCCTCCAAGCCCCCCCCCCCCACCTCCTACCCTCTTCCCCGCATCCTCCTTCTCGATCTTCTCTCCCCCTCCCCGTCCTCCCCCTCCTCCTACTCCTCCCTCTCCTCCACCTCGTCTTCTCTCTCGTCATCCTCCGCCTCCTCCTCTTCCTCCTCCTCTTCCTCCTCCTCTTCCTCCTCCTCCTCCTCCTCCCCCCCCCCTTCCTCCTCTACCCCCGTCCTCCCCCCATCCTGCCCCCCCCCCCACCCCACGCTATCTGGCCCTGTCATCTGCCTCCTCTCCACCCGTGGCACGGGGATTCCCCCAGATCAAGAGATGATCATCCCATGTCGCATGACTACAGGAGGAGGAGGCACTAATAGAAATTACCCTTCCTCCAGCATGGGGGAGGGGGAGGGGGAGGGTGGGGGGAGGGGGGGAGATGATTGGGAAGAGATAGCTATCCAAACCTATCCCAGATCCAATATGGGGTGCGGGAAGATCCGTCTATATTGTATAGTCGGTGTAAAAGGATTTCACAAATTCTAGTGACATATTTGAAAACAAATGGAAAAATAATGGAAAAAGTACTTGCGATTATTCTATAACATCTGATCTTATTTCTATATTTTGTTGAAGGTTTAAAGAAATATTCGTCCATGATTCAGCGGTCTATTTTACCATTTATCTATCCCTTAAAAAGGAATATCGCAAGGGAATGCAAGGGGGCTCGGGTCTCCTACAAAATTTCGTCAATTTACGGTAATTCTAGGCGAAATATGTGTGCTATACATACTGAAGACGATAATGTCGAAACTATAGATCATCATACTTGAAAGCAATAAATGATATCATAATTATAATTATGTTTAGAGTGTTATTAGTATCTAGTGTAAAAGCATATAATTTGTATATAATAATTGTTTTTGTAGTTATTCAGCACATGATAGGTAAGAATAAATTATTTCATTAATTTTATTAATGTAAAATACCCCTCCAACATGATGACTTTGAAAAGAAGGGTTTTAAACCCATAATCACCCCCTTAAACCCATCCCTTTCACTCTCCAGATATTTTCTAAAATTACTGATGGAATCTGTGACAGAAGCCAGCATGAGCGAGCCAATGATGTCCCTTATCAGCATTATTTCTCAGCAAATCAACATTTGTTATAAGGACGAACGATGGGGAATAGTGATGATTCCATTCCAGGCCATATTTCATATTTCATATTTCATGTTGGTGGGGTGGTGGGGTGGGGGTGGGGGTGGGGGGTGGGGGTGGGAGGGGGCATTGTTCTGATGGTTGTGGCTGACCCATAATCCCCCTGTTGCATCTGACATGCGCCAGCGTCTGTTCCGTGTCACGTGACGCTGACAAGGAACTAGTCC
Source organism: Sthenelais limicola (assembly GCA_942159475.1). Lineage (NCBI taxonomy): Eukaryota > Metazoa > Annelida > Polychaeta > Phyllodocida > Sigalionidae > Sthenelais > Sthenelais limicola. Next base: position 12,267,766 of record OW804096.1, on the reverse strand, counting down.
AGAGCTCGGTCTAAAGCATCATTCATGCAGCCAATATTGCACCATTTTCAAATGCTTTAAAGGAATCACAAATAAGCCAAAATTCGACAACATAATAAAGAACTATTATTATTACTTTCCTTATCATATAATTTTATAATAAATTCGAAGGGAGTGAATTCAATCCCGAACAAGGAAACAACAGGACTTGGGGCATTTAGGTGTTGGTTTTGTTTGGGGTTCCGACGTTTCGGGCAACATACGCCCATTATCAAGGAGGAGTTTATTAATTCTATAATATTCTATATATAATTTTCATCATTTCTCATACTTAATTTCCATGGCAGGACCTGTTGATAAGTATCCATCAATTTGAAGAACAAGCCTTCTTCTACGGTTTATATATATTTTTTTGTATTTTGACAAATTAAGGAAACTATAAATGAATAAAATATTTCAAAGGGTATTTTTCATCGCGTTCTATACACTCCAGGTACAAACCCTCTGATCAGATAAGAATGGAATGTCAGTGATTGGACGCCTACTTCGCTTATCGGTTTCCTGGCCTATGACTGGGCGTTCTAATGGGATTATAATGACATTTTGCGGTCTTGATGGAATTATGATGGCACTTTGCGGTTTGAGGCGAGAGGCTTTCCCTCCGTTTGAAGGGACTTTCTCATATTTGGGCTTAGATTGTATACACATATTCTACCATTCTCCCAACGCCAGCGATATACAGATCTATAGCCCTGAGTTTGTGGAGTTGATTATTTATGAGTCCCATCCGAGGGAAATGGAACCAATTTGCAATAAAAGAGATGAAGGATCTTCATTGAATCAGCCTGTTTCAAATTATGGGTTTACGTCATATTATGAGGGTTAGATCTATAATAAGATTGGCATTATCACATGATAATGACATGATAATGCTGGAACATGTCATTTAATGCATCTGTGGAACATCCTGGTAGAAAACAAAATCGATTGAATAATGGATATAGGGTAAGATTTTCAGAAAATGCACGATCTACAGTTCTACACATCTATCAAACTCTGCTAGAGTGAAACATGATAAATACTGAGTATATCTGAGTGTATTATGTATTGTATTCGTTCAATAAATCTGTCTGGTTATGTTGAACCGTATTATGAACCTGATTTTATTCTCAAATTTGGGTTATTTGGGAGGATATGTGAAGGCCAATTGTGCATTTTTTGAGGATCTGACCCATAAATAAGAGGCAAAATCTGTATTTATTTAAGAACTGAACCGGCAGAGCAAACAATGGATTGGAAATACTAGAAAATCCTCAGCAAACTTGATTACTTATTGCTGCCTCCTCTGGTATTTCTCAAACAAACACAAATTATAACTGTGTAGTTATTTTAGTTCCATCTTGTTCCATCCTTCTAGATCTTTATTTCATCGCATTTTATTCCACTCCACTTATATTACTGTATTTCAGCACTTCTGTATACAGTCTAGGCCCAAAGTTGAGCGAGTCCCTTCAAATGAAGGGAAAGCCTCTCGTCCCACAGTTAGAATATAGAAATACATATTAGGTGTCCTGTGTTAACTATCATTGGAGTCGGCTTGATCTCCTCTTTTCAAATATGATAGCTCAAAATCCATATTTTGCGACTTATGACCCCCTCATTTTCCTAAAAACGGATCACATTTTAAGTCACATTTGTTTGTTTGTTTTCTTTTAATATTTATTGTAATCTCTTATACATGTATGATATTTTCAGCCTATGTCTATGAGGCTCATTTCCTACCAATTATACACATGTCACTGTACTCTGCAAGAATAGATTGTATATTGTCATATTATTTTGTGTATCGATTAATAAACGTTTCTAATAAAAAAAAACAAAAAAAACAAAACCGGTTACCTTGATATACACATTGATAACAACATCAATTAGAAGCAGAACATACAAAATTAAGAGTCTATATGTCCATAACGAACATCTACCTTTAGAACAATCACACACATATGGTTACATAAGTTACATTAATTACATAAGGACAATATTAATATACAGAATGTTTTTGGACTAATTTTAATACTAAGACCTATAGATTGGCGTTATGACATGATACTACATGAAGACATGATGGCACGGGAGCTGTGGAACATCTTACAGCAGCAGAGAATCAAATATTCATCTTTACTCTGATGGTCTGATATTGGTGCCATAAGTCGGTGCAGGTTTTACTGGTGCTACCTTGTCTGTCTTAACACTACTTTACTGTTGTCTCCAGTTGTAAAGGATCATAAGGCAAATTGCATTCGCTCCTCGCATCAAGGCTGGGGCCTGTTGCATGACTTATGGGTCAGATTTTCAGAAAATGCACCATCTACAGTTCTACACATTTATCAAATTCTGCTAAATTAGAGTGAAAATTGATCAATATTAGGTATACCTGAGTGTATTCTGTACTGTATTCATTCAATAAATCTGTCTGGTTATGTTGAACTGTATTTTGAACCTGATTTTTGTCTGAAATGTGGGTTATTTGGTAGGTTTGGTGAAGGCGAATTGTACATTTTATGAAAATCTGACCCTTATCCTTAAACCCTGCACACACACAGCCGATTGGCCCCCGATTGCCCCATGATGAATCCTATGGTTTCATTTCAAATCCTGGTTTATATTTTTGAAATAACATCAACCAGGATTGGAAATGAAATCCTAGGATTCATCAGGGGACCCGAATCGGGGGGCAATCGGGAGGCAAATAGGCTGTGTGTATGCAGGTTCTTACTCAGTCTAGGCCCAAAGATGAGAGGGTCCCTTCAAACGGAGGAAAAGCCTCTCACCTCAAACCCCAAAGTTTGTTTGTTTTAAATTTTTTATTCAGCTAAGACATTGTGTAACAATTACATTATATCTCAGTCCAAGCTGATCGAGAGAAGTATTATGAGATGTATTATGATATATACAAAATAAATTTCAAGTTAACAAAATACAGCATTAAATATAGCATATGTTACCTCTGATGTCGACAAGTCGTAGTATAAGGGGACAAAAGTACCGATAAAATAAAGTGCCATGATAATTCCATTAAGACTGCAAAACGTCAGATGGATAGATCTATGCTTTTTGCAACTAAAACGTACAATGGTTAATCCACATTCTGATAGATGGATATTTATGCTTTATTGCAACTAAAACATACACATTCTGACTTCATAACAGGTCTTCCAGAGTATGCCCTTACACAAGCTACAGACCTAAACAGGATTTAAACCCGTGCTTTACAGAACTAGATAAAGTATAGAACGGGGTTTACTATGAAACCAAGTACAGAAGAGACTGGACTTATGTGTAGACTGAACTTATGTATTTTAATTTAGGACTGGATGCCCCCTGTCTAACGGGTAGTAATTCTCAGCATGTAGTTTCTATTCAATTCCTCCCCTCCCTTCCCCTTCACTCCCCTCAGTGACATTGCATCAGCCCAGTACAGCCCAGCTGCTGTAAGTGGGTCGAAGCATGTGCAATCTTCTGAATGGAATAGCATTGAAATGGCGTCAAAATCACTTCCTTGAAAAAAGTTATCTTTGGGAAAACAATACCCATGTAACCTCACTTGAGATCCATGTAAGCCATCTTGACAATTAGAGCCCTGTACATGCAGCCAGTAAAAATCCTTTTTTTGTTACAACTTTGTACAGAGCCTTGAATGTCGTAAATCCACAATAAATACAATGTGGATAGTAAGAACATAAAGGAACAATTTTGTAATTCAATATGTGTAATGCTGAGGAGAACTGCTGCACTGCAGTAAGTGTGAATACTAACAAGCATATGTGTTCATGTTAAATGTCAATGTCTGTATGGCCTTCATAAGTAATATGACTGTTTGCTTTATAGGTTATTACGTATGATGTATGCCTAATGGGGCTGGGCTTCTGTGAACCCTAATACTACCTCCTGGGTATGCTCCATAGCACACTCATGGTGAAGGAGGAACTGAGTGATAGGGGGCCACTGCGCATGTGTCACTGCACATGTCTGTTTACTGAGTATGCTCAGATTGATCCAGCATTGATCCGATATAAAAATATATAGCAATTGTTTTGTTAAAATTTGGGAAAATAAATTTTCCATTAGTATATGCGCATTCTATAACCAGGAAAAAACTGATAAAGAACTAGTGCTATATCAACGGGACTTGTTTTATTACGTCACGTAAAAAGAAGAAGAGGGCACATATTTTTTATAATAAACTTATGGTACTTCGGGACAAACTCGGTCTACATTTCCCCCCTGCTCCAAACTTGGTTCCTTCAGTGGTTATTATTTTGATTTAAGTCTGATTTATTTAAATGCATAAATGATCGGAAAGATGCAGATTTATGCTAATATATTAAAGATTGTAAATCCACATGGCGGGACCTGTTGTACAACAGATCCTTACAGGCCATTTACACTTAAAATGTTTATTGCTAAGTTATTGCTCATTCCTTACGTAGGAAAGTCCTACTGTAGGAATAACAATTTGCATTGACTGTATATGCATCTCAGACAGTGCTATTGTGTCCCTCATACCACATTCTCATTAGGTTCTATCTATATTTCATCTCCTTTACTTGCTCAGGATATATTCCAATAATATTTGGTATTGCCTTGATTCAAACGGTTATATTGGATATGTTGGATACTATATTTTGAACCTTATATCTGTATTACATTGAGAGTATTAGTGAAGGTGAAATGTACACTGTCTGATTCCCTGACCCATATAGGAATGCCAGCAGCATAAGACATGTATCATTATATATCTGAGGTAGGCCTAGAAGCACCGTGTCTGGTGTCCATCTTATATGGCATCAAATTAGAGCCTTAGCTCCAGATATTGTTCATCTGCACATCTTCATAAATTACCCGAATTTAAGTAAGAAAATAAAGTCGAACTGGAATTTAACATAAAGTGCGTATTTATTTTTTGAATCAACCCAATACCAAATATGAGTCAAGTCGTCAAAACAATTCTCAAATAACCCAAATAATATAAGAAACAATGAGGTTCAGAATACAGTTTCACATAATTGAACAGATTCTTTGAATTAATCAATAAAAAATATAATCAGATATACCTAGTATGTCTCACTGTAAAGCCTACTATTGCAGACTTTACTAAATGTGTAGACCACTACACATATCCTGGTGCTCTAACCCATATTATACGGGTAAACATAAAGAAAAGGTTCAAAATAAACTTTAACATAAAGAATATATTTTCATAAATCAACGCAATACTGAATACTTTTAAAAAAAGGCATAGGCAGCATATTATCATTGTTAAGCCTGGATTAGCAGAATAATATTAAATGTCTAGACCTGCCCATTGTGCATTCCCTGATGCTCTAACCCATATGGGTCAGATCTTCAGAAAAAGTACAATTAACAGATCTACACATTTAGTAAATTCTGAAAAAATTAGACAGAAACATGGTCAATACTATGTATATCTGGACATATTTGATATTGCCTTGTTTCAAACAATCTGTTTGGTTATGTTGAACTGAATTTTGAACTGGATTTTTGTCTTAAACTTGGGTTATTAGAGAGGATTGGTGAAGGCAAATTGTACATTTTCTGGCGATTTCACCCTATTATAAATATTCCCCTTGCAAACAAGCACTCCCCTGTCCAAGTCAATTGAACACAAGAGTTACTCAAACCTGCCGGACCCAGATAGACGTCAATAAAAACCTCCTGCATCTGGCTTGCCCTCCTTTTTGAGTTGCTCTCTTCTATTTTTTATAGAGCTGAGTTTTTCAGGAGCTGCTCATCAGTTGTGGTTTCTAGGGAGCGGCCTGGGACAATAGGGAGCTTGTGATGGTCCCCTCTGGTGAATAATCTTTGATTAAGTCTCACATTATGTTTGTTGTTGTGATTTTAACACCGTTGCTGTGCTTGTTCTGATGGTGCAGATGAGTTCTGAGCTTTTCCCTACGTGGGTCAGATTTTCAGAAAATGTACAATTCACCTTCAACAATCCTCTCAAATAACCCAAATTTCAGACGAAAATAAAGTTCAAAATACAGTTTAACCTAACCAAGCTGATTGCTAGAATCAATGCAATGCCGAATATACTCGAATTTACCTAGTATTGACCAAATTTCAGCCTAATTTAGCAGAATTTACTAAATGTGTACAGCCGCCAATTGTACATTTTCTAAAAATCTGACCCACATGCTTCACTGGTCTGTGGTTAGAACCTGATATTTTACATATAAAGTTTTATCATACATGCATTGCTCTGAAAACAACATATATAGAGTGATTTATGCATAGTGAGTAATTCACTAGTGATTTACATGGGGTTGTCATGGCAACCAATCTTTTTTTTGACTAAGATTACCGGTAAAATTCAAATTCATGACTCGATTTTTTTCTATTTTCATGACTGAAAGCATGTATATTAAATCTGTTAACTAACTCGTTGGTTTCAGTCGCTTAGAATATAGCACACATTGCTACGCAACTCGTGCAATATTCATGCTCCTTCAACCAACTCGTTACTTAACCTGTATTTATATTCCTACCCATTTGGAAGTGTGTTGATAAAGATTTGATGACACTGTTTCTGCTGCAGGGCTTCACAAATGTCCACCTCTATATTTCGGTGACCCGCCGAAATCCTTTGATGCAGTGCCTTCAGTCATTTTCATGCTCGTTCTCATCAGATAAACATATAACAACAGCCAAATATTGATGACTTCAGTCCTACAGATCAAAGAATATGTTAATCATTGGTCAGATCTGTTTATTGTATTAATAACAGTTTTAAAATCATATATGGGCCAGATCTTCAGAAAATGTACACTTCACCTTCACCAATCCTCTCAAATAACCCACATTTAGGACAAAAAATGAGCTTCAAAATGCAGTTTAACATAACAGAACGCGACACAGGACTAAATCAATGTGATCCGAATATATTCAGATATACCCAGTATTCATCATTTTCAGCCTAATTTAGCAGAATTTCCTAATGGTGTAGAGCTGCCAATTGTACATTTCTGAAAATCTGACCCATATAACAAAAGTACAAAAATACACAGACTACAACTCCCCTATTGCACTACAGAGGGCACTGCACGGATCAGTGCCACTCACCTCCAACAGGGCGCGCTGTTGGTGGCAAGGTCACGTGACCCTTCTCGAGTTACCCCCCTCGACGATTAACATAATGGCGCAGAACGTCGGAGGAATTTCTTTTTACTTTGGGCTGCTAATTTTACTCTTTTTCGCTTCTTTTTTTCGATTTGACGCACGATTAAGAGCTAGAGAGCATGGTGGGTGGCTGTTAACCCTCACTGAGGGAGTAGATATCCTCCCGTTGCCCTCTAATAATCATAAAATGGATGCTCATTGTTAAAAGATGAGTCTGAAATGTTATATTCTTTAGTTTTTGTTTCTTTTTAGTAATACCTTTTTAATTCGAAGTGGCGGTATTGTAGGATTTCTCTGAACTTTTAGTCATTGTTATCTTTTGAAATTCATCAGCTAAGGATTTCTTATCAATCTCAATATGTTCGCCATTTTGTTCAATATTTTCATTATATATTTGCTAAATATCTCCAATGGATCTTTATAGTAGTTTTTCCCCCTGACTAAAGTGCAAATTCAATATGTTAGTTATAGTTCTTTCCTTGAGACAGGGTTACCAAATACAACACAGGCGATGAGTATAACTGCCTATGGTTATACACCTGTGAAGGTAACATTGATAATAGAATAATTAAAATGTTCTCAGCGATCCTGACCACTATTCTATAGATATAGATTATGGTATCATAACGCTAAAAAATAGAACCATCACCCAACAAATTATATACGGTTTGCCACCCAGAACGAATGTGACTGATCTGCATATGTGTCAGATTTTCAGAAAATGTACAATTTGCAGCTGCACACATTTAGTTAATTCAGCTGAATATGTCTGCAATTTGGTCAATACAATGTACTAGGTAAATTGGAGTACATTCAGTATTGCATTGATTCTAGCAATCTGTTTGGTTAGGTTGAACTGTATTTTGAACTTTATTTTCGTCTAAAATTTGGGTTATTTCAGAAGATTGGTGAAGATAAATTGTACATTTTCTGACCAACATATAGATTATGGTATCATAACGCTAACAAATAGAACCATCACCCAACACATACTATACGGTTTGCCACCTAGGACGACTGTGACTGAGCTGCATAAAGTCCTAGGCCTGCTTTCTCTGAAACACAGAAGGGTCAGATTTTGTACAATCGTCAGCTCTACAAATTTAGTAAGTTCTGGCAAATTAAAGTGGAATATTTCAAATACCATTCATATCCAAGTGTCTACTGCATTGTGTTGATTAAAAGTATCTCTTTCTTAGTTTTAAACTGCATTTTGAACGTAATTTTTCTGTTAGATTTGGATTATTTCAGAGGATTGGGGAAGGTGAATTGTACATTTTCAGAAAATCCCAGAAGGAGATTTCACCTGCTCCAGGTGGGCCACCGTCTGATACAACAAATTGAATATATTGATACCAGAGCAATAGCCACTAGAAATATAATGAAATACCAAATTCCCCCCAAACGAGCAGATTAGAAGATCTATTCTTAACAGGATTCCATGTACCATGGAATATAAACAACAGAAGGTGGTCCACCAAATCATTGGGCGCAAATATTTAAGAAACATGCTATGAAACACCTTATTTGGTTAGACGACAATTGTATAGAATAATAGATATCAGCAATGTAATTCTATAACTCAGAGTTTTAATAAGAATATAATGATGACATTTTGCAGTCTTAATAGGATTATAATGGCACTTTGTGGTTTGAGGCGAGAGGCTTTCCCTTCGTTTGAAGGGACTCTCTCAACTTAGGGCCTAGACTGTTCTATTCTCGCTTCTTGGCAATATTTAGTAGGACTGGTGCAGGGACTCTGTGTCCATCAGATCACCAGAGAATGAGTCATGGCCTAAGCTGTGAATACTGCATGAGAGTCAATATGGATAATTGCTATAAAAACTATCAGCGCTATATCCATGTACTTAATACTTCGTGAATTAATCACTACTGACCATCACCCCAGTGCATGCACGATAAGGGGGGAACATTCTCCATATATGTACATGGGTCAGGTCGTCAGTAAATGTACAATTCGCCTTCACCAATCCTCTCAAATAACCCAAACTTAAGACGAAAATCAGGTTCATAATGCTGTTCAATAGAACCAGACAGATTTATTGAATGAATACAATACGGAATATACTCAGATATACTCATTATTTATCAATTTTCACTCTAATTTAGCAGAATTTGAGAGATGTGTAGAACTGTAGATTCTGCATTTTCTGAAAATCTGACCCACATGTGCAGCTCCGAATAGGGACACAAAAGTCTTGTCTTTTTTTCTTTTTTAGTAAATCTGAATTTATTTTCTGTTGCTCATAGGCCTATATGTTTATACCAGAACTTGCATTCGAATCGGCCGAGAGAAAATGGCTGCCGGTGAGCGATAATAAGTGAAACAACCGCAGGAAAGGTTTTTGGTGTGTGTACAAAATGTAAATTATTTGTGTAAATTATTTGTGTGTACCAAAACTAGGCCCAAAGTTGATAGGGTCCCTTCAAACAAAGGGAAAGCCTCTCGTCTCAAACCGCAAAGTGCCATTATAAGTCCATTAAGACCGCAAAATGTCATTATATTCCCATCAAAACGCCGAGTACTACGCCAGGAAACCGATTAGCAATGTCGACTGAGATGCCATTCTTATCTGATCTGGGGTTTGGACCTAGAGTGCAAAAAAAAGTTGGATAAAAGCTGACCTTCAGATGGTTAGGAAAAGAACCGAACAAGTTGAAAATCTTAGGTTTTTGAGGGCTGTTAATCTGAGAGTAGAGCTTTAAATGACATCTTTGGAACCGAACCCATTTGAACCCTGGATTGAAAGCCAGCGCAGTTAGACTACTCATCCACCTAAAAAAACAAATTATCAAATTTATAGGCCCAAATTGCAAAAATTAAAATGAAGCCTCCAAATTGCAAAAATTATTTTATTTTAATTGTATACTTCTCAGATTTCAAACCATTTACATTAATTGAAATCTGCTATTTCAGCTTACTTAATCTCAGAAATTTTGAGAACATTTTTCAAAAATTACCTCTGGGCCCCATTTTCTGTATTCAGACAGTACTACAACATTTCATAGTGTGGGAGAAAAAGCAGCAGCAGCAGAAGAAGAAGAAGGTGAACAAGAAGAACAACAAAAGAACAAGAGGAAGAGGAGGAGGAGCTAGGCAGCCGAATAAAAAACAGAACAATAACTGAAAAATAATGAAAAAAATAATGAAAATATAAAACGAGCAAATATAGTGGCGAGGCAATGCCTCTATACAGGGATCCACCATGGGTGCAGGAGTCACACAAAGTCAGGGAGAGTTCACAAGTGCATCAAAACTAGGTATATGATATATTTGGTATTGCTTTGATTTAAACCGTCTGTTTGGTTATGCTGAACAGTAGGCTATTTTGAACCTGATTTTTGTCTTAAATTCGGGTTATTTTAGAGAATTGGTGAACGGAAATTGTACATTTTCTGAAAAGGAGCAAGTATAGTGGCGAGGCAATGCCTCTATACTAGCTGGGATCCACCATGGGTGCAGGAGTCACACAAAGTCAGGGAAAGTTCACAAGTGCATCTGCACTTCATTAAACACACTGAAAGGAAGAACCCCCACGCCCGCTTGTAGCGTTTTGTCTATCCGCCGTCCGGGGGAGCTTGAAGTGAAATATCTTTCTGCACCTCACAAGCAGATCATATGGACAATGCACCGTCCATGTGGAAGCGATACACCTACAGTTGGTTCCATATGACCTGATAATAGGGGTGGGGAAAGGTCTTGTGATTTGATTTGAAAATATGTTTATTCAAGAACAACGTTTACCAGTGACTGCATAAGGCATAAGCATAACTTACAAGCAGATGTTATAATAAAAATTAATTAATTATTTGATATATAATATGTAATACAGGCTTTCATGAGGATAAATCGCAGAAAACTATGTAGCATAAGGAATAAGTGAATGGATGATGATGTGTACGTGGAAGTGTGTGTGTGTGGGGGGGGGGGAGGGGGTGAAAAAGATAGCTTTCTGGACAGGACTGTCCTGTCTTGCTCTTTCCTGTTGCAGTGCAACTCGTATGACACCTGTGACTCAGTGCTACAAAGATATGCAGTAAACTCTACAGGGTTGCAACAAATAGGTTGCAAAAGACCTGTGGCTAAAGTTTTGGGAAAATGTACAATTGGCCTTCACCAATCCTCTCAAATAACCCAAATTTAAGGTAAAAATCAGGATCAAAATACAGTTGCCATTGCGGTTTGAGCCAAGAGGCTTTCACTTCGTTTAAAGGGACTATGGGCCTAGACTGATTATGAAGGGAGATGAGACCATGGCCTTGCAGCATTGATTAATGCAAGAAGTAAAAATAAATATTATTCATGTCAATATTGGACAATTTATGAGCCTAATTATGCTGATAATAGACTCATGTCTGGCCCCATTTTCCCTGACTTAAATCATGAAATATTTCAAAAGAAAGACCCACCACTTGATTTCACTTTTACCAGATCTATGGCTGTATATGGATGAGTTCAATAATGTCCCGAGGCACCTAAAAGAGAAGAAAGAACATATTTGGTTCATATCTCAACACCTTTTATTGGATCCATACATTGGTATTTATCCTGGTGCCAACTCCTCCCCATTATTAGTATATTAATATGGGTGCAGGGATCAGGAACCCTTTAATCTCACAACACAGGGGCGTATGCTAGGCACATGGGGATATGTCCCTGGGGAGTATTGGGTTTCTGGGTCTGATCTTCAGAAAATGTACAAGTGGCCTTAGAATATACTCAGATATACTCAGTTTTATTATTTTTCACTCTAATTTAGCAGAATTTGATGGATGTGTAGAATGTAAATTGTGCATTTTCTGAAAATCTGACCCATCTCCCTTCACTTTATTATAATCTATGGGTAAGGGCGTGCCTTTACCCATCCTCTAAGAGAACCCAAATTTTACTTCATTTAATGTGTAGATAATCAATACGAATAAAAAAACCACTTAAAAGTACTATAAAATACCTCAAATCTAATTCTAATTCAATAAAAAGAATTAGTTTTATTGGGCACAATTTGCCGCTAATTTATTGTTGATTCCTTTCTCTATAAATATTCTGAGGGTGTTTCCCGGGCATAGTTAAAGCATGAAGTCGTCACGATGTGAACAGACCGGTAGATTAATCAAGTTTTAATATTTTCAGAAAACTAACTGAAAAAAACCAAAAAAAAAACAAGTGCACCGCCCGGGAATCGAACCCGGGTCGCAAGAATGGGAATCTTACATGATACCACTACACCAGCGGTGCAAACGAAAGACAGCCCCCTTTAGCTTCAATTGGTATCAAATCGATTATAGCAGTACTAGTGAAATATCTCTATAACTAGAAGGCTCGAGTGGTACTTCTTCTTGACGTGGTCACTGGTGACCATATTTGGGTCAGATTTTCAGAAAATGTACTATTCACCTTCACCAATCCTCTCAAATAACCCAAATTTAAGACAAAAAAAAGGTTCAAAATACAGTACAACATAACCAAAGAGATTGTTTGAATCAAGGCAATACTAAATATACTCAGATATACATAGTGCTGACAATTTTTCGGTCTTATTTAGCCTTTTTATATCTCATTTTAGCATCCCACTCTAGGCCCAAACCCTCAGATCAGATAAGATTGGTATGTCAGTGATTGGACGCCTACTGCGCTTATGGGGTTTCCTGCCCAGGACTAGGCGTCCTAATGAGATTATAATGACATTTTGCAGTCTTAATGGAATTATAATGGCACTTTGCGGTTTTGAGCGAGAGGCTTTCCCTCAGTATGAAGGGACTCTCTCAACTTTGGGCCTAGACTGATCCAAATATATTTCCATCTATACTGAACATTTGGTGGAAGCCAAAGACGGATCTAAAGGTGAAACCAATAAATCACTCAACTTATCCAAAGTTAGGTAATCAAATAAGTACTCCGCCCTAAAAGCGATAAAACTTACATTTATTCACTAAAGTGACACTAAAAGTTTCAACATCTTAAACAACAGATTGAAAGGTACTCCACTTGATATAATAATGGATATTTTATTATCTAAAAGCATGAATATTTATGGAGTCTAAAGTGCGCTGTGTTGATTTGTTAAGTGGTGTTCTGACTCGTGTGCAATCGCTACCGACTTCCATATAATAACATCCAGGAGTTACTCAGTCTGGGTTCATGAGTTGCTCACCCTATTTCCTCTAATAGAAGCTGAGGTCTGAATAAACGGATGGTAAATTACAGCCTAGGCTCAAAGTTGAGAGAGTCCCTTCAAACGAAGAGAAAGCCTCTCTCCTCAAACCGCAAAGTGCCATTATAATTCAATTAAGACCGTAAAATTTCATTATATTCCCATTAAAACTCCGAGTCCTAGGCTAGAAAACCAATTATCGAAGTAGGGGTCCAATCACGGACATACCATTCTTATCTGATCTGAGGGTTCGGACCTAGAGTGATAAGGCATTCATGCTGTTTCTTTCCATTATGCTTTCGCAAAACGTTTGCTTAAGCTGGAGCAAGAGAAAGGACTATTTGTGGGAATTCCTTTCTTAGCTTATATAGTATGTCCGAAAAGTAGTTGACACATGATGCCTTAGTCCTTTAAGGGGAGAGAAAAGTAGGGGATTTTTGACTTCAAACCTTTGACCCCTGAATCGCTGTTTGTGACTGACCATGGCCGTTTGCGACCGACCATGGCCAAATATACAGAACTTTGTATCTATTGCGCTGCCTCTGTTTCATGGGCAGTAGCTGTTGTTTTGTTTTGTTGTTGTTGTTGATACTTTTATTTGTCTATCCAGATAAGTGACACTATCGGTGGGTACTGATCTCCCTACATAGGGAGGATTTAAAGCCCTACCGTAGATGGAAGGAAGAGCTAATTATACTGGCCCTGTTTCTCCATGGTTGATTGCAATGAGCGACTCCTTGTTATCTCTTCACGAATCCTCTCAAATAGGACACATTTCAGGTATAGATTCGGTTCAAAATACAATTCACAATAACCGAATATAGACTCTTTGAATCAAGGCAATACCAAATATATCCAGATATACCAAGTAACTCTAATTGTTCAGCCTGATTTGGCAGAATTGATTAAATGTGTATAGCTGACGATTGTATTTTCAGACGCCCCAATCAAGGCATTTCCCACAGAAGGAAGGACAAATAACTAAAGGAATATTTCAAGTCCTGGTGAATTTGTTTTTAAAAACACTGATTTAAAAGACTTATATTCCGATGACAAAACAAAATCAGATTTTGAGATTTAATTTCTGAAAGTTTTGATGAAAATTCTGAAGAAATTATGGAAAGATTTGTTCATAAATAGTGGATTTTGTGGATATTTGACAAGTTTACAGAGTTTTCTATTGAACTACTGATTTCATTACAAATACTAAATGACTTGCATCTCTGTAATATGATGGCTCATATATGGGTCAGATTTTCAGAAAATGTACAATTGGCAGATCAACACATTTGGCAAATTCAGCTCAATTAGGCTGAAAAATGAAGAATACCTGGTATATCTGAGTATATTTATTGGTATCGCTTTGATTTAAAGTATCAGTTCTGTTAAATTGCATTTTGAAGCGTATTTCTGTCTTAAATGAATGAGAGGAATGATAAGGCGAATTGTACATTTTCTGGCAATCTGACCGATATAGTGCAATATGCCACCCCTCCTATATTAGAGGTTATACGGTACCTTGTTGTGAGAATCTGGATGCTATTTGGCTGGATACGAGCTAGTCCAACTGTCAAGGGACAAAATGTTTCACTTTTTGATAAAGGCATGAAATTGTGTATGTGGATACTATAGCTCATGCACTCTCTCGTTAGAAAGGGATACCTTTGATAAGGTGTCATATTCAGTCATTGATAAGGTGTCATATTTTGTTTTTGTAAACTGGCAAAAGTAGCCCATATATATTTTCTTAATTTGGGGGCTTTCATATCTCAGCAATTATTTGTAGTTGTAACCGAATCATGGTATCACATTAAAGCTGTTTTTTACCAGAGAATATTTATGGGAGTCTAGACTCATGTATAATGTACCAGACCACTTAGTTTAAAAAGGTGGGCAAAAAGGATTCTGTTAGGGGTGGACCTATCAGCATGAGGACTTGGGACAGTAGGAATGCAGGATAGATTAAATGCAATAATAGAATAAACTCAAGATATGGAATAATAAAGAAGGATAAAACAATTTGTATTCAAATTAACAGATAATATCAAACTTCCAAAGTTACTTAGAAAACAATTAGAAAGTATTGATGCTGAAAAATATGAGAACAAGATGGAGTTAATTGCGTGTACTTAAATATGATGAGCGTCTAAAATCAACTGACGGTGCAGAAGTGATATTAGTCAGTTTTGATATTATTATCTGTTTTATAACTTGCTTTATAACGTAAAAGTTTGTTTTATAACTTTAGTTTGTTCTTGCCCTGTTAATATGTGTCTTTAGCCAGTCTCTCTGCAGTATAGATGTCTTTTTATTATGAGGTAGCGGCTGGAAGACCTGGATTTTATCCAGAAGCCTGGTCACCTATTTGCCTAACTTTCTTACTTGTACCTGTACAACCTCAGACGAATAAACGATTTTTTCAATTTAATTCAATAATATCAATGTTTGGCGTTTGCTCCAAAAATCCTCGAGCCTTACAAAATCTAAATTATTCATAGGATGAAACCCAATGATGTTTATAGTTATGGTATGAGCACTGTTTGCCCCACCCATCCCCATCACTTCCACCAAAACCTCCCATGACTTCTGTTATACACTATAATTCGCTGTATACGGTCAGTACAGACAGGGCTAGATATAAGTTGGACACCCAACAACTGGAGCCATTTACTCCCTTGATACTTGTGTTCCTTCAACACCCCTCTCCAGGTGGTTCCCATAACAACACTCCTGGGCGGTCCATCTCTGTCACCTGCGCAGCCGCACTAACGTACGTGCGCGTCGCAATCCAGGCCAACATGGCGGCGGCGCCAAATATCGTCTGCTCTCTGACGTCAAGGTCAAGGACGCAAATATTGGCTCGTCGAAAGCGGGAACATTCCAGTTAAATCGACCTAGATGTCTCTTTTTAAATTCTGTAATCATTTGCTTGAAATCACTGTAATTATTGACACCAAATTGGATAATTCCTATCTTGGAAATGAAGCGAAAACAAATATGATTTTAACCGGAAACAGTCATAAGGTTACAAACAGAAAGACAGAGAATGATAACTCTAAGATTTTACCCAGGTGACTTGTGAAGGAAAAGAATGGACCAGAATGAAAATATTTTCCGTTTGAAATTCGTTTGAGAAAAACGTAGGATGAATTAGCCTGAAAATGTACACTTGACTTCACCAATCCTTTCAGTAATACGAAAAATACACAGATGGGTCAGATCTTCAGAAAATGATTTATCGATTTTCACTATAATTTAGCAGAATTTGATAGGGGTGTAGAACTGTCAATTGTGCATTTTCTGAAAATCTAACCCAGATATAGTACCTAATATTTACAATTACTCAGGCCAATTTAACAGAATTTGCTAAATGTGTAGAGCAGGCAGTTCTACATTTCCCCTACGCCCTGGTCATGTATCAAACAGCCTGGAGATGTTTTCCTGTGAACACAGCGAATTGTAAGATGTGAGGACGATGTATTACACGATCGGTAATAGAGCGACTTCTTCAGACAGGAGGAAGATAAACAAGATTGAGAGATCGCGCGAATTTATGAGAATCTTTGTTTGGTTAGCCATCAGCGATCAAAGATGAACGCAGCGTGACGCAGTTTCTGAAGCCGTCGGACGTAAACAAACATGGCGGCGATACGCACCATGAGGAGGACTTGTCTAAATACAAATAAAGTTAATGAAACTTGCTAGTTTTCCCCTATTATCGCACATGTAACTGTTTTGGACACTTTGGCCTACCGCAGTGGGTTTATGTGTCCATTCTTCATGCTTGACATTCCGCAAGGTTATTTGGGGTTGTTCAAGGTCATTGTACTCGTTCTTCTGGAAGCTATTGACTTGAGGATTTGAATATGGTAAATCGTTACAGTAAAGGATTAATGTATAAAAAAAAGTTTCAGATACACCTTTGTGGGGTGGATATCTCAGGGAAGTATTCAAATCTGCCCGGAAATAGGAAGTGAGGATCATTGGAAAAGAGTTCTTTGTAGTATGTGAAATAGCTTGTACCAAAGATGAAAAGACTTCTGATTTCTTCATTGGTACAAATGTCTAACTTGGGACGCAACAGTTTGTATAAAAGACCTA
Organism: Sthenelais limicola; assembly: GCA_942159475.1. Taxonomy (NCBI): domain Eukaryota; kingdom Metazoa; phylum Annelida; class Polychaeta; order Phyllodocida; family Sigalionidae; genus Sthenelais; species Sthenelais limicola. Next base: position 12,250,313 of record OW804096.1, on the reverse strand, counting down.
TGACAACCAAATGCATGATGGGAAATATGGAGGCTATGGAAACATGTATGACGCATGGATACGGTCAGTATAGACAGGTCTATACATTGGAGCACCGGTAAATATCCCATGCTAAACATGGCATGTTTTCTTTAGATTTTACAGTGTACCCCAACTCCCATAATTTCATGTGAATCACGATTCAAAATGGCGGGTATGCAAATCCTCTATTGACGTCGTCTAACTAAGGTGGGGCATCTTTTTGCTCCCCCATGACCCCCCCCCCCCCCGGAATATGGAGACACATTTGCAAGTGTTTAAACCATAATATTGATATTGGAGAATATATCTCCGGGCCCCTATTCAAAAACAAAAGTCGCAAACTATCTTCAGGCAGTCTTTTATAGAGTTGCTTTGAGAAGGTCTCTAGGTTTTGCTATTCAAAATGGCACCCTTTGAGAACTTGAGACCTTATTGAGACCTTCCAAGGGTCTCAACAGGGTCTCAAAATGCTTTTTGTGTACGGGTGTCGGATGATATATCATACCAAGTATTAAAAGTTATATTTCTATCAATTAAAATGCAAATACAACCCTCTCCAATGTCTCTTAAAGGGAGTCTGACCACCTATGTCTGAGAAAAACGTACAGTGTACTAGGGTCAGATTTTCAGAAAATGCACAATCTACAGTTCTACACATCTCTCAAATTCTGCTAAATTAGAGTGAAAATTGATAGATACTAGGTATATCTGTGTATATTTTGTACTGTATTCATTCAATCAATCTGTCTGGTTATGTTGAACTGTATTTTGAACCTGATTTTCGTCTTAAATTTGGGTTATTTGAGAAGATTTGTGAAGGCCAATTGTACATTTTCTAAAGATCTGACTCACTACACGAGAAATGTGCAACACTTGACAATACCTGACAAATAAAGCCCTGTTATAGAGATCAAAATGTGATCCGTTTGAGGAAAATGAGTCATAAATCGCAAAATATGGATTTTGAGATATCACCATATGTGAAAGAGGAGATCAAGCTGATTCCAATGATAGTAAACACGTACTAGGACACCTAATAAGTATTTCTATATTCTATGTTTGATATTTTTATTTTTGAAAAAAAGAAGAGTTTGCAATGTTTCTGGATGGGTAATTACCAGTAAAGTAACCAAATATACTCCATACGAAGGCCTTCAAAACGCAAGAATATATTTAATACAATGTTCTCAATTTGTTACATGGATTCATATGAATATAAGTGCTAAACCCCCTAATAATCGGAACATTTCAATAAAGAGATCTTGTGAAAAAACACTTTGAAAAATATCAATTTTGCGACTTGTGACTCATTTTACTGGAACACATCACAAATATCGGACGACAATCTATCCTTAACTCTAATGTCAGGGGTTCCCATTGTGCGGTCTAACTCGCCCAAAGTCTAGAGGGCCTCGGATCTATTCGGACATTAGCAGACATAACATGGTCAATTTGTGACCTTTTTTGGATATGTTGCTGTCAGCCTGACCTTCAACATGGCTGCTTTGACCTTTTACATAGGGGAGGAGTTGGCTGAGACACGTCCCTTCACTTTCCTCCTGCTTTTCCCTCTCCGCCTCACTAGACATGCACTAAGGCTAGGCCCAGAGTTGAGAGAGTCCCTTCAAATGAAGGCAAAGCCTCTCGCCTCAAACCACAAAGGGCCATTATGTGGGTCAGATTATCAGAAAATGTACAATTTGCCTTCACCAATCCTCTCAAATAACCCACATTTAAGGCAAAAATGGGCTTCAAAATGCAGTTTAACATAACAGAACTGATATTTTAACCAATGCGATACCAAATATACTCAGATATACCCGGTATTCTTCATTTTTCAGCCTAATTTAGGAGAATTTCCTAAATGTGTAGAGCTGCCAATTGTACATTTTCCGAAAATCTGACCCATATATGTCCATTTAGACCGCAAAATGTCATTATAATCTCATTAAACGCTGAGTCCTAGGCCAGAAAACCGATTAGCAACGTAGGATGACACACCATTCTTATCTGATCTGGGGGTTTGGACCTAGAGTAAATTAAGCCCCGCATGCAGGTTCTCTCAATGGGCACATCAAGCTTGGGCATCATTTGGGCTATATCTTTTATATAAACATTTGTGATGTGTTACAAGCAATTGAATCACAAGTGGATTTTGAGATATCATCACATTTGGAAAGATTATTCAAGCGGATTCGAATAGAATGATAGTAAACATTAAGGACATCTATGTAGTGTTTATGTTATGTTTGATATATTTATGTTTGAAAAACAGTTTGCAATATTTCTGGGAGGGCAATAACCAGTTAACCAGTAACAAAATATACTCCATCTAGACACAAGAATATATGTAATACACTGTCTTCAAATTTAGTACATGAATTTATACGAACGAAAGCGCTAAACTCTCCAGAATTGAGAACATTCCTATAAGGAGTTCTTGTGAATAAATCACTTTGGAAAATATCAGTTTCTGACTCATTTTCCTATAACACATCATATTTGAATTGGTCACAAATATTTAACATATTAGAAAATAAACATAATTCTTTGCAGAATTGTTTTCATGCTTTGTTTGGTTCCTCAGTCGAGGCAGTATTGACTCTAACAGAATTTATTCAGAGCTTTTATTTTCTTGTAGAAATTTCGTTTTTTAAATAAATAATTTCCAAATCTTACACAAGTCTATTTCCTTCCCATGGTAGACAACATCCCATTATGCCTCCATTCCCGGCTCCTTGACTCCTCGACCACTTATATTTTACAAGAAAGACTTTGTAGATTTCTATTGTTGTAGCAAAAATATGCATGAACTCAAGGTAATACTAACACAAAATATGTCGAATATGTAACAACGGACAACGAGACTATTAATAAGAGACTGTCCCTTCACTGACATATTCTCCGTCGCCCTGCTTTAGTGGAATCTAAATTAATACTAAATGTGTAGAGGTCATGGCTTTTTATGCACTTAAATGGATCAGAAAAATGCACTTTATTATTATATATATATGTGTATCAGAAAATGTACAATCGGCAGCTCTAGACTTTTAGTAGATTCTGCTAAATTACCCTTGCAAATGATACATATTAGGTATATCTGGGTATATTTGGCACCGCTTTTATCCAGAAGATGTGTGGTTCTGTTGAACTGCATTCGAACATCATTTTTGTCTTAACTGTGAGTCATGTGAAAGGATTGGTGAAGGATAATTGTACATTTCAAGGCGACTTAATTGACCACAATATTCATAGCTCTTTTTTAAAGCAACATTTCCCCCTTGACACCATACCATGATCCTTCATTGTTGCTTTGCATACTAGGGTCAGATCGTCAGGAAATGTACAATTCATCTTCACCAATCCTCCCTCTCAAAAAACCCCCATTGAATAGAAAAGTGACGTTCAAAATTCAGTTTAACACAGCGAGAGACATATCTTTAATCAACACAATGCCACAGATACTCTGATATACCCATTATTTATGATATTCCAGTCTAATTTAGCACAAGTTATCACATAAGTTTATAGAGCTGCCGAGTGTACATTTTCTGAAAATCTGACCCAATAATTTATTTATGTTCATTGTTTTTCATTTTTACGATTTCATTTCAAAGTATGCTAATTCTGATGATACATTGTTTATTCTATTTCATAACTTGTAGTAAGTGATGTAGTTGTAGAAGGCCTGTTTGGAAGAACTGTCCCAGACAGAGAACAAGCACCTATTTCCATGTAGAAACCCGTTATCGGTATTTGTATACCAAATGGAAATAAAGTTTCTTATATATAAAATCACTCCGTGTCTTCAAAGGTGGAGAAAGCTGAGCGTGCAATAGAACAACCCATACAGGCTGAGGTCCAGCTTGATCCTGTCCACATTGCAACAGGCCATTCCTAGGTTACCATGACGTTGACCCTTGACCTGGCATGGGTAGAAGGTTAGGGGGTACCCTGAGAATTGCTTCCAAGCTTCTCAATAATGGTTCACATTCACACGGATGTACTGGAGGAGGTATAGGGGGTGGGAGGGAAGGAGGGTTATAACCGTTATAGTCTAGGCCCAAAGTTGACCGAGTCCCTTCAAACGAAGGGGAAGCCTCTCGCCTCAACCCGCAATGTGCCATTATGATTCCATTAAGACGGGAAAATGTCATTATATTCCCATTAAAACGCCGAAACCTAGGCCAGGAAACCGATTAGCGAAGTAGGCTGACATACCGTTCTTATCTGATCCGAGGGCTTGGACCTAGAGTGGTTATATGGATCAAGATTTTTTATTCAGCATAATATATAGGGGTCATTCTGAAGGCGTCAAGTCCTCAGAAAACGTACAATTCACCTTAATCAATCCTCTCATCTCAAATATAAACATTTAAAACATAAAAGTTGAGATAGAAAATATGGTATACAGAACCAGGATGTATTTTGGACGTATAATGAATGCATTATTAGTTTTTTCATCATCAATATTCTTTTTATTACATGTGAAAATCCAAATCCCAACAATAATCACAAATATAAATTATTATAAAGATTATAAATTTATAAATGTCTGCAGAAGGTAGAACAAACGTGGGTGTTGGGAAGGACAGGTTGAATAATAATTCTTTTTAGTCTATCTCGTTTCAGCATACATATTGAACAGGAAATTAAGATTAAACAAAAATAGAAATACTACATATATACATGTCTGAATATATATATATGGTATTGCGTTAATCAATGTTGTTGTTGTTGTTGTTTTTAAAGCAACATTTCCCCCTTGACACCATACCATGATCCTTGTTCATTGTTGTTGTTGTTGTTGTTGTTGTTGTTGAAAAGTGTTTTTGGCTATATAATTTTTTTTTTAAAAATTCCCATGAATTAATAAAAACACGAATTTGTGCTTGGCAGATGTTCTCATGCATTGCCATCAAAACACCTGACCCATATTAAATTTGAGACGTTTGAGAGGATTGACGAGTAAGGCAAATTGTACATTTTCCACCGTTCTAACCCATTCTCTATACACGGGTATATCATTCACACCCAGATGTGGGTGGTTACATGTGTCCATCAACCCGCTGCCAGTGGCAATATGATCGCACATTACTCTGCTGGACGCAAGATCCGGGAAGTCTGGGGTAGAACACAGTGAGGAGGTATTGTGGCACCGGACTAGTAATAGAGAGGGACACCATGGCACCACTCGTCCACTCTAGGCCCAAGGTTTAGAGAGTCCCTTCAAACGAAGGGAAAGCCTCTCGCCTGAAACTAGTAATAGAGAGGGAATAGAGACAACTGGCTTTGCACCACTTGTCAACTCTAGGCCCAAGGTTTAGAGAGTCCCTTCAATCGAAGGGAATTCTTGTTTATACATATGTTATACTCCTATAAAGGTGGAGCATCCACCTTAGCAAATGTACAAGTCACCTTCACTAATCCTCTCAAATAACCCACATTTACGACAGAAATAAAGTTCAACATGAAGTTCAACCTGATCAAACAGATTGCTAGAATAAATGCAATGCTGAATATACTCGAATTTACCTATTATTGACCACATTGCAGCCTAATTTAGCAGAATTTACTAAATGTGTGCAGCTGCCAATTGTACATTTTCTGACAATCTGACCCATATACTTCCCATAATTCCATGCCAATCGAGTTTCAAGCTGGCGGACATGCAACTCCCCTATTAAAGCAGGTTTCATCAGTTCGAACCCTCCATCGTGTCATTGGCTATAACTAATACCATTGCTAATACATTCGAAACAATCCTCCCCTATAATATATAGATCTGCCCCTGGATTCGAACCCCACCCCTTCCAAGACCAATCCATGTATACCATTAATCCCCTTTCACTCCCCCTTCACCAATCCTCTCTTTGGATACTAAACACCAAGGGGCTGGAAACCCAACACGTCAATTATGCCAGAGCACGATTTCATTTAGCTGTCTTTTGAAATGTTTCCATTCTTTCCTCGCAAACTGCCTTTAATAATTCAGATCATGGCTGTGGCCTATTGGGTTTGGCGGCCCGTCATAACGATGCCATTCAATCGCCTATATTAGGTGGGATTGGACACGAAACATGGCGCCGAGGTTTGAGATTTGTTGTTTATCGCAATTTCATTACAGCTCACGCAAACATTCCACCGACGTATCGATCATTTCTGGCCGTCCAGTGTAACAGTGTGCAAGGTGTTATTTTTCGGTGTGTTTTTTTAAATATTTATATTTTTTTTATTTTTAAATTTCCTGGCCGATTTGGTTGGATTCGGTTTGAATCGTTGGGAAAAGATCCAAAAGGGAAGATGTTAATTATGTGCACTCTTGGCTATAACGGCCTCTATGATCAGATGAGAATGATATGTCAGATATGTCTGAACAGTCTAGGCCCAAAGTTGAGAGAGTCCCTTCAAACGAAGGGAAAGCCTCTCGCCTCAAACCACAAAGTGCCATTATAATTCCATTAAGACCGCAAAATGTCATTATATTTCCATTAAACCGCTGAGTCCTAGGCGAGGAAACTGATTAGCAAGGTAGGCTGACATACCATTCTTATCTGATCTGAGGATTTGGACCTAGAGCGTGAATAGTTTGCAATGTTTCTGGGTGGGTAATTACCAGTAAAGTAACTAGATATACTCCCTACGAATGCCTTCAAAACGCAAGAATACATTTAATACAACGTCCTGAAATTTGGTACATAGTTTCATATGACTACAAGTGCTAAACTCTCTAAAAATTCCAATAAAGAGACCTTGTGAAGAAATCACTTTGAAAAATATTAATTTTGCGACTTATGACTCATTTTCCTGGAGCCCATCACAATTGTAAAATAAAATCTATTTAAAAAATATACATACTCAAATAGGCCTGTATTATTTATCATTTTCAGCCTAATTTATCAAATGAGTCAGACTGTATAATCAGCTCTTCCTTCCACCTAAGCAAAACAACAGCTGCTCCACATAGAACAGAGACAGGGCAATACAATGCAGCTGGATATTTGGCCATGGTCGGTCGCAAACGGTCATGGTCAGTCGCAAACGGCGATTCAAGGAGCAAAGGTTTGAAGTCAAAACTCCCCCACTTTTCCCTCCCCTTAAAGGGACTAAGGAATCACGTGTCAACTACTTTCTAGACAGACTATACCCAGACCTACTGGAGACGTACTGGAGGAATCCGGGCGGGGCCATGCAGCAGACATCTGGGGGTTTCCCACAGATCCATCAGGTGTATGGAGGACACCCCAAATATCGCCCTCCTGGACAAATAGTCCTGTCACACCACAGGCAACTATTGACACTCTTCCTTTAAATACAGTCAGGTCCAGACGGCCACATTCCTCGATCCCACATCCAGCGATAAGCTTAACCACAAGGCTAAGACTAAGGCTAAAAGTGTTAATGACCCCTATAACTTAGGGGTCCAAAACTGCCTTCTGAACCTGACTGAATACCCAGTCTAGGCCCAAAGTTGAGAGAGTCCCTTCAAACGAAGGGAAAGCCTCTCGCCTCAAACCGCAAAGTGCCATTATAATTCCATTAACACCGCAAAATGTCATTATAATCACATTAGACCCCCAAGTGCAATGCTATAAACCGATTAGCGAAGTAGGCGTCTAATCACTGACATACCATTCTTATCGGATCTGAGGGTTTGGACCTAGTCACCTAGACTGTACCCTGATATCGAGTATATATTTATAGCGGCAAGTTTTTAAAACACCAGAGTAAAATTCAACTATTGTACTCCGATATTCAATTTGAACAAAGCTGAAAAGAAATGTTTTTCTGATATATTTCCATCTCGAAAAATGGGAAGAATAATTGCGCGGTGGACAAGAGGATACTGTCTTTGGGGGTCTAAATTACAGATATTACAGACTGCCATGCTTCAAAATCTCAGGACTACAATAGTTCAATATTCATTAATCTCAGGACTACAATAACACAAACATTATCACCTATTCGCTTGAAAATGTGCGCAATGTACATCTTCACCAATAATCCAATTTTAATGATATAAATTCCCTGAAAAAGGATCGCCACACATCCGAAACGTTGGAATCAAACTCTTAAATTATATCTGAATAAAACTTCTAATCATAACTCGCTTAAGTTATAATTTTGCTGTTAACTCGACTAAGATATTCATAATATAAATTTATATAATTCAGTCAACAGAATTTGCTGAATGTGTTGAGCGGCCAAAATGTATGTCCGTACACCGACTTTAACGATCTGACACTTATAAATAAATAAAATAATTAATCATTAGTTGTTTTGCCTTCATACAATGGGGGTCTATGCAGGGGGACAGCGGTCAGTTGGTCCCCCAGGCTTCTTACTCTATAGAAACGTTTAGCAGGTGACGACGGAGCGATGAGAGAGAGAGTGATAAAGTTTGGTGTGGGTGTGGGAGGTCTTCGGGGAGGTGCCAGGAGGGAGTAAATTCCCACGTCCAAATGTCAAAGAAAATGATAAACGTGGGAGGTGGGAATGTCAACAACTGTGTAGGAATGCTCATTCAACGGCTGTCATGTTTTGTATTTGTAATTTTTATTCTTATATTAGTTGTCTCTCTTTTCTTACTCTCTCTCTCGATTTCTTGCTTTCTCTCTTTTCTTACTCTCTCTTCCCACTCTCTCTTTTTATCTCTCCCCCTCTCTCTCCTCTCTCCCTCTCTCTCTCTCCCTCTGACTCTCGCTCTTCCCCCCCCCCCTCACTCTGACTCTCTCCTCTCTCTCCCTCTCTCGCTCTCCTTTTATCTCTCTCCCTCTCCTTCTATCTCTCTCCCACTCCCTCTATTTCTCTCCCTCTTTCTCCCTCTCTCTTCCCCACTCTCTCTCCCTTTCTCTCTCCCTCTTTCTCTGCCTCTCTCTGCCTCTCTCTTTCCCCTCTCTCTCCCTGTCTGTCTCCCTCTCTGTCTCCCTCTCGCCCTCGCAATCTCCCCTCTCTCCCCTCTCTCCCCTCTCTCCCCTCTCTCCCCTCTCTCCCCTCTCTCCCCTCTCTCCCCTCTGTCACCCCCTCTTTCCTCTCTCTCTCTCCCTCTCTTCCTCTTCCTCTCTTTCAGGTTGGTCCAAAAAGTCTCTCTCGTATATTCACCGCATATCTTCTACCCTCCCCTTCCCAATTCCTGCCCCCCCCCCCCGGCACACACTGCCAGTAGCCCCTAATAATCCTTTGCATTTTCCATAATAGTGTCTATTTTCTTTTCCAAGTTCCAAGCTCCAATGACCTTACCTCTTTGGATCTAGGATATATACACATCTAAAGCATGGAGTAAAAGCATATCCCAGAAAGAGCAGACCCAAGGCAATATCAAAGGTATATTTCTGCACGACCTCACACCGTCTAAAAGGTCTTAATCGCACAGAATTAAAGGCCGGACCTCCTCCGAGAGTCAAGAGGTTATAACCAGCAATAGGCGGCCGTGAGTAGTTAATGTGAGAAGGCAGGACATAGTATAGGAGAAGTCAAATATAAGGGTCTGATTTTCAGACATGTACAATTCAATGACAATCTTCTCAAATAACCCAAATTAAGACAACAATAAAGTTCAAAACTCAGTTCAACAAAACCAAACAGATGATTTGAATCAAGGCAATGTCAAATATACTCAGATATACCTATTATTAACCATTTTTCAGTCTAATTTAGCCAAAATTATTAAATGTGTTGATCTGCCAACTGTACATTTTCTAAAAATCTGACCCATATATATGTTTGTTGTTCAGCCGAGTGTGTAGCCCTATGTCATTCTCCATTAGCGTCAGATCTTCAGAAAATGTACAATTCACCTTCACCAATCCTCTCAAATAACCCTAATTTAAGGCTAAGATCAGGTTCAAAATACAGTTCAACATAACCAACCAGATGTATCGAATGAATACAATATATATATAAAACTTTTATTTCACTCTAATTTAGCAGAATTTGATAGATTGAACTGTAGATTGTGCATTTTCTGAAAATCTCACCCATACTGTTATCAGTTTCCTCTCTCCCCTGATATGATCAAATATAGAAAAATATAGTATAACGTATTGCGTAAAACAACCAATTATACCACCACTCCCCAAGCCCCAGTCTCAAACCACAACTCCTACCCCCCCCCCCTCCATTCTTCAAACCCCAAACCCCACCCATGGAGCCCTACACCCCTCACCCCCGCGAACCCCCGCCCACCATCACCCCAATCCCAACCCCATCCCGCAAACACCTAGTTCCCAAACCCAAACCAATACCCTCCCCCTCCTCAAACCTACTGCCCCCTCCCCCACAACCCCCAGTTGACCAGTGATGCCAGTTCCTCCTACCACCCCCTCCCCAAACCTGGAGGTGGTGTCTCCTCCTGTGTGTAATCCCAGACAAACGTCGGCGTCGTGCCGTTACCATAGTTACTTAAAAACCAACCCTTAACCCTTCAACCCGGGGTGGTCGAGGTGACAGGTTGTCTCACTGACCAGATTTTATCTTGATTGTAATTTAATAGCTCTAATTGCCAAATTTGATTTTCAATTTAATCTCGCTCCTATCAGGAGTGGAACAATGACTACGTATTTGAGTATCTATTTTTGAAAAGAATTCATATTTCATATCGTGGAATTTAAGTTTCCTAAAAGAATCTTTTTACGAAAAAATGAATATTCATTTAATGAAAGCAGGAATACCAACAATACATGATAAAGCAGGTATGGCTGACCAATTTAAAATTGATTAAATGGACTTAACATCTGTGGGTCAGATTTTCAGAAAATGTACAATTTGCAGCTGTACACATTTAGTAAATTCTGCTAAACTATGCTGCAATTTGGTCAATACTAGGTAAATTCGAGTATATTCGGCATTGCATTGATTCTAGCAATCTATTTGGTTAGGTTGAACTGTGTTTTGAACTTTATTTTCGTCTGAAATTCGGGTTATTTGACAAGATTGGTGAAGATGAATTGTACATTTTCTGGCGACTTCACCCCTTTACAGTGTTTTGTTTTAATCGTACTAGACCAAGGAACAGTTTAGAAGGAAGGAAGACGGAGAATTTGCCCTGAGCAAGTATGCCATGAAGCCAGTAGGAGCAAACAGCGCCTTTCCCAGGGGGGAATCATGGCTTCCTCTTTCCCATGCAGTTTAGGCGGTAACAGAAGTGTTTCTGTTTTATGTCAAAGAATGGGAATCTTTGTATGCCTCTTCACCCCTGAATTCTCTGGCCTTTTTTAGTAGTGGGTTTGATCTAACTTACTCTCCTTTGGTACATTAAAGATTGATATTTAGTCTAGGATTGGAGGGGTGGGCTTCGATAACCGGAAACCGTATTTCCCCGTTTATAAGCCGGGCCCCGTTTATAAGCCGGGCCCCGTTTATAAGCCTGCCCCTTTTATAAGAATGTAAACATAAGTTAACATACGTTAAAAGAATGTTAACACATTCTTATGGTAAAATAAGCCTGGTCTATCACCATTTGAAATTAATAAATTGTGATGTGTTTCAGGAGAATGAGTCACAAGTCGCAAAACTGATATATAAGTGTTATCACAAGATCTCTTCATTTAAATGTTCTGATATTTAGGGGGTTTAGCACTTATAGTCAGATAAATCCGTGTAACAAATTTCAGGAACTTGTATTAAATATATCCTCGCAGTAAGGCTATTGTATGGAGTATATTTAGTTACTTTACTGGTAAGTACCAATCCAAACGGGGAAATGCGAGAACAGTATGAGAACAAGGAATGAATTTGTTTGTGAGATTTCCTTCATTTATAGGAAGGAAAGGAATCCTTCCTACGAGAACTTCCCAGCTGCTAGGAATAGCCTATTGTATATACACAATGGTGGGTTGGATTTTATTATTCCTACCCACCAAAAGAAGTGGAGAAAAGAGTGGGAAATACCACACACAATTTTCCTTTTCTTAGCTTGTACAACAGGCCCCTGGCTTGCTACAGTGGATTTTTTATGGGATAGGACAACATCTCGAAAAGAAATGTGTTCATATACACGAAGAGAAGGAGAAATACACCCAAATATAACTCCAACCCAAACGAAAGTATTTGAATCTCGATTACTGCCATTTCGCCAAATCCCTGAGTCAAGGGGTCCAGCAAGGATCACATGTTGGGATTAATTAATCCAGAACGACCTGCAATTAAGAGTTGTGATGGAGTGGGACTAGATAGCACTAGAGATAGCACCTGATACCCTGGTGCACGTGGTGTCAGGTGACCTGCCTGGATATTAGTGGGTCAAGTCCTTAAAGCTGCAATAACAGCTAAATCTTCCAAACTTTGCTTATCTCAGTGTTTCCATTATTTGATGCTCAGTATTGAGAATAGGGACTTGCATGTCCGCCATCTTAATCTTGATCATCCATCAACTTAGTGGGTCAAGTCCTTAAAGCTGCATTTTCTGCTAAATCGACAAAAATGGTGTTCATTTAAGGTATTTCATCATTTGGTCCTCAGTTTTAGAGGACTTTGATATTGAAAATGGAGAAAAGAGCCAAACTCATGCAATTTGGTCAGATTTTCGATGAGAAATTGGAAAATTCATCTTAGAGTACACCAGATGACCTAGAAGAGTTGGGAAAGGAATGGGGGAAATGTGGGATTAGTAGTTATATCGTCCGTATGGCGTCTAACAAAGATGACGTAATAGTGATTGGCCCCCTACTTCACCAGATAAGAGAATTGCGGACGATATAACTACTGGGATTTTTTTTATTGAAATTAGGTGAAAATGAAAATGAAGGTATTGTCGATTATTTATATATTCACAATATTTTTCTACGTATCTTCCCCTCTTCTATACCTTTATTTATGTACACTTGATTAATATAGTTTAATATGTTTGTATAAGTGTAACTATGAAAATAATTAAGACTCCCATCTTTGGGCCTAGTCTGTTTATAGCTGGCACTGTTAGAACACATTTCACATACATCAAAATTCATTATTCCACCCTAGCTGGCAGTTGGAGTAAGCCACATTGTGCACACCTCAGAGGCATTAAGGTGCATTATTGGGTGGACTGGTGTAGGGTTGCAGGCTCGTATTACACTCGTACACATGCAGTAGTACCATATGAGCCTTATTTAATAGCGCACGTGTGCGTTATGTGCACGTGAAGCGCATGCATGCACAAAGTCTTAGAGTGACAAGTCAGCGGTAGGCACTATCTATATAATAGAGGGTTTGTACTGACCCCTATTGTAGTCTAGAACTGAAGGTATACACTCCCAGTTGCATAGAGTTAATGGGTCGGATTTTCAAAAAATGTACAATTCACCTTCACCGATCCTCTCAATTAACCGAAATTTCAGACGCAAATATAGTTCAAAATACAATTCAACCTAACCAAACAGGTTGTTAGAATCAATGCAATGCTGAATATACACGAATTTACCTAGTATTGACCAAATTGCAGCCTAATTTAGAGTAGCAGACTTTATTAAGTGTGTAGAGCTGCCAATTGTTCATTTTCCGAAAATCGGACCCATATATTAAATGTTTACATGTATAATCGACCTCAACCTCGACATACAACCCCATATATCTCAGAACAAAAAATTGACAAGATTGATCTAATGTAACGACTTTGGAACCGGTTGATTTAGTGATTATAGTATAACATAAGATATGTATAGAGGCAACATATTGAAAAAGCAATTGTTTTACGATAATGCGTATTTGATGTAAATATCTATGGCCTTAAATTGAGTTGAATTTTCCCCCGGAAGCAATTCTAGCGCTTTGTAATGCATTATGGTGCAGTAATGGTGCTTTACATCTTGCTTTATGAAGGGTTTTAGAGTCGGTTTATTATGCACTAATTCAGTGGAAACGCAATCACACTTTACCATGCAGATTACGTCGAAGACAACTGCGCTATTTTAAATGCTTTTACGACACTGTCTGTCATTACGTAACCCAGGGCAACGTTCCATTAAAATCTACATTAGTGTCTTGTTACACGAAAGGATCACGATGGAACCAAGAATGAATATAAATCCGGCAATATGGGGCAAAGGATGAAGTTATCATAATAATTATTGTCAATATTGGTCACTAAGACATTGAAAGCATAACAACTTGGCCATTGGTGTACCTGGGCCAGATCGTCAGAAAATGTACAATTGGCCTTCACCAATTCTCAAAAATCAGGTTCAAATACAGTTCAACATAACCAAACAGATTTATTGAATGAATACAATACAGAATACATTCAAATATACCTAGTATTTATCAATTTTCACTCTAATTTAGCAGGATTTGAGAGACGTGTAGAATTGTAGATTTTTTGAACATCTAACCCATCTGTGTAATGTGTTATGACCAACTATTAGTTCTCTCTGTCTTTCTTTGTCTTTCTCTCTGTCTTTGTCTCTTGCGTTCTCTCTTTTCTTAATCTCCCTTCTCCCTCTCTCTTTTTATATCTCTCTCCTCTTTCTCTCTCCCTCCCTCCCTCCCTCTCCCTCCTTCCCTAGATCCCCCTCTCTCTCTCTCCCTCTCCCCCTCTCTCTCCCTCTCCCCCTCTCTCTCCCTCTCTCTCCCTCTCTCCCTCTACCTCCCTCGCTCTCTCCCTCTCTCTCTGTCTCTCTTCTCTGTTACTCTCCCTCTCTTTCCCTCCTTCCCTCTCTCCCTCCTTCCCTCCCTCCCTCTCTCTCCCTCCTTTCCTCCCTCTCCCTCTCTCTCCCTCTCCCTTTCTCCCTCCCTCTCTTCTCTGTCTCCCTCCCTCTGTCTGTCTCTGCCTCCCCTCTCTGCCTCCTTTCTTATTTGGGGGATGGGGGTGGGGGGACGGGGAGGACGGGGGTCGGGGGGACGGGGAGGACGGGGGGATGGGGGGACGGGGGCTGATAGACAAAAGACTACAAACTAAACATCTTCCCCAACCTACAACTTGTAAACACCAGCAATATCCCAGAACTCAACTGAAAAGAATAATGATGAACTATTAAAAAAAAGTAAAAGTCTCCCAAAATATCTGCCGACCCGGCTGTATGATAGACAAGGTGACTGGTACAGAGGATATGTATGGAGGAGGGTCGACAGCCTGGATTAGCCTGACATTGGTAGAGTTCTTCATACAAGGTAGCCTGGACCCAGGCGGGCCCCTGACCAGGAATACTAATGAAGGTCCATATAAGTAATGCCTTATGGATGTCTGTAGGGAGGTGGTCTGGCCACACGCATGCATATGGGTCAGATTTTCAAAAATGTACAATTGTCCTTCACCAATTCTCTCAAATAACCCATATTTTAGACGAAAATAAACTTCAAAATACAGGTCAATCTAACAAAACAGATTGCTATGATCAATGCAATGCCGAATATTCTCGAATTTACCTAGTATTGACCAAATTAACAGAATTTACTAAATGTGTACAGCTGTCAATTGTACATTTTCTGAATATCTGACCTATTTGCTGTTCTACAGCACTGCAGCCTTCTGCTTCTGCTTTTTCTTCTTTGATTCCACTTGATATCGCATTCTTGGTGTATAGACATGACTATTCTTTCTTTATTTATTTCTGTTTTTCTTTTTCTACTTGTTTCCCTCTTCTTTTCGCTCCATATGTCTGTCTTTCTATCTCTCTCTCGATCTTTTCTCTCAGTCTTTTTTTTCCTATCATATGGCTTCCAATCACTCTTTCCCCCCTTTTCCCTTTCTTTCTTTAGCTTTCATCTTTCATCTTAGCTTTAGCTCTTACTTTCTCTTTCTTATTGTCTTTTTCTCTTTCTTTCGAGGTTTCAGTCACTCTGTCTCTGCTTCTCTTTCTGTCCTTCTTTCTTTCTTTCCTTCATTTTCTTTGACCCAGTGAATAATAAGATAGAACAACACACTCTGTGTAGAGTTGCAGATTGTATAGCCGTTCACATGTAGTAAACTTTGCTAAATTAAGCTGAAAATGATAAATATCTGGTATATTTGAGTATCTTTGGTATTGCATTGATTAAAAAGTCTTCGGTTTAATGTTGAACCGTATTTTGAAGATAATCTTTGTATAAATCTGAATTACTTGAGAGGATTGGGGAAGGTGAATTGTACATTTTCTCAGGACTTAACCCATTATATCCCTTATAGAGTTGTACATTTCCAGCCTCCAACTGTACACGTAGAGGCAACAAGACCTATGTAAGCCCGCTATGTCTCTGAGGGGTCACGTGATGAAGCTGGGTGTAGTCACGTGATAAGCTTGTCTGACCAATCAGACGGCCCAGTCAGCAGGCTATTCTCCTCTTTTTATACACCCCTACTGCCCTGTTCACTTACCCGACCTTTCTCTATGTGGGCCTGTTGCATAACAGATGCTTACTGAATATGTTTCTTCCTAACTTCCTGCGCTACTTGTCCTTCCTAAGCAGCTGGTCAGGAACTTTATGGAAGGAATTTGTTGTACAGACAATGCCATTTCTATTGAGTTTGATGCAGTCTAGGCCCAAAGCTGAGAAAGTCCCTTCAAGGGAAAGCCTGTCTCGCCTCAAACAACAAAGTGCCATTATAATTCCATTAAGACTGCAAAATGACATTATATTCCCAATAGAAGCAGACTTACATACCATTCTTATATTATCTTATCTGAGGGTTTGGACCTAGAGGGTCAGATTTTTAGAAAATGTGCAATTGGCAGCTGTACACATTTAGTTAATTCTGCTAAATTGGGCTGCAATTTGGTCATTGCTAGGTGAATTCAAGTATATTTGACATTGCAGTGATTCTAGCGATCTGTTTGGTTAGGTTGAACTGTATTTTAAACTTTGTTTTCGTCTCAAATTTGGGTTATTTGAGAAGATTGACGAAGTTTAATTGTACATCTTCTGAAAATCTTACCCTAGAGTGGATGAGTCTCTGCATATGTTTGATTAATTGTACCTTCTTGAAAAAATGGACTCCTATAGGCAAGCAGAAGCCACCCTTGCAGATGATTTTGGTCGGACGTTTGTCCATTATTTTAGTAGAATTGTGTCGCTAGCTGGATAACCTGACTCTACTGGGGCCCGTTGCGTCAGAAAGTATCCTTCTTTAGCCACTTCTCCTTGCTGAGCAGCTGGTAAGGAACTGTTAGGGTAGGAATTTATGGTGTACCGAATGCTCATTTTGTGTATTCCTATAGTAGGAATTTCCTACCTAAGTAAGCACAAATAGCTTAGCAAGGAACATCTTAGTAAGGACTTCTTATGCAACAGGCCCCAGGTGTTGGTGAACTGCGCAGTTTTGGTGTGGTGAAGGATATAGTTCAGAACATGGCCTTATATTCTATATTTATTGGTTTTTTTTGTGTTTTTTTTGTTTTGTTTTTGAAAAGGTTTTATTCAAGTATAACCTGCCCTCGTGGCTCTTACAAATCTAAGACAAGGTTAATATTGTGTCCCTTATATTGTGTAGTTTTTTTGGTATTTTCCATATTTTCTATTCACTCAGCAGACAAATGTAACTGTAACAACAGGACATTCAAAAATAAACATTTAACTGGCATTTCTCATGACAAAAAGGCGAAATAAACATTATATAGATGACAAATACCCAATTTCTTCGAGCAGCCTTTTCCACCTCTTTATGTAAGGTCTTTTTGGCCCTTGTATGTTAGCATTATATTCGAGCATCCTCATATTCAAGTTGGCTTCATTGAGGAAGGCCACTATATTCTATATATTTAGCTAACAAATCTACTTTCAACTTTCGTCATGAGATCCAAATATTTTGTCATGAAACAAAACAAAATAATCATAATATCTGCGAAGAATTGGTGGAACGTTTAGATTAGTTCTAAGTTCATTATGAGCACACATTTAAGAGCCATTCATAACATTTCATCACGATGTCATTCTCAGTATTGCCTGATATTACAAATAGGTTTTTAGGTATACTTCGCTGAGTGACATTACAGAAATAGCCACTTAAACAGTATGTAGTAAAACAAAGAATATGATTCAATGACAACATTTAACATTCAAGTACCTGTCAAGTCGAGACGATTATATAATAAGTGATTATAAACACTGCAGGTGAAACCTAGGCAGTGAAAATAAAGCAAAATTAAAAACATTTCTAAAAACATAAATATCGCGTCGTGCTCTTACAACAAACCGTTGGTTATTACACAGTTTCCTGGGTCAGCATAGGGCCAAAAAAAATAGGTGTGTTTCCGATTTATCTGGCTGAAAACTAGGTAGGGGGGGGGTGGTAATTTTTTTTTTTTTGTTAATTTTTTTTGTTTGGAAACCACCTCCCGGGAACTGAGAAAAATGTCTTTTTCATAACAATAGTTGTTTTGAACATGGGAAATGTGCTTTTTGACAGTTTTGGGTTAGGAAAACCAGTTTTCCTGGTTTTATAAGCTTTTTTTGTCAAAAAATCCAAAAAAACTAAGATATGATGGGGAAAAAATCAGGAATGGTCAAAAAATCTTTAGGTAGGGTAAGGTTTTTCTAGGTAGGGTTGGTAAATCCGAAACACACCTATTTTTTTTTGCCTAGTGAACTGGTTGCATGGCAGTTCACTGTGCAAGGGGAGAAGGTGCGTGTGCCATCGCCCATTATCTGCTACAATTTCACATGTACTATTTGATACACCTCAAGCTTTTACAAGGGTGTGCTCTTGCATTAAACATTTGTCACTCTCCAATGTATACTCCCCAGAGATTGAAAGTCCCTCTTTTAAGGTTGTCTGTCGGAACCATGCAGTTGAATTTCATGTCCTTCAGTTAGTTCGGTATTGCCACGAAGCATTCCTAAGGTAGGAAAACACTAAAGAAAAATTAGACAAAAAAATGAGAAATTCGCAAAATGATGTTAAATAGAATCCCACACTCCTGAAATAAACTTCAGACGGAGGTCCACCAGATAAATGACCCCAAAACCGTTAAAAAAATATGTATCCAAATATTTTATATGGTCAGATGAAAACTTAATAGATTATACCACAGAGATTGAAATTCCTTGTTTTAAGGTTGTCTGTTGGAACCAGTTGAATTTCATATCCGTAACTTCTTCAGTTAGTTTGGGTATTTGCCACGAAGTATTCTTTAAAGACTTGAAAATTTGATATAGTCTACAGCTTTTGTACTTTTGAAGCACATAGATTGATTGATTTTTTACTGTTTCTTTTGTGACATCAAGTAAACTTAATACCTCCGATGGATGTATTGAATCAGCAGTGGGTTCTTTGCAGGGTTTTTTTTTTAAAAACAAAATGATAATATTAACGACTGTATTCGTCAGAAATGTAGAATTGTAGAATTTGCCGTCTCTAATCCTCTCAAATAACGAAATTTAAGACCAAATGAGATGCAAAATACAGATCAACAAATTGTATTAACTATTAACAAAAGGATCCTTTAAAACAACATAATGCCAAGTATATAAAAATAGCCATATCATTTGTTCAGCCTTTAGCAGAATTTACTAAATGTGTAGAGCTGCCAATCTCCTGAAGACTCGTTGATCTCATCTTTTCTAATATATAATTTTTTACTTTAAACTACTTGTTCTGTGGTACATTACATGTACCTAGTGTTCATCATTCTTCAATCTAATTTGGCAGTATTTACTCAAAGGTGTAGAGCTGCCAATTGTGGATCTGGATGTGCCACTGCGCATGTCTGTTACAGTGCATGCTGGGATAGTTTCAGTTCAGGACATACAAACATCGTAAATAGTAACATACTTCTTAAAAACGATCTTAAATTCAAGATTTCCTGTAAATGTTTACGATATCTTAAACCCATATACGACGCTCTAATATTTAAGATTAGGTCGTACAATGTCTTTATGAAACCCCCCATGTGTTACATATCTTATACTTTCATATTGTAGTGTGGGAAGGGATAGAGGTAGGACCACAGGTGGTATTTATGTTCAAATGGGGTTAACAAGTTTGGAACTGAAACAGGCCTGATCTTAAATACTAATGAGCTAGGGGGAGAGTAGGGGGTTTGGTGGGGGGTAACCCTGGAGGAGGGGGACTCTTGAAGCAGTCTTGGTTTGGAATTAAGTACCACAGTACCCTGGAGTACCCTCAGTGTCAGTGTATTACATATATATAGATCTTTGGACATCATCTTCAATAAACCTGGAACAGTATTTACATGTCTCCTTATTATTCCCCACCAGGATCCTTTATACCTCAATAGGAATATCTTAACACATGCAGTACTGTTGGTTACATGAGGTAACCGTGTGTGTAGACACAGAGCCAGGTAGTAAGTACATACTGGGCTGGTACTGTTTACTGGGCACATGTCTGCACACTGGTCCTCATTAACATAACGTTTACTATGGAAAGCGGGATGCATATAACCGAAAATTGCGCATGCGCAAAAAGCGGCAACCGTTTTTATCGCAACATTACCGTAATCGGCGGGAAACTCACCCTCACGGCAAGGTAGCCGCTTTTTTCGCACAGACGGCCGCAATTCTCGGTTAGTCTAGCCGTCGATTTCGGTAGTCTAGCCGTCGATTTCGGAACTCGTACCGCTTTCGTCGCAATGGCGGCCGCTTTTGTCACCGCCAATGGCGGCCGAAATATGCAAAGAAGTGCCATGTTCATGTTCATGTCTGATCAGCAAGATGTCTTTAATCTTCACATATGTCGTTAATCTTCAAAACCCATTTTCCTGTAATAAGTATGTTAAACCTAGTCGGAAATTCTAAGTATTGATATTTATACTTATATTACACATAATTAATAATAAATTTTTTGTCGTTTGGCGACCTTGACCAGGAAAGCCATTGACGCAGTAGGTGTCCAATCACCGACATGATTTGAGATTTGTGGCTAATTCAAGGCCAGGGAAAGCTATGACGCAGTAGGCATCCAATCTACGAGCATTTTATACATGTATATACCGTGGGTACCAGCCTTGCCGCGCCAAATCTTTCCGGCGACACCTTACCTTACCGCGACTCACGCCCATGCAAGTGGTGTGCCTCACCGCGCTCACTGCACTCCGACCCGCTCCCTACATTGCCGCGCCCAACCTTGCCGTGAACCTTGCTTTCCCACGCTTCTCCCCCCTAATAGTAGCGTCACAAACTGACGACGTAATTAGATGAAATCTCTACATGTATGGGTCCAAATGAGAAATGTGTACACATGAACTTTTGAAAGTTTGAAGAGTAACTTGAATATTTCTTATATTTCTAATAATAAGGGAGTGGAACACATCACAATTGTAATAATCCTATTTAACCTGAATCTAGTAAGACAGTGGCACACATATATAGCAAAATCCAAAAGTGATATTCTCTGAAAAAATATGCATTAAGTGATGCAAAACGGAGGATAGGTATGTATTAGCTTTTCTTCATGAACAGAATTAAATTCAGCTTGGAATCTGACTTAATCAAATCTGTAAGGTTTGAGGGCAGAGGGTCTGAGGGAGGGTCTGAGGGAAGGGTGACTGAGGGAGGAGGGGGCCAATCTGTGGTCTGAGGGGGCCAATCTGCGGGAGGAGGGTGTGTGGGAGGAGGGATTGAGGTAGGGTGTGAGGGAGGTGGACCCGAGGGAGGAGGGTCTGAGGGAGGGACTGAGGAAGGAGGGTATGAGGGATGTGGGTGTGAGGGAGGCGGGTATAAGGGCGGAGGGTTTGAGGGAGGAGGGTATAAGGCGGAGGGTATGAGGGAGAAGGATGTGAGGGAGGAGAGTAAAAGGGCAGAGGGTATGAAGGAGAAGGGTGTGAGGGCGGGGGGTATGAGGGTGGGGGGTATGAGGGAGGTGGGTATGAGGGAGGTGGGTATGAGGGAGAAGGGTGTGAGGGAGGAGGGTATAAGGGCGGAGGGTATGAGAAAGGAGGGTATAAGGGCGGAGGGTATGAGGGAAGTGGGTGTGAGGGAGAACGGTGTGAGGGTGTGATGGAGGAGGGTATGAGGGATAAGGGTGTGAGGGATGAGGGTATAATTTATTGAATAATTTATTGGCATGTAGGAGACTTCAGAGTGCAGCACTTTTCAGCACATTAAGAGGTCAAGTCAGCACATTAGAGTGGTGGAGTCTTGTGACTCATTTTCCTGTAACACATCACATAATATATGCATATATATATGCATAGATATATGGGTCAGATTTCAGAAAATGTACAATTCGCCTTGCCAGTGCTGGTGTGAGGTGGGTCAGATCATTCATTCATTCATTCACTCATTTGGCACTGGGAGATTGGACACCTGTGAGGTAGGACACTAACTGCCCATACAACCCTTACCACTATATCTCTACCACACAATCTTCACATCTTTCAACCCTCATAACTTCTAAACTATTGATTTTCCTTATTAAATTTTCACTCTCATTAGAATTCTTATTTACCCCTCTACCATTTTCCATTAAAAATTCTTTAAAATTGTCAACCCTCCCTATTATCGCTCACCTTACCACTGTATTCCTACCATACAATCTTCTCATCTTTCAACCCTCATAACTTCTAAACTATTGATTTTCCTTATTAAATTTTCACTCTCATTAGAATTCCTATTTACCCCTCTACCATTTTCCATTAAAAATTCTTTAAAATTATCAACCCTCCCTATTATCACTCACCTTACCACTGTATTTCTACCATTATAATCTTCTCATCTTTCAACCCTCATAACTTCTAAACTATTGATTTTCCTTATTAAATTTTCACTCTCATTATGATTTTTATTTACCCCTCTACCAGTCCAGTAACCTCCTCCTGTAACCTCCTCCAGTACCCTCCTCCAGTACCCACCTCCAGTCACCTCCTCCAGTAACCTCCTCCAGTAACCTCCTCCAGTACCCTCCTCTAGTACCCTCCTCTAGTAACCTCCTACAGTAACCTCCTCCTGTAACCTCCTCCAGTACCTCCTCCAGTATCTTCTCCAGTACCCTCCTCCAGTACCCTCCTCCAGTACCTTCCTTCAGTACCCTCCTCCAGTAACCTCCTCCACTTATCTCCTCCAGTAACCTCCTGCAGTTACCTCTTGCAGTAACATCCTCCAGTACATCCTCCAGTACCCCCCACATTTAGTCCAATCTGCTAAAATGTGTCATGAATAATTTTGGAAAAGTGTGGTTACTCCAGGGCTGGGAATGCCATTAAAACATGCACTATCCACCATATGTTCCAGTGCTCACCAAAAATAATGATAAACTAATAACACTGGTGTCTATTGAGCCTCCATTCAATCCTATACAAACAAAAAATAGTGATGTGAGAATTAACATATAATTCAATGGGAGTTCCATTCAGCCCTATGCAAACTAAAAATTGTGCAGTGAGAATTAACATAGGATTGAATGGGAATCCCATAGAAACCTATGCAAACTAAAAATTGTGCAGTAAGAATTAACATAGGATTCAATTGGAGTTCCATTCAAACCTATGTTAACTATCTTTTGTGCAGAATAAATCTGACGGTGGTATTATCATTGTTTTTCACAATTAATGCTACTCCAGTATATCCTCCAGTAACAATTCTAGTACCCCCTCCTCCAGTATCTCCTCCAGTACTTCATCCAGCTTTTCCTACAGTATATCCTCCAGGAGGAGGTACAGGAGGATGTACAGGAGGAGGTACAGGGTGTGTACAGGAGGATTTACAGGTGTATGTACAGGAGGACGTACAGGAGGAGATACAGGGGGTGTACAGGAGGAGGTACAGGAGGAGGTACAGGGGGTATATGTACAGGAGGATGTACAGGTTGGAGGTACAGGAGGGGGTACAGGGGGTGTACAGGAGGACGTACAGGAGGACGTACAGCGGTATGTAGGGGGTGGACAGGAGGAGATACAGGGGTATGGACAGGGGTCTGTACAGGAGGATTTACAGGTGTATGTACAGGAGGACGTACAGGATGAGATACAGGGGGTGTACAGGAGGAGGTACAGGGGGTATATGTACAGGAGGATGTACAGGTTGGAGGTACAGGAGTATGTACAGGGGAATGTCCAGGAGGAGGCACAGGGGGTGTATGTGAACGTAAATACTTTCATTATATTGTACATGTTACATGAGTCAGATTTTCAGAAAATGTACAATTGGCAGCTGTACACATTTAGTAAATTCTGCTAAATTAGGCTGCAATTTGGTCAATCAATACAAGATAAATTCGAGTATATTTGGCATTGATTGCATTGATTCTACCAATCTGTTTGGTTAGGTTGAACTGTATTTTGAACGTTCGACTGAAATCAGGGTTATATGAGAAGATCGGCGAAGTGGAATTGTACATTTTCTGAAAATCTGACCCACATACCCCTCCTTCCGCATTTGACGCAAAAGATGCGCATTTGACGGGCGAAAATATCGGTGTGTCATGCGCGGATTTCGGTCACACAATGCGCGGATTTCGGTCACACATGCGCTGATTTCGGTCGAGCATGCGCGTCCACCGCTTCAATCGCCCGAGTTTGTCGGCCGCATTTCGCGCCAACAAAATTCCCGGCAGGTAAAAACGGCAACGCGCATTTGGCGCAACCGCTTTTAGCGCGGCAACCCGTATATAGTGGCCGACATTGGCGGGTGCGGAAAGTACGGTTCCCATTGAATTACTATTGAGCCGCTTTTTGCGCATGCGCAATTTTCGGTTATATGCATTCCGCTTTCCATAGTTTACAGTAACCAACCCCAATACTTTTTTGTATTTGTAATGCACGGGGTGCGTGTAGGGTGGCCGCCATATGCTCACCCATATCGCACACTCTTTGACTCAGTTTATGGGTAAAGTTACCAGAAATTGTACAATAGGGGATTTGCATGTCCGCCATCTTGAGTCTTGGTTCGCATGGAATTATGGGGATTATATGTCAGTGTAAAAGCTATAGAAAACATGTTCAGCATGAAAGATTTCATCAAAATCCATCCCATGATGCACTGTTCCAGACATATCTTATTTTTATGAAACACCCCCAGGGCTTTACTTGATGTCATCCGGCAAGGTTTATGGAGATATGTTTCATATTTTGAGCATAAATTCTGCTAAAAAGGCTTCAGAACGATAAATACTGTATTTTTAGCCTCATTTTAGTCTGAAATTTGGGTTCTGTGAGAGGGTGTGTTAGGGCATATTCTACGTTTGATCGACATGTACCTGTAACTAGGTTAACCGCAAGCACCAAATACACAATGATAGTAGCGACAATCATATTCACGGTTGTGAAATTTTGTCGATAGAATTTGTCTTTAAAAAATGACCACATTAATTGACCAATTTATATTACCCTTATCTCTTGGTTATTATTTTGCATTTTGAAAAAAAACAACACAATGCAAAATGTCTTAAAAAATCGAGCAGTAGGAAGCAGTGAACTGTCCGTTTAGTCTCAATCGTCCACATTTTATAATTTCCCCCCTCAATCCCACGCCCAATCCCCCAAGAAGAATTATATAAAAAATATTCGTATCCGCGTATATTTCTTTTTGCACTTTTTGCAATCTTTATTCGGGAAAAATTAGTCACCAAAACACCCTCACAATAATAGTGGATTTCGTGATGTACGTCCTGAAGTACAATTTCTTGGAGGTGGTAGCAAATCTTATATTGTAAACAAACATTACAGACATTAAATAAACCAAAGTGAATTATCATAATTTGGTACATTTACGAAAAAAAATTAAAAAGAGAATATTTAATGAAGAATGAATGATTGATGAAAGTGATAAAGACTCCGGACTTGTTCAACTCGTATGGTAAAACCGATCGACACCCTCAAAGTGAGCCTTGAGAAATTTAAACTGGAAACAGCCAAGCGGTAGATTCATCTTCCACCTTCCCTACCTCCCAAGTGCAACAAGGCCAGAGAGTTTATTTTCATTGTAAGACCCTTCCCCCCAACCCCACAGGCAGCAAATTACAGCCAAAGCAGGGTCGGGAGGGAAAAGTCTGACGTCTACAAATAACGCCAACAGTTACCGCTTTTTGTTATGTTTGTTTACTGTCTCCAGGTTCTTTTTAGGTGGTCCGCCCACCGTATGTGGGTCAGATTTTCAGAAAATGTACAATTGGCAGCTGTACACATTTAGTAAATTCTGCTAAATTACGCTGCAATTTGGTTAATACTAGGTAAATTTAAGTATATTCGGCATTGCATTGATTCTAGCAATCTGTTTGGTTAGGTTGAACTGTATTTTGAACTTGATTTTCGTCTTAAATTTGGGTTATTTTAGACGATTGGTGAAGGTGAATTGTACATTTTCTGAAAATCTGACCCATGTGTGTGTATAGGCAGTTCTTAGGATTTCCTGGTGGTGGGGGAGCTAGGACGGGCACAGGGGTTTGGCGTTTTGGTGGGCGAGAAAAATAGTTATACCATATGGCACAGGAATTCTGACAACAATATATGTTTATTAAGGATTTGTTCAGTGAAAGATAATTTTGTTATATATTTGATTTTTTTCATTCTTTTTCGTTAAGGCCAATGTAATATTTAATACATTACGAAAAATACGCGCTGTCCTCCTTGGATGGCTTAAATATTCCCTTGAATATTAGTATTCAAAATCAGAATTGAATGAGTTTAGAAGTTCACTGTATGTTGGGGTCTTTTATGACGTTGGTTCTTTTGTCCAGTAAATGATAAATAATAATATTTTACACCACTATGGCAAATATTTATAACTATTCCTGTCATCTATGAATTATTTATGTATCTATTAATCTATTTGTTATCATTATTCAACAGAAATATTAAATTACAATAATATGAATATAAATATCATATCTATCGCTTAAAAGGGGTTGGGTAGAAGACCACTCAACCCTCTCCCCATCCACCCACCCAACCCTTTGGACACATGCACACACAAACTTTCCATACGCGCATGTGCACAAAAAAGCAATATGGCGGCCATCTTGGACTACTAGTCTGTCCGTTCTGCCGCTAGACGCTGACCAAACATTGGGATTGGTGGCTGTACATAAAGAACAGGTTGATTTGTCATGTCCCCCTTGTTATACCCCGAGCTCCTGGGTCAGAACTTCAGAAAATTTACCATTGGTAGCTGTACACATTTAGTAAATTCTGCTAAATTAGGCTGCCATTTGGTCAATACTAGGTAAATTCGAGTATATTTGGCATTGCATTGATTCTAGCAATCTGTTTGGTTAGGCTGAACTGTATTTTGAACTTGATTTTCGTCTGAAATTTGGGTTATTTGAGAAGATTGGCGAAGTTGAATTGTACATCTTCTGAAAATCTGACCGATCTACACCCCGAGCCCCAGGATAAAGGCAATATGTCCCATTTGCTTGAGTAAACAACAGTGCGCATGCTCAAAGACATGCGCAGACGGCAGAGTTGTTGTCAGAGATTGGAATCAGACTCTTCCAATGTCTCGTCACGTGGTAATCTCGCGAGAAACACCTGCGGAACGAGAACTGGGTTGTATTAACGATCAATGGACAGATGTCGGTGATGGAGTGGTGGGATTGATAACTTGGGTTTTGTTATTTCTGTGTGTGTAAATGTGTCAACTGTATTATCTGTATCCTCTGTTCGCCATTTCTTTGTGAATATTGTTGCATTTAGTTTGAATTCATGAAATGATAAACCTTTAGAGAGAATTTGAACATTTGAACATGTTACTAGCTGTTTCTATGCATATTAACATAAAACGGCCAAATATTTCCCTTACTTCTATGGATTTTAGTAAGTAGTATATAGTGTCAAATTTTACAATACATTTGTAGAAGCAACACATAATCTTCAACACGTTATGTGTCATAAATTTAATAAACTATCTACATAGGTTCACCGTCATTAGTTCTCTAAATAACTCAAATTGAAAAAATACGGTTCATAATGCAGCTCAACAGAATCGAACAGATCTTTTGTACTAACGCCATACCAAATATATTCAATTATACATTGTACATATTCATTATTTTCCAGCCTAATTTAGCTGAATTCATTCAAATATGTATAGAACGCGTATTTCTTCTCTCCCACCCCTCTCTTTCTCTCTTTCTCTCCTCTTTCTCGCTCCTCTTTCTCTTCCCCCTCTCTCTACATGGGTGAGATTTTCAGAAATCGTACAATTCACCTTCACCAATCCTCTCAAATAACCCACATTTAAGACAAAAACGTGCTTCAAAAATGAACTTTAACATAACAAAACTGATACTTTAAATCAATGCGATACCAAATATACTCAGATATACCCGGTATTCATCATTTCTCAGCCTAATCTATAGTTTAGCGCCCTATTCCTTGAGAGTAAAGGGGGGAGGTCGAAGAAGAGTTGGGGGGACAGACCATATATATTGACCATTTTATGTCACCCACCACCGCCTCTACCGGTAGACCAGAACGGGATTAGAGATCTGATATCATATTACTGCTAAGACAGGAGGAATGACCATAACAATTTGGTCGAGGGGGCAGAGCCATGCCATGACCCAGCTGTTCTTTTATGAGGGTGTTAACAGATTAACAAGAAATAATGGTCATTCCCTCTTCCACTCCTCGAGATCAGAGAGAAAACACCGGTGTCTAATTAACCTGTCATAAACTATAGCAGAATTTCCTAAATGTGTAGAGCTGCCAATTGTATATTTTCTGACGATCTGACCCACCTACCTATCTACTACTTATCTATCTTTCTCTATTTAAACTGTTTGCAAGAGAATTATCATATATCCATCTGTCTGTTTTCATGTCTGCCTATCTATCTTCCTATCTGTCTGACTGTCCATCTGTCACTCTGTCATCTGTTTGTATTTGTTTCCTAGTTTTGCTATTCATTTGTCTTGTTCAAGAATAGTAGCATCCATTGCAAAGCAGTCGAATATTTAAATGACAATACGTAAAGTAGTATATTAGATAGTAAAGTACAGTAGACCTCTCTATTGAGACCACCCTTGGGACTGAACAATTTGTGGTCTCATAGCGAGGTGGTCTCATTAGAGGGGCAAATCTAATAAGAGAAAAGCAATTCGGGACTGAGAGAAACAGGTTTTAATAGAGGGTCTCTATAGAGGGGCAAATCTAATAAGAGAAAAGCAATTCGGGACTGAGAGAAACTGGTCTTAATAGAGGGGTGGTCTCTATAGAGAGGTGGTCTTTAAGTGAGGTTCCACTGTACATAGTTGTATGTCTCTATTAATCCTTCATATTCAAAACAAATCTTCTAATCTTAGTTAATTTCAATACATCTACTTTTTAGAATTGGACTGTGCCAGCAAATGAAAGAAATTTATAATATGTATTACTCTGGGGTTAGTCAATACAATTATGTTATATTCTAACTAACCTGTTGTTCATCTTACAGAGGATGTGGTGGAGCCAATGGTCAAGTTTTTACCTAGACTGCCATATAGTTTTAATGGACCATGCTATGTGACTATTAGATATCTATATAAAATGATTCACTAGAAATACAGCAGACAGTAGATTATAAGCAGACTGAATAGTCATAAAGTACATAATCCTCTCGAGTATTTGTGTAAAAAGTCCAATTCCATATATGGGTCAGATTTGCAGAAAATGTACAATTGGCAGCTGTACACATTTAGTAAAATCTGCTAAATTAGGCTGCAATTTGGTCAATACTTACTAAATCCGAGTACATTCGGCTTTGCATTGTTTCTAGCAATTTGTTTGGTTGGGTTGAACTGAATTTTGAACCTGATTTATGTATTAAATTTGGATTATTTCAGTGGATTGATGAAGACGAATTGTACATTTTCTGGCGATTTCACCCATATATATATATACGAACTTCAAACCAGACACCATTAAATAGCTACAAAATAAAGTT
Source organism: Sthenelais limicola (assembly GCA_942159475.1). Classification (NCBI taxonomy): domain Eukaryota; kingdom Metazoa; phylum Annelida; class Polychaeta; order Phyllodocida; family Sigalionidae; genus Sthenelais; species Sthenelais limicola. The sequence continues at coordinate 12,220,583 of OW804096.1, read as the reverse complement.
TTTTTTACTCTACAGAAGTAGTTGCGTTTATCTCTTTATACCCATCTGTAAGGCATTGTTTAATCCAACTCTCCTGATCCCTGAGTTAATTCCAATTCATCTATTTATCTAGATCAGGCCGATGCCAGCACGGCCGGCCGATTAACCGCTCTCAATAAAGACTGACTGAGTTTAGATTTTCAGACAAGATTGAGTGACAGGTCAGCAATAAGGGAAATGCCTTTGCAACTTTGCTAGTCATTAATTATAGAGTCAGTCAGTAGTCTATACCCCTCCCTTATAGTTATAGGGGATTTGCATGTCCACCATCTTGGATACATTTTTGCATGGCAATTCCATGTTCAGCAATCTGTAACTGCGCGAATTTGAATCAATGTTAAAATACACAGTTGTATTGGTTATATTTGAAAATATGATACAATTAATCCTAATAATAAGTTGTTAAGCTGCAAATATAAGCTGCAACCTTATACATTTAGTAAATTCTGCTATATAAAGCTGCAGAATGATAAATATTATATAATTTTTGGTATATTTAGCATTGTATTAGCGACTTAACCCATTTCTTCTTCAACTTCGAGTGCATTCAGGGTCAGATTTTCAGAAAATGTACAATTCACCTTCACCAATTCTCTCAAACAACCCAAATTTCAGACGAAAATAAAGTTCAAAATACAATTCAACCTAACCAAACAGATTGCTAGAATCAATGTTATGCCAAATATACTCGAATTTATTTAGTATTGGCCACATTGCAGCCTAATTTAGCAAAATTTACCACATGTGTACAGCTGCCAATTGTACATTTTCTGAAAATCTGACCCATGAATGCCGCTGGTTACTATTAAAAATCCCCTATTGTGCGGTGTAGATTTCTGGGATGAGTGGATGACAGGAGTATTCAATTGGATGGGGTTACAGTGGGACGAGAGGGGTAGACTTGGGCCAGGTGCAACTTTAATAAAGGCAGAGAAATTGATTAAACTAATCTGTAGCCGTGATCAACCGTCCTGTCACTTCAAACTTAGAGGGTTTCCTCGCTTCTCTGAACACAGGGTAGAAATAGTGAAAGAGCTATGACGTTTGACACACTGAGTGACTTTATCTGTGGCATTTATATTTGGCTGTTTAGATCTAGGCTCATAGCTGACATAATCCCTCCAAACTGAGGGAAAGCCTCTCGATCACTTCTAACAAGTGAAATCCCATTCACTCAAGGTCCAAACCCTCAGATCAGATAAGAATGGTATGTCAATGTCAGTGATCAGACGCCTACTTCGCTGATCGGTTTCCTGGCCTAGGACCCGGCGTTTTAATGGGAATATGATGACATTTTGTGGTCTTAATAGAATTATAATGACACTTGAGATCTAGGCTCATAGCCGACAGAAACCCTCCAAACTGAGGGAAAGCCTTCTGCTGCTAACCTCAAAATCCCAGTGAAATCCCATTCAGACAATGGTGGTTGGCCTACTCCGGGTGGGGAAAGCCATTAGCGCAGTAGGCGTCCAATCCCTGACATACCATTCTTATCTGATCTGAGAGGATCTGAGCATAGACTGTGTTGTCCAACTTAATTATGTGGAGCATTTCTACACTCACTTATACAAATAGTTTAGAGCTGCATTCTCAGTGACCAAATTCCAAAGATTTGTTTACTGGTACTTTTGCTTCATTTTCATTCATTTGTTTCACCCATATGTGACCAGCCAAACAGAAAGGGGACTCCAGGGCCAAATTTTCGAATTTGGGTTTATTATAGATTCTGAATCTGCATGTTCTCCTGAGTCAATAACCGAAAATAATAGTTGAAAATTCCCAGAATTTGCCAAGATATGGCTTTTTTTGTAAAGTTACGTCAGTTTTCAGTAGATGTCTTCAAATAGGTTGGGGGAGTGACTCATTTTCCTGTGACACATCACATGTACAAAAAATAAATATTAGAAATATTTTTTTTAAATGACAGGGATGTACAGAAGGGGAAATGAGCATCATAAAAATGAAAGAATTTTGTTGATACTCCAAAAATTAGTGAAGTTACAGACTTTCAAAGTTACCTCCATCTCAGAATTACTAATATTTATATTTCTGACAGTGACGTCATGAATATGATGTGACTCCTAGCGCGGGAATACCAGGAACTATAACTCCCGTGCGGAGCCTCCTTTCCCCTCGGCGGGTCACATATATTGCTAGATCTTGTGACAAAGTTTGTACACTGCTTTTTCTGCCTTGTCTTTCTAGAAACTACACACTTCAAGGGACTTCATGAGAATCAGTACATGGGTCAGATTTTCAGAAAATGTACAAATCACTTTCACAAATCCTCTTAAATAACTCAGATTTCAGACGAAAATAAAGTTCAAAATACAGTTCAACCTAACCAAACAGATGGCTAGAATCAATGCAATGCCGAATATACTCAAATTTACCAAGTATTGACCAAATTGCAGCCTAATTTAGCAGAATCTATTAAATGTGTACAGCTGCCAATTGTACATTTTCTGAAAATCTGACCCACATACGCACAGGGAAGAATAAATCTAATGTTTTTGAGCGAATGTAGAATATATGGGTCAGATTGTCAGAAAATTTACAATTGACAGCTGTACACATTTTAGTAAACTCTGCTAAATTAGGCTGCAATTTGGTCAATACTAGGTACATTCGAGTATATTTCGGCATTGCATTGATTCTAGCAACCTGCTTGGTTATGTTAAACTGTATTTTGTACTGTATTTTGAGTTATTCGAGAGGATCGGTGAAGATGAATTATACATTTTCTGCCGATTTCACCCGTATACGCCTTAACCCACACCCCCAACACAAATTCCACCCCTCCCCTAGTCCATATAGGTAGAATACTCCATTGTTAAAGATGTTATACCGAAGACAATGTCAATCAATACCTTTCATCTTTTTTGTTTTGTAACAGTCTCTCTGACATTAAGGCTATTTATTTCATTTAGACAAAGGAGCAGTGCATGCTTCATCAACAAAAATTCATCTTAGATTTCTCGGCCAAAGGGGGGTAACATTTGATATCGAGCGGCGGGGTCGCTTTTTGAAGAAAATGTACTTCTTTTAAAAGAAATACCAAAAGAAATTTTTAAATTTACATCCAAGTGACTCTAGCTTTTCCTAATAACTGTTGTTAAATTATGAAATCTGACATTTCGATATTGCAACAATGTAATGTTTTGAGGCAGTCGCACAACGTCATTTATAACTAATTCAAAAGGGATAGGGGGTCAGATTTTCAGAAGATGTACAATTGGCAGCTGTACATATTTAGTAAGTTCTGCTAAATTAGGATGCAATTTGGCAAACTAGGTATATCTGAGTATATTTAGTATTACATTGATTCTAGAAATCTGTTTGGTTAGGTTGTTTTGCGCTTTATTTTTTGTCAGAAATGTGGGTTATTTGAAAGGATTGGTGAAGGTGAATTGTACATTTTCTGACGATCTGACCCAAAAGTTAGGTGAAAACGTAGTCATAGTATACTGATTTCAAACTATATAATGTGAATTTACGAGTAATTGATTAGATAATATTTGGATTAAATCGGTTATTTTGTATGAGCTCATCAGCACTTATTCTTGTGTAAAATATGAATGATTTTAGCCATTTACTTTGTGTTTTTCACTGTATTTACTGTAATTAATGTCGGTCTTAAGACCAATTTGTACTTATCTAAATCCATTCTGATTTTTTTCTCATTTCTCATTATATGATACAAAAGCCATGCAATATGTTTTTCAGTCAGGAAAAACTGTCATAGAAAAATGAGTCATCATTTGAAAATTGTTTTGAGATACCATCATATTTGAAAAGATGAGATTAAGTGGTTTAAGTCATTTTAGGAAATCTAAGATGTATTTCTATATTTTCATGTTTGAAGGTTTTTTTGTTTGAAAAAGATTTTGCAAGATTTCTGGGTGGGCAATTACTAGTACATTAACTACATATACTCCATAGGAGGACCTTAGAAACTCCAATATATATTTAATACACTTGAAATTTGGTACATGTATTCATACGACATAAAGGGATAGATACCCCAAACATGAGAATATTCCCGCAAAGAGATCGTGTGGATAAAACACTTTGAAAAATATCAATTTTGTGACTTAAATAAATAATTTTCATGTAACACATCTAAACAGAAAAAATAAAACCTAAAACACCCAAATAAAAATTACTTCTCAAAAACCGATGAATTCTCGGTATGACTCAATTTAATATCAATTCGAAAATGGGTACAAAATGGTGTCCTTACAATGGCACACCAACTACTTCAACCATAGACTACGAAATAAAGCAATACAAACGCCATGCAGGCCCTCTGGCGCCTTTATCAGGCAACAGATAATGGATTTCTTCACTATTTGTAAAGTTTTCAAAAGCAATCTACTGTCTGTGGGCTCAAGGACTAGGTGCTGCTACACTATAGGGACCTCCCAGTGTATACTCTGGCTTTGGCTCCTACAGGTTGCTTTGAGTGTGAACAAACAGAGCTGTCTATCTAGTTGTCAGTTTATATCCCTCTCTACCTGTACAAACGGGTTAATCGTGGAGGTGGGGTGGATACAACAGATACAAGGTATTGGATATAAAGGGTGGGAGGGGGGGGGGGGGACGTCTACCCATATATCAGCCAAAGGTAGGAAAACCCCTTAAACTAGAAATCAAGTCGTACATTAAAAGGCTAATATTATAAATGACGAATTTGTGGGTCAGAATTGTACCAAATTCATTTCCCTACACCGGGTCTTTATTTCAGAAAATGACAGACACTTCTATTCGAGCAACATCTAATGTACAATGTTTTGCTCGTCTTCGATTTACCATGCTTTGGATATTTACTATAAAAAATAAACATAATATTATCATACCAAGCTGTTACTGTTATTTAATATTTCTACCATGATCATACATGTTTTCTTCTCACAAACAATTATAATACAAATTCATAAATGTTCACTGAGGAGATGTTTGGGGATTGATGTTGCTGGTGCAGACAATGATTAATTACAAATACATATCAAATAGGGGAGAGGTATTAAAATGTCTCCTGATTCCTTATGAACAGGTGAACGATTATGGATCAGTAAATCAGCCAATAATATAAATCAATACTCACACAAAGGAATGCAGTTTGAGGATCTAATCAAAAGCCTGGTTAGCATCTTTTGGTTTATTTTCAACGAGTATGAACTCGATTCATAGCAGTCTTTATTTAAAACCTACAGCACTAAATTATGAGCCATTGCAGCGAACTATGATTATAATGTATTCCATTTTTTTATTGAGTATTTTTATAAAGCACATCTCCTGTAATAACGACATCAATATCAAATATTTCTAAAATTGTAAATTAATGGCATTGGAAGTGTTTTAACCGAGCCAATTGTAAACCAAACCACATTTCTGGGCAAATCCCTCTTGGAAGCTAAGAAACCTGATGATCTTACCCTGACAAAATGCATTTAAACACAGACAATGGCAGAGATATGTGACGAGAATAGAGCACGCTTTGTGCGAGATGGAGCACGCTTTTAAGCTATCCTAAGGTTTAATAATGGATCACGAAGCTTGGGTGACAAGTCCTTTCTTTGAGGGCAATGAAAGACTGGCTCAACAGTTGAAATACTCGGGCTCTTTCACAGTTCAAACCAAATCCCCCCTGTTTCAGGTCGCCACGATTCGCCTCTCAATCGTTGCTTTAGAAAGGGTTTGTTATTGCATTGGGAGAGAAATTCGATATGAGAGATTTGGGTCCACTGGATATGGGTCGATTTTCAGAAAATGTACAATTCAAATATTTTCTCATGTAACTCAAATTTCAGACGAACATAATGGTCAAAATACAATTCAACCTAGCCAAACAGATTGCTAGAATCAATGCAATGCTGAATATACTCGAATTTACCTAGTATTGACCATATTGCAGGCTTATTTAGCCTAATTTACCAGATGTGTACAGCTGCCAATTGTACATTTTCTGAAAATCTGACCCGTATAACGAAGATGAAGTGGGTTTGTACGGTTATAGGGAGAGGTTTTTGAGTGGAAGTTAGATGGTTGCAGAGCTTTTGAGGGGCTTTGGGGTACGCGCGCTAAAGGATGAAATGGGCCTAGTGCGCGGGCTTTGTCACTCAAGGGCCCCTAGAACCGCGGCGGTAAAAAATGCGGGATAATAGCGGCACGGACGCCACCTCTTGATTCGAGGTGCAATTTGGCCGATAGAATCACGTGTTGTGCGCGGTCAAAGGTCAAGGTTAGTTAGGCAGTGTGTGAGATGGGGAGAGATATGGGGGGGGGGGGAGAGTGAGAGAGAGATATGGAGAGAGAGAGTGAGAGAGAGAGATATGGAGAGGGATATGGAGAGAGAGAGTGAGAAAAGAAGAGAGAGGGAGAGAGAGAGGTGTGAGAGAGAGGGTGAGAAGAGAGAGAGGGAGAGGGAGAGGAAGAGAGAGAGAGAGTGAGAAAGAGGGAGAGATGAGGGAGAGGTGAGAGAGATATGGAGAGAGAGAGGGAGAAAAGAAGAGAGAGGGAGAGAGAGAGGTGAGAGAGAGGGTGAGAAGAGAGAGAGGGAGAGGGAGAGGGTGAGGAAGAGAGAGAGGGAGAAAGAGGGAGAGATGAGGGAGAGGTGAGAGAGATATGGAGAGAGAGAGGGAGAAAAGAAGAGAGAGGGAGAGAGAGAGGTGAGAGAGAGAGGGTGAGAAGAGAGAGAGGGAGAGGGAGAGGGTGAGGAAGAGAGAGAGGGAGAAAGAGGGAGAGATGAGGGAGAGGTGAGAGAAATATGGAGAGAGAGAGTGAGAAAAGAAGAGAGAGGGAGAGAGAGAGAGGTGAGAGAGAGGGTGAGAAGAGAGAGAGGGAGAGGGAGAGGGAGAGGGTGAGGAAGAGAGAGAGAGTGAGAAGGAGGGAGAGATGAGGGAGAGGAGAGAGACAAAGGGGGAGAGATGAGACAGAAAGAGGGAGAGATTGGTGAGAGAGATGAGATGGATGAAAGAGAGAAAAGAAGAGAGAGGGGGTGAGTGAGGGAGAGAAGGCAGAAAAGAAACTGGTTTAGAGTGAGGAAAAGGAAGAGATCTAGAGGAGGGAGAAAGGGAGAAAGTCGGAGAGAGTGAGAGCAAGTGATGGAGAAGAGGGACAGATTAAATAAGTGAGAGAGAGAGATGGAGGGAGGGCCCGGAGGGAGGGAGGAAGGAAGGAAGGAGAGAAGTAAAGGAGAGAAATAACAGGAGAGTTTGGCAACAAGGGAGAGAGCATCAATAGAGGAAGAGGAAGAAACAAGGAAACGCTAGAGAGAAATAGACAGAAGGATTGAGAAATAGACACCTGTACACTCTATACTCGTCCTGTAGGCAGCGGCTTACCATAGAGTTAGCACTAGAGGGTGTAGACAGACAACCAGACAGATGGAGCGAAAACCAACAACAACACTTGCTGATATCACTCGGCGCGTCGATGATGCACCATTGAGTGCATGTATTAAAAGAAAATAGTGCCCTTCGCCACTTCTTCCTTCCTGTACCATGTGGGGGTGTGAATAGGCAGGCATGAGAAGGGGGAGACAAGAGGTCAGAGTAACGGGAAGGTGGGGCAGGGAACACCGGGGAACACCCAGCCTCTAATATCTCCCTCCAACCCCCTTGTATACACTAGGACGAGCACCGACAAAGCATCCCCTATTATCGCCAACAAGCGCATCTAAACAGGCTTTTATCATACAAAATGACAATAAACACTTCAAAGTACCGCGCCGCGCGGGGATGTGCCGCGCGGGGATGCGCCATTGCGCGCGGGCTGCGGAACTGTGGGCGAGTCAAGTCAGTTCTCTCGGCAATTACACGCTCATGGGTCAGATTTTCAGAAAATGCACAATCTACATTTCTCAAATTCTGCTAAATTAGAGTGGAAAATGATAAATACTGAGTATATCTGAGTGTATTCCGTATTGTATACATTCAATACATCTGTCTGGTTATGTTGAACTGTATTTTGAACCTGATTTTCGTCTAAAATATGGGTTTTTGGAAAGGATTGGTGGAGGTAAATTGTACATTTTCTGGCGGCTTCACTCTCATAGATATTTTGGTGCATGCAGACCTACTTCAGGGTGATATACCGGTGGATGGCTTTTGTAATGTGTCCACAAAGGACATGGAAAGAACAGGGATCAGGTTTAGCTAGAGTTTGCTATCCGATCTTTATTATTCCTGGTGGATTAAACGCGTTTCTAAAGGTGGGTTAAGGTGATATGGCTTTGTTATTGAATCTTTTATAAGACCTGGAAACCTGACATATCAGAAGCAACTTGATGGTTGGTTTGATGAATTTTTCTTAGTAATTCAGCAATACTTTGTGGGAGCAATTGGCTTGGCTTTCCTGAATAGATAGTAATACATGAAATACCGTTTCGCAAAAACATTCTTAAGTAAGTTGCGGATATTCTTACACATCTGAAGACCCTGTTTATTACATCTAAGGTAAGAGACGTAAGACAATAGGGAGATTTAGCAACCACAACGCACCAATACAACACTATAACGCATCCACTAACTTTTAGTACATTATTACCGTTGTGGAGGTATCTCGAGAGGCCTGCAATGCAGATGCCCTCGGTAAAAATGTCTTTAACCTGCGTTAAAATAATTCTCTATCTAACCTTTGTATCAGACTTTGTAAAGTACAACGATGTTTTACGCTTATTATAAGCTTGCACCCCTTGGATTTATTCTACAACCCATATTGCACTCATCTATTGGGTCAAATTTTGTGAAAATGTACAATTCACCATCCCAAATCCTCTCAAATAATCCAAAGCTGACAGAAAAATTACGTTTAAAATTCAGTTTAAAACTAAGAAAGAAATACTTTTTAACCAACACAATGCCCAAAGAAACTTGGATATGCATAGCATTTGAAATATTACACTTTAATTTAGTAGAAATTAGCAAATTTGTGCAGCTGACGATTGTATATTTTCTGAAAATCAGAACCTGATATGCACACGACTATTAGTAGCTTTGTGGCGAATCCTTTCTAAGTTAAATGGGGATATATGGACCCCTTTAAACTTTGAATGTTAGTGGACTTTGATAGAGGGCCATCTGTTGTACCTCAGTGATAAAGCCCTTACCATAATAGCTGGTCATCGTGTGGGGATTAGGGTGACAACATATAAATGGGCTCAGATTCTTAGAAAATGCACAATCTACAGTTCTCAATTCAGCTAAATTAGAGTGAATATTGATAAATACTAGGTAAATCTGAGTGTATTCTGTATTCAGTGAATCTGTCGTTATGTGGAACTGTATTTTGAACCTGATTTCTGTCTTAAATTTGAGTTATTTGAGAGGATAGGTGGAGGCTAATTATACATTTTCTGAAGATCTGACCCATATATATAGGCAGACATAGGTGAGGATGAAGTGGGTGTGCATTAAAGGGACATTACCAACGCCTTCAGTTTCTAACCTTACGACTACTACTATACTGGGGATTGACCGATTTTTATAGTTAAAATGACGAAGAAAAAATGTCAACCTCATCACTTTTTCACATAACCAACCGTATTATGTTTTGTTCAAAATTTCAATTATCTTTACATTTCTGTATGCCCTACATGTACATATTCCATAGATTTGTGACATAATTTCCTAGCTTTGCTAAGCACGATTCTCCTATAATGCCCCTATCTTTGGTAGGATGAGAAACATGGGCAGATCATTGTAATTCTGGCAAATATGCAGAAATTAAACATGTGAATATGCTGATGGGCAAA